>OY660877.1:27433929-28033929 GCA_962446985.1 Xyrichtys novacula
AGGACCAGAGAGGAAGACGAGGCTGGTCTGAGAGGAGCATGAAGCCGGGTTTGGCTGCTGGTTTTTGGGGCTGTAATTCCTTCTCTATGTTAGCATTATGCTCGGTGAGTACCAGGACTCTCTGCTGTGTTTTCACCTGTCAGATATCAGGTGTGTGTTTGAGCTGACTCTGAATCTGTTCAAGCTAACGGAGGAAGAGTTTCAGTCTTTTTTTTTCCACTGCTTTGTTTGTATTGGATTCTGTCACATCAGATTTGGTTTTAAAAGTCACTTGATGTTTTTCTGGCGAGCTGCTAAAGAAATCGTTAAAGGCAATGACAATATTACTTTGACTTACCTGCTGTAATCTAGATAATTTTTGTATTTTGGTAGTCGAGATTAAGATTAGGGTCATTTTTTGTCTAATTCATCTTATTGCACTTTGGTTAGCGCTGTGTTACTTGTTTTCTGTAGATTTCTGTGCTTACTTTTCTGTGCTTTTAGATTGTGTGGAATTAGAAAAGGGCCACTTAGAAAAGGAGTGACTTTTTAAAACAATAAACATTTTTATATACCCAGATTTCTCTCTCAGAATTACGAATTTGAAGTTGAATTCTGACTAAAACTCAAAGTTCAGCATAAAAGTCTATGGACCGCGCTCAAAGTCTGATTCAAAGACAAGATTATGATGTCTTTTTCAGAACTGCAAGACAAATGTCAGAATTCCGGGACTTCATCTCAAAATTCTGCCTGTGATCAGAGAAATCTTACTTTACTGACTTATCTTATCTTGTCTTATCTAATCTCACTGACTTCAGTCTCAGAATTCTCAGATAAACGTTCAGAATTCTGAGATCAAGGCCAGAATTCTTCCTTTGATCTTTAGAATGTTTGATATTTTCTCGTTCTCAGAATTCCAGAATTCTGAGAAATCCAGATTCAATCCAGATTTAACTCTCAGAATTCTCTTATGATAAGCGGGAATTCTGACTCAAAGTTCTTGAAGTTATTTGAAAGAATTTATCAAAACAAAACAAACGTGAGCAACTCTCAAAAATGATCTGAATTTGGATTTTTTCTTGGAGCTTTTTGATCAAAGTTTGAATGACAAAAGATACGCCAAAAAAAGTCTGGTTACTAGATCTCCCCCGTGCACAACTTAAATAAGTTTTATTTAATATTAATCTTAGCCTCATCAGAGAAACACAGAAAAGACATTCTGAATTTTGTTGTCTGAATAACAATGCACAAAAAAGATGTGCACTGCTTAAACAAAACCAGAGCCCAGCTGCTCTTCTGACAGTCTGTTATGAACACTTAAAAGAACATCATTTTACTCATAACAACCGTTCTGAACCTAAAGAGCTTCAATGTGACAGTTTTCCCCATTCAATTCTCCTTTTATTGCAGTGTTGATCTTTTTTTTATGAACTTTAATGACTTACTGAGGCGGTTCAGTCTGATGAACTGGATTAATTCAGCCTGCACCGTAATGAACTGACTGCTCTAATGACGCCGCGAGTCACAGACAAGTTCATTTCCTCCACTGCTTGGTGCGGTCGATCATAAAACTGTGATGGGGACTTTCCACCGGTTTCCTCAGACTGTGTGTTTGTGCCGGTTTGAATGGAGCTAAAGCCAGCATGGTTAGCTCTGTTTTTCCAGAAGTGCACTTGATGATCATAAATTATTTGGCTGAAGTCTTGAAATCCAACTTACACGTAGTTATGATTGGTATTTACCAGGAGGAACACTGTTAACATACTCCTGAGTCAAGTTTTACGACAGCCAGAAGAGGAAATGTGCCATTTTAACACCTTTGACAGGTCATATGTCCCTTTCTTGGTTTATGGTGTAAAGGATAAGAGGTTTTGGCTTCAGAGACTCGATGAGGATTTCTGTAACTTTTTTTTCAGTGCAGTCCAAACTGTTTGATAAAAACCCCCAAAAAGACCTAAGTCTCTAAACTGGTCCCAAATCAGGCATCTTCAAAATCTCTTGGATTATGATTAATTTTTTTATATACAAGTTAACTCTAATAATGATTTTAGATCAAGGGTCATTCGATGTCTCTAAAAGGAATCATAATCATTCATTAGATTCTGAAAGTCAAAGGTCGAATATGTCTTAAAAATCTTAAAACTGTCATCAAGAGTCTTGGCGAGTATTTAAAGTCAATTAATTTTCTCAAATCTTAACTAATTAAATGTCTCTTAGTTTTTGTTACTTTTTGAATCTATTTTTTAAAGCCAAGGTTGTGAGATTTTTTTTTAAGTCTTATAAAATTCTCTGAAATCTTAAGTCACACAAAGTATTTCAAGATAAAAGTCACATTTTTAAGTCATGTAATGAAAAAAGCTAAAATTTGTATTTTTAAAATCTCAGCTCTTGCAGTGTCTGAAAAGTCTGAAAAATGTCTGTCAAAAAAGTCCATCATATCAAACCCTGATTGATAGAAAGTCTTAATAAATGTTTCATGAGATTTTAAGGTCAAAAGGTCTGTTTAGTTAAATGATTTTAAGTCACAAGAAGTCTTAAAAGAGTTTTTATGTGAACTCTCCCACACTTTATTGAAAAAAAAAAGTGCAAACATACAGAATTTTATTTGTTTTGGACTTAAAAACTTCTCAAAAATCTCATTTTGTAACGTGTTCAGCATCTCAGTTTCTCTAGTTGTATTTTTCTTTTTCCCAGTTGCTTCTTTCGTTTTTGTAAAAATATCATATTTTCTGACCCAGTGTTTACTGTTTGTAGTTTTCAGTCGGGACACTGCCCTGGTCTGACTGCGGTGAAATCTAAAACCATGTAACGCAAAGTTGAACTGTGTTGAGACAAACAGTCTTGATGCGCCTGTATGTGAGCCGCTTCCTCTCTCTGTTTGCACCTGTATGGAGGTAATGTTCGGTTTCTGACTCAGCGTGTTGTTAGTGTAAACACCTGCTGCCTCAAACTGCACACCCAACCTGTTCGTGTGTGTAGGTGTGTGTGTGTGTGTTTTCCTCCCCCCCTTATCTCGGGGGAGTCCTTGGGCGTTTCCTCTCGGCTCAGCTGTGAGTGTGTGTATACAGTGGTGTGTGTTTTTACTGCTGCTCAGCTGTGTGTGTTAATGTGAGCACAGTAAGTCGAACAGTTAAAATACTGATTCAGTGTTTTATCCTCTTTAAAAATAGTGTCAAACTCCAACCGTGGTCCACTTCAAAGAGTCCTCTTGATGAAGGACACTCTTTCTTCCTCTTTTCTCAAACCCCTTTTCTCACGCCCTCACTTTGTCCTCTTTCTTTCCCTCTTTCTGTCCCGTTGAGTTGCAGTGTGGAAACAATAAAGTCAACTCTGTTTCCTTTTTAGGTGTTGGATAGATGCAACTCTCTCTCCCTCTGTTTCTCTTCCTCCCTTTCTCCCCCTCTCCTCTCTTTTCCATGCTCTTTCTTTCTTTCTTTTTCTTTCCACTCTTACTTTATTTTACAAACTGTTTGTGTTTTTTTCTCTACCGTTTTTGTTGCCTCTCTCTCTATCTCTCTCTCTCTCTCTTACTGTATATGGTCATAGTCCTTCAGTCTGATATTTCTGTACAAACGGACTCCTCACATGCTCGCTCTCTCTCTCTCTCTCTCTCTCTCTCTCTCTCTCTCTCTCTCTCTCTCTCTCTCTGTGTAGAGGAGTTTCACTTTTGCATCATGTAGACACAGTCTGCTGATATCTGAACCTCGAACATCTCTGCAGTGGTTGGTGTCGGTTGTTCATAAAGTCGTAGGTCTGTTCCCTCGCACACACTTGGTGAACTGACAATGAAGTCCATGTCCTTTTCACTGAGCAGGATCTATGGTCTCATATAAGAGTAAACATAAACTCCGCAGCTTCACCAGTCACCAGTCAGAGCTTATTGTGACTGTTTTTTTTTTACTTATAAAAGTTGGAGGTGTTTCAAATTCATGTCCTGTTTGGAGCACATTTTTACCAAACACCGAAATACCGAAAACATGTGCCGAAGAATTCCTACAACAAGAACTCTTCACCAAATAAAGGGTATCCACATACTGAGCTGGGCATTGGAAATGTAGCATTTGATACAATAGGACATAGTACGAGACAATACAACATGACAGTATAGGATACAATACGATACAACATGATACAACACAATAGGATACGATACGACATGATGTGATACGACACAATATGATACAGTATGACACGATAGGATACGAGAAAACAAGATACAACACAATACAACACAATACAACACCATAGGATACAAAACAACATGATGTAACACAGTACCACACGATAGGATACGATACAACGTGATATGACACAATATGACACAATAGGATACAATACAATAAAAGACGATAAGACACAATACAACACAATTCAGTATGACACGATATGATACAACACGATAGAAAATGATACGACACAATACAGTATGACATGATAGGATATGATGTGATACAACACAATACAACATGATACGATACAACATGATACATCACAATAGGATACGATACAACGCAATACAACACAATAGGATACAATACGATACGGCACAATACGACAATAGTTTACGATGCGATAGAATACATTGTGATACAACAAAATACAACATGATAGGATACGAAATGACAGGATCAACACAATACGACATGATAAGATACGATAAAACACGATATGACACAATACAAAAAGATAGGATAGGGTTAGATATGATAAAACACGATGCAACGTGATAAGATACGACATGCTACAATACAGCATAGTATGATACGATACACAACCCAGTACGACACATCATGGTACGACAGGACACGACACGACAAGCTCAAGATTACATTCAGAGTAAAATATCAACATGGCACATTTCAAAATGACGATATAACACTGTACTAATATTATCACACCTCTGCTCTTCAAACTGCTTTAAAGGATCAGAAACATCTTAACTGTGGATATCTGTAAAACTGATCCATGTCAGACCCCATCACCAGCTGTTGCGTAATACATTGGTTGATGCATCAGCAGTTGCTATAGCGACCTTATTAGCACGCACAGGTGGATTGTGTGTACATAAAGGAGAGAAAAGTATATATGGGGCCTGACTCCAAGGTCAAGTTGAAGAGGCAGCGAGCTTGACGTCAGCGCAGAGTCACAGAGGAAGCTCGCTGCAGTATGGATACGTCTGATCATCAGTAATTTATAGGAGCCTATAGAGAGGACATGCAGCTCTGAACAGGCTGGTTATCCATATTTCACATCAGTCTAATGCTCAAGACATAGGCAGGAGATGAAACTGTGTCACAAAGATGGAGCTGCTTTTTTCTCCTCTTGAAGTTTGTGTTTCTTTCTCCCAAAAGTCGACCTTTGCAGTTGTTCTTTTTTTCTATTTGTAGGAGTTTTCTTTTTTATCTCCTCTCCGGGTCACGGCGACCGACTTTCTGTCTGTGTGATTCAGCGAGTTTGAAGTCAAAGGTTTAATCCAAGTCTCTGATGTGAAACATGTTGTCAGACACCGAGTGTGTGTGATCGCGGCGTTGTAGCGTCACCCAGAAAAAAAGAGACAGTCAGACGTTTGGGAGGGAGGGAGGGAGGGAAGAGTTTAGGGGAAGTTAAAGACGGAAAAGCAGAGTCTGAGTCATCCTTCATTCTTTCCTCCGTCTCTATTTTAAGATCTTCATCCCTTCATCTTCACAAACACACTCCTTCATCCCTGATGCTTGTTGTTGTCTTTCTTTTGGAGATATAAATGTGGATTTTTTCAGCTGCTTTCTCTCTCTGGCTGAGATTAACCAGTCCATTACGGACTGCTGCGGGGTGTCACAGCTCAAGGAAGAACATTTATGATCATTTCTTTATCATTTCCTTGAAGTAATAATCACCATATTGATCATTTTGCTCTGCAGACGCGGTAGTTCTTCTGACTTAGCGTCTCGGTCTGATTGTATTTCCATGAAGAAATGAACGTAAATGTTCTTCCTTGAGCTGCAGCACCCCACTGTAGTCTATAATGGACTGGCCTGAGGTCTCTGTACAAACAAGCGGCTGCTGGAAGAGAGTAGGTGAGTTGTGTTTAGTCTCTTTACTAAAGAAATTAGTCAAAGTTGAAAAGATTTTTGGTGTCTAGTACTATGACTGTGACCCTATATGTCCTGTTGATGAAGTTCGGTGCTGTTCTGCTGTTCTAACTCGGTGTTACGGTGTGTTTGACCCTGAATTAATTTTACGCCGGAATATCCCTTTAAGCCTGGTGGGGTGCTGGTTCGATGTACAAGCAAGACAGTGAAAACAAATGGTCTAGAAAGTGTGTAAATAAACGACCTCTATCCAAAGTAAACACAACACTATAACACTATCACACTTTTACAAACCAGACGACTAAAACAATCAGAAGAGGAAAATAAATGTGTTTGCAGCTGCTGTCATGTTGACGTTTCTATATGCTTGCTCTTGAGCTTCCTGATTGACAGCCTGTCTCTCTGACTGACTGTTTGATTGACAGACTGACTGACTGCCTGTCTCTCTGTCATGTTCAGGTCTGTGACAGTATTTAACAGAACAGTATGATGACTGACAGAGTCGTTTCTCTCTGAATCCTCGTCCTGATAAAATCCAAATGAAGTTATGAAACGACAGGAAGCTGACCGTGTGTGAACGTGTGTGTATGTGTGTGTGTGTGTTTGTGTGCTAAGTTAGCGTCTTGGAGACAAGGTCAGACCTCTCCTCAGAGATCCCTTGCGTCTCGAACCCCCTCTGAGTCCCTTTTCTGGTCTGGAACTGAGGAATTCGCCGGTTTCTCTTTCTCTCTGCGGGGTCAGATCCCCCACCAGAGATGCTAATTACCTCCATGTGCGCTAACTCTACACTGTAACACTAACACACACATTCAAACACACACATACACGCACGCGAGCCACTGACATAACCCGTGACGTCAGCGCCCACAGTGGGTTTCTTGATCTGAGCCAGTTAGTCACATGTTTGTGTGTTTGAGGAGGATTTGTCAAGTCAGCGCCGCAAACAGCTTTTCTCTGTGTTCGACAAATCCGCAGCAGATTTAGCGTCACTCAGGTCAGCGTGCACGCTCTTCGCTCTGATTCTCTCTGGGTCTTAAGATTCTTTTTGGCAAAGTCATCCTCAAGTCAAAGAAATCCAGATATTTTTATTTTCAGAGTCTGTCATCGCAGAAAAATTAAAGATCTGAGAGTATTTGAACATGAAAAGGAGGAGATTCTTGGAGAAGTTTCAGGGTTTTGAATTTCATTAGTTTGTTTTGATTTTGGTGTGAAACCAAAAATCTTTTTTAACAATTTTCTAAAACATGAGACTATGTGATCTTCTGCTTAAACTCTATTTCCAAAAATGCCCCTCGCAGGTTTTCTCTGTCCTCCAAAATAGGGCTGAATCGATTCCTCGAGAACCTCGATTACAAAAAATGAAAAATCGTTTATAAGCTCAAGTCGTCACCTTTTCACACAGATCACTTTTACAATACCATACAACATGATACCATACAATGTGATGTGACACGACACGAAACAACATGATACGACATGATACGATATGACAAGATACAACACGATATGACCTGACACGATACAATGCGATGTGATATGATATGACATGATACGATACGACATGATACGACATGATACGATACAACATGATATCATACGATGCGATGTGACACAACATGAAATAACATGTAACGTCATGATACGACTCGATACGTCATGATATGACACGAAACAACATGATACGATACAACATGCAACACCATACAACACCATACATGATGTGACGTGACTCAATACGACAAGTTACAATACAACACAATATGACATGATTTGATACAACATGTGACACCATAAAATACGACATGATTCGACATGATCGGTGCAACATGATACATACGATTTGATGTGACACGAAATGAAACGAAATGATACAGCATCATACGACATGACACAATGCGATGTGACGCAACACAAAAAAATGAAAGATGACAGAGTTTTCTTCTGTTGAGCTCCTGTATCTCATTAGCAATTCGCCTCTGAGTCGTGGGCGGAGACAGCACTGCTCCGCACACTCCTCTTCATGCTAGCTTGTAGTCTAACATTGCGGGTATAGTAGCAGAAGCAGGTAACATAGGAACAATTCAGCTCTCGGACACTAATGTCTTTCGGGACATGATGAAAGTTAATATTATAATTAGCTTTCTTTTGAGCATTGCAATCGCTAATGCACACGCTTTCTCCTCGATTGTTCCGCAATAATTGCACTTTAACTAAAAAAATTACGTTTTATTCGATTACTCAATGGGATATTTAGTAGAATACTCAATCACTGAACTCTTCGACAGCTGCAGCCCTACTCTAGAATTTAACTCTCGTCCACAAAGTTTGGGTCGTTTATCGTAGAGTTTGTTTTTCTTCACTCGTGGCGTGTGTTGGGTGGGAGACTTTCATCGTCAGGGATTCCCCAGAGGCTAAACCACGGTCAGGACTCGTTTCTCAGAGGGTTCAGATTTGTTTGTCTGTGTGGAAATCTGCTGATGGTACGTCAGGTGTGGGTTTGATTTATCAGTCAGCATGTTTTAAAGAGGTTCAACGCACCGTGAAAGGTGAATCAAGTGCATCAGCAGTGCTCCAACTCCCTGATGTATGCACACACACACACAAACACACACATATACACTCACATGTGCCCAAACTGCACCATCTGGTCTTGGCTGAGTGAAGAGAATGAGTTAGCATAATGAGTCAAACAGCTCTCTCTCTCTCTCTCTCTCTCTCTCTCTCTCTCTCTCTTCGCATTTTGTTTTGACATCTTTGAACATTTCATTCAGCCTCTGATACATCTCTATTTCTTAATTGGAAAAGATTACAGTTTTTTTTTATCCATCACAGCTCTCTACTCTGAAAAAACAAAGTTCTAACAGAGTTGCGTGTGGCGAGGCGAATCCTGATTCTACGACACATTTCTAACATTGTACGTGCTTTACTCTGCTCTTGTGTCTGCAGGCTTCAGTGTAACAAATAAAACTCACTGTTTTGCTCAGACTTTATAAACTAAATGTCATTTCTCTCTGTTTTGGTTGCAGGTGATATCACACAGAAGGGCTATGAAAAGAAGCGGTCCAAGCTGATTGGGTCCTTCTTCCCTCAAACCCCAGGTAAACGGACTCTCCTTCACCTCGATTCAATAACTACTGTTGATTTCAAACACAGGCAGAGTCCATTAACTTCTCAGTAAATAGTCTGAATCGGGGCTGTAACGCAGCTCTGGACTCCAGCCTGAATACCCCAAGAGTTGGAACATTTTGTGAAAAGTTTGTCAAAACAAATTTTTAAAAAGTCTGCAAATCATTTAAACCTCGTATTCAACTGACAAGACGTGTTGAAACGAAGTTTGATGAAAAACATAATGCTTATTTTTAATTTGAGGCTAGAAACATGTTTTGAAAAGTTGAGATATGAACAACAAAACTCTGAAAAAGTTATGTAACACTGAAAAAGAAGCACCTGGAGGAACGTCTCTCAACTAATCAGGTTAATGTTTAACAGGTTAGTAAAATAAAAAAGGTGTTAAAGGGGGCGGAGCCTCAGAGGGAATGATGGGAGGAGGTTCACCGCTCTGTGAGAGACTGAGTGAGAAAATAGTTTAAAATGGTAAAAAGTTAGATGACAATTCACAATATTAGTTACCCTCTGGACTACTTTTGTCTGTTTTTGGTGACTTTTAACTTTCATTTGTTGATAATTTTTGGCTGTTAATGCAAATAGAATGATTTTCTTTTCCTTTTTTTTTTTTCTTTCCAAGTTTTAAAACTTGACCTCCTATTATTATATCAGGTCAATATTTACTGTGTGACAAAAACACTTTAAGTTTTGGTCCTTAAATGGACAAAAATGTCCATCTCCTGAAAGTACTATAAAAATATTATACATTAAAAAAAATGTAGACTTTTTTCTCTTAAATCTTTTAATCAACTTCATTCCTGATTATATCTATAAAATATTAATTCATTTTCAGAATTTTAACCCTTTAAATGCCAGTTTGACTATTTGATGTTCCTGTTATTTTTAATGGGAAAAAAAAGGAATCTGGAGTTATTGTCCATATTTTAGATACTGGGCAGGAATTTCTTTTTTTTATTTTTTTTTTTTATTATCAAGGTCTATGAAGTGTCAATAATTAACATTAATTTTGATACATCATTATGTTTGATTTATTGTTTGATTTCTAAAAAGTTACGTTCAGGTCCTTAGATGGACAAAAATGTCAGCTTCCTAAAAATACGATTAAAATATTGTACATTAATATTTTTTTCTACTTTTTTTGCTTAAATCTTTAATAAACTCCAATCCCAATCACAACTACCAAATATTTTTTTATTTTCCTCATTTTAACCCTTTAAATGCCAGTGTGACTACATGATGTCACTTCCAAACCACTTCCAAAACCATTGTCTGTAACACTGTTTGTCACTGCATCTACAAATGCCGGATGCAAAGAGGAAGTACATTCATGTCTCTTGAGACTCATAAAGACCACAAAGGACCGTTTTGTCATGAGAGACCACATCAGACTGACTGCTGAGGATGAGACCTGAGAGTCACCGGAGACCAGCAGACACACTGGCACTGCCAAAGCTATTACTGGAATACTGGTGTGTGTCTTCAGAGGGTAGATGGATGTCAGGAAGTGCATTATGGGAAGGAATGAGGCGTGTGGGATGGAGAAAATGTTTGGTATTCACATCCAGGCCCAGTTGGGGGTCGTCCCCTACTTCACTTTGGGGGACCGGATGACACACAACGATACACACACACAGAGACACACACCAACTGTATTCAGACCCAACTCTGCTCATTCCCAGTCAGTCCATGCACTCGTAACACACATTTGTGCACATCCAACTACACAAAAATCCCCTTTTTCTCACACTCTGAACACTACAATACTCTTATTCTCTGGATAATACACACACACACACACACACACACACTCAGAGCATTAACACAGTTTCTCTCCCTGTGATGTCTTCCTCTGGACTCTCAGGCCTGTTAATCCACAGTTCTCTGTACACATTCAGGCTGATCTGGTTTGATTACGACGTTCAAAGTCGTGGATTTCCCCTCGGAGAACCAGATTTACATGGTTTCATATTCTCGATAAGCCGAGTTTACCCGTCGAGAACTTTGATATTATGAGATCAGACACGCTTTCCTTTTAATATCAGCCTCACAAATGAAGTTCAAATACTTTCTCACTTACTGTAATATGATTACTTCTTAAAAGCCCCGTTCACGCATGAACTACAGTCCCTGGAAATGTCCTGAACTTTATCCAGGTTAAGTGTGCTAGTGAGTGCAAAAGGGGACAGTTTTCAACTTGAATATTCCGGTCCCTCCAAAAATGAATGTCTAATCCTACTTTTTCTTATTTGTGCTCAAACGTGTCCACAGCAGAGTGAAACATCAGTTTGTGGGTTTTTGTGTTTCTTTTTGAGGCGGCAGGACCTCCGTGTTCGGTATCAAGGTTGGCCACTTCATCTATCTGAGTTTCTTTTATGGATTAAGTGTCCTTCTGCTGGCAGTGTTTGACAGAAAGGGAATGAATGAGTGGCCTGCATTGATTTCCTGTTCGGTTTCATTGTGCGCCTGTGTGTGAGCTCTTATCACATCTGGGGCTTATAGTGTTTGGGGTGTTTGTTGAAAGAAGAATCAGATGGATGAGCTTCAGCCAGAGGGAATCACAATAATCCCAGTCTAATGATTTATTGGATGTTGACGACCCGTATGAATTTCCTTTTATTATCTGTGTCCTCTCTGAATTTCGAGAAAATCATTAAGAAAACCTGAGAGCCTCAGTCTTTGATGAAAAAATGAAAATAGGAACTCATGGTGGAAGGTGAGAAAAAGATGTAAAATCACTGAATAGGAAATCGTTACTTTTTGTGGACCTTAAAGGGATATTCTGGCGTAAAATTAAGTTATAGTCAAACACACAGTAACACTGAGTTAGACACCCCCTCCAGAGATGCCGATTGCTTCTCTAGTTATACCAACTTTAGTAACAATGGCAATCGCAATACAGAGCGGTCTGAGGAGCCATAAACAAACCTCAACCAAAACGCCACTCTATAGCCACAAATAATGTTAAGAACAGCACCTAACTTCATCAACAGTACATATAGGGTCACAGCCAGGTATTTCCCAGACCCGTCCTTTAGTCCTCTGTCGGCTGGTAGTCCTTATCCAGTCGGCTAATCAACTCACCTACTCTCTTCCAGCAGCCGCTTGTTTGTGGGGGAGCCCTGATGAGTCGATCACAGAGTGCAGCAGAGTTTCCCAGAAAATCAGACTGAGATGCTAACCCCGAATTTTCACAGTATCTGGAACAGCTCCAATCTGGAACGGCAGCAATTTTCACTGTCCACCAATTCCCACTGGATCCGTCTGCGAATTTCATGGGGGATTCCGGACAGCAGGAATCGCGAGAACTCACGAAAACCTGCAAATTCACATGCAATCGCGCAATCACGAGTTGTCTCTATAAAGACAGCCACAGAGGCTAACCATATAAACAGTAGATTGTGTCCTTCCAGAGGAGGAAAACCTTTCACTTGTTCGTGCTGAATTTATCCGCCATGCTCTAGTGTCCGGAAAAATAGAATTCTTGTGATTCGTAGCGGATCGGAAAGAAGCCGGTCCAAATTGACACATTAACTTGAATGGTTACGATCAGCTGCGATTGGTGGAGATGGCCTTTTTGTGGCCGTCCGGATGTGGCGGAAATTGGTGGTAAGGCAGGAGAACTACCATGTCTGCAGTCCAAAAGGATTACTATGATGATTTGACATCATGGAAATGATCAGCTGCACTCGGTGATCAACTCGTCAGGGCTCCCTATCAGCAGCAAAGCAAGCAGTTGGCAACATTCATCTCTCAAGGGGATAAATTAAAGTTATTCTTATTCTTCAATTTAGTTTCCAACTAAAATTCTTTTGTTTTTTCTTCTTGTAATTCATAGAAAATGAAGCTCCAAGAAAAGTGTAAACAATCGTTAAAGTTAAGAAAAGGTGAGACCGTTTTTAAAGAGCGAGTCGAGCAGCTGATGAGCGGAGACTCCATCAGCAGAGCCAGGTATTTCCCAGACCCGTCCTTTAGTCCTCTGTCGGCTGGTAGTCCTTATCCAGTCGGCTAATCAACTTTTAGCTTCCTCCAGAGCAGCAGTGGTCCTCTGAGCCGGGCTGAGAGCTCTAATGAAGACAGACGAGCGTGGAAGTGTGAGGCTCAGATGGATGCTCATAGATCAGCGGCTCTGCAGCGGGCGTAGCTGTCGGTAACAGGGTGGTTGTTATCATCAGACTTATTGATCGGTGTGTTGGGAGGTTATTTCCTCTCTGAGTGTGTGTGTGTGTGTGTGTGTGTGTGTGTGTGTGTGTGTGTGTGTGTGTGTGTGTGTGTGTGTGTGTGTGTAGACCTGCTGGTGTGTGTAGCTTCCTCAGGCGCTGTTCCTCATAAATCTGGACTGATTGAAGGAAATTGAGTTATCAAAGGACGTATTTAATTATTGATTCTGTCTGTGGTGTCTCATTCTGAATTAATCATGTCCAATGAGTGGAGATCTGTTCACCTCTGAGGTCGGCTGACGTAGACACTTCACAGACTAAGATCAACTAAAAAAAAGTGATCGTGATGTTTAGTTCTTGCAATTAAACGACTCAAATCTGAAGCCCAGAAGCCCGTATATTTAACTTTTAAGGAACGAGGGCAAGAGGGTGATTCAGGTTGGATCTGAACCTGGGCCCTCTTTAACTTCAAGACTCAGTTTGTGTTTGTCGAACACCAGCTGGTCTCATCTCTCCACAAAGCTCAGCCCTTCCTAACGTGTCAGAAACCTCCTGAGAAGATCGTTGATTGGCGTGCAGATGTAGAGTAAAACTTGAGCTCTTCTCTTTCCAGGAATGGATCCTCCTACTGGTCAGGAGAGGAGAACTCCCGTCACCCCGTCCTCGTCCTCACGCTACCACAGACGGCGGTCCTCTGGCTCCAGAGACGAACGCTACCGATCAGGTAAGAGGCGGATTTCCTTTTGAGTTCGTCATGTTTTGTTTTGAGGTTTATTTCCACCTTTAGATCTTCCACATCCCTTCAGGTCTGAGGTCCTCAGTAACCGTGTTCTTGTCGTCTTCTCTGGAATAGGGATCATTTTTTCAGCCGTCAGCCTCTCCAAAGTAAATAGAAGTTGTTTTTTTTTTCTGCGGCGCTCTGTTTGATATTCTCCGTCTTCCTTTCTGAAACGGATGCTGCAAATCCAGCTTTTGGCGAAGATCTGTGGAAAAGCTTTTGACAAATGGGCCACAGTTCCTGTATTGTTTGGTTTTGTTCCATCTGTGTCTGCTGCAGATTAATACAGGATTAAGTACAGATTTTAACTTTGTTCGATTCTGTCTGTGGTGTCTCATTCTGAATTAATCTGCAGTAATTCCCTTTAGTGATATCTCAGGTTGGTAATAAGGACGTACAGAAGTCTAATAAGGAAACAGACGGGCTGATTTTGAAGGTCTGGGTTCCTGGATCGGCTCCAGACTTACTTTGTTATTACCTTCCCTCATTCGGTCTGAGTTTGTTTGACTTTAATCTGACAGAAAGTAAATCCAGCAGAAACCTTTTAACCCGTTAAATTGAAAAAGAAAAGCCATTTGAGCGCCTTCAAAGCCCCGCACACACTCCCTTTCACACGCCGTGCAGCCGCACTCACTCAGCCGTAAGACAATAAACGTGCACTTGAGATTTAAATGGCCTCGGTTCCCCTACATAAGCACACACATAAGCCAAACAAACGTACATCTGTGAGCCCCATTCCCTCTGACAAATGTCTTACTCATGTCGTTACGGGGCTGACAGCTCGGGCCGTTAGCGGCTCGGTGTTTGTCTGCTGCCAGCAATGGACACCGTTCAAACAAACCCAGCTGTGTGAGCTTTACGGCGGCGCTTTATCTGGAAACACTAATTTAGGAAACGTCTTTTCTGACACTCCCTGAACCTAATCCAGTCTGAAACCACAAGGCCTCATGGGAGTCCTGACAAGTAAAGGAAAAGCGAATAAACAGGAACACGGTGCTCATTGTGAACAAACACGGCTGTGTTTCCTCCGTCCGTCAGTGGTTCAGAAAGAATAATCTGTATTTGGCGGTTCTGGTTAGTCCCACGTGTTCAGCTCGGCACAAGTTACATGAAGGTTGTCTCTAGTCCACCTGGCCTATAACCACTGGATCGAGAGCAGTGTGTAACCAGCACAGGAACTTCATGGACATAAGGTGGATCCAGGGATGGTGGTGCTAGCTCTGCTAATGTTAGTGTTCTTAGTGGACTCTGTGATCCCGGGTTTAAACTGTGATGGAGTTTGATTCTTTTCTAGGTTGGGATACTTCACAGAAGATCAAACAAAACACTAAATCAGTTCAGTCTACTTGGATATGATATTATCTGATGGGATATAATACAAAATGAGATATGATGATTTGATATTTCACAAAAGGCTACAGTAAAATCTGGTTTAATATTATTGGATACAACACGACACAGTCAAAAATAATGTGATTCAATACAATCCGATATGAGGTGATATGATACATTATCATGTGATATGTTATCATATGATATGATATGACATGATACCTTATAATATGATTTGTTATGAAATAGTATTTTATGATGTAATACAATATGTCATATGATCAGATATTTAACGTTATGAGAAAAGATGTGATTCAATATGACAGATACATTACAATATGATTTGATACGATAAGAAAGTTCTGACCAACACCATAAGATCCAGTGTGTTATGATGAGAAATATAATCCGATACCATCAATACGAGGGATGGGAGAAACAATCGGTTCAGCATAGTGTCGCAATATTTTGTCTGGTGATATTCATCATGTTATCGTATTTATCAAGTATCGATTTTTTCAAATTAATTACTTATATGAATTCAAATCTATGATTGAAAAATAAAATCAAGTGTTTGCCCATGGAGGTTGGCAGAGTTGGAACAAAAAATATATGTAAGATTTGTAAGATGTGCTACATGAAAATAAAACAAAGACAAATAAAAATAAGATAAGCGTAAATAAGACAAATCTAAAGGAAAGCCAAATGCTAAAGTAGCGAAACAGTTGAAAAAATTGTATAAATTGCAAAATATTGTATTGTAATACTTACTGTATTGCAAAATGTTCAAAATTGCAATAATATTGTATCGTGGCCCAAGTATCGTGATGATATTGTATTATGGGTCCACTAGTGATTCCCACCCCTAATCAATACAACAGCATACTTTTTAATACAGTATGATACAATGTGCAATGATACAGTACCATTACTAGGGCTGAGACAATATAATTTTCTCCTGATTCGATTCTTCTACGATTTTTTTGGATGCCGATTAAATTGCGATTCTACGAATTTTTCTCGATTTTTAGTCTACATTTTTAACACCATTGAAACAGTTGAATGATTATGACTGTCTCACGACTATTCCAGGAATCCTATTTCCCCAAAAAATACACATGACATGTAAGTCAGTTTTTAAGATTTATTCTTAAATTTGAAAAAAAAAATAATTATTTTGAATCGATTTAAAAATTGTAAAACAAAAAATCGCAGTACTTATGTGAATTGATTTTTTCTCCCACCCCTAACAATGACAATATGATGCAAAACACTTTAGTGTAAAGTCATCTCTGAATATTTTGTTTGGAAGAAGAGGGTTCGACTCTTTATCGAACACAGAGTCACTGTACTGTTGTTTACAGCCATCAGGTCAGTGGATCCGTCCTCAGGTCAAAAACTGAGAGACTCCTGGTGTCATGATTGTTCAGACCATCCAAACCCTGAGACGGTCTGATGAACTGAAAGATGTTGTTCGTTTGTTTGTTTGTGTCTCCAGATGTGCACACAGAAGCCGTGCAGGCGGCCCTGGCGAAGCACAAAGAGAGGAAGATGGCGGTGCCGATGCCTTCGAAGAGACGGTCGCTGGTGGTCCAGACCTCCATGGACGCCTACACACCACCAGGTACAGAAACAAACGCTGCAACAGGAGAAGCTAGACTTTGGATCCTGTTTATCAGCCGTGATTGATCAGAATTCACCAACAAACGCCACAGTAGATCATCCCACACCAGATAAACCAGTCCACGCAGCTTTAACGTCAAACTGGTCACAAAACAACACTTCCAAACGTCCCGAGACTTTGTGTTTGAGAGCGATGTGTCGGGAATATAAATATCGGAGGTAGATCTGGCTCGACTAACTGGGCAGCTGATTTCAACCCTGTAGCATGAACAGTGGGATCTGTCAGGGGCGGGTGGCGGTGGCGGTCATCCATGTCTTTATGGGGCTGGTGTGGTTTAATGAGGGTGTTAATGAGGCCATTATTTCTCTGGCTGCAGGGTCGAGCTCCACTAAACGAGCCAAGATTTACAGACAGAGAGGAGAGAAGATTAAATACGAGCGCTTTTATCCGATCTAAGCAGATTGGACACGCTCCGCTCCCTCAGCTTTGACAAATTTGGAGATTTTTCATCAACACCTGGACGCCATCAAACGTCAGGAGCTTCAAGTCGTTCTCGGTTACAATTTTTTTTACAATTTTTTTTTCCATTTTTCTGACTCGCAACATTTTAGACCCTCAGGGAAGGACAAGGAGAACAAGACGGTTACTATGACTTGGTTATTATTCCTTTTTTATCCATTTTCACATCGTAATCCAAACCCCAAAAGTATCTGAAACTCAGTAACTGACTTTTGAGACTTTCAAACTTCTCTTATGAAGTCTCTGAATCTTTAAAAATACTTCACGACTTTTTATAAAACATATTTGAGGCTCAGTTTGTCCAAAATTCATCCAGTTTTCACCAAAACTAAATATTAAAACTCGTCTGTGAGCTCTTTCTTTATAATATTATTGTGAAATATTTGGCCATCATCTTTGTGAAACTAAAACTCGGCTCGACCATGAAGGACGCCAGAGTGAAGCCTCACGATTTACAGTGAAGTTACCTCTGAAGTCAGATGTCGGAGCTGAAAATGACGTCACACTCGAGTTCCCAGCTTTTCAGTTACCAAGTTGGAAAAAAGCTAAATTGGAGGCCTGAAAGTTATTTTAGCGCTTGCCTTATATTTGGACAAGGAAAGCGTAGACGTAGGCATCTTCTACGATTTAGCTTTTTCCAACTTTGTAACTGAAATGCGGGGAACTCAAGTGTGACGCTCGGACTTCTGACTTCCGAGGGAACTTGAATGCAGCATAAGACCCTCCAGAAACAGATGAACAGGAAGTGGTCTAGATGCACAGATTCTTAACCAATCACAGATGAGCTTCAAATACTGGATTGTTTGGTGTTGAAGTAAAAAAGGACAAAAATGGACCTATCAGTGAGGGTTAGGGTTAGGGTGATGAACCTATGACAGCTTTACCGCCAAAGCTCCTCCCACTTTAAGAAAAAGATGGCTTGGCTCCAAAAAGAAGACGAAATAACCAACATGTCACACATGAAACTTTAAAATAGTCATTGACAAATCAGAGGCTGACTTCCTGAGTGCTCGTATCCCCTGTGTACAGCTTATGGAGGGTATGCAGGAACTCATAAATAAAACCAACACACATCCTCCTGATGCAAGAGACAATAAACAACCGCAAACATAAATCCTTCTTCAACGTATAAACACTTTTCTGCATATGCTGCAAATCCATCTGCAGCTTGTTTGTGTACTGTGAAGAGAGAAGTGCTGCATAGTCGTAACACACACACACACACACACACACACACACACACACACTCACACACTAATGCACAATAATCACATGATTTCTATGTTTGTGTTTTGGGCCTTTTTACACAGAGTAGTACAAACAAGCCGCACATGACTGCAGGAGTGCACACAGTCCATCTCGCAGATTAAGAAAGCTCACGTCCTGAGGGAGCTGTAAAAGCAGACAAGCTTACACTCAAACACACACACGCACACACACGCACACACACACACAGGAGTGTCTGTCTGCCAGGGAAGTTCATCTGAGGACAGCAGAGTCCTGCATTGCTGAGCAGCAGGTTGTATTCTGCAGAGTTGAGGAGTAAAAGAGAAGGAGCAGGAGGAGGAGGAGGAGTGATTCCTACAGCAGCTGCATTCTCTTAATTTCTCATTTCATCATTTGATCTATTTCAGATTAATGTGGAGCCGCTCTGAGTCAGAGTCTGTTTTTTTCTCTCTGCATGTTTGTGTTTGTTTTGTGAGATTCCCAGGTTGCCTGGCAGCTTTTTATTTCCATGAACATGTTTGTGTTTTGCTTCTGGACGACTCTGAAGGTCCTGAGAAGACGAGACGCACTTTCACTCATCAAACATGTCAGCAGTGAGGCTTCACTGCCAACACAGACTATAATTTATACTCTCAGTACTCGGTTGAGGCTCCTAACGGTCAGCAAATCACTGTTTGGTGGTAATTTTGGCGCTGTGGGCAGGTGCTCAGTCCTGCTAGAAAAGGAAATCAGCATCTCCATGAAGCTGCAGCCACCAGCAGACAATGACACAACACCTAATTAAATAATAGAAAGTTTAAATAGTTCAATTATTAACAGTTACTTTTTCAATGTAAACCTGTATATCACATTATAACGATACCAAAGACCAAACAAAGACAACATTTTAGAAAAAAAAACGTTTTTGTTTTAGGAGAATTTGGTGGTCGAAGGTTTTGAGAGTCATAAGTTTGAAGTCGACTGTCGTACATTCGAAGGTCCTCTTCCTGTTGACATTTCTGTCGACATAACAGTGTTGAAGTTTGTGATGACTTCATGTTTGTTTTCTTCAATTTGGTTGATGTCTCTTGAGCTTCGATAACACTTTTAAACAGCAGTCTAAAGTCTCCCTGATAAATTAACAGCAACAATCAGAAAGTCACTTTTTTGTCACCTTGAGAAATCAGGTGATCAGGTTGTCAACTGTGCTTAAGGGGTTTGGACCAATCAGAATCAAGTATTTCGCACAGTCAGGTGATTAGGGAGTTGAGTTGTAATGGAGGTCAGCCAGCTGGAACATACAGAGAGCAAACTATGAGAGAAAAGTTGGACAAAAACGTCTTATAAATGTTTTTAATAACTAAAAGAGAGCACAGAGGAACTGCATGGCTCTACTTTAACTGTAGCAGGGGAAATATTCAAGTTTGTACAACAAAAACAAACTTTTAGGCAGAGCTGCTGGGATGAGGACGTGTCGCTTTGGTTAAGGCAAAAGTTGTGAGGTTGTAATTCTAGTTTTTGTTGGGTTGGTTTTGAACTCTCCTCATCGGACAATTGTTTACAATCTGTCCGCTGTTACCCTGTGAGAAAACACACACACACACACACACACACACATGCAAAAAGAGCACCTGTGTGAACTGGGTCAGCTTCTGTTGTTATTCATATCACCCCCATCAGTCTCACAATGCCACAGGCATTATGAAAATCACATGCAAAACCAGAGCACACAAACACACACCCTGAAAACACACAGATTCTGTACACACACACACACACACTCTGTCTCCCTCACTTGGACACACACCATCACACTGTTGAGTTCACAAAAACAAACTTTCAACTGTTCCCCCCTGAGGTGAGTCTAAACAGGTGGGAGCTCGAACCTTTTCACTCCTCGGACATCAGGCAGCGGGTCCTTTGTTATTGTAGAGCGTTTGAAGAAGAAGGATGTGTTGTACTGACGTTGTGGAAAAATAATGTCGTTCACTTTTACTCATCAGTCATTCGCTCTCCTCCTCAGACACCTCCTCAGGTTCAGAGGGCGAAGGTCAGGGTGACGGCGATGAAGAAGAGGGAGGAGAGTGCGACGAAGAGGACGGAGGAGGCGGTGGGGGAACCTCCAGCCGAGAGGGGAGCATCAGCATGGAGCACTGGATAAGCCGAGCCATCCACGGGACCTCCTCCACCACCACCACCACCTCCTCCACCGCCTCCTCTTCCTCCTCCTCCACACGCAGCGGTGGGAGCGGGGCGGCCGGCGGCAGGCTAGCTGACGTCTTGGCCCAACATGTCCACATTTCTGCCCACCAGCACCGCCACCGCCACTCCCGCCATCACCACCACCATCACCATAAGACAGGTAAGAGATCTTCACCAAATATAAGTTAGCTAGCGTTAGTCCAAACGGAAGCTCAGAGGGGATAGATCCTTTTCTGTTGCAGCCCCAATTTTATGGAACGAGCTACCCCTCCAAATTAGAGAATCCCCCACACTGTCCATTTTTAAAACTCGTCTTAAAACCCATTTTTATTCATTGGCTTTTAACCCTCCATGAGACTCGGCTCCTGTTTTAGTGTTTTATGGTTTGTTTTTAGTTATTTGTTTCTATGTTTTTAAATTAGTTTTTAAAAGCATTGAAACAATACTTTTAATTCTGCTTTTATTTTATCCATTGTTTTAATTGTTTTTTGATTGTTTTTTTATCTTGTTGTTTTGTGTAGTTATGTACAGCACTTTGTACAGCTGTGGTTGTTTTAAAGTGCTTAACAAATAAAGTTGAGTTGAGTTGAGTTGAGTCAGTGCATGGGCTCACTGTTCAGACCCTGAAGGTTTTTTTAGGGTCATTGAGGAAATTAAGTGTGAACTCAGGATGTTTGGTGGTGAAGTGTGTAAATACAGGTTTTACAGTGATCCAGCATCCTGTTAATCTCAGTTCGTTATCTGTCCCTTTTTTTTTCACATGTCTGAAGTTATCGTTATCGTGGCGTCTCTTTGAAAAATACCTTTTTTCAATTACATTATAAAAAAAAAAGACAGGACGGATCAGGTAGCGACAGATACTCAGTTCAGTCTCTGGAGATAATCGATGTATCTCTTTAAGCCCCCCCCTCGCCTAGAGCCCCCTTTCTTCTGATTGGCCAGCTCTCTGGAATCCTGCCAGAAAAGAATGTTTATCACACCATCAACATCATCATCAACATCAATGGATGAAAAGAATTCCGTGACCTTGATCTTTGTGATGTCACAAAATCTTTCAATTAGAGAAAAAAAAAAAAACAACTGACTGAGAACTACTGTAACGACCATGACTTTGACAAAAACAAATTAGTGTGATTTATTAGCACAAGCATTTAAAGTTGTTTTTAAAGATGTTTTTTAAATGTTATAACAGCTAAAAATAACAAGAACAGTAAATTGATAAAGTAGTCTTTATTTGATTAAAGATGTTTTGTGTTTGTGTGGAAAAAAGAAAGAAAGATTTCCACTCAGGCAAATATGTCAGTAGTTGCAAAATTCTGTTTATGATCTTGATCTGAAACACATTTTTCCCCTCGTCCCTGAAATACTAAGAAAAGCACTGCACATATTGTTACAGTGTGTGAATGGAGTTGTTGTTTGGTGTTTGTTCAACCCAAAAAACTTCACAAACTTTGGCCTCAGAAGAGAGAATTTAGTCAAAGACGGATTTGAACTCTTAGCAACACAAAATGAACAGTTTCCGGCGCCGTCACTCCAGCAGGGTGGACGTTTCTTTCCATCTGGTATCATCCATGCCGAAACCATACTGCTCACTCATGAAAGTGAGAAACGGGCCCGCTGATGTCCCAGAATCCCATCTGTGTCTCTTCCTGCTGTTTGCTGAGGTAGCGTTGTGACTAAACGCTCTGCTGGCGACAGGTTTGTTTTCATGCTGGCACTGTTGGTATCCAGCTCTGAAGATAATCCACAGACAGAAACAGCCAGATCCCCTGCCAGTGCTCCGCTTCTTCACTGCTCACATGTGACAGAAGAGGTTCTGCACACTCGGTTGATTAGCTGGTTTGTTTTTTTCAGGCCTGTTTCATCTGGTTTCCTGTGTCACTGTTACCTGCAGTCTCAAATTAGCAAAGTCACAAAGATGTTTCCGAGGGAGCAGCTGCTGAGGCCTCCAGCAGATTGGCGCTGTTTATGAAGTGAACTGAAGGAGAAGAGGATTAAGAAACCAGAAAATAACTTTTTATTCCAGGAGGGTTTAGGTTGAAGAAAATTTAAAAGACTTTATCTTGTAGCTCAATGACTCAGCCAAACAAGGAAAGGTCGAAAAATAACTCTAAATGAAGGCCTCCTCATATCTGGGGTCAGATTCTGGATCCTTTATGTGGTCCTGGTTCTCCTGGAGGACTCACCATGCTGTTGTTGTTTTTTGTTTGTTTGTTTGTTTGTTTGTTTTTTATTTTATTTTTGGCATTTTTTTTCTACTCCTGCATATGTCTGTTCTCTCGTTGTTTAAAAGACAACAAGTATGATGGAGTATTAGGGCCACATTAAGAAAAAAAAAGAAAAAAAAAAAAGACTGAGGGATTAAAGACATTACTGACAAGAATAAAGTCGTAAAGTAGTAAAATCATTACTTAAGAGGATAAAGTCATAAAGTAAAATCATTGCTTACGAGAATAAAGTCGTAAAAAAATCATTCCGAGAATAAAGTCGTAATAAAATCATTACTTATGAGAATAAAGTCGCTATAAATTCATTAGGTACAAAAAATAAAGTTGTAAAGTAAAGGAATTCTTAAACTGCATCTGTCTCTGATGCCGGCACAACACTGGCAGCAACCTACACCTGCAGAGGCACCAACACCTTATGGCGTATAGATGGCTTATGGCTATTAGCTACGACTTTTCTTGCAAGAAATTATTTTTTTACGACTTTATTCTCGTAATTACTTTATTGAGACTGTATTCTCGTAAGTAATGATTTTATTATGACTTTACTCTTGTAAGTAATTACAAGGGTTTAATTTTTTTTTTCTTAATGTGGCCCTAATCCTCCGTTGTAAACAAAGACAACAGCTAAAAAACTCTGACCTTTAAATCAGCAGTCCTACCAATGACTTGTAAATTAAATGCCATTATTGTTATTTTGCAGTCAGACTCGATGGTGGTCATTGTGGATCTTGTGAACAAAAGTTTGTGCCACAGATGGATGAAACAGACTTCTGGTGGAAACTGTCACAGGACTCGTCTCCTAAACTTCACATGGTTCACCTCAGTGTGGTGTTACGTATGTTTTAACAGTTCCAGCTCCGTCGCCTGTTTGTAACCTCACTCCCTTTTTAAGGCCAAAGCCGCCCGTGAAGCTCTCTGCGGTTTCGGCCTGTTTGTGTGTGTTTTAATACTTAAGGGAGATCGTTTTCCATCCTGCTGCTTTCCAGCCTCTGTTTTCATTCATCTCTTATCAGGACGCTGCGCCTGCTGGTGCAGATAACTTTTCATTCACTCTCCCCAATTTGCCGTCACTCCTTTCATCTGTCCGCGTTATCCTGTGGGTTGTAGATCCCCTTTTCAAAATAATTTGGACAATCTGGTTGTTTTGTTGACTTTTGGCTGAGGTAAGGTTCACTGAAGCACACTGTGGACCTCTTTAGTTTCAGATAACAGCGCTGAGTGCTTGTTTGTGCCGCTGCTGTTGCTCTGTGATAATTAAAAACCTTTCAGACACAAAGTGTACCTGATGAAAGTTTTATTGCAGCCTCTAAATTAACTTCAGCGTCTCTATCTTAAGAGTAAATACAGATTCGACTCAGTGTGGAGGTGTTAATGACTGTGGAAACCTAAACTCAGTCACATGTATGAGATTGGTTTTTAACTTAAAGGTCTTCCTGAATGAGTGCAAAACTCAAAGGAATAATACACATTATTTTCTCAAACACGATGTATTTTTAAGAGAACCTCAGGCAAGAAAAAAACAATTTAACCTCCTAAATATAGAACCAATCCAAACCAGCCGAGACTTCTACAGAAACATCAGCAGAAGGAGTAGACGTGCTATTTTTCAGATCTTTGAAACTGACGTCAGGTAAACCAGGTTTAACAAATCCTGACACTTTGATGGATTTTGACAGCTGTGTCAGATTTAGTCTTGGTTCAGTTCTTGTCAGGTTTTTCATTAGTGATATTTACTGATCACCATGTAAGTATGTAGAGATAATTCACCATTGTGCAGAGTAATGACCAAGTTTATCTTGTACCCAAAAGATCAGAGGAGCTCTGCGTGTTCAGATATATTGAAGTTGATTTTCCCAGAAGTTTTTATTTTGATATTCTTTTTATTCAGGCACAGTCAGTTCTCACTGGATTAAAAACACAGATGTCCTCAGCATCTACTAAAACTGATCACAGGTCTCTGGGCAATACTAATGCTAATCGAAAAGGCTTAAGTGTGCGCCCGATTTAGAAATTGTTTGGTGTACTTTGCTTTGCCGTCACAATCTCCATTTGGTTTTTGGACCCAGTAAGTGCATGTCCTTCCACCTGCAACTATTGGGGTCTATAACGTACAAACCATAATGTACTGTGACTCAGAAAGGTGAGGTTCCTGGGTGACGACTCTCCGTGATTGTTCAAGACCTCCCCTCCCCTCCTTTTTCCGCACATACAGGCTTTTTAGCTCACCTCTCCTTGAAGAGGAGGAGGAGGAGGGCGGCGCCTGCTGCTCCCGTAGAGAACGGAAACTCTTGGCGCTCGGGTAAGTGGAGATTGAAGCATGGCTGGCAGAGAGTCCAGAAGCGGGGTCAGTCTCCTGCCATCCCTCGGCTCCGGGCGGGGATGTCAAATCGTCCCCTCTTCATTTTCAGTGGCTCCTCCCTCCTGTCCCCCTCGTTTCCTGCTTGCTCGTTCAGTCATGTTCCTCCTGGTTGTTCCTGTTGTCGAGTCGTGTTTTTGTAAGTGCAGGAGGAATATTTCAATGCTTACCTCACTTGGCATAGCATTGAGCATTGTGGCGGATGCATGAGGTCTCTGTTTTATAGAATTTAAAAAAGCCATTTTCTTCCGGCTTTTTCTAGCGTTTTGAATTGTTGATGAGGAAAATCAACAATGCTTTCAGAGGGACGACTGCGCAGACCGCGGCTTGAATGAATAAGTCCTCCCTCGTTTCAAGGTGACTCTGTTGGCTGTCGTTTATTGATTTGTCTAATTATGCAGCATGTTTTTGGTTGTTTGCTAAGTCAGAGACAATCTGCTTTCAAAACAGCTTTTCAGTCGAGCCTGAAAGCAGATGTTTGAGGAATGTAGGCCGCCCGCCTGCTTCCTCCTTTAAGTTTTGTGTACGTCTGTAATCGTATGCAGCGTTCTTGAAATCTGGAGCCTGGAAGCACAAATGTATTTAAGATACATGAAAGTACTCGCTGAGCAGCTCCAGAAGTCTCTTTCTCTCTTTCTACAACAGATTGTCTTCTCTTCATTCCAGTTCATAAGGAATCCTTTTGTAAGCAGTAAGCAGCGACCCTAAAAATCTCATAATCTGGAACTAAACAGCTGATTTTCAGACGAGAGTAAGACAAAGAGAGATATACTGTTTGGAGAAAGTAGGTCCCAAAGAAAAAGGCTGAAATGCAACATGCAAACCCATGAAATACCAACTTCCACATCTGTGAAGGCTCCATTCATGCCAAACAATATCTACAGTTTTAGGAGCAACAGGACTCTGTAGTTGGAGTCCCGGCATGGGCTTAGTATCACTTGTCTGGTAAGGTCTGATGAATCAAAATCTGACATTCTTTTAGGAAGGACAACTGGACTTAGTTGAGATGTTTTGCCACTCCTTTCAACGTTTAGAAGTTCCTTTCTATGTAGAACTGGAAATCATAGACGCTGCATCCACAGTCTTAAAGAGAAGAGGGACCACCCGGCTTGTTCGTAATCCAGCATCCATGATGGTATTAGGATCATCAGAGTCCATGTCATGGGTGTCTTCCACATCTATGAAGGCTCCATTATTCCTGAACACTCTACAGGTTTAGGAGAAACAGGACTCTGTAGTTGGAGTCACTGCATGAGCTTAATATCACTCGTCCAGAAAGGTCTGATGAATCAATATCTAGCATTCTTTTGAAAAGGACAACTGGACCTATGGCAAAACATCTCAAGTAAATCCAGTTGTCCTTTCAACGTAGAACTGGAAATCATAGACGCTGCATCCACAGTTTTAAAGAGTAGAGGCACCAACCAACTTGTTCCAAATCCAGCCTCCCTGATGGTATGGTCATCTTCTGTGAAGGCTCCATGATTGCCGAACATTATCTCCAAGTTTAGGAGCAACATCTGCAACACTGAAGTTTAGAAACTTCAGAAACAGGTCTGTTGGAGCACCTGAACTGTTGTCTTTGCTTTTTCTTCTTGGCTTCGTTTAAACCATCAAAATCTGTTTTTATTGACAGTTTACTCAGTGTCCTCACTTTTTGGGGAATGGGGGTCATACCTTTAGGACAACACTTGTGAGCTGAACCTCTGGCCCTGACAAGGTTAAACCCATAGACTGTATATACTATGGAGAACTTGGTTCCACCTTCCGCCAGTAAACGGATTTGAAGCCAAAAAGCTCTCGGTAATTTTTTGTTTTTTCTCCACTTCCTGAAACCAACATTGTACAGTAGCATTGTACGCATTCGGTGGGAGTCTTATTGTTCTATACTGCAGCCGGTCACCAGAGGGTGCTGTTCTCGGGGTGGCGTCACCCAGCGAGGAGGCAGACTCTGTCCATTCTATATACGGTCTATGATTAAACCTGATTTCTGTCACTCAGTGGGAGAAGCTGTGGTGACTCCTGTTTACCGTGACGTCACCTGTTGCTTCGACTACCTTATGTAACCCCACTCTAAAACCCCAAATCACCCCTATGAGTTCCACCCTGAAGACTTGATCAGCGCACTTGAAGCCTTTCCTGTGAAAAACAGCCGCAGACGTGCTCATTTACTGGAGTGGCTCCCTCTGATTCTCTTCGATTGCTGGAGAATACAAAACGATCCACAGTGGAGTGGAACAATGAGCATCCACTTAAAGAAAAGGCTTAAACCCGACCTTTAATCAGCCATTCATCACTGTCAGGGAAAAAAACATACAATGAATCCATTAATGCCGCTCTGGAAGCGTTCCCATCTTCGACGGTATTAAGGCTGCTGTCTGGACGAGTCCCTCTGGGGTTGCTCTGCAGCGTAGCCTCCCTGTCGAGGCTGTATATCTGTCAGAGGAGACTCTGGGGGAATAACAGTTCAGTTTGGGAGTAAACTCCTCTTTCCTGGAGTCTTTTCATCAGGTGTCTCTGTAGTACCAATGACAGAGATGTTTTCACGGCAGGAAATAGATATTTTTCTGAGAAGATCTTTCTTCATTTATAGTATTTAAAAAAAAAACCTCTTTCCTTTTGCTTGAGGTTCATTTTATCTTTGTGAAGTCTGCTGCTCAACAGAATGTAGATTTAACAGACTCACTCAGAAAATGAAAAACTCAAGAGTCTGCAGTCCAGCAGCTAAGATAGATAGATAGATAGATAGATAGATAGATAGATAGATAGATAGATAGATAGATAGATAGATAGATAGATAGATAGATAGATAGATAGATAGATAGATAGATAGATAGATAGACTGTATTGATTGGTGACGGTCGGTCTCATGAATAGAAATACTGAGCGCTAACAGGAACAGAGATGTCGCCCTTTGTGCGGCCTGAACTCCTCACCTCTCCGTCAGTCATGCACCTTTTTCTTCGCCACCTTTAAACCCTCCTCGACTCATCGGTGGGGAGGTGGAAGTGTCTCGTCCCTCAGCAGGTCTGATTGGTATTCCAGTAGTGAAGGAGGTATTCATCACCATCCTCCTCCTCCTCCTCCTCCTCCTCCTCTCCTTCTCTCTCGGCCTGGTCTGATTCTCCTCTCCGTCACACACCATCATAAATCCACCATGAGGCGGTCACTGAAGACACACACACATCCACAGACATCCACAGACATACAAACACACTGGACTTCAGAGGGTGAATGTCTGGTCCGGGGTGGCTCGAGCAGACGGTCCAGATGTTGCCGAGTCAGAATATAGAGCGTGTTACAGTAATTAGCATGCCGGGGCTGTGTGCAGCTCCATTGATATGCAGTCCATGTCCAGAGAAAGGATTCTGTTTGGTCTTGCTTGGCTTTGGCTCTGTGCTTTGCTGGGAGTCATCTCTCTCCCTCTCTCCCTCTCTCTCTCTCTCTGATTATTCTCTCTCTCTCATACCTCTGTTTTCCCTCAGCCTCTCCTCTCTTTTACAGCCTGTCTTATTGATGTGATTGACTGGAAGAGAGCAAACTTTTCCCAACACATCCCACTTCATCAACAGGCGGGTAGTTTGTTGGTGCTCCAGAGACGATGTCTGGATCGACTTAAAAACTGTCTACAGATACTTAATGCAGGAGAGCGCAGAGTCTGATAACTAACTAGCTCGGTCAGCTTCTCCAAACTCAGTACCAGGACTCTATGGGTGGACACAACGGCGATCAGCGCTCAGTTCTAGCTGCCAAATACGTGTACGTAGGGTGGAAGTTTCACTGGGTCCAGCTGTGTCTCCAGCAAGTTGAAAAGTCTCAGATTTTCTTGGGATTTGAGTCCCAGAAATCAAGTGAGAAGAAAGTCTATCCACAAAACAACAATACTTAGTTATGCCTTTAAAAGACAGGGTAGAGAGTTGGGGATGACGTGCAGTAGGTGGTTCTGACCATGACTTGAACATATGATTCCTTGATACCGGGCTAGCACCTCCACAGCGAGGCTAAACTGCTGCCTTTACGAGATTGTTTAACAAATGGAGTCTAAATTCAGAATATTCAAGGTGATATCATGACCATGTGACAAACTCCAGTGTCGACTTATGATGATCAAGTTACCCCTACAGGGTCAGAAATGTACGAGTTTCATGTCATAGCTTTACGACATCAAAATCCAAAAAAAGTTTAAGTCGTAAATGTACGATAATAAACTAAATTGGCGATATTCATGTAAACATATAACCCTTAATTTCTCTAAATTTAGACCTTTATTGAAACTTCGAGAACATAACAAGATCTACATGTAACTTATGAAATTTAATTAGAAAATTTCAAAGTTGTACGTGTGAAAAAGTAATGCAGTAAGTTAGTTGAAATTTACGAGGCAAAAGTTGCAAATTAACAAGAATAAATAAAAAGGTTACCAAAAAATAAACCTGTAAATTGACAATGTGATTTTTGTAAATTCACGACTTTAAATTTTGTTAAATTTACATCTTTACTCCTGTAAATTGACAGAATTTTACAGGGACTATTCTTAATTTATGAAGTTGTAAATTTACAAGAAAAAATTAAAAAATTAAAAAGGATTAACCTGTAAATTGGCAATATGATTGTTGCAAACTCATGACGTAAAATTTCATTAAATTTACATCTTTAATCCTGTAAATTTACAGAACTTTACAAGAGCCGCTCATAACTGATGAAATAAAGTGATAAATTAACAAGATGAGTTTGTAAATTTACAAGAAACCAAGTTTTAGGTCATAAAGTTCCACAAAGTGGCAAATATTTTTGAGAATAAAAGTACTTTCAGTCTTAAGTTTTTTCTTGATTTGGATTGGTTAGCTTGCTGTGACACTGACCAGTAGGGCGATGCTCAAAATGCCAAAATATTTTAAACTTCGAGCCCGATGATGAAGAAGAATTGTATTAAAAGATGTTATTGTGCTGAAAACATGGACTACCTTTGCAAGAACTAAGTACATAAGTGGACATAGGCCCTTAAAGTTGATGTCCTACTCTTTCTCGATTGTTATTGGTTGGCTGCAGTTGACATTTTTGATACCTGTTGTTTAGAAAGCTGAAATATATTCAACTGATTCTAGATGTTATTGCCCTGAAAACACTGACCTGCCTCTGATTTGTTTGGTAAAACATAAACGTTTAATGGACACAGGCCCTTACAGTTGTAGATATTCATTGATTAGTACTGATGTGGACCTCAGGGAGTACTGTATGTAAAGAGATAGCAAACACTAGAGCAGTCTGCACCGACACACACCCTGACTTAGATTCTGCACACATCTTCCCTCCTGCATCATTTCATGCTCCGACCGCTCAAAGTAAAGGATCCCCAAGGCTGAACAGTAAACAGCGTCTGATGTTGTCGGACAGCAGCTGAGCCTCGTGAAAGAGCTAAATGTGAAAAATTGGAGGCATGGTGGTAGCGGTGGTGGGGAGGGGCTTTGAAACATCAGGCTGAAAGGCGATCCAAATGAAGCACAAAACAGGAGGGAAGCGACCTAAAAACGACTGTTCAGGAGTGGGTGGTGATGGAAATGGAGTCATTTTTTATTTCCCTTACAGAGAAAGCAGAGCGACGCAGTGTGAGGCGGTGGGTAGAGTGGAGAAAGATGTTTGTGCAGGCATGGATCCCTGAGGGGATAGCTGCAGGGTTCTGGAGGTAGTTCTGGTGCTGGTTCTGGAGAATTTTTGAAGTTTACTTTCCGTCAACAGGGTCCAAACAGCAGGTTTCTGAAGGTTTCTTTGCAGGAGGTCAGTGATAGATCATCCAAACTCTGGTACCTGTTAAAATGTTTATTTCCCTTGTGTTCGACTCCCCATAAGTCATTTTTTAGAAGTCAGAGCCGGCCGTACAAACGGTCCAAATGTGTTTAAATTTCACAGTGATTGAAATTCATCATCTCGCCATTATTTTTCAGACATTTTAATCAGCTAGCTGTACATAAGAGAGCTGCGTTTGTTATTAATGTGAGAGCAGGAAGAGGATTAAGCTTCAATTTAGCTGCAAACTGAAGAAACTGAAGAAAGTTATCAACTTAAATTAGAGTTTATTATTCATGTTTTCTCCTCTAAAATATTCAAGTCAATGCTGTTAATGAAGCTTTGAAACATCTTTTACCTGTCCAACTATTGAAGAGTTTTACTTTAACTTGGTGTCAAACTGATCCGGATTAAAACGGTTAAACAGCAGGAGGTGTAGAGGTGTCGGGGAACTAACCAGGCCGTCCTCAATCTCCCTGTTTTCTCTCTCCCCAGAGAACCACTCTGCCCCTCCAGATGTCACCGGCTACACCAACAACACCACCGATGGGATCCAGGTGGAAAGAGCACCGGGGGCCGGCAGCGTAGCCCAGAGACAGACACCAAAGTACGGCAACGCTGAACTGATGGAGACCGGAGATGGTGAGTCAGGACCGGGAATAAGAGTCAGAGGAATCCTGGGAAAATGAAGATAACTTACTTTACCGTTCACTTTAAACATGAATTTATCATTGATTTAAAGATAGAGGATGACTGATTTGGGAGTCATGAGAAATGACATAAACCTGTAGAGATGATCATTGGTGATGGACCACCAGAAGCACTGTAACCAGGGGATTCCACAGGATATGGAACAGCTCCGCTCTGCTCCGGATTGTCAGGCGGATCAAATACACAAGAATATAGTGCCAACCGGATCTAATCTGCATGTGTAGGAGAAGTGCTCATGATATTACCTATATTTCTCACAAGACTGGACGAGATCTCATGAGATCTTGCGTATGTTCCCTTGAGACATCGAATGAGATTAGCGTTGTATATAAACACCCACATCCCACAACCCTGGCCCCTCCTATGATCAAGTGAAGAACAGTTCAACTGATTGACTTTATTTTATTTTGAAAATTAACCAGATATTTTACTCTGTACCTGCAAACAACTTCCGCTGTTGCTCGTGCTGCGCTGCTGCTGAATTTATGTTCCTTGCTGTGGCGTCCAGCGAAAATGGAAGCCTTGCGTATCTGATCCGACCGCCGGAGCCGATCAGCAGCAGAGCCAGACCGCGGACGGATTCTGTGGAATGACACACATTGATTATAATACTTGTGTATTTGACTCGGCTGCCGTTCCGGATCCTGTAGGATTTAGCCGTAAGTCGTGAAAAACCCAACTTCTCTCTGTAGCTTCACGTGTCGTCTCCAGCCTTTGACATCTTGACTCTACAACACCAGAACAGAACCACAACGGTGTCGGACGAAGCAGAACCGCTCAGGAGGCCTTCACTTTTCCACGTTCATGAGCTGTACGAGGGTTGAAGTTTGTATGTATAGTCTTGGACTTAGACTTCATTATGCGGGACCTTGAAAGACTTTTGAGTCGTCCGAGTTAAACAAGGACACCATCTTTCATAGTTTCAGGATTTATCTCTGGAGGAAGACGACGCTGCAGCAGACAGATTCATTCATCAGATCCTGAGCTCTGCTGCTGCTGCCGCTGTGGACGCTGTGGGGGTGTTGAACGCAGCTCATAGTGAGATATCCGGACAGATCAGGTGCCAGAGTTTACAGATGGGAGTTTATTTGGCAGAAAAAGACAACAAATCAGAGTCGCCTTTTCAAACACGGAGCAGATTTCATCAGAGAGTATTTGTCTTTGGAAAATGTTTGCCGAAGGTTTAGAGAGGTGAAGTTTTTAGGATTAAACCTTTACTGTCCAGAAGATATTTCATTTTTATTTGAGACCTTCCTCTCACAGGAATGAACTCAAAGTGGAATATAAAAACTAAACAACTATTCTTGGGGATTTTGCCAAGTCTCGGTTCAGCAAGTCGACCTAAACATGTTTTTGCTGCCAGATTTCATCAGTCAGGCTTCCAACCTCCTCCTCCTCCTCTGTCGGTTAAAAATCCGACGTAATGAAAGAGCCGTTTGTCCCTGAACCTCATCTCGTATGCCATCTCACATCCCAGAGTGTCATTTTCGGTCTTGATTGCTCACTTTAAGAAAGCTGCCACTTAAATGTAGATTTCAAACTCAGATGTTTTCGGGGATAAAGCAGCAGGAGTCGCTCAGGATGTCGCTCGGCTTTTTCTAAGTTGTCCCGGTGAAAGCACAATCAGGAGTTTTGTCTGTGACTTGCTTTAATACCTGGATGTGGGTTCGTCCTCTGCAGGTGTTCCAGTCAGCAGCAGAGTTTCAGCCAAAATTCAACAACTCGTCAACACCCTGAAGAGACCCAAACGGCCGCCGCTGAGGGAGTTCTTCGTGGACGACTTTGAAGAGCTCCTGGAAGGTACGTTTGTTTTCGACGGGGAAACATGGAACCAGTTCGTGCTTTCTCTTAAACACAATAATTTAACAAGCTATCAAAGCAAACCAAGACTAGACCTTTGAATTGATTTTAACGGTTTGGAGTTTTTTTGCTGGTTACATTTCGAAGCCTTTGTCCTTGAAGTATCCCAGCGCCCGCCTGCTCCCATGTTGAAACAAACAGTTTGAAAAGCAGGACGGCAGCCTCACGTTACTCGCTAATGTCTGCTGTGACAGAGCTGAGTCCAACTGATGAATATTTCCTTTTGTTTCCAGCATCAAAAGCTACAGAAAGAGAGAATCATTCATAATTTATGCTTAAGAATAAAATGTTGGACAGAGAGAGAGAGAGAGAGAGAGCTTCGCTTGGTGAAAACGTTCTGATATTCTGTTTAATTTGGAGCTTAGAGTCTTTCTGCGGGCTGACAGGATTTCTTTTTTTTTTAATTTTATTTTATTTTTTTATTTGTGCAGTGTAACAATACAAGACATACAACAAACAACAGCATTTGTGGTTTTGTGTGTGTGGTGTGTGTATTATATATGTGAATAATAATGAAAATAAATAAATAAATAAATAAATATTACAATTGTCAGACAAGCAAAAGAAAATTAGAATACACGAACAATATCAATAATAATAATAATAATAATAATAATAATAATCATAACAATAATAGTAATAATAATAATAATAAGAAGAAGCAGAACAACAACAACAACAACGACATTCAATATTAATAAAGAATAGCAATAATAATAATATGGGTGGAGGGGGGGTCTTGAAATTTGTGGACCACCTCGGGTCCCTTCCCACTCGCGCGAGACCTGCCTGCATCCCCCCAGGCCCCCAGACCCCCCCCCCCATCCTGACAGGATTTCTCTGATACAAATAAAATTAAACCATCAAGGCGCTGATGCATTTTCTCTTATTATGACAGTCGTAATTCAGAAACAAAGAAATCAACTCATCATAAAACTGATGGAAGTGTACCGCAGACAAACACAGACCAAGAGAACCTCCTCTAAAGTTCAGGAAACAAAGTTGAATTAATTACAAATATAAATCGAGATGTGAGAAATCGCTCTGACCCGTCTTTACTGCGTCGTTGTCATTCTTCAGTTCAGCAGCCAGACCCCAACCAGCCCAAGGCGGAGGGAGCCCAGATGGTGGCGGTACGAGGCGAGCAGCTGGGTGTGGTGACTAACTGGCCCCCGTCTCTGGAGGCGGCTCTGCAGAGGTGGGGCACCATCTCTCCGAAGGCCCCCTGCCTCACCACCATGGACACCAACGGGAAGCCGCTCTACGTGCTCACCTACGGTAAGAAAGCACCGGTTCTTCCTCAGCGGGTCTGGAAGAGCGGGTCTCAGAGGGAGTCCATTTTGAATCAGGGCTGTTTCAGTATCACGACTCCAATTATGAGTTTAAATCTGTTTCTGCAGACTTTACCTCACCAAACCATCGATGTCAAGAGCCTCTCAATATTCTTTATAACGTGCCGTTCTTCTTATAGTGGATAAAGTTCTTAGTAGAAAGTTTTTACACGTGAAAGAGTTTTCTCCAACTTGTGTTTTTTAGTTTTTTTTTCCAGCACATATGCCGACTTCACAAGCTGATTAACTGAAGTAACAAACTATGTTTAACACCCGCTGTGTGAGCATAATTCCACTAATGGCAGCCAGACAGAGCGCTAAGCACATTAGCAAAGTGTGAAGAAGTTGCTTTCAAGTGAGCCGCTCAGCTGCAGGAGGAGAGAAAGTTTCTCTCCTGAAGAAAAAACAGAACTTTTTCCTTTCAGTCGGAGTCGTTTACAGACAGACTGTGTGGGTCAAAGTTGCGTTGAAACTTTTGTCGAGACCTGATTGGAGGATTTGCCCCTTTACCTGTATTAATCATGGACCGCATAAAACATGATGGCAGTCTAACCCCCACTTTCACATCCAGAACAGCTGTCTGTAATTCACCATGAAATTCGCCTCACCAGTGGATCTAGTAGGAAAATCGCCACCGTCCCGGATCAGAGCTGTTCTGGATTCTGTGAAAACTGGGGGTTAGTTTCATCACCGTCTGGTTTCCAAAGAGGCTTCTTGAAACGACAGTGGTCACCATATTGAAAATGCTGACTCAGCCAAAACCAACACAGTTCAGCTTTTCTCGCTCTGGGGTTTTATTCACATAAAAATGATTCAGCTTTTGGACCCTGCAGCCTGTCTGCACCTCGTCCTGATCCCTGACCAATCCAATTCAAGAAGGGGTGGGACTTTTGACCTCAACTTTGCCCACGATAGCTACACTCAATTTTTTTTCAAGGGTATAATTTCCAGGTCTAGAGCTGCTGCTACTGCTACAACATAGGGTGACCATACGTCCTCTTTTACCCGGACATGTCCTCTTCTTGGGGGCTGTCCAGCCTGTCCGGGGGAGTTCATAAAATCCTTCAAATGTCCGGGGTTTTGCATGGAAGTTTTGAGTTTGTGTCATGTGGACCCGACCCAAAAAACTCTCAAACTTTACAATGCGCAACTCTGTGACTCTAGGGTTCAGCTTTGACTCTGCAGTTGTCTTGAAACTGAGCCCAGATTGTTCAGCTTTTGGATAAATTGAGTAAAAAGTGCAACTTTATAAAAAGTTAATGAGGAAAAAATGACATTTTTAATAAAAGTTGTCTCCAGGGTTCAGGACCACACACTGGTATTCATACTCTTTTTAGCACACACCGGTACTCGAGGTCCTCTGCACATGAACTTTTGAGGTTTAGGAGGCGGTTTGTGTGTTTGTACGGGAACAAACTGATTTGTGTGGAGAGAGCGTGCAGCTGATGATGAGTCGATATGAATGCTCACCAGACTGTGAAATGTCTTCAGCCAGCGCTCGGGAGTTTTTCACCGGAGAGACAACAACATGGTGAGACTGTGTGTGTGTGTGTGTGTTTGTGTGTGTTTGTGTTTGTGTGTGTGTGTTTGTGTGTGTGGTGTGCAGTGCTGAATCTAAATCTCCATCTCTCTTTCTTCATCTCTCTTTCACCGTCTTCTTCCATCTTTTATTCCTGAGTTGTCTCTCTTTGATGTCAGCCGACAAGGACAAACTTGTTTTGTCTCTTCCTGTCAAGCCGTCGTCCTCCCCCTGAGAACAGAGAGAACTCAGGACGCTGAGTTTTCCCACTGTCCTTAAACACATCCTCTGGACTGCAGATAACCCAGCTCATTTGGCGGGAGAGAAACGTCTTTCCCTCCATAAATAAAAGTAATCAAACAAACGTCTCCGAGCTTTGATGGTCTGACGGCGTGTCAGCTGAAGTTATTTATCAGCAGATCGCATTATTGATCGCTCTACAGCGTGTGGAGCAGATCTAAACATGTTGTGTTTGGATCTTTGACTCTGTGTGTGTGTGTGCAGACATCTGCTTGTGTTTGGGGTGTTTTCAGTGAATCTCGGTTATTAAACCTCATGGAGACAAAGACCAGGCTGTAAACAGAGACTCAGCTTTAACTTTAGAGACGCTGATGGGAAAGTCAATCTGCTTCTTTTTGTTACAACTTCACGACTCCATACATTTGTACCGGCGTCATTAACGACCTTTTAGGACACTTTTTATCCTTTAGGTGATCGAATACTGTGACTTTTTATAATGTGATTGTCTTAGAATTTAAGATTAACTGACTTGTGTTTTGTTATAATTTCTATTGTCATTATTATAAACATAAACTCTATAATATCATATCCTGATGTATCGAATTCTATTGTATCAAATAATATTTTATTGTATTGTTTTGTATCTTGATGTATCAAATCATACTGTATTATATCATATTGTATCATAATGTGTCATAACTGTATCGTATCATATCGGGTTGTCATAATGTATCATATCGTTCCATATCATATCATATTGTATAATATCTAACTGAGCCCTGTACATGATATCAAATCCGATACGATATTATCACGATACTTGGGCCACAATAAGATACTATTTCGTTTTTTAACATTTTGCAATACAGTTGGTATTGCAGTACAATATATTGTGATTTATACATTTTTTTCAAGAGTTTAACTAATTTAGCATTTGGCTTTCCTTTATGTTTGTACTTTACTTATTTACGCTGTATTTTATTTTCATGTAAACCTTTTATATGTACTTGTACGAACTTTCTCCTGCTCTATGACGTCACTTCTGCCAACCTCACTGGACAAACAGTTGATTTTATTTTTCCATTATCATAGATTTGACTTTACATTAGCGATTAATTAGAAAAATCGATACTTGGTAAATGAGACAATACAATAGATCACCAGACAAAATATTGCCATACTATGCTGTATCAATTTCAAGTATTTATGGGATTTTGCTTCCTATACTTTAGTCTTAATATTAGATGTTGTCTCATTTTGTGTTTTATTTTGTTGTTTTCCGTTGTATCCTCTCAGATCATGTAGTATCATATCACAGAATACTGTACGGTAACACGCCTTCATGTATCGTCCTGATATTGTATCTGTTCAGTGTTTTATAGATTGATATTGAACCAAATTTGACTGTATTTTATCTGAAGGTGAGTTTTAGTGTATTCCCAACTTCAGACTCAACATACACAGAGTTGGTGTCACAGGTCACTGCAAAGAAACACAACCCATCATCAGAAATTCATCAACAAGCACGTCTAAAACATTGATCCGGTGTTTGGGACTCCTCAGTTGAACAAAAAGCTCAGTATGGGACTCACCCCCCCACAGAGGACCAGTTCTGTTTTCGGAGTCCTGTTCTGAAACTAACTGCCTCTCTTAAATGGTGATTATCTAACTCCAGAACAAGAGGAGCCCTTATCGATGAAGTTAAACCAGATGATTGGACGGCTGCCGGCCCCTTTCCTTGGACTGAAAGAACAAAAAGCTTCTGGTTGCGTTTTTATGGCGAGGCTGAGTCATGTCAAAATAAAACCAGGCCCCAGCTCTGCACAGAAACCCCCTGATTACATCTGAAGCTCTCTGATTTGGACTCCTCTGTTCAGCAGGGGACATATTCTCTTACACGCCAGCAGGAATCCTCTCCTCTGATTGTTGAGCATGATTTTCAGCCAGGGGATTGTGGGATGTCACTTCCAGGGTGTCCACCATTACTAGTGAAGTGTCCTTGAACTCGGCATCCTAAACCTCTGTAATCTAAAGGTTGATCCAGGTTTGCTGCCAACAACACCAACAAAAATAACAGCCATGTCCTGTCCTCTGTGGACATCTTAGGTTTTATTTAAGTTATACACCCTGTTTTAGCAAGGAATGATGGCCAGCTCTTTGTGGTCAGGAGGGGTGTCCTTTCCGTCAGCCACTTCCACCAGCTCCTCCGGGGGGATTTCCCAGGCCAGGCGAGAGATATAATCCCTCCACCTGGTCCTGGGCCGGCCACGAGGTCTCTTCCCGGTGGTGACATGCCTGGAACACCTCTAACTGGAGGCACCAGAAGGCATCCTAACCAGATGCCTGAGCCACCTCAGCTGACTCCTATCGACGTGGAGGAGCAGCGGTTCTCCTCTGAGCGCCTCCCGAGTGTCCGAGCTACTTACCCTATCTCTAAGACTGAGCCCAGACATCTTGCCAAGGAAACCCATTTCAGCCGCTTGTATCCGCAATCTCTAGTTTCGGTCATTATCCAAAGTTCATGACCATGGGTGAGGGTCGGCAAGTAGATCGACCGGTAAATCAAGAGTCTCACCTTACGGCTCAGCTCTTTCATCACCACAACAGATCAGTTAAGCGTCCTCATCACTGCTGACGCCGCTCCGATCCGCCTGTCGATCTCCTGCTCCATCCTACTCTCACTCGTAAACAAGATCCAGAGATACTTGAACACCTTCACTTGAGGTAGGACCTCCCCTCCAACCTGGAGAAGGCAATCTACCCTTTTCCGACTGAGGACCATGGCCTCAGATTTGGAGGTGCTGATTCGCAACCCAGCCGCTTTACACTTGACTGCGAACCGCCCCAGCAAGAGCTGAAGGTCACTGCTCAACGAAGCTAGAAGAACCACATCATCCGCAAAAAGTAGCGACGAGAACCACTGGCCTACCTCTACTTCCTGGCTGTGCCTAGAATTTCTGTTCATAAAGGTTATGAACAGAACCAGCGTTCTCAGGGGAACATGGAACATAATAGAGTATGGTTTTTATCATCCTCTATGTAGAGTCTTTTTGAAGACATCTCTAACCTATTGGCTGTAAACGGCGACATTTCCCTCTGGGAGGAATAAGCGCTCCGTTGGCCCTCAGGTGTTACCGTTGGTTAGCGATAAACATCCCTTTTTGTACCTTGAACACTTCATCTTTACTCCCCAGCTGTTGAATAATTAGATCTGAGCAAACATTGTTAGGCTGATACCTTTGCAGCATACGTCAGACAGATATGCTTTTAAAGCTTTTCTGGCAGCCTCAATTAAGCCGTAACAGCAAAATGAGCTTCTTCAGAAATCTAGTGGGTGTTTTTGTGGCCCCTGATTCATTATCTATTAATTGAGTTTCTCTTTTCATAAACTGGTCGTACCTTCTCCAACACAGAGACTGTTTCTCTGTCTCTGTTTTTTTTTCTCTCCTCTCTATTGTCCTCATGGGAACCTAAAGCTCTCCTTTTCTTCATTTCATTAGCTCTGACAAACATCAGAAAAACCTCATTTAGTGCGAAAAACAATGAGGAATTCACGCTGGATTGCTCATGCATAATATCTGCGTCTGCCAGTTTGAATTAGAGAAAGGGAAGGCAAAGGGTGGAAATTGATTCTGTTGTTGTGAGATGGGACTTAAATGAACAGAGACGACTCAGCCTCAAAGGTAAAATGCAACTGATTGGAAATATTTGATTATATTGTTTCAGTAAACAGGATGATACTCAGGGCTGCAGCTTTTCTACCATCTGCACAATGAAAAATAAATCTCCTGCTGTTTCTCCAACTTTTTATTAAAGTGCTAAAGCTACACAGCCTCAAGTTAGGAGAGCTCTGATATTAAAACCTAACATATCCATAAAGATAGAAATGCTTTCTCATTGTAGTCATGAATTGAGTGCTGTAAAGGACTTTTTCACGTTTTCTTTAAAAACCTGAAAAATCAAAAATGTTAGATTTTGTTGAAAATGTAAATAAGTCTCAAATTTGGCAAAATAAAAGGAGATAACAGTAAAATTAACGGTAAAAATGAATGAGTCCAGTCCCTCATATATATGTACATATACACAATCATAAAGGCTCATTTATGCTACTTTTACATATTAAAACAGACATGTAGGTTTGATTCAGTATAACTGTCTCTGTCCACAAACTGCCTTAAAAGGATGTTCAAAAGCAGCAACAGTATTTTGCTGTAATTTAAAGTGTAATTCAGTCGACAGTCTAAGTGTAAGGAAACACCTCCAGTTACAAACTTAGAGCAGGTTTGATTTCCTGGATCATATGAAACACCATCTTGTTGATGCAGTAACTTCCTGTGATGATTGTTGATTTTTGTCATTTCTTCAAATTATCTGTCCACACATAGACCGTACAACGCTGGACTGTAAAATTCTGGGTTCAGGATTTTCAAACCCTGGTCTGCAGCAAACATTTTCACCGATTTAACAATACTTTCCTGTGTCTGTGTTTAGGAAAACTGTGGTCCAGGAGCGTGAAGGTGGCGTACAATCTGCTACACAAACTGGGAACCAAACAGGAACCACTCGTCAGACCTGGAGACCGGGTAAGCAAGAGAAAAATCAGAGAGAGAGAGAGTAAGAGCTGTCATACCTCGGAATTTTGTGATGTCACAAAGGCATAGAACTCTTTTGGTGTTCATGTTGCTATGACAACAGAGCCTTCCAGAGAGCTGGCCAATTAGGAAAGAGTGGGCTGTGGGGAGAGGGGACTCTTAAAGGGACAGTAACTGAATATGAGGTATTGACCTTGCAGATAGTCGTAGATATCTAATGTTGCATTCCAGTTTCCTCTAATGTGGATGTCGGGGCTGGAAATGATGTTACACCTGAGTTGACGGCGTTCCAGTTAACAAGTCGGAAAACCAAGATGGATGCCTACAGTTACCCCTTATTAGCTGTTGTCAGCTGTTGCTAGTTGTTGTTCGTGATACCAGTTGTAAACAACGCATAACACAGTATTTGACTTTTACAAACACTTGAATTACATCTTGAATTATGACGTTGTCATCAATCGGGGGTTGGCAAGGATCGTCCGACTTGCTGAGTCAGAAATCCGACTTAAGGGGGAGTTTCAGATGAATTTCCGACTCGACGCTCGGAAATCCGGACTGCCGAGTACAACTTGAATGCAGCATAAGTGTCTTGCTTCATACTCTTTGGTTGTTCTTAAAAAATACTTTGAAAGACTTATTACTGTCCTGCTTGTAGTCATGTTTGAAATCTTTGACCCCAGAGAGCCGATCCATGTTTTTGTTTTCATTTTTAGTAATGAGCCTTGATCCAGCCAATAACGTCAGACCTTTCCCTTTCCCTGTCTCTTTAATTTGACGGATTTAAAACATCACAGAGCAGCTGGTCTGAAAAAAACGAGCTGTTTACTGACATCACCCCTGGAGATCTTTGGATGGAGGCCAAAATCCTGGTCGACCAGACACAGTGTCATTACTTAATATTTTCAAAAGCCACACATGTGCAGTCTGTCCGTGTCCTTCCTGTCAGTGTGATCATCACAGCACACTCAGGGCCTCTTTACGCCGCTCTCCACGTGCCTCTGCACATCAACAGATGATCGGCCTGAAGTGGAAAAGGTTCAGTCATCGTCCCACATGTGTTTGCAGCTATATGACGTCTCCACTCTTTCTTCTCGCCCCTCTTTCATCTTTATTTTCAGCTCAATTTCCTGCTCAGCTGGAGACCAAGTCAAGGCTGGCACGATACCTCTGAGTATTTTTTATCATCAGAAGAGTGAGCCGTCCAGTTTGGATTACAGACTTCCCTCTTTTTTTAAAGTTTCAAACAGAGAAATAACTGTTTTCATATTTTGATGGAGAAATATGTCTCACAGGATGATGGCAGGACAGAGATTGGAGGTCGTCTTGAGGACATGACTCAGGGGTCAGATCATTAAAAAAAATCCAGTCTTCATACCCTGCGTAGATGCCTCCAGCTGAGCTGAGATGAGACAGTCTGGTCTAGAGACGAGTTCTTGTTTATGTCAGCAGCTTACCCCCCTCAACACATATTTATTGCACTAACTTTCTCCGGCTCTATGATATGACCTCTGCCAACCTCACTGGACAAAAAGTTGATTTTATTTTTCCATTATCATAGATTTGACTTCATATTAGCAATTCATTTGAAAATATTTGGTAAATTAGACGATATGATATATCACCGGACAAAATATCTATTTTCTCCCACCCCTAATAGGTTTGTGTTTTTGTCAAATAGTCTATGACAGAGGCGCCTTTATGCTGAGTAATGGTTTTATTGCAGAAGTGATGCAACACAATGAAAAGAGTCGCGTCCCAACTATTTCAAAAACCCATTCCTGACATCAAACTTAAAATGGGCTTACATCTTTTATCAAACGACATAATTATCACTTTAATATTTGATATGTCGTCTTTGCACTGTTGTCAGCTGAATAAAGGAGTTTGCATAATTTACAAAAATGGATGTGGAACACTAAAAATAAGACAATATACTACATAATAGAAATCCTGAATGTTACATTTACATTTAGAGTGACCGGTAACCCGAACGAGCCGGACTTCAATAAAGTGTTTGTGCAGATTCATGTGGTCGAGTCCTCGCTCTCTCACACACACACACACACCGCTGCAGAGAGCTGATCCTCCTCCACTCTCGCTGGTCTCACCTCCACATGAAACCTGAACGGCTCCAATGAGACCCACACATGTCAACATTAGTCCTGTTAAAGCATCATTACTCCCCTCTCATTCACTCAGGTGCACTTAGCTTATAGCTTCGACCCAGTGCCACCCGCTCACACACACACACACACACTCACACACATCCTCAGTCCAGTACTGTATATGGAAACCATTAGGCAGCACTTAGGCTGGAGTTCACTGTTATCATAATGACATGCAACTGGAGCCAAACATGGCTGAGGAGGAGATAAAGACTGTGCTGTGACGTGATAGAAACATGTTGGTTCATGTTCATGTTCATGCTGATAACGCCTTTTAGAGCGGACATGTTTTATGTATGAGCTTTCATGGTTTAGATATGATCTTCCAAATGCAGTGAAATCTGCAGAAGCTCAGACATTAGCAGAGCTGTGAGTCTACAACGACTGAAGAGCTCAAGGAATGATAAAACAAATACAAGTTAAAAACAGGAAGAGTCTATTACAGATCTATAATAATGCCTTCAAAGTGAGACAAGACCCCGCTGCTTCACATCATTCCACTCATTACCCGAATAAACTAACTAAAGCACAAAGAAGTAAAAAAATATATTGATTTAAAGGAGCAGTACGACATTTATCAGGACAGACTTGGTAGAATGGAGTGTACAATTTGTTTAAATGAGTTTATAATCACCTGGATATAATGTTGCGTTCCAGTTACCTCAGAAGTTGGTTGTCGGAGCTGAGAATGATGTTACACCTGAGTAGACAGCGTTTCACTTAACAAGTCGGAAAATCAAGATGGACGCCTACTGTTAGCCATTGTTAGCTGTTGTTTACAATTGTCAGCTGTCGTTAGCCATTGTTAGTTGTTGTTAGCTAAACTAGTTGTAAACAATGCATAACACAATATTTTACTCTTACAAACACCAGTTAGATGTTGGGCAGTACAACATAAACCACTGATTTTATTTCACAAAAACAAAACAGAAGCGCTAATAAATAAAACATTACGAGAGCTTTTACTGTTACCTTCTACTGTTGATGCACTGTGCTGCCGTCTTGAATTACGACATTGTCGTCAAGTTGGGTTTGTCGAGAATTGTCCAATTTGACGGGGCAGAAATCCGACTTCAGGGGGGCGTTCCAGATGAATTTCCGACTCAGAAATCCTGACTGCCGAGTACAACTGGAGCACAGCATAAATATCCGCGGTTTTATTCCCTTTTAAAATAAGTCTTTTACATTTACGTAGGAGTGGTTTCCTGTCTACAGAGGCTGTTGTCATATTTCTACAGAAGCTCAGAATGGACAAACTAGCGGCAAATGTGTTTTTGTTGAAAAATATTCGCTTGTTGGAATAAAAAATGTATCTATAGACATTTCATGATGGCTAAAACTTTAAGCCTTTTGTCCTCAAGGCCAAAAAGTCCCTTTACCAATGGGAGGGGTGAGCAAGGGAGCAGGGGCTCTGACCTGGGAGTTCCCTCCCCTCTCACATGTGTACGTGGAACCTTTTCTGGAGTTTCACATGAAGGCAGAGCAGCAGCAAAGACCCCCGGGGTTAAAACAGAGCAGGCATCAGTGACGGTACACATTAGAAACAGCAGGTAGAGGAGGAGCGGGGGTGGAGGCGTTCACTGTTGAGATCTGTCAGTTGAACACGTAGAGGGTCTGAATGTCCAGACTCATGGTTGAAGCTTTTAGAGCCACAGTCAGCTTTTTTAATAAAAACATCCAAACATTGTGTTCCCCTGATATCTGTCTTACCGCTCTTGTTTCTTTTGTTTCCATCTGCCTGCAGGTGGCGCTGGTCTTCCCAAACAACGACCCTGCTGCCTTCATGACGGCTTTCTACGGCTGCCTGCTGGCCGAGGTCGTCCCTGTGCCAATCGAAGTACCACTAACCAGGAAGGTCAGCTTTCATGATGCACACTGTTGTTTTTTTTGAGGAGCCGTTTGACCCCAGAGAAAGTCTTTGTCTTTTTCTTCACAACCAGCCAGTTTCAGAAAGTCACAACAACATGTAAGAGAGTCTAACACGTCTAATCCACAGCAGTTGAGGGGCCGACTCCTTCACCAGGGGGTTGAGTTAAAGACATGAGTCATTAAAAAAGGCCGCTGTGGTGCTGCAGCGGGGACTCTGAGCCCCGCTGAGCCATAATCGGAGCCAAACATCTCTGCAGAAACATCTCTGCTGATGTTCAGTTTGAGTCATAGTTTAGTTTGGCTGTCGCAGAGAGCTGTAACTGTCCTCAGGGACCCACCAGGAGGGCCAAAGTCTGCGTCATCGTCAGCGGAGGTCCAAATGTGGATTCATGAATCTAAAGCTTGTAAAAAAGCAAAAACTGACTCTATAAAACATGAACAGAATGTCAGTGATGTGGTTTATTTTGATGGTGGAAACGCTGACTCCTACTGAAAACTGTGAATAAAGACGGAGATCCTGTTATCACTTTCAATTGCTCACTGATGTCCAGGATGTCTTGTTAAAGGGATATTCTGGCGTAAAATTTAGTTAGGGTCAAACACACCGTAACACCGAGTTAGAGACCAGAGAGAGATGAATGTTGCCGACCGCTTGCTTCTCTCAATATACCAACTTTAGTAACGACCACAGGATAGTAATACAGAGCAGTCTGAGAAGCCATAAAAAAACCTCAACCAAAACGCCACTCTATAACCACAAATAATGCTCAGAACAGCACCTAACTTCATCAACAGGACATATAGGGTCACAGACATAGTACAAGACACCAAACATCTTTTTAGCTTTGAGCAAAGAGACTAAACAAAACTCACCTACTCTCTTCCAGCAGCCGCTTGTTTGTACGGAGACCTCTGGGCTAGTCAATCGACTGCAGCGGAGTTTCGCAGCTCAAGGAAGAACATTTATGATCATTTCTTTATCATTTCCTTGAAGTAATAATCACCGTATTAATCATTTTTCTCTGCAGACGCGGTAGTTCTTCTGTCTTAGCGTCTCGGTCTGATTGTATTTCCATGAAGAAATTATCATAAATGTTCTTCCTTGAGCTGCGTCACCCCGCTGTAGTGCGTAATGGACTGGCCTGAGGTCTCGCTACAAACAAACGGCTGCTGGAAGAGAGTAGGTGAGTTGTGTTTAGTCTCTTTGCTAAAGAAATGAGTCAAAGTTAAAAAGATGTTTGGTGTCTAGTACTATGTCTGTGACCCTATATGTCCTGTTGATGAAGTTAGGTGCTGTTCTGAGCATTATATGTGGCTATAGAGTGGCGTTTTGGTTGAGCGCGTGGCTCTCTGTATTGCTATCCTGCGGTCGTTACTAAAGTTGGTATAACTAGAGAAGAAAGCGGTCGGCAACATTCATCTCTCTCGGGTGTGTTAAAATGTGTTTGACCCTAACTTAATTTTACACCGGAATATCCCTTTAATTCAGCAGCATTTTAACCCTCAAGAGATCCAGTTTAGCTGTGATCTCTCAGACCCTGTATGTTTACATCTGTTGTCCCCCAGTGGTGAAGTTGAAGTTGATCAGCCTGAGCTAAAGGAAGTTTTTCACAGAGAAATCTGAAGCACTTTCTGATTGATTAGGACCTCATTCAGTGAATCAATCACATTACGCCTCTGTGTTTCTCTCTCTCAGGATGCGGGCAGTCAGCAGATCGGGTTTCTGTTGGGGAGCTGCGGCGTGACGGTCGCTCTGACCAGTGACGCCTGCCATAAAGGGTTACCCAAGAGTCCCACCGGAGAGATCCCACAGTTCAAAGGTCCCACAGAAATACACTCCCACACTCACGGCCCGCATGGTTTAGCGTGGACATATTTGTTGCAACTTTTCCTTCGGGATGAATCGACAGACTGATGGAAACCGACAGCTACTGAGTAACGGACGACAAGATGATAGAGAGAGGGAGAAAAAAGAGAGAGAGAGAGAGGGAGGGAGTCAGTGAGGCAGAATTGTAAATCGATGGGGAAGCAGCTGACAAGTCGGAGGAGAGAAAGAAAGAGGATGGAGGGAGACGCATGATGGAGGTAGAGAGACATAGCGCTGAACAGAGAGAGAGAGAGAGTCTCTGAGTGATGAATAACCACCGTTTGCTTCTCAGTAATGGATGTATAAATAGCAACATGATGCTGCCAGATTTACTGCTCCTCACTCAATCTGGGTTTGTGAGTCTCATTAAGGCCGAGTGCTCCTCTTATTGATCACCATACTTTCAACTCATCCCGCTCTTGTTGCTCAGTCAGGAACAGAAGCATTAATTCAGACATTAACATACTCAGGACTTGCATCATGTCAGTGTTCTGATATCAATCTGTTTGAAAATGGGAGTCAAAGCAGATTTTTAGCAGATCGCCAAGAAAAGATCATGACGATGTTGTTTAACCTTCGGTTCCTGTTAATTTGAAGCTCCACCCAGCCGACTTTGTCCCCAAAACAGACATGCAGAAAAGTGCTCAGAAAATAATCACTTTTTAACTACTTTTTAAACCTTTTTCGACTCATATCTTTTTAACAACTTCCGACCTGACCATTAAAAAAACAATAAATACAAAATTCAATGTATTACCGTTTTTAAGCCAGTTTTTGTGCGCCATGTTACTGCTATTTTTAATGGTAAAAAACCCCAAATCACCTTATTTCCCCATTTAAATTAAGCTTGATGAATTTTTTAAAATAAATGAAGTCTGGGCCATGTCAATGATGAGACGTAAAACCAATTTTAGTGCATTTTAATAATTTTTTTTAGTTCTAATTTTTTGTATTTAAAACTCTATCCAACCGACTTTGTCCCTAAAGAGGACATGCAGATAAGAGTTCATAAAATAATAATTTTTTTAAACATTTTTTCTTACTTTTTTTTAACTCAAATCTCTAAAACAGCTTCAGCCCTAACCATTAAAAAAGTTATGAATAAAAAATTCACTGTATCACCCTTTTTTTGCCAGTTTTTGTGCACCATATCATATTTATTGATAAATTGTTTATTCTAAACCGCTGAGTCTGTTGGAGCGGAAAAACACGTCAATTTCACCTCCTTTTCTCGAGCCTCATCCTCTACCAAATCAAATGCGATCGAATTGTTTGTTCATATTAAATTAATTTTATATGTAGGCATAAAAAATCAGAAGATATGTTTAAGATATGAATCATTTACAAGTGTTTATCCACCTCTAACCAAAATATGACCGTGATTATGCTGATTAAAATCTGCTGACGGTGTTGAAACAGGATGTTTGTGGTTCAGCGAGATTAGAACCATTGGGGCGTTTGTTTTGTGTCTCTGTGTGTCCAGGCTGGCCCAAAGTGCTGTGGTTCGTCACCGAGTCCAAACACCTCTCCAAACCTCCAAGAGACTGGTTTCCACATATCAAGGACGCCAATCAGGACACCGCCTACATCGAGGTAATACAGACGCTAGCGTGTCTACTGTGGGGCGCTGAAACATTTCCTCCCACAGTCTCAGTCTTTACCTGAATGGAAATCAATGGTGCTCCATGTCTTTGTGATTAGAATCACACTGGAGGATAGATGTTCCACTGTTTCCCGGTCAATTCTTATCATCTGCTCGGGTTGATTTGAATTTACCTGACGCTCTTTTAAGCTGCAGGGAAGTAATTGTAGCCGCAGTGAGGTGAAATGTCTCCTTGATTGCACCGGGGATTGTAAAGGCCGAGAGGAAAATGATGAAAGTCGAGGCATGATTGAAAAACGATCGACCTTTTCTTTTACCAGAGGCTGAATCTCAGACTGCGGAGGAGACGGATGAAACAACTCGGAGAGATTAGTCCTTTCATATTTTTCTGAAACACTGGCTTGTAATTTCTCAAACATAATGTCTCAACATGATTCATTACTTTAATAGCAGCACAGAGAGCGCTTCGTTTGACTTCCAGCAGGCATTTGAGGCTGAGTTTGTACAGAAAGTCTCTTATTTTTAAAGGATTTGCATCAAATTCTCTTTACTCCAGATTCTGAGAAGTATGAAAGGAAGAGAACTCTGAATTTTGCTACCACCGTAAATGTATAAATACTGCAATAACTAACTGCAACACTAGAAGTTTCTGAACAACTCTGTCGCTGTCCTTTGCTTCCTTCTGTCCGTCTGTGTGTCCAGTATAAGACGTGTAAAGACGGCAGCGTTCTGGGTGTGACGGTGATGAGGATAGCCATGCTCACACACTGCCAGGCCCTCACACAGTCCTGCTCCTACACAGAGGGTAACACACCTACACACACCTACACACACCTGCACTTTCACACCACAATAATGTGTCATTTGACCGGATGTCTGTCTCCCTCTCGTCCAGCCGAGACCATAGTGAATGTATTAGACTTCAAGAAGGACGTCGGACTGTGGCACGCCATCCTAACTGTAAGACAAACACAAGACAAACACGGCTTCTAAACTGAAAATGATCAAAGTTTATGTACTGTGATGAAAGTTAACTTTCTGCCTGTCTGAATAAGAAACTTCTCTCTGTGTTGTTGTTGTTGTCGTCCTCTGTGTCTCTGTCAGAGTGTAATGAATATGATGCACGTCATCAGTATTCCCTACGCCCTCATGAAGGTCAACCCTCTGTCCTGGATCCAAAAAGTCTGCCAGCACAAAGGTAAACCAAAGTGTTCCTCGGTTATTAAGTACAAATACAAAAGAGTTGTAATAGTCCTTATTTTACAGAAATGAAGTCATTATTTTTTCAAAATTGTCCAAAAGTTGTAATTTTTCAAAAGCAAAGTCCTTATTTCCAAATAACATCTCGACTTTGTTTCCAGCTAAGGTGGCGTGCGTGAAGTCGCGAGATATGCACTGGGCTCTGGTGGCCCACCGGGACCAGCGAGACATCAACCTGAGCTCCCTGCGCATGCTGGTGGTGGCTGACGGTTCGAATCCCTGTAAGAATACTTTGTTATTGTCAAGTTTAAACTTTGGGAGGAGCTTTAGTGACTAAATACATTTTACAATTTGCACACATCTATTTTTAGTCGCAAATGTGAGTGAAACGTCGCACTGTCGAACCCTGAGACATGAGTAATGATGGTGAAAATTCTAAGCTCAAGGCGGACAAACTCATGGGGCTCTATTTACGTGCGCGCCGGTGAGGCGGCGGAGGGCGGCGCGCACCGCGCAGTTGTATTTTCGTCTGGCGGAGGTTTGAATATGAGCAACTTTATGTGAGTGTCTTTATTTGTGGAAAAGGGTGTTTGTCTTACCAGTGGGTCCAACATTACGCACACAAAATCCATCTGTGCTCATATGAAAGAGTGTGGAGGACACTTGTTGAGGAGCTGCCCTCTGTCGCCATCTTGTGGCATTACTGTCTTAAGACATCTCTTGATCTCTTTGACTACTTCATGAAAATAGTAATACGCCTCGCCTGTGGCGGATTTAAAGGCAAGAAGAGGAGCCTATGTGATTGGTGAAAACAGGTCTCGGCTGTGTTAAACCCTCTACACGCCCTTTCTCCTCCCCGTCTACGACTTATGGTGCTGGGAGGAGCTGAGTTAGGGAGGGGGGATACTTACACCGGGCTGCGCGGCTCACCAAAATACCAAAATGTGCTTGGGAACGCCTTGTCAGCGCGGCGGATCTGACTGACGCTGCGCTTGCAGCACGTCTCCGGCGAGGCACCAAAATAGAGCCCATGGTCTTCTTTCATGCACCTTCTGTGGGCAAAAAACACAGTTTGCTTATCCATTTTACTAACTTATAGATCTAATCCCATGATGCTTTTTTTTAACACTCAGAGAAATACCGCTGATGTTTTTATTTGTGTCTCTCAGGGTCGATCTCCTCATGTGACGCCTTCCTCAACGTCTTCCAGTCTAAAGGTTTGAAGCCGGAGGTCATCTGTCCCTGTGCGAGCTCCCCAGAGGCTCTGACTGTAGCCATAAGGAGGTACACACCAACAGACACTTATTTTAACTCATGAAATGTTCTGACTTGAATTTTGTGGGTTTTAGAGCGGTAAACTCACAACCTTTCCACCTCTTTCATCATCCACTCTGCTGTTTAAACCTGTAAAATCCACATTACAGCCAGAGCCGGGCGGCTTTCATTAAGGTTTTCGCTGTAATCTTTGGCCCCTGCTTTTAATTAAGACACTGTAAAAGCGCTGGAGTGCGTGTGTTTGTGCCACACACACAGGCTAATAGACAGCACTCGGCCTCAGCGGGTGTGGTAGTAATGAACTCACTCTATTTTCAGAAGCTTTAAGACTCATAAAAATCACAAACAGGACAAACTCTCACACATGGATCTCCTTTAAAAAATGCACCAAACACCCCCTCCATCATCCTCTCTTTCCTGGCCCCAAGAAGTCTGCCTGGAGTGGCCCTCTCTCAGAAAAAATGTTGACTTTCGATTAAATCAAAGAAACGTTTCGTCTTCCCCGTCACAATAACGCATGTCCCCACAGTTGTAACTCAAGTATGGCAACTTCTTGAAGTTGTTCTCTCAGTCTCTATATCATCTGTTTGTCTCCTCCCCCCTGCAGGCCCCTGGAGGAGGGCACCACCCCTCCAGGTCGTGGCGTGCTGTCGATGCAGGGTCTGAGTCATGGCGTGATCCGGGTGGACTCTGAGGAGAAGCTGTCAGTCCTCACGCTGCAGGATGTCGGCTCTGTCATGCCTGGAGGTGAGTCAGGAGAGTCAGGTATTAACATGTACCTGATACTGGTCAGCCTGACACACTGAAGTGGCACAGAATGAAGTTTGATCACAGTTAGAGGGTCAGGTGCTGGTCTCTGTCCTTTTTATTGTCATTTTTCAGCCTTTAACTTCTTTTATCAACTAATATAAAAAAAAAAAACAGAAACAAAAACTGCAAGAGCAAGGTTTTAGGATTTGGAGGGAAAAGGTATTCCAGGTATTTAGTATGTTTACTCATCCATATTAAAGGTGGGGTAGTCAGGATCTGAGGAAGCGCCAGTTTTTAGGAGAAATCTTGAATGTAAACTCTACCCCTCCCAACCAGTTTTCCCATCAGCTCCTCCTCTCCCCTCCCTCTCTGCTCCAGCAAGCCCCGCCCACAAACAGACGACACTTGTCTTACTTTGTTAAAGCGGTTTACCTGTCCAGCAGAAAGGTTACAGGGTCACCAAGATCCCCAAGCGTCCCCCATCGTTTATGTTGACCCGGCTTTTTAGCTCTTGTCCGGTCTACCTCCGTTTTAAGCGCCCGTTATTCCTCCAGAGTCTCCGGTATTTACTTTGTTTTCTTGCTTGTGTCGGCAGTCGTGGCACTATTGTAGCACGCTAACTTTGTTTGGGCTCGTTAACGTTATTCAAGGACGTGGAGCGTGCCTCATGACAAAAGGGAGCAGCGTCCGCCTCACAACCAATCAGGTTAGAGGAGGTGGAGAGCGGCTTTGTTTACAGTCAGAAAGAGCGGACCGCTCAAAAATGTTCAAATGTTGACGACACAGACATAAGAGAACACAGAGATATCGTTATATTACCAAATGTCATCAATGACTAATAACTATTGACTAATATTAAAAGATTTTTTATATAAACACCACAAAAAAAGATGCTTCTTTAACAGATTCCTGCCTAACCTACCTTTAAGGACTGAAATGACTGTTAGTCTCATTGTGGTTCGTCTTATCTGTCGTTAAATTTAGCTTTTCTTGTGTCTCTCTGTCTGTAGGTTTGATGTGTGTGGTGAGGCCTGAAGGTGTCCCTCAGCTCTGTAAAACCGATGAGATCGGGGAGTTGTGTGTTTGCACAGTCGCCACTGGAACCTCTTATTACGGTCTGAGTGGTATGACCAAGAACACCTTCGAGGTGAGTGTGGTGGTTGTATTTTCAGAGTGAATCTTTCTCCTGTTTCCTCCTCTAACTTCTACTGGAACAAACTCCTCAGGTCTTCCCAACGTCAAACAACGGGGCTCCCATCAGCGAGTTCCCCTTCACCAGGACCGGCCTGCTGGGGTTCATCGGACCTGCAGGTCTGATCTTCGTCGCAGGGAAGATGGATGGTCTGATGGTGGTGGGGACCCGTCAGCATAACGCCGACGACATTGTTGCGACGGCGTTGGCTGTAGAGCCCATGAAGTTTGTGTACAGAGGCAGGTGAGTGTCACGTTTGTTTAACGCAGTCATTGCCAGCTGCATTTTAATGGTGGGTCTCTTTATCACGCTAAAAATCCCGCGGGTGTTGTGTGTATCTTTATTTCAGGATAGCAGTGTTCTCCATCACAGTTCTTCACGATGAGAGGATCGTGGTCGTAGCAGAGCAGCGGCCGGACTCCACCGAGGAGGACAGCTTCCAGTGGATGAGCCGAGTCCTGCAGGTAAACAGGTCCCAGTGCTCAGCCGAGACAGTGAACTGTAGAGATGGACTGAAACAGGTCATTGTGAGAAAACCAGGCCGACAAGAGAGAGAGAGAGACTAGACACACAACCACAGGATCCACTTAGAGACCGGAACACTTAACAAAAGTCTGGAACCAAACTAAGCTAACAAACTCAACACCAAAAGTCTGTCTCAGTCACACATCTGATTAAACTTAAGTTTAAACTTGACTCTACTAAACTGAACATAGGTCAACACGTGATAACCACACTTAAGTTAACCTTTACATATGTTTTAATTTCACGTGACTAAACTTAAATTAACTCCCAGTAACTAAACTTTACTTTACTTGACAGGACTTAAATAAACCTAATCAAACTAAACTCATGTTTAAACTCGACATGACTAGAATAAACTTTGGTTCACTTGACAAGATTTAACATCTGTTTACACATCCTAACATACCTGACAGAACCTAACTTAACCAGTGAAATTAAACTTAACTTAAAACTTAAACTGTGTTTAGCCTGAAGACTTAACTTAAGTTTAAACTTGGCATAGAATTAACATCATCTAACCAAATTTAACTTAAACTAAGATCGTAATTTGACATTAGACTGTCCTCAACTTTTTTCTTAATTTGGTATGACTTAACCCTCATACCTCGGCTCATCCCAACTTGACTGAGCTTTAGTCGACTTAACTCAGCTTTACTTAACTTAACCTAATTAAGCTTAACCTAACTTAATCTATCTTGACATGACTTGCACTTAGCTTACCTAAACTTATTTTAAGTTGGTTTAACTAAACTCGGCTTAGCTAAACCTAACCTGACTTAACTTGGCGTAACCTTACCAACCTAATCTAACTTGACTTAGACGTATCGCAGTGAAACTTAAGACTTTTATTTGCCGACTTTTGCACAATCAGATCCCATGGGAACAAAAACAAAGTTCGAGTTCCTTCTTGTTACTTTGTTGTGTTATTAAAGTTTCTTCCTCTTTGCCGTAGAACCACATTGTGTTGTAATAACTCCTGAAAACACAACAAAGAGCTTCTCTGTTGCAGTTTTGTTTTTTCCTTCATGACACTCGAGCTTTGGTGACTCTAAAACACGATCAGACGTCTTTTCTAACACATACCAGCTCAGACAAACTGTTATTCACACCGGACACATCAGAGTCCAACACCACATATCTGCCTCTTTGAATCTACCACACTCACACACACACTCACTAAAGTGTATGTGATACTGTACTGTACGATCAGATTGTGCACTAACAGATAAAAATCTCAGTCACAGCTCCAAGTTTTTCTGAGCCTACATGGAGACTGTGGTCGAACTATAAAAGCCGTCTGCAGTTTTTACGACCGCCATAAACCCAAATCTCTTTATTCCTTCAGCATCACAGATACTGCCGGTCTGTTTTTCCATTTAGCTCTTCTGGTTAGAAACACACTCATCATTTAGATCAAGGTTGGGATGTAACATTATATGACAGTGCTGAGAAAACTGCTGCGCGGCTATTCGGCATCAAGTTTTAGTCGAAACAGTTAAAAAATGTAGAAATTGGAAAATGTTATTGTTTCAAAGTAAAAGACAGTTGTTAACCTTTATTGAATGTGTTTATTTGTGTTTATCAAAGACTGCTGCTGTCATTTTTGTGCTAATTCAAGTTTTACCCCAATCCCAGAAGAAAATAAAACAGGATGTTGTGAAATGTTAGTAAAAACAGATTTACAAACAACATATCAGATGTTCCAAACATGAAAAATATGCTCTATTAAATTTGACGCCAGAAAAACAGTTGGAAACAAATGTTCAGATGGGGGCATGTGTTACCTTTGAGTTACATCATCTCCTCTTTTACCGAACCTCTGTAAACATTTGAGAGGCGATAAGAAGGTGAACTGATTCTCAGTTCTTGTCTGATTAAACATCATTGTTTTTCGTTTTATTCCATGAAGCACTAAAGTTTTCAGTGGGTGATAAGTAGGACTATGGGCCGTCAGTTTGGAGCCACGCTGGTGTAATACCTGCAGGATGTGTTTTTGCTGAAATATGAAGGGCTTCACTGATAAAGATGGCAGCATATGTTGCTCTAAAACCAGTTAATACGTAAACGTATAAACGTACAGTAGTTCATTTAACTTACTTTCTTTTTATCTACAAAACCTGAATTCCAGCACTTACTTGTTTTGTTTTTTTATTTAATTTTGGTTTTAACTCCAGAATTTGTTATTTAAGAACAGTAATAGGAATATCCAGTAGTAAACAGAGTCTTTAGGCAAAGGGGGTGTTTGTGATGTGTTTCCTTCGTATCTTGTGTTCTTTCAAGAGCTGTACTGTATTCATCTAATAAAACTAATAAAAATATTGTTGAGTGAAAAAAAAAAGCCAAAACATCACTGGCAGGTTGTTTTTTTATTGCAGGGGTCAGAAAGTTGACAAAAAAACACCAGAATTTTCCTTTAATCCATGTTGTTTTTCTGTCACATTTCGACTCTCCAGGCTATAGATGGTATCCATCAGGTGGGGGTGTACTGCCTGGCTCTGGTGCCCTCCAACACTCTGCCGAAGACTCCCCTGGGTGGCATCCACCTGTCTGAGACCAAGCAGCTGTTCTTGGAGGGGTCGCTGCACCCCTGCAACGTTCTCATGTGTCCACACACCTGTGTCACCAACCTGCCCAAACCTCGGCAGAAACAGCCAGGTACGGATAGTGGAGTTAGGAGGCCTTATTTACAGGGACAGGAAACCAGTCCTGCAGCACAGATGATGCTAATACCGAGTCATGGTTTGTGTTTTCTTTGTGTCTGTTTTCTTCCATTTGTTTGACGTCTCTTCCGCTCGGCTTCCTCCTGTTTCTCCGGCCTCCTGTCTTCTGCTGTTGACTGAATCTGAAAATCATGGGTCTTATTAAAAGTGTCTGTCAAGTCGTCCAACGATGATGTCAGAATTTAACATTTTTACCACATTGTCAACAGGAAGAGATGAAATCTTAAACTTAACAAATGAGTCAGACTCTTCTGTATGGATTGATCTTTGGCGTTGTTTTGGTATTTTCAGGATCAAGCATTTAACACAGCCGGGTGATCAGTAAGTTAGCTGCTTCTTTGTTTAAAAAAATGTTGTGTTGCCTCCTCCTCTTTCCTCAGAAATCGGTCCTGCCTCGGTCATGGTCGGGAATTTGGTGTCAGGGAAGAGGATCGCTCAGGCCAGCGGCAGAGATCTGGGTCAGATCGAAGACAATGACCAGGCAAGGAAGGTGTGTGTGAGAGAGGGGGCTGCTGGTTTTCACCATAGTCTTCATCACACACACACACATTTTCTTTTTTTACATTTATCACACCATCATGTCCAATTGAGATACTGAAAAAGTTGTGACGTTATAAAAATGTTACTAAAACATGAATTTTGATGGTTTTCAAATCATTTAAACTCTGTATTAAATTGAAAATAGTGCAAAGACAACAAACTGAACATTTTTTTATCTTATCAAAAATATACGCTCATGATTTTAATTTGATGCTTTCAAAGAAGGGACAAAAGGGACTGGTCCAGTTGTCCTTTCAGCATAGAACTGGAAATCATAGAGTCTGCAGCCGCAGCCGCAATCTTCACATGATCCCAAAATCACATTCAGACAACAGCATGGCTCTGTAGGAGAAGAGTCCTGCTGAGAAACTGGACTGATGCCATCCTGACTTGTCTACTATACTTCACAGGAGACTCTAAACTGCTGAAAATTACAACGGCTGATCTCCTCTATGTTCAAATTTTTTCAGATTTGCAAACCATCAAAATCTGTTTTCATTCACATCCACACAGCGTCCCAACTTTCTTCGTGTTTATCCATCTGATCACTGTCATTTCATTATTTCATTTGTTTGTCACTGACTTAGCCTGCAGTTCACGCTGAAACGTGAACAAATTCATGACTTGACTGAATCATCTATGAAGATCGTAGAGTCTTTGATTTATTTCAAGTTAAACTCAGTTTAAATCAGCTGTACTGAAGATTTGTTTTACACCAAGACAGAGTCAGAAAACAAACCTGCAAAGAAGAAATAAAAGTCAGAAAAGCAAGAAAAACAGGCATGAGGAGGAGGAAGAAAATGAAAAACGTCAAATAGAGCGAGAAAAACAAAAAGTTTGTAAAGACGGAAAACCTGCTCTGACTTCTTCTTGTACGTAAAACTAAAACAACGGAGACTAGCGTCTTCCACTGATGAAACGCTGTTAGCCAGGGTTCCTTTCAGTACTTCAGGATATCAAGCATTACCATCGATTTTAGGGATATAAAATACTAATATTGTGATAATAATAAGCTACGCTAACACCCTCAATGATGACGACTCAGTAGCTCATTAGCTAGCTTTTGTACGTTAGCTAGCAGGCCTTTACTGCGGTGTGTAGCTACTACAGCAGTGTGGATCTTGTTGTGGAAGATGACAGATGAATGTTTGATACTTTACTGTAAGTAGAGTTAAAATGTCATTTTTTTACATTTGTTCAAATTTTGTCACAGAGTCTTCGCCGTTTTTCGAACACAACAAAAAAAAAAAAAAGCGTTTGTCAGGAATCTGAAAACGATAGCGCTGATTGTTGTTACCTGTTACGACTTGTTCCTTTGACCGACTTTAGCAGATGAAACAGTGCGTGATTTGGTATTGATGATGAATTTAGTTAGTTTTCAATAGAAAGTAGTCTTTCTTTCTTTCTTAGTCGCCTCATCCTCGTCTGGATGTTTATCAGGTTCGGGAACGAAGATTGAACCTCCTGCTGCCTCTCACTGCCAACACGTCCATTAAGTCAGCGATCCATTCATCCGTCTGTGTCATATCCATCCCTCTGAAAACCGAGCCCTCTGTGTGAATGAGCTCCTCTTACTCTTCTCTGTGTGTGTGAATCTGTAATCTTAGAGTGACATGTTATGTAACTGCAGTTTTTTTTCATTTCATTGGAGCTCTGCGGCAAAACATGGACTGATAAAAAAACACTCTCAGCTGTCCAGGGTTTGAGGTCTTTCCCCGGTTAAAGAGGTTCTTAAAGGCATGGTTGACGATCTGAGAAGCAGTTGAAATAAACCTCTCCCCTCTGTGCTCCACCATAACTCCCCCTCGAACCTGTATCGCCCTTCCTACGACACACCCCCTCTGGCAGAGCAAAAAGCTGTCCGGCAGAAGATCCTACGCTAGCTTCAAATAGGATTCAACATGTCGGATTGTTAGTGACTAGCGGCAGTAAACGCCAGCTCTGCTAGCAAGCGCCGTCTGCAGCTGCCTGGACAGCTACTGTGTTGACATGTCAGAGACTAATAAGAGTTATTTATGTAACATGAGCCACGATAAAAGGAGATAAAAATGACCTGTTCAACTAAAACTCTGCTGTCTCGGCGTCTGTTTTCAGGACCAAATCCTGGCAGAGCTTTCTCCACCGCTCGAAGGATGACTCGATGTTTATTCACGTTAGATTTCTCGCTTGGTCACATTTCTTCTTCGTCTCCGCCCTTCCTTCTGTCAGCTTGCGTTTTCTTCTCACTTTTGGCGATGGGGCAAGCGGAAGTGTTTCTCCATCACAGCTACTACGCTACTTGGAGGGGATGAGTCAGAACTACGGGAAAGGGGTGTGTCGAATACAGTAAGGTGATTGGATGGAGAGGTGGAGCAGGAGATTGACCAATAGGAGCTGTCCTGGACGGATGGCTCCCATTGGTCAATGTTTTTGCAGCCCTGCACCTGATAGAGTGAACAGATTTTTTCCGTTCTTTTTTCTCTTCACTTTGTGGAAATCGCACTATAGGACCACGATCGCCATAGAAACGAGGTTTATGATAATTACCAATCTCTCCAATCGTCAACCATGACTTTAAAATAGAAATTCAGCGGTAATTTTTCTTTCTTGCTACATCAATTTTGTGGTCAGAAAATGTCAAATTCTGCAAAGATTAACCATCAGTTTCATTATTTCATAAATAAAAGAAGGTTAAAAAAGAAAGAAAGAAGTTTATTTTGTCTTTTTCAGGCTCAGGCAACAACCACTCAGTGTCTGTGAAAGTGTCATTCAGCAGCTGCTGTCTCCAAGTTTGATCTGCTTTTGTCGTGTAAATTTAGGGACATAAAGTCTCTCTCTGGCAGGTGGTCGTCGTCATTGTCGTGGTGTTCAGTTTGAGCGAGATGATCCTGGAGTCGGATAATGAAATCTGACACAGCTGAGTGTAGTAACATGAGGATTCCACGCCAGCTCTCACAAACTGATAAAATTCAACTGTATGAGGTCTGATTTTGATCTAGAGCCTGGAATTTCACACACACACACACACACACACACACACACACACACACATACACACACACACACACACACAGCAGACAGAGGGTCTTTGTGTTGGTATTTAACATGCCGGTCCTCTCCAGTAGAGATAACAGGTTTTTATCTGCGGGCAGGTTCCAGTTCGTTCTGAGTCAGTCGAGCTCTGGAAGTTTAACGGAGGGTCACAGCATCTCGAACGTTTCAACACAAACCAGAGGAGCGTCACACTGGGGGGTTGGGGGGGTCTTTTTCTTTTTGGTTCATCAGGAGGTTTTGAATGATTCCCCTGTCTTAGTGGTCTTGTCCATGTTTCAGATCCAGGGGTCTTTCATGACTCTCCAGATACGGATAAAGGCGTTGACACTAGATATCAGTATATTTTAATATCTGAGGCAGGAAACTGAGAAACCTGGAGAGAAATCAGACTTTCATTTGCCGTTATAAAAGTTTTATGAAAGCTCGGAGTCGAGCCGACATGCAGCTGAGTGATGTTTTCATTGAGGGAGAAAAACCGTCTCTAAATCTTTAAACCCGAGGAGATTTGTGATGCATGAAGCCGCCGGTGAGAAAATGAGGGAGCGTTTCTTCGGCTGCACGACTTTAAAGAGTGAAACAGGAAAGCTTGTCTGATGAGGAGCTGAGTGTTGTTTTCACTGAACGAGAATCACTGGACTGATCCAGAACTAACAGAACCACTTCAGGGAACGTTCATGATTGTTTATATTCACTTGTTCTCTTGTTTTTGTGTTTTCAGTTCCTCTTCCTGTCAGAGGTATTACAGTGGAGGGCCCAGACCACTCCAGACCACATCCTTTACACACTACTCAACTCCAGGGTAAGACTTTACGACATACACTCAAACACTCACTTAAATTCGGACATGTTTGTCGATTGTTTTGGTGTGTGACCAAACGATCACATATTTTTCTCAATAAATAGGTCCTTCCCCGTGCCATCAACTGAAAACAGACAGTAGTTCAATTGAATCACCTGATCAGGCTCTAGTTGTAGGATGACCGGGCCTGTTAAAGGGATATTCCGGCGTAAAATTAATTGAGGGTCAAACACACAGTAGCACCGAGTTAGACACCCCCTTGAAAGATGAATGTTGTCGACCACTTGCTTCTCTAGTTATTCCAACTTTAGTAATGACCGCACGATAGCAATACACAGCGGTCTGAGGAGCCATAAACAAACCTCAACCAAAACGCCACTCTGTAGCCACAAATAATGCTCAGAACAGCACCTAACTTCATCAACAGGACCACAGCGGGGTGCCAGAGCTCAAGGAAGAACATTTATGATCATTTCTTGATTATTTCCTTGAAGTAATAATCATCATATTAATCATTTTGCTCTGCAAACGTGGTAGTTCTTCTGTCTTAGCGTCTCGGTCTGATTTCATTTCCCTGAAGAGATGATCATAAATGTTCTTCCTTGAGCTGCGACACTCCGCTGTAGTCTGTAATGGACTGGCCCGAGATCTCGCTACAAACAATTAGCTGCTGGAAGAGAGTAGGTGAGTTGTGTTTAGTCTCTTTGCTAAAGGTTGAGGTTTGTTTATGGCTCCTCAGACCGCTGTGTATTGCTATCGTGCGGTCATTACTAAAGTTGGAATAACTAGAGAAGCAAGCGGTCGGCAACATGCATCTCTCGATGGGGTGTCTAACTCGGTGTTACGATGTGTTTGACCTTCAGTTAATTTTACGCTGGAGTAACCCTTTAAGGTTCTGAGTGTGTGCGCTGTATGAATACACAGAGAAATGGAGCCCAGTATCGGAGTTATGAAGACAGAAAACAGGCACTAGATCCACTGGAATGAGATGTTGTATGAGATTATGCATGGAGCAGCTCAGTCTGATGGTTCTGTTTGTTTGCATAATGTCAATATGATGCGCCGGTTTGTTTACAGCTGTTCAGTAACAGGATGCGGCAACGGAAAATATGACATGACATCTGCTGATACACACAGCTGATTGAATCTGTCAATCATCTTTCTATGCATGTGTTTATGACCTGCAGGGGACCATAGCCAGCTCCCTGACTTGTGTCCAGCTTCATAAAAGGGCAGAGAAGATCGCAGGGATGCTGGCTGAACGGGGCCACCTACAGGACGGGGACCACGTAGCCCTGGTCTATCCTCCAGGTAAACACAGAGGCAGGAGTTTGACATTAATATGAGGAGGCTTTGTGTGTAGGATGTGAAACTTGACAAGTCAATTTACCTTATCCTAGAATTTTTTTTATATTCATTACAAGTAATCCATGTCTTATTTTCTGCTCGTGATATCTTGAGGAAGGACATTTTTCAGGACTTGTCCGGTGAATCCAGATTACACTCAGTCCAAAAGTATTTTTTCAGCAGAAATAGATAGATAGATAGATAGATAGATAGATGTACTTTATTAATCCCGAAGGAAATTCAAGAGTGGTCAACTGCTCACAAGAATCAGTCACACACACATATGATATGATAAAAACAGATTATGAATAAATATCTAAAAATAAATAAAGAAATAAAGAAAAACTAATGGCAGGAGGGAGAACCAACTTGGGGACAAAGGCAGGGACAGGTAAAACAACACACCACAACAGAAACAGCGACAATGAGGACAGAAGTGTTCCAGCACTTCTGCCTTTGAGATATTCCCCCACACCCGCTTGACTCCAGCTACTCCTACTCCTCCTCCCGTCTCTTCCTCCCGCTCAGGGAGTTGTGCAGCCTGATGGCGCGGGGGACAAACGACTTTGTGTGTCTTGTTGTTGAGGAGTTCAGTGATCGTAGTCTGCTGCTGATGGTGCTCCAACAGCACACAGAGGTGGTCAATGTTCTGAGTCCAGTCCAGTTTATTGTCTAGTATGAGTCCGAGGTATTTGTAACAGGGCACTATCTCGACCTCCTCGCCCTCGATGCAAACAGGGAGTGGGGCGGGGGGCTGGCGCCTGAAGTCCAGCACAATCTCCTTTGTTTTGGAGGTGTTCAGGAGCAGCTGGTTCTCCTGGCACCACCCCACAAAGTCGCTCACTAGTTCCCTGTCAGAAATGAGACAGAAAAACCTGGTTGGTTTTTAGTTTTTGCAGTTTTTCCAGCAGCTCTGAGGAACTCCATGTGTTTCTCTTATCCTTTCTCCTCCTCTACTTCCTCCAGGCATTGACCTCATCGTGGCGTTTTACGGTTGTCTTTACGCTGGTTGTGTGCCGATCACAGTGCGACCGCCTCATCCTCAGAATATTGCCACCACTCTGCCTACCGTCAAGATGATCGTGGAGGTAAAGACACTTTTAAACTTTATTTCCAGGGAACATGTCTCTAAAAGTCATCCAAAACTAAAAGAGCAACACCTCGACTTAACACTAAGAAATAATGTTCACATAAAAGAAACTAAAGGAAATGAGCTTCCTGACTACGTCTAACCTGAACAGAACACTGTAGACACCACAAACTGATAAAACATCTGCAGCGTCTAACTACAGATGTCTATAGATCGGAGTCTTCTCAGGCAAAAGAGGCGGCTCTGCCCCCTTTCTGTAGATGAAGTCTATATTCTTAGACCAATCCAACTTATTATCCAGATGTACATCAAGGTATTTATATGATGTCACAAAGACACGGAATGCCCATCAAGAGCATTCCGTGTCTTTGTGACATCACAGAGTTCCGTGGTATAGAAACAGTGATAGAAGGTTGGATCACTCTTCAGACTGAGCTCTGAACACTGAGGGGTTACTCAATTTGATGTTTTCTTCTCGTTCAAAACTTCGTCTAAATATTGTCGTTAAATATTAATATAAACACTGAGAGCAGCGTGATACCCCTCTTTGTATTGACTAACAATATTTTCAACAGGGACACATTCAAACTTAAGTTTTGGGAAGCGGATTGGGCCATGGCAGTCATTGTTAACTGTCCTAAAAAATGCCAGAGCTGAAGCTTACTGCAGTATGCTGTCTGTTTTCTTCACTTTGCTTGATGTCTTTCTCTTTCTCTATGAAAAAATACCCCACTGATTTCCATTTTCCTCCTTTCTTGAGTTCAGTAAACTATGACCTGGCATTTAGCATTTAGCATTTCATGGCACACCAGGACTCCGGCCTTTAGAAACAACACAGCCGTGAAGCTTTGAAAACACTTGTGTTCAACTAATTTTCCAAAACTAAAGGGAGACAGAGCAGAGGGTTAAAGGATTCGACAGCCTGTAGAAACCGGGAAAGACGCCAGCAGTCTGAAATACCAAGAGACTGAATGAATGTGAGCGGCGAATAAAGGCGAGGCTCGTTCATCTTTTAGGAGCGCTGGCAGGAGGCGATGTAGGAGGTCAGAGCTGCAGCGACTCGGCTATAAATCTCACACAAAGCTGAGTCCGACGGTTTTGTTTCAGAGGGTTTGGGATGTAATGGGATGTGCTGGTTCTTCGCTGTCACTCTGCTGACGTGTTTCTGCAGATTTAAGCTGTTTGCTCTGCTTCAGGTGAGCCGCTCAGTCTGCGTGATGACCACACAGCTCATCTGTAAACTGCTGCGGTCCAAGGAGGCCTCGGCCACCGTGGACGTCCGGACCTGGCCCCCGATCATGGACACAGGTACAAACAGATACACAAGGGTTTCCCTGTAGAATACAGCCCTTATTTCATCCTGGACACTTTCCAAAAACTGACTTGAATTGCATCGGGGCCCAAACCTGCAGACTGAATATGTCATATTTTTAAAAAGACTGCATCCACAATCATCTTTACTCTCTACAACAGTTCAGACTTTGTTTCTTGGTCAGAATTTCTTAAAATCAGATGTTTAGTCTTGACTTCTCAGGGTTAGTATTGATTATACCGAGTCTTTAAAGATGGTTTGATTGGAAATTAGACCAATTGAAGGGTTAAAGTTTCCTTACGCCCTCTCATCAATGCGAGAGATAGTTAGAGCATAACTTGTCATACCAAAGAGCGGCCAAGCGTCACGCTTTGAGTGTGACAGTCACGCAATTGGACCCATTCTCACACCACACGCCAGACTTGACATTTCTCACGCTTATTTTTCCCCATTCAATCAATGATGATAAACTTGGCTTGCCGTAGCTTGAGTAACTCTGATTGACTGACCGAGATAACCAATCCCAGACCAATCCATCAGTCCTTTGTGCCTAATGCTGCGTTCAGGTAACCTCGGAAGTCAGATGTTGGAGCTAAAAATGACGTCACACCCCAGTTCCTAGCGTTTCAGTTCCCAAGTTGGGAAAAAAGCAAAATCAGAGGCGGAAACAAGATGACTACGTCTACGAAAGTTACTTTTTTAGATGTAGCCATCTTGTTTCCGCCTCCGATTTTGCTTTATTCCGACTTGGTAACTGAGACGCTAAGTTTTTTTTACTTTTGGGTCTGACAGCGCTGACATTTAAAACCCACTCAATGTAATGCAATATTGATAAATAAATGTATTTTTTCAAAATTCTTGTTAAAATGTTCATTTCTAATTTCTGGTTAATTAAGACTAGCATTAGGGAGGGCAGCTGGCATGGGGTTGAAGACATCAGATATAAGGTATAAATCGACGTTAAAAAAGGCAACATTTTTTTCGCTGTGCGCCCGAACACATCATAATGCTAAAGTCTCACAACTGTCATTTTCTGAAACTTTGCAGCCCTGATATTATTCACTGTTGAATATGGAGCATTGTTATGTGGATACTGGTCATCCATCTCCACACATTAAAGCAGATGATAATAAAAGGTCATTTTTCCTCTTCAGATGATTTGCCAAAGAAGAAACCTCCTCTGCTGTATAAACCGTCCAACCCTGACACCCTGGCCTACCTGGACTTCAGTGTCTCCACCACCGGCATGCTCGCTGGAGTCAAGGTAAACTCTAATAAACTCTATATAAAACTGAAAATCACCTCATCATCAGACTTTCTGACTTGTTAATTTTACGCACGGAGAGGATTTAAATTCAAACTAATAATTTTCTTCAAACACCAAACTCTCCTGATAAATTCGTGTCTTTTTTACAAGCCGTCTGCACATTTCTGCGAAATCTCAAATTTAACTCATTAATGTGGAACATGTCTCTAAACAATGCTCGCACTATCAGCCAATGTTGCTTTGCTGTTTCGCATTATTAACACAACAATAAAACTCCGCTCATTAATGAGGATGTTGAGGGACACGCACTAATCAGCAGTAAGGAAACGCATGACAGGAGGAAACAATGGCAGCATGTTTTCTCATGTGCTGCTTAATTGCCCGTTCATTATGTCCAATCACTGCTCATAATGAGCGAATCAGTCGATGCCCGAGAGTTCACGCTGCAACAAGAGGCGTCAGAAAACCCAGAGGGTCGTTGCTGCTGGTGGACTCTGATGTTTGGGACTTGTTGGGCTGACTGAGAAGTTTGTTTTTGTCATACTCTAGTGTTTGTTTGTTTGCTGATTTAAAGAACTCTGAATCACATTCCTGTCTGTTGTTCAGATGTCTCACACAGCCACCAGTGCCTTCTGCCGCTCCATCAAGCTGCAGTGCGAGCTCTACCCGTCCAGAGAGGTCGCCATCTGCCTGGACCCGTACTGCGGCCTGGGCTTCGTCCTCTGGTGCCTTTGCAGGTCAGACGAACAAACTCATACAGAGAGGCGAGAATTCATGTCAAAGAAACTGAAAAAAACACAAGAGAGCTTGAGTTTGGACTAGTTTTAGAGGCTTTAAGACAAAAAGTGACAATGACGCAACTCGGGTCAGTATTACGATTAAAACCATCCCAACCTTTCTCTAATAGACGTGGAGGGACTGATCTTCATCCTGAAAGCTTTGCCCACAGCTGTAGGCTACTCCAACAACTGCTGGAAATACAAGCTTGTTGAAGCTAACAGAACCACATCATCTGCAAAAAGTAGAGATTAGACTTTGAACTAAACTGAATTCTAAAAAGTGCAGAAAAGTCCTGAACTTCTGCTCCAACGTTGATCAGGTCAACAGATTGAGAAAGAGGAGTAAAGACAGGGGAAAAGGGGTCTTAGAGAGCTGGATTTAACTCTTTTTCAGATCTTATTATTGGTGATTTGGAATTAAAATAATGGTTTTAAGAAATGAACATTTTGAACAAAGACGACTTTGATTTCTATCCACCTCTTCATAGCCGGACTCTGTCCTCTCCTGCTGTGTTTCTGCAGTGTGTACTCAGGTCACCAGTCCATCCTGATCCCACCGTCTGAGCTGGAGGTGAACCCGGCTCTCTGGCTCTCAGCTGTCAGTCAGTACAAAGTCCGAGACACGTTCTGCTCCTACAGCGTCATGGAGCTCTGCACCAAAGGCCTCGGCCTGCAGACCGAGACTCTGAAGGTGAGGAGGAGGAGAGAATATTCTGCTTTAACATTTTATGGTTTTTACTGAAGAGGAACTCATGCATGTGTCTGAGAGATCAGATATTTGAGAGATAACAGCTCTTTATTCTTGGTCCGCTTCAGTCTCGAGGGTTGGACTTGTCTCGGGTCAGGACCTGCGTGGTCGTAGCAGAGGAGCGTCCCAGAACAGCCTTGACACAGTCCTTCTCCAAACTCTTCAAGGACCTGGGGCTCCACCCTCGAGCCGTCAGCACCTCCTTCGGCTGCAGGGTCAACCTGGCGATCTGCCTGCAGGTCAGTCCCTCCTTCACCTCTGACCTCTGACCTTGGTGTTCCTGCTCTTCAGTTGTCTCATTTTGGTTTCACAGAGTCGCTGCAGCTTGATTGGCTGTTTTAAAGCAACTACCGTTTGAACTCTTGCATTTTTAAACTGCCAGCTTTGTCTGCAATGCTTTGGACAGTGAGTCAGCAGCTTCTTATAGTTCCTGTTTAGACCCGGTATCAACATCAGCCCCTGGGGGATCTAACTTAAAAGTTTAGAGTTTTAGACTGATAAGAGCTTCAGCAGTTGGATAAAACACCAAAACTTAAAGCCACAGTCGTCGTCCTCCATGTCTCTGCTCTCCATCCAAACAAACCGATGTCTCTGTACGTCCTCTGGCTTCAGCCTCATCCTTCCATTTCAAGCTGACCATCGCTCTTTTGATTTGCAACCTGACGTGGATCAAATCAGGATTCTCTCCAGATTTGATGTACGAGGTTTTTCTTTGCAGCTTGTGAAGCCCAAAGAAAAATGGAGAGGAATGAAAGGATCTCATGGTCCAGGTCATTTTACTGAGTTTACTGAGGAACGTTGACTTTTATAGGTGACACATTTGGAGCTCTTGCAAAGTTCAACAACAGCATGGCTCTCTCCTTGAATGAACAGAGTCTAAAGGCACTAATATAAAAAAACTGGATGACTAATGTTCCCCTGAATATCTCACCTCTGCTCTCTGGCCTCCAACTCTTTCCAGTAGCTTGAAATGACCAAACTAACATCTGGCTGAACGTTTGTTTCAGTTCTGACTTGTCTCGCTTGTTTTTTTCTTCTTCAGTTTTCCATTTTGACATTTTTCTTCCTTCCCTCCTACTTCCTTGTTTTACTCATAACCCCGCCCACATATCTCATACTTGGTTTTGTCTCCGCCCTCTTCCTCCTCCTCCTCCTCCTCCTCCTCCTCTCCCTCCTCCTCCTCCGCCCCTCTTTGCTGCTGTAGCCTCACAGGCTGGGAAAGCTTGCCGACCAGGTAGGGAACCTCCACCAGCCCCCCCTCAAAAAAACCACCACCACCACCTCCACTCCACTCCACTGCTTGTTAGCACATCACTCATCAGCTGGCTTTAGATCTGAGTGTATAAAAACTGCATCAACATAAAAAGATCCTCACTTTCAGATATTTCACAGTTCAAATTGTAGCTGAAGAGACAGAATCCAGAATGAACTGACACAATGATGTAGTGGGTATTTTCACCATGGACCAACTACAGCCCATCCTACCCCTATACAAGAAAATAAAGAGCTATGGTTAAATGAAATTGCGCCAGTTTTAGCGGTAAGCTAGCTAACTCTCGGAAATACTCAAGTTCTGGCCCTAAAGTACCGGGGGTCTTGGGGAGGATGTTTCAAATCAGAGACCATGACCAAAATATTCCTGGAGCTAATTTTAACCCAAGTGGTAACATCCAGTGTTGAAAAATGAAGTTGGTTCAGAAGTGCTAGAAACCGCAGTTCCTTTAGTGTCCACTTGTTGTGAGATCTCATCCAGTCTTGCAAGAAATATCAGTAATCTTGCGAGCTCTGGTATTTGATCCGCCTGCCGATGCGGGGCGGAGCCGTTCCGGATCCAGTGGAATTTCCAGGTGAAGGTTACGAGTTGAACGGTGCGGCATAACTGGAGGAGTAGATGGGTTTTGGGTTCACCAGGGGGCCACAGGCCTGTTTGTGTGTCTGCACACATTTCCTATCATATAGCCATGTACGAGTAGGAGGACAACAGTGGATGACACACCTTGGGACGAAGTTTGGGGTTTTAGTGTGAGTGTTTGCATTGTTATGGTCTCTGGAGCACACCTAAGGCTAAGACCCAAACATGATCACTGTCAACCATCAGCCTCAGTTTATGAAACACCAACAAAAGACCAACAACCAGGTCCAGGCTTCACCCAGTGTTTCCACACTGGAGAAGATGTGCAAATTTGACTCCAAATCTTAAAACCAGGTCACAAACACACCACACCCAACGCAGCACCCTCCATATTTTCAGTTGCGTTGAATAGGGACATTGCTCAAGTATCTACCGGCCGGCTTGCGCCACTCTAAGGTTTGGAAAAATCCCTTTGGTATATTATCAGGGAACTCCTTAATAAAATGTTCCTCTTCAAAGTCCTGGTACAGATCGATCTGGAAACACCAATCGTCTTGTTTCTGGGTAAATGTTTCTTTATTGACCGGCTAACATTCAAAGTACAGCAGAAAGACCGTCATTTTACCGGTCTATAAAGAAACACAAGACTCAGAGTAATGTTGACCTTCAGAGGCATCTTCAGGATGAGGTGGTGAGCTTTTAGTGTTATTCCTAAAGTTGTAAAAAGTGCAACTATTTTCTGTGTTTGGATTTTAAAGGTAACCCCAAACTCACAACACAAAAAAACATCTGAAGGTTCAAAAAGTCTACAAAAAATTCTGAAATCCCTCCACTGGAGCATGTGTTGAAAACTTGTCCTCTTGTTTTGGTGGAGTTGAAGAGTGGGTGGATATTTTGTTTTGGCTCTTCGTGGTTTGATGCTTTCTGCCACTCTGTTCTGGGTGTGTGGGCCTCTGACTCCCAGCATGCCGTTCTGTATGTGCCTGCTGGTGGGCTTCTATCCTGAATCACCTCTGAGAGTGGAGAGGAGGATGGAGGGATGGTGGAGGAAGAGAGAGTTGTCTTTGTCTCTTTCGTTTGTTTGTCTCATTTTATTCTCGGAAACATTCCCCCAAACTCACAGTCAGCAAAAACCAGATATTCAGCCCATACACGTCCAATCATGTGTCAGGTCAAGGACTGTATCAACCACTCTGATCACTCGAACTGCGTCATCGCCACCCCGTCTTCCATTTGTCTTCCTCTGAGCTTGGTGGCACTTTCCCCTCTTTTCTCCCTCCTTCAAAGCTGCTTTTTCCTTTGCATGTTGACCAGAAACAAACCTTGATTTGATTGTTTGTGTTCTCTGTTTTCACTACGCTGATTTCCCTCCGTAATCCTCCCCCTGTTTTTTCCACCACTTTGTTTGCGCCAGTGTTGAGGTTTTTGTGAAACCTCGGCAAAGCTTTCCTTCGTAGAGAGAAAGCTTGTACTTGTGAGCACTAATGCACGAGAATCCTCCGCGCCCCAAAGAGTAGAAGTAGTCTTAGTAGTCATGGTGATAGAAAGGTGATTGTCATGTGGTTGTAATATCACTGTCTTTAAAGGAGGCTGTGTAATCCTGCAGTAGTGACTCTTGTTGTTGGTGTTCCTCAGGGCACATCAGGACCCGACCCCACAACTGTGTTTGTCGACATGAGGGCGCTAAGACACGACAGGTGAGTCCAACAGACCAGAAACCTCAATTTACCGATCCTTTCATCGAAGGTTACCGTGTTTGGAGCAGAAATGTCTTAAAACTGCGTTATTCCTCGTGGCCAGCAGGGGGCGACTCTGTTTGTTTTAAACAGACAGTCCAGGCTTCACAATAAACTGTCTTAAAGTGTCCTCTTTAGATCCAGCTCTTCATCTGTAATCGAGAGCGCAGCATTGAGATGCTAACAGCTTCTCGTTACAATCAGCTGGAAAACATTACGAGTGTGTTTCCATTTGTATATCTGCAGTTTTACGATTTTTGATAATGTCTAAATACATGATTCTTGTTTTTCTACACTAGTTACGATAAACTGAACCTTTCATGAACGTACCATCTGGTTTTCAGACAATTCTACCAGCATTTTGCTAAATTTACACAAGATTTTCTCACATATCGATATTTTTGTGCGTTAAACAAAGTTCGTATTTGTCCGATTTAACCTTTTACGATAGATTCCCTGAACTCATAAAAAATAACCCTGAATTTAATATTTTTCTTTAGAATAACTTTATTGTTTGTTTTTAATTAACACAGCTTCATTTTCCACCCACTAAAGTGAAATCTATTTACCCACAAACAGAAAAATCTTTAACATTTTCTTCATCTTTCTCATTTTACTTGATCTGGTTTTATGGCAGATTTATGAAGTGGCAGCCTTATTTTCACATATTTTACACAAATTTTAACAAAAATTTCTGTAAACTAAGAAAATATTGAAGATTTTTTTCTCATATTTGTGTTTTCAAGGTAGAGTTTGGATAACAAACAGCATCATTTTGGCATAATTTAGCTAGAAAGTGTTAAATTGTTTTTTAAAACATCTGCAAGTTTTCACTTGTTTGTTTTTTTTACTTTTTTTACTTATATTTAGAAAAGCTTCATTTTATGTGAAGAAATCTGGACTTTTTCAGGTCATATTTCCCTTTTTCATGTAAATGGTTTTTGTCTCTTGGCCGTAGGACAGCGTAGCTCCTGGCTGACAGTTGAAACTTTGAATATAATGAGACACTGAAAGTTTGTTCCGAGGCGGCCTCACCGCAGAGACAGAAGATGCCCTTTAAACCTGACAGACCCAGTCTGAGTCACATTCACGCTGGCTGAAGACAGAAATAACCAGGGAGTCTCTACAGGACGTGTTTTCCCAGAGTTTTAGCCTTCAGAGAAGTCTGAAGTCACAAAGCAGCCGCATGTTTGAAAAAATGACCATAAAGGCCGAACGTTTGTGTCGGATTTCATGTTTTAGGGAAGGGGGGAAAACTGTCAGACTCCTGCTCACAGAGACATGGACTCCAGGATAACAAGCTGGACTGAGATTTATTTCACTTTCTGCTGACTAAGAGGTCTGACGGAATTAGAGTAGCAAAGTTTAAACATGTCAGTCAGAAAGTTTCCCAGAGAGGCTGAGGGGTCCTGCTGTCTTTAAACAGACTGTCAGTGAGATCTGTCGGTTCATCATTTAATATTCATGTTTATGTTCAGACTCTTAAAGCTTTATTATGGAAGTACAATTTGTGCTCTAATATACGACAAAACTTATTTGAGCCAAGCTTCTGTCTTACAACATGGTGACAAGTTTATTTATTTGCTGATAACTTGAATTTTGTTTCTTATGTTGAGATGTTTTTAGATTATTTAGTCCCTGAAGGTCTTTATCGGTAACTGTTAGCTGCTCTGAAATAACCCAGTGATTGGCCGTCTCACTCAGAGCTGTTTCTCAGACAATAAACTGATCGGTTTAAAGACTGAATATTGTTTATTGGATTAATTTTTTAAGACTGCAGATGTTTTTCTTTAATTCCAGGGTCAGACTGGTAGAGAGAGGGTCACCACACAGTCTTCCACTGATGGAGTCTGGGAAGGTGAGTTTTTACTTTCTTTGTTTATTTCACTTTAAAGCTCCTGTGGGGAGTTTTCGACTGGTGAACTGGAAATATTTATGACCTGTAAAAGTGCTTGAAAGGTACTGAAGGGAAAGGGACCACTTTGTCACAAGGAGGCGCCAAAGTCAACACAATCAGAAAGTTCCTCACTGGAGCTTTAATTTGACATCCTTCAGTAGATTTATATAGATGTTAAATTCTGTGTGTTTTATATCTTATCAGATCCTACCAGGAGTTCGTATTATCATCGCCAACCCAGAGACAAAGGGACCAATGGGAGAGTCGCATCTGGGAGAGGTTAGTCTTTACAGTAAACCCCGTCCAACAGGCTTATAAGACATCATTAATTACATACAAAGACCAGAGACCAGAGCAGACGTGTAGATCATAATAATTATCTAAAATAGTAAACAAAAGAGGCGGGCGTGTCATAAATTCAACCCATTACATTTATTATTAAACTATTGGAACAACGTAGAGGCAGTGACACAATCTCGGCCCTGACAGGAGCTCTCCAACAGCTGATGTTCCGTATGTTTTCAGATCTGGGTTCACAGCAGCCACAACGCCAGCGGTTACTTCACCGTCTACGGGGACGAGGCGCTGCAGTCTGACCATTTCAACTCCAGACTGAGCTTCGGAGACACGCAGACCGTCTGGGCTCGAACCGGATACCTGGGCTTCCTCCGCAGGACTGAGCTGACTGATGCCAGCGGAGGTGAGGACGTGAAGTGGGATATTCTGGGTGTAATATATCTGTGCGTGACTGATGAGGCTGACACTGACCTTTAACGCTCTGGTATGACAGAGTGGAGGACAGGATTAAACAGCTTCAGGGCTGATTTGATGTCGACCTCCAGGGGATCTATTAGTCTGGAGAGTTAGTGAAGGTCTACACGGTGTCTGAGAGGCTGTTCCTGTCTGATCAAAACTTTCTCTCTCTGGAGTGTTACGTGTTTGTTACTATTGGATGAAGATATCCAGGTCAGATTTAACTGTTTTTTCATTTGTCATTAGAAACAGAGGAACACTAGTAAACTGTATAACATCAATTGTGTAACTAAGCAACAAGTTCATCGTATAACAACAACTATGAAACTAAGCAACAAGTGAACTGTATAACAACAACTGCATAGCTAAGCAACAGTGGAGGAGTGTTACAGAATGCTGGGTTCCAGAGTGCCTTGATGTTCATGAATGCCGGGTTCTAAAGTGCGTTGATGTTCGGGGATGCTGGGTTCTAAAGTGCTGCAGAGTTCCGGAATGCCGATTTGTTGAAGTACCTTGATGTTCCGGAATGCTGGGTTCCAGGGTGCCTTAGTGTTCTGGAATGTTGGGTTCAAGAGTGCTTTAGACTTCTGGAATTCAGGGTTCTAAAGGGCCTTGATGTTCCTGTCTGATTAAAACTTTCTCTCTGGAGTGTTACATGTTTGTAATTATGGCCTGATGATCGTCAGATGTTGAGACTTTGAAAACATTTGTCGCTGGAGTTCAGGAGTACCGCAGGTTTGATCATTTCAACTTTGCTGCATGGACAGTATCTTGCAATAACACCTCCTTGATCCCTTGAACACTGACTGTCCTTTATCAACTCAAACCAATCAAACATTCAATTTTTGAACTTTTCCAAAACTTTTTAGCCAGAGCCGGTAGATTTATAATAAAGGTGTATGTATGTTTGTAGAGCGCCACGATGCCCTGTACGTGGTCGGTGCTCTGGAGGAGGCCATGGAGCTGAGAGGAATGCGCTACCATCCCATCGACATCGAGACCTCCGTCATCAGGACGCACAAGAGCATCACAGAGTGGTGAGCAAAATCCAATCGTCAACCATGACTTTAACTGTGGGGGTTAGGGAGATAAGCTTACAGCGGAGAATTGAAGGTTAGTCCACTTAAAGGTCATTTGAAAAACAACACTTACCTGCTCTTTCCAAACTTTCCAGATTTACCTATTTCTTCATTTGTCATTAGAAATGGAGCAACACTAGTTAACAGTGTAACAACAAGTGTGCGAAGTAACAGTGGAGGAGTGTTCTGGAATGCTGAGTTCTAAAGTGCCTTGATGTTCCTGAAAGAGAAGAGTCTGTAGTGGGACATCAGAAAGAGGACGGGGGAAAGTAGAGTAAGGACAAGATGCTGATTCTTCTTCTTTGCCTTCAGCGCCGTGTTCACGTGGACCAACCTGCTGGTGGTGGTGGTGGAGCTGGACGGTTCAGAGCAGGAGGCCTTGGATCTGGTCCCCCTGGTAACCAATGTGGTTCTGGAAGAGCACTACCTGATTGTGGGCGTGGTCGTAGTGGTCGACATTGGTGTCATCCCTATTAACTCCAGGGGCGAGAAGCAGCGTATGCACCTGCGTGACGGCTTCCTAGCTGACCAGTTGGACCCCATCTACGTGGCTTACAACATGTAACACGCCCCCTGGTGGTCCTGAGGATGAAAGGTTATTTACAGAGATGCAAAGACTGCCTGCTCCAGAGACTGATGACCGGAGTGTGTGGCTGGGTTTGCAGAACTTTTATTATCCTGAATTCTGTCTCACCGGATCATGTGCAGCCGCCAACCACCTCCCAAAGTCAAGTGGTTACTTTTAGGGTATGAGAGTTCAGACTGTGGTATGTGTTAGGAGGGAATATCAGCAAGAAAGTCCGTCATTTATACCAACTGTTCATAACAAAGTAGCACTCATACAGCCTGGAGTTGAGAGAGGCCTTGACAGAGGAGTGAAGATTCGGGCTTTAAACCACGTGTAGCTCACTTTATGTTTCCCCGTTCTCTTTTTGCTGCAGATTATGGGTTTGATTTTTCTTTTACATATCCTCTGGAAGGTCGAGGCTATTTTTGAAAAGAATATTTACGCAAATACAAAACAAACTGTAGCAAAAATGATATTTTACAATTTTAGGATAAACATCACAAAGCGCAGTATGTTTTGATACAAGGGCGGGGTCTGAAGGAGCGAATCACAGCTGTCCTTCAAATTTACAACACGGTACTACATGTTTGTGTCATAATAGCTTTTTTTTTTTTAAAGCGTAAGTGTTACTTTTTTTTAAAATTCAGCGTTATTTCAGATCCGTCCATCCCTTTTCAGCAGGGACGCTTATTTTCACAGAGCAGCAGCTGCAGCCTTTAACTCTGTTTATTTTTCCTACAAACACAGTTAACATAAAGTCATATCATGTAAGTATGTACAAAAAGAAACTGATTTAATTTATTTTCTTTCTCTTTTAGAAGTATATGACAGGACATTCAAGAATGTTTTGCTCTTGAATATTTGCTAATATAAAAAAACAACAAAGCAGTGTATTATGGGAGTGAAAAACACTCGAATCAAGCAGATTATGGAGGAATAGAAATTTTATGATCATAGATTTTATAGATAGACGAGCAACGGATTCACATCAGACAGAAACGGTGCGCAAAGTTGGTCCAAAGGTTTCAGGAAAATGAAAAATCATGACCATATATTTGAGGAGTTTTATTCCAGTTTAAAAATAAGGTAATCTGATCCAAAACATCTGGGTTAGGAAAATAAATGTACTTAAAACAGTCATCGGGAAACATTTCTTAATAAGTTTGTCCCTAAAAACGGTCATATTTGCCTTTAGATTACAAACATCAACTTTGTGCTTTAAATTTTGTACTCAGTGTTTATTAATTTAAGGATAATGTATAATCAACAGGTGGTTATGTGAGTTAGCATCACATCAAGGTGAGCAAACCCTGACATGAAACAGGATTTCTCTGTGAATATTCATGTTATCATTTCTGTCCTAAACAAGCCTAAAGAACAGTTGTTAATTAAGGGATAATCTATAGTGAATTGGTGATTATGCAGTTTAGAATCCCGGTATGGTGAGCAAAAGCCTAACAGTAAATGGGAGTGTTCCTGGAGTATTCCTGTAAGTACTTCTGTCCTCATTCAGCCCAAAAAATGCTTGTTATTGGAATCTAAGTAAGGGATAACATGTAACTTAAAACAACTTGGCTATATCCACTACTGCTCATGGTTTAAGTTCGGAGAGATGCTCTAACTGGCTCTGCTGCCATTACAGATTAGCAGCAGAGCCAGTTAGTTTTGGGTCCAGTAGCTGGCCAATGACTGTCAATATTTTCCACTCTCGAGACTTGCCTGAAACTAATTTTAATAATTTTACCACAGTGTCAACAAGCACAGGTGAACCATACTTGATATCGTTCTGCAGATTAAATTGAAAAGACATGAATGACCAGATTTTATGTGATACTGACTCAGTCATGGCTGGTTTAACCCTGACCTGACAGGATAATTGGACTGCGCTAGACACTGACACATTTTTGCCACGGTGGCAAAAGGGAAATGAGACTGACTGCTCGCTGCAGATTGATGTAACGTATGATCAGGTCTTCTCTAGCTTTTACAGTCAGGAATCAGTCAATGTTGTTATGAGGTTTTAACCAATCAGAATCCAGTACTGAACACCATTGAGGTAATTAAGTTATCTTAATATGCAGGTGGGCTAAAAATTGCTTCACGACACTCTTTAATTTAAAAACACTTTCCTTTTTTTTGGATGCCTGGACATAAAAACCGGAAAGTAATCCTATTTATAGTCTGAGAGTATAGTTTAGAGTAGCTCTAGGTCCAAATTAGACAGATGAAATAGACTTAAGTTGTTGCAGAAATGGGAAAAACTAATAAGTTTGAGGTTGGAGTTAAAAATTAAATTTTAAACATGAGGACTGAAAGGGAATGACAAGACTTCAACATTGAACCAAACACTGAGCACCTTAAGGGAACTTTACACAAGCCTTTGCTGACCTCTAGTGGTAATTGTAGGAAATTACAACAACATTCTCGCCCATTTTTGTGGGTCAGAACTCCATAGGATTTAAGAGTTTTAACAGGTTTATAAATGTAATAATGAGGGATAGTTTTCTTTTTTTTTTAACTGAAATAAAACTCCTCAGATCAAACAGACCAACAGCAGCGCTGGATTATTTTCTTTTCATACCATCGGCTGGGAAAAAGTGAACCCTCGTGTCCAACTTTGAGCGTCCCCTTAAAGGCAGACAGGTTAGGAGCTGCTGCCTTTTGTAAATACCAGAATCCTTCATATTTTTACACGGACAGGTCAATCAGGGCTCACACAGCGATGTCACCACAAACAGACAGAGAAAATGAAGCGGGAGGCGTTTTAACCAGAGACCCTTTAACTCATCATGGAGCTTCAGAGGAGGTCGCGGGAAGAGGACTGGCTTCAGTCTGTGGAGGTCGGAGCTTCTTGGCGGGGAATGTTCAAACCATGAGGATGTTTTTAGAAAAGACAAAAAGCACTTTCTTCACTGTTTGTTTCTCTTTCTTTATCAGCAAAATGTTTGTCCCCAGTCTGTTTTTTTAAAGGTTTTAAAAATGTCTTATTTGAGTTGACTTTAAGTCCTTCAGTTAAATAAATATTTCAACAATTTTGACAATAAAAAATAACCAGATTTGGGTGTTTTCTGTTCAACACTGTTGAAAAAATTGTTTTGGGAATATTTATTTGTCATTTAAAATCTGTTGACTCAAACTTAAAGCACGACAAATTTATTTGGCGTCACATTTCATCAACAAGATGATTCAACGTGGGAAAACCCATCATGAGCCAACAAAACCTAGAGGACAGACATACTATTTAGCATTATAATTTAACTTAGAAGATGCTACCTTTTTTATGATTTTTTCTCCTTCTGAGTTATCTTCTTGCACTCCAACCTTCTTATCAGCGCAGATATAACGCGTGATTTTTGTGTTGCTGGAGGGTGATGTAATATTAATTTTCAGACATCTCTCTTTCCACTCATTGCTGTAAAATCTTATGGGTTAATATGGATGAGGGCTGGGACAATATGCTTTTCTCCCGATTCGATTTTTCTAAGATTTTTTGGATGCCGATTCGATTTAAATTGCGATTTTATGATATTGATCTTTTGTCTGCATTTTTAACACCAGTAAAAACACCAGTTTGTCTACTGACTATTCTGAGAACCATATTTCCTCTAAAAATACACATCACATTAAGTCAGTTTTGAAGATTTATTCTTAAATTTGAAAAAGAAAAAAAAAGATTTTTGAACATAAAAAATCTATTTAAAAATTGTGAAACAAAAAATTGCGATACATCTGTGAATCGATTTTTTTCTCCCACCCCTAATGTGACTAAAGTAAATATTTGCACATGTGTACTTATAAGGGCATATAAATATATATAATCTCATTCAAGAATCCATACCCTGAAAAGAGCAAGAATAATTCTTGTATATTGTTTAGATTCTGAGCTTTGGTCAAGGGTAAGTATAGTGAGTTGTGATACATTAGGGGAAACATAGGGAGGATAATTGATATCCTCTGAGGATTATGTTATATTCTAATTTTCAGTCAGAGAGGCCAAATCTCATCACATGGTAGTCTGTGACTCAAATACCAAAAAAAATGAAGGGTCCTAATATGAAAAAGACTCAAAGCCACGAAGACAGAAATGTAAACAGCAGGAGGCGCAGTCACACATATAATTTAAAACGATAACACAAAAAATCCTGGACTTCTTTTTTTACTGTGATCCTAAATATGCGACAATAATTATTTCAAATGATGGCCAGAAAATGTGATTGAAATCTCCGTAAAAGCAAGAGTTTTCAGGATAGTAGCAATTTAACAGACATATGGCAATTGTTAGCCGTTTTTAGACAAAACTACATCCTTTCAAGTTTCCCGAAATTACAGTGAAAAAAGACAAAATGTCGGTACTTTTCTGTGTTTGTCTGAATCGAATATTTAGTTCTCCTTCACCGGATATCCGCTTGTCACGTGACTCAGCGCCACGGCCCACTGAGGGCATAAATAGCCCCCCGCTGCTAACTACGCTCAGGTGTGGGGAAGGTAACGATGCCAGAGAACAACGAGTATTTTAATCAAAATACTGAAAAATAGAATAAAGGAGAGCGATTTAAAACGAGGACAACATACCCTGAATCACAGCGCATCGTGACTCTTAAGGTGAGGAAAAGAGAAGTGAACAGAAACAAGAAGACGACGAGCGGATAATGCTAATGCTAACAGGCTAACCGCGCTCGTGTGTAAGCCTAATGCTAGTGAACAGGTGATGCTAACTGTTGTCATATTTTATCGTTTATTAAATTAAAATTATTGAAACTTTGTTGAAGTTATCAAATGTTAAAAACTGTTTACACAAATGATGATTTATTCGTTGTATTTTATAGTATAGGTGTCGCAGTTTGACCGGGAAGAGAAACATCAAACAGAACAGCAGATACTCTTAAATGTTTCTCTAGGTTGTTTTGTTATGACTGTGAAGGTACAGTATCGCTAAAGCAGCCATATTTTCGGATCTAGATGTAGATGCACCTCTCTTTTTGTAAATTCTCCATCTTACCGATTGACAAAGTCAATGTCTTTAACTCTTGTTTGTTTGTTCACAAGTTCATAGATAACAAGTAAGACCTTACTGAAACTTCCCGAAACTTTTTTACCTTTTTATCTGACCTTCATTCATACTCAACAAGACAAAATGGTCATCTTCAGTTACCTTCATGTCATCAGTCTAATATCTCTTTTAGAGGACCGAAATAATCTGGATGCATCTCTAAAATCAATATCATCCTTCAGCTCCTTTAGAATATCATTAAAATCTCATCTGATCATGTCTTAAATCATGTCTTCTTCAATAAGTGCAAACAGATCTGAAGCACAAATTCAGTAAAACCTTTCACTTACTTTGGTTTTTTAACCAACATTAAATATGTAAAAAAATAGATAAAATAAAATAAAGCCGATACTGTGTGAAAACAAAGGTACACTGAGAAGAAGTTTTTATTTACGCAGACAGTAAATCCAAGGACTCTAAACATTGGACAGACAGAGGGACAGGTTGAGTCCAATGGTTCAGTTCAGGAAAGATAGGTAATAATTGACAGATTAAAGGGATCTGTTGTACGAAAGCAGAGTGCAGTGAAATACAACTGTGATAACAAAGCATTTCTCAGAAACCTTCTGTTCTGAGAAGAGTTTTCCTACTCAGACCTGAGATGATGTCTCTTGGAATGAGACACAATCTTTATTTTAAACAAGTGTGACACACAAAAGTCACTTTGATGCCAATCCTTTTCTGAACACACCAGCTTGATAACTCCTCCCCCTACTTCCTGCCCTCAACCACAACCTTTATACTTCCTTGCTCCCTCTCCTTCACATCAACAGTTCGAGGATTAGTTTAACCAATAAGAGTAGAGATTTGCTGAACAAACACATGTTAGGCAGATTGGAGCTGAGAGGAGTTTCATTTCTACAGAAGTGAATCTCAGACAGCAGTCAAGATAAGAGGAACTTTATTTACCCCAAAAGGAAAAGTCGTGAGTTAGTTCATTTGTTTCTGAGAAATGGCACAGAAAGGAGCTCAGCTGGACCATTCGGTTATTTCTTGTTCGATCTGTCTGGATCTGCTTAAGGATCCGGTGACTATTCCCTGTGGACACAGCTTCTGTCTGATCTGTATTGAAACTTACTGGGATCAACAAGATGAGAGGAGAGTCTTCAGCTGTCCTCAGTGTAGACAGACCTTCAGACGGAGGCCTGTCCTGAAGAAAAACACCATGTTCGCAGTTTTGGTGGAGGAGCTGAAGAAGACTGGACTCCAACCTGCTCCTGCTGATCACTGCTATGCTGGACCTGAAGATGTGGCCTGTGACGTCTGTCCTGGGAGGAAACTGAGAGCCGTCAAGTCGTGTCTGCAGTGTCTGGCCTCTTACTGTGAGAACCACCTTCAGCCTCATTTTGAAGCAGCTCCATTGAAGAAGCACAAGCTGGTGGAGCCCTCCAAAAACCTCCAGGAGAACATCTGCTCTCGTCATGATGAGGTGATGAAGATGTTCTGTCGTACTGATCAGAAGTCTATCTGTTATCTCTGCTCTGTGGATGAACATAAAGGCCACGACACAGTCTCAGCTGCAGCAGAAAGAGCTGAGAAGCAGAGAGATCTGGAGGTGAGTCAAAGAAACATCCAGAAGAGAGTTCAGGACAGAGAGAAAGATGTGGAGCTTATTCAACAGAAAGTGGAGGCTATCAATCGCTCTGCTGATAAAGCAGTGGAGCAAAGTGAGAAGATTTTCACTGAGCTGATCCGTCTCATGGAGAAAAGACGATTTGATGTGGAGCAGCAGGTTAGATCCTAGCAGAAAACTGAAGTGAGTCGAATGAAAGACCTTCAGGTGCAACTGGAGCAGGAGATCACTGAGCTGAGGAGGAAAGACGCTGATCTGCAGAAGCTGTTACGCACAGACGACCACAACCAGTTTCTACAAAACTGCCCCTCACTGTCAGGACTCAGCGGATCTGTACAGTCACCCAACATCAGTACCCGCTCTCTCGGATATTTTGAGGATGTAAGAGTGGCTCTGACACAAATTAAAGAGAAACTAGAGGAAATTCTGAAAGACAAATGGACGAACATTTCACAAACATTAACTAAAGTGTATACTTTACAGCCGCAGCAAGAGCCCAAAACTAGAGCTGACTTCCTAAAATATTCATGTCCCATCACACTGGATCCAAACACGGCGCACAAAAAGCTGTTATTGTCTCATGGGAAGAGAAAAGCAACATTGTTAATAGAATCGCTGTCTCATTCCAGTCACCCAGACAGATTCACTGGATCTTGTCAAGTCCTGAGTAGGAAGAGTCTGACTGGACGCTGTTACTGGGAGGTGGAGTGGAAAGGAAGTGAAGTTTGTGTAGCAGTCGCTTACAAAAGCATCAGCAGAGCTGGAGATTCAGTTGAATGTCTGTTCGGACACAATGACAAATCTTGGACTCTATATTGTGGCAAAGACAGTTATATCTTCTGGCACAACAGGGTCATGACCCCTGTCTCAAGTCCTGAGTCCTCTAGAGTCGGAGTGTACTTGGATCACAGAGCAGGTATTCTGTCTTTTTACAGCGTCTCTGAAACCATGACTCTCCTCCACAGAGTCGAGACCACATTCACTGAGCCTCTATATGCTGGACTTAATATTGGTTACGCTGAGTCTGCAGCTGAGTTTTGTAAACTGAAATGAACTGAAGCCATTGAAGGGTGTGCTCGCACTAGACTCAGTTACCTTGAACTCTGTTGTGCTACAACTACTCCCCCAACTGGCCGTCACTGCTCTAGGCTCAAACGGACCAGGGCATGATTAGATAGATAGATAGATAGATAGATAGATAGATAGATATACTTTATTGATCCCAAACTGGAAAATTCTCTAATGATATTAATGATACTAATATTCTCTATGATTACCCAAATAATAACAGGACACTGACATGGCTTTTTAATGTCCTTGTTTTATTAGTAGTGAAATTTGTTATTTTTAATTGCACAAAAGTAGACATACAATATTTACATATTTAAAACAAAGAAGTTCAGAGAAACTGTGCAGGAGAGGAAAGAAGCCTAAAGGGCTTTTTTTTTTTTTTTGGTCTGATTCATGAGTCTTCTGAGAGAAAGGGGTAATGTCTATAATTTGTTCTCACTCTTTTGTACATGTACATGGAGACAGCGAGAATTGGTACCAGAGTTTGTCACTCTAAACAAAGCTAACTATTCTGCTCATAGTTCTGTGTCAAGGTCTTTATGAACGAACTTTAACAGTGTTTGCTCTAATTTTTTTTTTTTTTCCATGTATGTTTCCATGTATACTTGACTTTCATGAGGCCATCACCCTCATCCCCCCTGAGGTGTGTATTAATGCTTAACACTGTTTTTTTTTTTTTTTTTTTTTTTTTTTTTTTTAAGGGCGGTACTTGATCAGTTTGTTATTGTTTACCATGATCAGGACATTTTGCTGTAGTACTGCAAAGACTTTTCCTTTCCTCTAAATGGGTCCAAACATCAAAACATTACATGCATGTCTGTATTTTTACTCACAACCAGTTCTATAAGTTGATCCTGTCTGCTCTCTCTTCCCAGCATTGTCAAAGTTTGGTATCTATTTTGTTTTTTATTTCAATAAGAAGATAATGGTATGAGGAAACTAAAATTCGGTTTAAACAAATTCTAATAAAACATAAAACAACATTTTTGAAATAAATTGTATTTTTTCTTAATATGGCCAAGATGATCAGCTTTGACAGCGACCATCATTATTTTCATTGGAGACTACAAACATGACTGAAGAGGCATAACCCTCTGAAATAATATAGATGGATAAAGTTAAAACTCCTGTGGCTTTAGTGACTTATAAACCTTGAGTTTTTGGTTTGAGTCCCCCCTCCTGGGTTAGAAATAATGCCTGAACCATTTGATATTTATCAATTAAAAGTTTAATTTCTGATACCACATTTTCCACCAATATGTAATAGAACAGTAAGTTTAGGACCAAAATAGTAAAATATGCAAAGACATTTGGATGGTACACCACACCTGCATTTTACATATAAATTTTACATGAATTACAAATGATTGTGATCAGTTGACAAAGCAGAGTCGACAGTTCTGACACAAAAAGGTAACAGGGCTTGATAGACAAGGACTCACTTCTCTACAACAAACATGACCAAAAACCACGCCTCCGACTTAAACCACCCAATGTGACCCTCTGTCCATATAGGAACTCTTACTTATTTTAGTCGATAAAACTCAGCAGTGTCCCCAACAGAAAAGTAAAACCTGAGTCCAGCATGTAGAGGCTGAGTGAACGTGGTCTGGACTCTGTGGAGAAGAGTCATGGTTTCCGAGATGCTGTAGAAGGACAGGATACCTGCTCCGTGATCCAGGTAAACTCCTATTCTAGAGGCCGGAGGACCTGGGATGGGAATTTGGACATCGTTGTACATAAAATCATACCTATTGTTACGACAAAAGATGACCCAAGATTTGTTGTTGTTTCCAAATCCACATTCCTTCCACTTTCCTGATCTACTGATATCCTTGTAAGCGACTGCTACACAAACCCCTTCTCCTTTCCACTCCACCTCCCAGTAACACCGACCAGTCAGACCCTCTGTACTCAAGACCTGACAACATCCAGTGAATCTGTCAGGGTGACTAAAGTACCACTGTTTACTACTTATAACTTTTGCTTCTCTGTTTTCCTCAAACAACAGAAGGTTGTCGGATGCTGTGTTTGGATCCAGTATGATGTTACATGCATATTTTAAGAAGTCGGTTCTGGTCTGAGGTTGTGGTTGCTCCAGTAAAACGTCTACTTCTGTCACTGCCTGTGAGATGTTTGTCCACTCCTTTCTCAAAACATCTTGTAGTTTCTCTCTGGCTTTTGACACAGATGCTACCACATCCTCAAAGTACCTCAGAGGACGAGGACTGATGCTGGCTTTAGATCCACTGAGTTCTGACAGTGAGGGATAGATTTGGAGAAACTGGATGTGATCTTCTGTGTTCAACAGCTTCTGCAGACCAGTGTCTTTCCTCTTCAGCTCAGTGATCTCCTGCTCCAGTTTGTCCTGAAGCTCTTTGACTCGACTCACTTCAGTTTTCTGCTGAGATCTGACCTGCTGCTTCACATCAGAGCGTCTTTTCTCCATGAGATGGATCATTTCAGTGAACATCTTCTCACTGTCCTCCACAGCTTTATCAGCAGACCTGTTTATAGCTTTCACTTCCTGTTGAAGCAGCTTCACATCTCTCTCTCTGTCCTGGACTCTCTTCTGGATGTTTCTTTGACTCTCCTCCAGATCTTTCTCCCTCTCAGCTCTTTCTGCTGCAGCTGAGACCATGTCGTGGCCTTTGTGCTCGTCCACAGAGCAGAGATAACAGATAGACTTCTGATCAGTACGACAGAACATCTTCATCACTTCATCATGACGAGAGCAGATGTTCTCCTGGAGCTTCTTGGAGGGCTCCACCAGCTTGTGTTTTGCATAAGCAGGCAATTCAAAATGAGACTTAAGGTGTTCCTCACAGTAAGAGGCCAAACATTGCAGACAGGACTTGGCAGCTCTCAGTTTTCTCCCAGTGCAGATGTCACAGGCCACATCTTCAGGTCCAGCATAGCAGTGATCAGCAGGAGCAGCTTGGAGTCCAGTCTTCTTCAGTTCCTCTACCAAAACTGCTAAGATGGTGTTTTTCACCAGCACAGGCCTCGGTGTGGAGGTTTGTCTACACTGAGGACAGCTGTAGACTCCCTTTTCTTCCTCTTTATCCCAGTGGGTTTTAATACAGTTCACACAGTAGCTGTGTCCACAGTGAATTGTTGTGGGCTCTGTAAAGAGATCCAGACAGATCGAACAGGAGAAAGTTTCTCGGTCAAGCTGAACTCCTATCTGCTCCATTTTGTCTCTCGGTGATAATAACAGTTTAAGTTTCACTTCTGTAGAAATGAAACTAATGTGAGCTCTGATCTACAGAACATGTGCTTGTTCAGTGAGTCTCTGCTCTTGTTGGTCACACCCACCTTCAGACTGTAGATCTGAAGGGGAGGGACGATGAAACATGGACCAAGTGCAGCTGGCAAGGGAGAGAGGTTATCAAACTGTGACTCACTTTACATGTTTTGTTGGGAGGGCAGTTTCTTGTCCTGAATAACAACAGTATGTGTTCATAGTATGCTAAGTAACTCCATTAACCTGTTATTACAAAGTTACTAACAGGAACAAAGAGGAGGTGTTAGACATTTGAATTGTTAGGGGCACAGCACAAGTTCTGTATTGAGGATCATCCACTTTTTTAGTGGAACTCTGATGCCACCTTGTAGTTACTTAATTTTTGACAGTTCAACAAGCTGACACTCACGCTTTTCTTGTTAGGTTTGTATCAGTCGATAATATTTCTGAGTCTACTTTTATTTCCATTTTTAACCAGGATTGTTTTAAGGATGTGGTAAACACCTTAGTACTCTTTTGTTGCCAGTGAGCTAAGAGAGAGAAGAAAGACTTGGTATGTAACTCAAGTATTTTTCGTGCGTTTCCATGGCCATGCCCTTTGACTTTTGCAAACCAGCTGATCACCTGTTCACCTGTCAGGTCTCTTCTGGCTTTAAACCTTGTTTTCAGAGGATCATACTCTCAGGTGGTTATTATGTTTTGTACTGAATATTGGACACCAAGTGGATGGTGGGTTTGATTGAGAATTAAAAGGTATTCCTAATATTTTGTCCATTCTATTAACTAACCTGGGTGGGAGCAAAATATCAGGGACCTACTCCAGTTATAACAGTAAAATATTGAAAGACCTGGACACAAAGAAGCTTGGCAGTCGAGAAGATTACAGTTCAGCTGTTCAAGATGTAAATTAGAGACCTGACTTTAAAGTAAATGACATTGTTTTCTGAAAGCTTACGTCTCGAAACCACCTGTTTGTATATAGGTATGGAAAACAGCATGCATGTATTGATTATATTGATCCAAACCTACTGTTAATAACTTGCCGCTTCACCCTGTTTGATAACATGATCCTGATAGGTTATATGAAGTCCACACAAAGAAGTTGTAGCTAGCTAGTGGCCTTATTTTTGAGTGACACTTGCACAGCTGATCTGCTGCGCCGGCCACATTTACTGCACATTTGCCTCTTCATCTGGGGGAAGGTAGAGACACCAGCCTGCCCCCTCTGCCAGAAGAGAGGGATCCAAGAGCCCTGGGCGAGAAGCGCTACCGCTGACAACACAACCAGGTCCTGAAGGCCATAGCGGGGATCAGCCACAGCAAGAGCCTCCACCCAGCAAGGAATACCATCACCTTTGTAAGAGCTGGGGAGAAGTCCATAGTTGACTTGGGTAGGCAGTTGAAGTTCCCAGAGGCAGTTGCTAAAACAACATCAGGGCCAGACATCGTCTTCACTTCAGCAGCATCCAGGAAGGTGATTCACTTGGAGCTCACTGTGCCATGGGAGGACCGGATGGAGGAGGCCCATAAGAGGAAGAAGGATAAATTCTCTGGGCTAGTGGAGGAGTGCCGGAGCAATTGATAGCGGGCAAGATGCCAACCCATTGAGGTGGGATGCCAAGGTTTTGTGGGCCAATCCCTCTGCAGGGCCTACAAGATGCTGGGCATCACAGGAGCCAGCCAGCAGAGGGCCATTAAGCTGGCCACCGATGCAGCAGAGGTGGCATCCAGGTGGCTGTGGATCAAGAATGGCTTGTAGGGTAGAGCTGGGGCCTGATCAACCCCAGCTGGGTTTCCTTGGGAGGGGGTCTGATTGTTGAAAGACCTGAAACCCCCCATGATCTCAGGTTACATCACTGATAATGTGTCCAGGTGCACCATAGGGTGTATCTAAAAACCACTTATTGTCTCTGAGCCAAAAATGTACAGAAAACACAGAAGCAGTGGAGTCCTCACCAGGGAGTTCAAGTTTTACAGAGCTCTGTCATGCATACCATAGAGAACAACACAATGGCACAACCATAACTCAAGATTCTGAGCACAAACATTACAAACTGTAAGAAACTGAAGCGCCACAGGGAGGCGCCAAAGCTCCACTAGAATTTCACCACTCGTCACTATGATCCACATTAAGTACACTGAAACAATATTAACTTTTTTGTCCTTGTTTTTTTTATTCTGTGAGATTTACAACGTATTGACCAAAGATAATGATTGATCAAGTCTTTCAAAACCCCTCGTCGATATGAAACAGAACCTTTAAGATCTTGTGGGTTTTGACTGTGCTGTATGACTCTTGAGAGCTACCCCTTTCAAAAGTATTTGAAACTTTTTTATACCAGAGAAAGGTTGAAAAAGTTACGTCATCTTGGAATCATCTCACCACACTCAGGTATTTTTTTAAGGCGATATTGAGATCAGAGCTGCCCCATGAAAACCTCAGAGGAGTTTTTTGACAGAGCGGTGGACTCAGACAAAAAAGACGAAGACGATGGTGAAGACACAGCTGAAAACTGATAACTTCGTTTTGAACACAGTGTGGTTGTCCACTCTTGTTGTGGTCCTCCTCCTCATGCCTGACTTTGTGCCTGGGAATCAAACCCTTGTATGAATGGGGATGTGGTCTCATTGTTTTAAGCCGTGATACCCACCTGCTGTTGGTGCTTCTGTGGGCTGAAGTTTTTTTCATGTGTCTCATTATTCAAAGAGTTTCCAGAGCTGCTGGGCACTGGTCTGTTTAGTGTTTCATGTTGCCCTTCCAAAGCCATATAAGTCCATCTAAACTGTCATAACAGGAAGGTGGGACTGAAGTCAGCTGATGCTCCTGTATTCTGTCTTAAGTCAGGGTCATTATCGCCCCTCATGTTTACCCGGTACTCTACAGAAACATATTTATATTTGATCATGTTTTGGTAGTTGAACACTGCTCGGCCTTGACTATGACTATGTAAACCAGCCATTACTAAATCAGGAACGATTCTTTACAAGTAATTTCTAATAAAAGAAAATAATTTCAAGATCAATTAAAATAGCAAGAAAAGAAAACTGCATTACTAACAGTATATTGTTCCCCTAAAGAAGCCAAAACTTGTAGAGCTCCCCCTACTGATTGGCTGCAGTACATGTTACATGTTTTTATATAATTTTCTGTTGTGTTGTTAAAAGATGATCCATGATACTGATTGTTGTTCAGGCAGCAGGCTCCTCTGATCTTCTCCATCAAAATGTCACGAACGATATCAAAGCCAAGTTTGGATGTAAATGTAATAAATTTGCCTTTTGTTTTGTACATGAATAATAGAATCTAAATTTAAGAAATCATGGAGGTCAGCCTCCTTCTTCTTTGCTTTAACCCATCTTGTGGATTTACACTGACAGGCACTTATCAGCTGATCTCCACAGTTGATTTCCCCCTTATCTTTATCAAATTGATCAGATAAACCAGATTACAGGCAGATTTTTACGAGCAGATAAAACAGAGGGACACAAAGGCTCTAAGCTATCAGTTCTTTTTCTGCAGTTTTGGTTGTCATTTGTAATCTAATCAAACTGCAAAGGGCACCATGGAGGTTGGATTAAAACAGAAATATAAAAAAGAAAAAAAAAAAACAGCCTTCAGGGCGGCTTTATGGAAAATCAAAGCGGCGCCACACCCAGCAGATAAAAAGATTTAACCTTTTACAACAGCTTAAGTAGTAAGTGTTGTGAAATGTAAAAGAATTAACATGCTGTAGGAAATAATGAAATCATACTAAAACACAAATAAGACTTTTGCTTCCTGTTTCTATGATTTTTCCTTCCTAACCCCCCCCCCCCCCGCCAAGTCAAACTGCTGCCCATCCTGCGTCTGTGTCGCTTCATCTTTAGTTGTGTTTGTTTTGTTATATGCACATTGTGATGACAACATTGGGTAAGTTTATGGGATTAAAGTCATGCAACGACTGACAATTTAACAACAGCGAAATCAGAAAGTTGATCTGATATTGAGAAATGTCTTTAATCCGCCATCTGTCATACCATTGTGCAATAACCAGAGATAGCACAGTCCCTCAAATAGATCTAATGACTCAGAAAAGAAACTAAACCTGCAAAGTGGAATGGTCTCAAATATTGAGCTGGAGGTGATTTGCTTTCCTCAGCCTAAACCTCTCAGCAGGGGAATCAGCTTATTTTATTCCAATACGTTAAATCAGGTTATCATACACAGAAAAAAAGATATCATGAAAGTTAGTCCCAAAACATTGCTTTATAATACCATGTATCCCCTTCCCCAAAGGATTCTGGGATCAACTTAATCCTCTAAAGCTCTGGGCAAGCCTGAGTAAGCAGAAAAACACAGTTTAAACACAGTATTGTGGGCTTTGTCTGACGGCACTGATCTCCGCAGATTGACGATAATTAAGCGGCTTCATGGAGGCCAAGCAAACCGCGCCTGAACCCGTCTTCATGTAGACACTAGAATCGGTGTGTTGACTAAACCTGTACGCATGTAAACATGTGAAATGTCCCCGCAGTGACCTGAAAGTGTCAGGAACAGCTGCCAAAATAAAGCAGCGACCTTAACCACATGGGAGCAGATTTCCTTGCTACTGTTTCCGTTTCACTTTCTTATTAACAAATGCATTCCCCCGACTTTGAGACCAAGCCTCTCGAGACAAAGACGATTCAGTATATGGAATAAAGCTGCTTTTTTGACCCACTTCATAGCTGCTGCTACAGCTAGTAAAGGAGTTGGTACCACTTTGTGAGCCTTTTTTACTTGACTGCATTAAATAGTTGATTGTGATTGGTCAAAAGGCCTTAACAGCAAAGATTTATTTCTTGTTCGTAAAGACTAGCGAATAGCTAGCTGCACACATCAGATCAAATCATTTCAAGGCACGTCTCACCTTAGTCTTCATTTGCATTAGCAATCTAAATCTGTTCCCAACATGGAGGATAGCTGAAGAGCACAAAACCGTAAGATTTGTGGGTGTTTAAACGGTTTTCCATGGTTTTGGAGTCAGCCTCTAGTGGGCACTTAATGGAGTGCATCTTTTTAGTCCTCAGCGAACACTGTAGCTTTGACTTGAATTCTGTTTGGTTTCACATGAGTTCACGGATGTAGTTCAACAGAAGCTGAGTTAATGTGTTTGGCGATAAAGATTCGGCCAACCCCCTCTAGAGGATTCTGGTTGCCTTACAGATCAACCAGCTACGTGAAGCATGTGCTCGCCCATCGCCCGAACACTGACCCCCTTTTCCAGCCTGCCTTCTTCTTCTCAATTAGCGGGGTCTTTGCCTCAAGTCACTCTGTCAGCTCAGATCAAGACAGCTCGTCTTCTCAAAGATGACTGAGCATCCAGCTCGCCACCTTCAGGCTGAGCAACCCGAGGACTGGGACAATATGTCGAGAGGACATGAGCAAGAAGGAGACTAGGAGTGGAGGAAAAGTGAGGGAAAGGGAGAAAATCTGTTAGCGAGGATTCTGTTGGTATTTTAACTCCAGTATTAACGATGAAATTTGTTCTTTGTGCCTCTAGATAAATTCACCTCTGTGGCAGTTCTGTTCAGTCGAATTATCCTTATCATGGCGAGTTTCTGGAAGGTACATGATAATCACATTTCCCATCTTTTTAATTACTTTTAGAGGCAGAATATTACTTTGGGCTCTGTGATTCTTGTGTTGCAGTGATTAAATTACGTGATTGTTTAAGAACTGTTTGAAGGATTTGGCTGACACATTTCCAGGCAATATTTAGAGACCCAACCAAATTATCTCCGAACTTGAACGCTATCAAAAGTTGTATCAAGGAGCTACAAAATGTAAATGATTTAAATGAATGTTTTACAGAAAATCTACAACAAACCCTGGAAAGGTTAAAAGAGTAATACCGACACAGTTGAACACTTAGGAAGAACGTCTTTATCAGACATCTTGGACATGACATTCATGGCGTCTTTTTTTTTTTTTTTTTTTTGCAAAACCACTGAATCAACATTAAATACAACTAAATGAATTCAACAAATCAGCACTTAAGTGTGTTTTACGTCTCATCCATTTACAGCCACAGAGTTGTTTGATAAACGATAAAATCAGGCTTTGGGGTTGTATGACTTAGATGTTTCTAATAAGTATATAGATCAGCCTCATTGGACGCCTACAGTGGTCAGAATAAAGAAGACACATCGGAGATAAAAAGTTATCAAAGACTTTTTTTGATGTCAGTTGGTGTGGCTGCCAGGGCGCCAAACTTTGACGTCTCGCCATGAAACAGTAAGTTACTGTAACTGTACTCGACTCCGGTCACAGTACCGTCTTTGTGGTTAACACACTGATGGAGACCCACTTCAAAAGTACTGAAATATCTACCTCACCAATAACAACCCAATTTTCTAAAAAAAAATTCTCTTTTTATTTTTTTATTTTTTTTTATTTAACTGCTGATTCATCATTTGGTTAATATTGTAGTATAAAGTTTAAATATTTAGTGTGCACAACGTCACACTTTTATGTATTTTTACTCCCAACAAATAAAAGTCAGAATTTCTCGGACTTTGTCGCTAAAATGCACAAATGTAGAGTTTGGAGTCATTCGTTGAAACTATGAAACCACCATTGGAAGAGAAGTCCCTCTCTTTTTTTTAAATATATGTTGCTTATGCATTTTGTAAACAGCTAGCATAACAAGTATGAGTTCAGGTCAGTCAGACCAAACAACAAAAATGTGGCATTCTTCTTCAAAAAGTAAGACAGAGAGTCACATTGGTATTAACATAGCAGCTACAGCAATGAGTAAAAAAAAGAAGTCTTCATTCACACGTATAAATATTTAACTGATGCGAGATTATGTACAGATATGAGCATGTCAAAGAAAAAAGCTCACTAAGCAAAGATTGCCGACATAATCTGTCAGCTCACGGCATAAAAAAGAGCAAAATTGAGGTCCTTATTTTCAGCAAACACAAGAACATTTTCACAAATAGTCCTGACATGCTGGAGCTCCATTTAAGGTACGTTTGAAGGCTTGCAGAGATGTAAAGCTAAAAGCAGAATCTGTAGATCTGAACCCGGTGGTGCTTCCTCCCGGGCTTTGGACTTCCAAGGTCATCTTGAAAACGGTATCTGTGTTCAGTCTTTTTAAAGGTCCCTCTGGTCCTCACAGCACCGTGGTCTCTGACTGCAGGATGGACTGAGTTCGTGAGTTTCGGTGAAGTTGTACCATGTGCTCTGAACCGTTCCTGGCGGTGAGGGTGTTGTTGAGGGGATGCGCTCTGTTGAGATGACAGTTCAGGCAAATGCTTCGCCACTTTCTCTTCAGCTCCCCTTGTACCTGCAAAGGTAGATCCCACATATTTATGGTGTTGTGTAATTTGTGCCACAATTGATATCAACTTTCTGCTTTAAAAGAAAAGTTTAGAAATAAAATTTCATTCAAGGTCGACAACATAGAAAGCTAAAATCAGTCTAGCTTAAATATTTTCTGTAGCCACTTTCAGACACTCCTTAGATTTTCTAGAAATAACCCGGAGCTCGGACCCCCAAAACCTCAAAAATTAATCTGTTTATGATTTTTTTTTGTAACATTGTGCAAACAAATTTAAACAGAAACTGAAAAACTCTGGAGTATGTACACTAGGCCAGTGGTTGGCAGCAGGATTTGGATGGAAAGACGGAGCAGGAGATTGACCAATAGGAGCTGTCTGGGTCGGATGGCTCCCATTGGTCAATATTTTTGCAGCCCTGCTCCTGCTAAAATGAACGGAATTTTTCCATTCTTTTTTCTCTTCACTTTTTGGAGATTGCACTATAGAACCATGATCGCCATATAAACGAGGTTCATAATAATTACGAATCTCTCCCATCGTCAACCATGCCATTAAGTCCCTTAACATGACATACAGTGTCATTAGTGAACTCGTACCTCACTGTTGAGGAAACAGTACAGGATGGCCACCACCAAGCCCTGAAATAGACACCATAGTGATCAGAAATCATCAGCCGTAAATCTTAACTCTTGAGCTAAGAACTGTGAGAGACATAACCAAATATAAAAGTATTTAAATGAGGTAGAGGAACATATTCAACTGTACCTGAAAGGATCCCAGGGCCAGGTCAAAGAATATTTTATAATCCTCTGCTATAGATTCACTGAGAGAGACGAAGACCACATAGTGGATCCCAAACAGAGGGATCAGCAGGAGAGTGGATTTGGCTAACCTCCTGAGATAAAAGAAAACAAAGAAAAAGTCCAACAACTTTGAAATGAAACTGATTTTTTGTACTTTTAATAAGTTTGTCCCTCAAAAATACATCATTTATGCCATGTATATGTTTTCGGTTTTATGGTTCAGTGAATAGAGACTTACGTGCAAACTGGAGAGCAGGAGAGATCCCACATTACCTGGTGGTGCAGGTGTGTGAGCTGTGAATTCATACAAGCTCTGAAAGCTTCTACTATCGCAAGTAGGACTTGGTAACCATTTGGTAAACAAAAATTATGACATCACATTTTGGTTATTCGACCTGAGTGAGTATTTCAAGTAAATAGTCCACATGGTTGTTGGAAAAACTAACACTGTAGTTCACGTACAACTTTGATATGAGACGATGAAATCCTCCTCCCGAGCTTCGCCCCTCAGCTGTCGGCTTAGCTCAGCTCTGCACCGAAATACTCCGCACTGACACTGAATCTTCACATCCACTAACAGGAGAGTTGGCGGTGGAACAAATCAGCTTTACCCTGGCTTTTCATCACCTCCTGCCACCGAATCTTAGATCCCTGCAGCCGCAAGACACGAGAATACCTGACAACTCAGCACACCTGCGATTTCCCCCGAGGCGGTAAAACTTCCTGAAGATTAAACACGCCGTCCCTGACTGGAAAAGATTCAGACACTGAATCATGCATGTGTGCCACAGAGGTTTCATCCCCGCGCTCTGCATTTCGCAAGCTACATCATGAGAAGCTGTCTGTTCACTTTAAGTTAGCAATACTCTTATTTCTCCAGACAGCAAACACTGAAGGGATGGAAATTTGATCTATTTTATATATTTGGAGACATTTAGCTGACTCTTTTATCCACAGTAGTATCCACAAGCATTTAACTAGTGTAATATTTGCCTGATGACACACAAACGCTGCCAAATCTGTCGACTCCCATTAAAGCTGAAGCCCAAAAACAGGTCAGCTGCATATTTTCAAGCAGGCAGAGACGGAGTGAGTATCACTGTGTAGGTTATTTTTGCTGATCCAGCCTCGTGTCAGATACCTGTATTGTGATTGGTCGTTTCCGCCCACGTCAGGACATCTTAGCTTCTGGACCAAGATCCGAATGATGTTGATAAACAGGAGGAAGTTCACCTTGGAGACAGAGAAGGAATGAAAAGTGAAGAGTCAGAGGGGGGTGTTTTTTAAGCTGTGTCAGACAGTTTTCCACCTACAGGAAGCAATAAAGGGAAAGTTAAGAAACAGCAAGTGTGTCCAGACCGTGAATTTAACATTTCAGCAAAACACAACCTCTTTAAGGTCCCATACAATAAAAGCTTTGTTGTCGATTGCAAAAACAAACCAAAATTTTTAAATTCTGTTCATTTATTATTGTTATTTGCTGGCTTCTGTCAGGACTATTTTGTGTGTTTTAGTCTGCCATTTCATCTCTGATTGCTTCAACAACAAAAGCTGACCACAAAGGGAAAAGGAAGTCAGAATAACACTCAAATTTCCACATCCCAATCAGATACATGCTGTTGTAACTGCAGCTGCAACACTTGGATAGCTGACTAATGAGAGTTCTCCTGGTGGGCTCGCCAAGTTTTTTTTGTGTGTGTTCCTGTCCACATGGAAACAAATTCAGGAGTAAACACTTGCGTTTTTTGTCATATCCGTGTTTCATCAACACAGAAATGGCGTTTCGGGTGACTGCAAGCAATACTTTTTGAAAACGGGTCTCAGGGTGCGTAAATCGTGTGGATGTTTATTAGCATCTTTCTTGGAAGGGTTACATCAAACACAGCGTTACTCTTTCATGGCACCTGTGCGAGTCCAGCCAAAACAACCTCTATACGCATCCTCTGTACTCTTCTTCTGTCTTTTGGTGCATTTTTTGGGCAGTGCTTCAGCGCCACTTACTGGCTTGGCATATGCACTACATCATTTTCAGAGGTTTCTAGTTTACGCAGATAATTCCTGAAACATTTCTGTCTTTACAGAATTTTTTCTTGAAAAACGAAACAGCAATATATTATGAGGACAAGGACAAGGCCTTAGATTAAAAACAGGCATCTTATCAGCACTGCGCCTCATTATCATAAAATCAAATCAGATCACTGTATGGACATTCGGGTTAGGAACTGAGAGGCTGCAGATCCCTTTCTTTGTAAATCATACAACATGAAACACCTGCAGGTAAAAAGGAAGGAGTAGACCCCAACCTACCATAATGGAGAAACCGATTGGTCCATTGATCACCCAGTTGGGTATGGGGTTGTCGTTTCTCTCCCAGCATCTGAAGTTGAAAAAAACACAGTATGAGACACATCATGAATATTTAAAAAAACACCATCTAACAACATTTTTGGACAGTTACAAGCAGGAGTGAGGCTGCTACCCTGTTAGTCTGTTTTTCTAATTCTCAAAGTTTGGCAGTAAAATTGAGTTTTACTTTGACCCAAGTTTTAACACTCTGAGCCAAGTCTTAAAACCCTTAAGGCGAGTGTGGATTTCAGTCACAAATCCAACCCTGAAGTCTTGGACACTTATCCAGGTCTTGGCAGCATTAGCTGAAGGGTAAGTGGCTGAAACATCCGTCATTTACGCCATGGCCTCCAGCAGATTCTTGAGACTCCCAAATCATGACCAGATCTCGTGAAGTATGTAGTTCCTGTCCAGTGTTCTCCATCTGTCTCTTGAATTTTCTCCTAGTTGGACGTGCCGGGAATACTGGAAGGATTTTAAGCCATTTTAATTGGCTTCTGCTTCTGCTTTGAGGATTTTTCAGATATGCCTCCCTCATTTCGATGATCTCAAGCACCCTGCAACACTCTAATTAACCAAAGCCAATGACTGAACACCTGAGGGTTGGAGAGAAGAGAAACAGGAATACTGAGAGCAGAACCCTCGAGAGACACCTTCTGTTTCTTCTGGTGGTCCATTAGGGACATCCACACATGGATGCACCAACTGCCGGTGGATCTCACATTCATGAACAAACCTGGAGCGTAGCTTTGACAAGAGTTTCTGTTAAGATATACTTTTTTTTTTTTTTAGATATAGAAGGAAATAAGAAAATGATACTTCAAGTTTTTATTGTTTGCATCAGGCAGGGCTTTTTATCCAGCTAATTATAAATGGATGACAAGAATTGATTCTTGAATACGTCAAATTTAACCCCTGTGTCCCCTTGCGTTTTCCTGCAGTTCAACATGCCTGCAGTACTGGAAGCATCTTAACCATTGGGTTTATCCATTTTAATTGGCTTTCTTCGATACAAAAGGGCAAAGTTCTGCCTTAAGGGTCGTTCAATCGCACAAGACCCCCCATCTCTCTGAAACTAATTTTGGTCATTTACATTTGAGAGCTTGTTCTTACTTTAATTATCAGAAGTCTCTGACCATACACCTGAGGGTTGGAGAGCTGAACAACTAGTGAATGATTAATACAGCCTTCAGGTACTGCCTCCTCTTTATGATGGTCCATTGGGGTCGTCTGCATAAAGACCGATGCAGTTAGCATGTAGAATATTTAAAATCTTACATTCTAGGAGAGTTGGAGAAGAAATCGAAAAAATATGGAAAGTTGTAAGAAATTGCATGTCAAACTGGAAAGTTTGATGTTTGTTTGATGGTTCTGGCCGTTAAAGTAGTGTGTGATGCCTTTTGAAATGACTCAGTGGTCCGAATTTGAGACCTGGATTCTTCAAACTCCAAGCTTAGTGTGTACTCTCTTTGTTTTTGTTTTTCAGTCTGGAATACTGGAACCATTTCTATTATTGGAACTATCAATGTTGCAGTGGTTTGTTTTCTGTTTCAGACCCCAGCCGAGCTTCAGCCTTTCTGTGTGCAGTTTGCATGTTCTCCCGGTGTGTTCACAGGCTCTTTCTGGGTATTCCAGCTTCCTCATTAGACTTATTGGTGACCTTTAATTGCCCATAGGTTAGCCCCTGTGATGGACTGGTGATCTGTCCAGAGTGTCCAGTATAGGTCCCCAAAGCACCGTACAGGATGAGCAGTTTAGATAATGGATGATCGATGGATGCCCATCTCTTTGAGCGCGAACACTCTGCAAAGGAAACTACTTTCAGGCTCTTCTATCGGAAATATTGTTCTCACTCTTAATTAAGTGCAGCAATGGTCATACATCTGAGGGTTGGACAGAAGAATAACCAGTAAATGACGAGCACGGCTTTTAGACATACTTCATCATTATGGCCCATTGTGGACATTTGCTTCGTGATTGAGTTGCCAGCGCCCTTCTGGATATATTTAATCTACTTAAATCAATCAGTCTTTATTGATATAGCACTTTTCATACACGACCATGTAGCACAAAGTGCTTTACACAGAAAAAAAATTAAATGAAACAAAGAACACCAAAATCTACCCAAACCCAACCCAACCTCTCATTCCCACCCAACAATCTAGACTCAACAGAAACAGTATTAAAATGCATTAACTTCAAAAGGGCTTGATTTCATAGAAACAGGAATCTTTAACTTACTCACATTTTGTAGGAAATCAAATTCAAGTTTTTCTGAACAGATGGACATTTTTAAGGAAACAAACTGATACTATTGGATGGTTGAATAATAACAGGTTTCTGTCCATTCAAGTGTTTTCTGACCTTGAGACTTGAGCTGTTCAGATTTCACACTGGTCATCCTCCAGTTGGACGTGCCTTGAGTATAGTAAACACCTTTATCATTGAGCCAAGCCATTTTAATTGGCTTCTTTTGACATGAAATACAAGAACTCTAACTACTGTACACCTGAGGGTCAAAGAGCAGCACAAACGGTCAATAGAGAGCACAGCATTTATACACTGTTCCTTTGTTATAATGGTCCTTCAGGGACATTTTCAGTGTGACTGAGTCACCAGTGTCCTTGTGGATCTCACATTCGTGGGCAAAGTCAGAGTATTTTTCTTTCACTTAGTTTGTTGAGAAAAATCTGTTTTAAATCCTTGCAGAATAATGAAGGTGCTCAGAAAACTACACATCAAGTTAGAAATTTGTCATACCAAGTATCAAGTCGACAAAGTCAAACAAAATATTCAGCTTTAATGACCAGATATTTGAAGTTTCTGATCACACAAAGCCAGTCTGATGCTTTTTAATCACTGAATGGTAAAAACTTTAGACCGAGTCTTTGTTTCCATTATCACCTTTATAATTCTGAAAATGAATAACTGATCATTTCAACTCTGCGACAACTCAATGTCAAAGGCATTTTACAGCGGACATCCTTCATAAACACTTACCTACCTATAAGCCAAGCTGCCTCACCTCACATTCACAAGAGTTGTAATCTGAAAATCTTTTAAATTAACACATTATAAAAAAAAAAAAATCTGCGCCCCGCACAGTTTTTCCAACCAAAACCATTTTAGGAACCAGAGAGTGAACCTGTTAGCTTTTGCTGTGAATGCAGTTTGTTCTGAATGGGTGTGTATGTGGTTTCTGCTGCTCCTGCCACAAGCCTCTAGTGGACAGTCAAGGAACTGCAGGTTTTAGCATTTCTGTATCGGCTCCCTTTCTCAAAATAACTTGTTCGCTCTACAGAAATGTTCTTGCAGAAACAATAAGCGGCTTAATCTTCAGAGTGAATAAAACTCAACAAAGTAAATTTAATTATTACAGCTTCACTCGTGTGTTAAATCGAGTTTTATAACAGCAAAGGTGAGACGCTCTGTTGAAGTTGGATCAAATCAAATGAAGGTCAAGATGAAACCTTGTGACAAGCTTCATTTCCCACCTCAACGCAGTCTCTATTCAGTGTTTCTAATTAGACGTACAACCTTTTTAAAGACAGTCCTGCTGCTATATGAGCTGTAATAATGAGTTACAATTAGAAAAGCAGGATTAGCCTTATAATGACTTCTTAATGCAACCTCATCACAGGCTGATTTAACCAATATGAAGCCCTTTGACCTCAGAGATACTTGTCTAGTCCTCCCACAAGGTCATCTTGTAGCAGAATTTAACCTGTAAATTGTGATTTGTGGACTTTGTAGGATAATTGATGCAGTCCTTGTTGAATATCTGAAATATCTGGCATGTAGATTTTATCCTGTTATGTGGCCGATGTTTGCACTCACCCTGTGTCCTCCAGAAAAATCCTCGTCATCACCCATGCAAAGACGAACACTGTGGGGATTCCTGCAAAACACCAAGAAGAGAAAAACGGCAGCGTTTTTGTTGATTCATTAATACTACCACTGGAGCCCAGTCTGTTTAACCATGACCGTGAATTTTAGATGGTTTACACGGTTTTAAAAATAAAGGAATTAAAGTACTCGATGAAAAAACGAGCGTACCCCAGCCGATGAACATGTAGATGATGAAGTGTCTGTTCTCAGAGAAGATGACCACGAGCAGAGTGTGGAGGTACAGACCCTCCACCAGCAACCAGAAGAAGTTAGCCATGATGAAGTACTGGAAAAACACCAGGCTGGCTTTACACCCCACCTAAAACACACAATAATTAAAAATTCAACAAGGAAATAGACTTTTAGACTCAGAATCTGCCCCTGAGTTGTCCCTGTCCTCCATGAGACCATCAGATTATCATTCTCAGTATTTTCACGGGGTGAAATGTTCATCTGTTCCTCTGGGCTTGTTATTGAGTTCAGCAAAAAATTAAGCTTGAAGTTTCAACCCTCGAGTATCAAGATCAGAAGGTTTTTATTTGTCATAGCGACGCCAGTGTTGAACCTCCCGCTGCCACAACAAACGGCGTCTTCATTGGCTTGACTTTTTGACTCTTGGAGGTTTTGTGTTCATCCCAATTTAAAACCTTGTGGAGTAAACGGCTGAAGTGTTTTTCTCAACGGGGTTTTTCCTGAACAGTTTTAAGAGTTGTTGACTCAGCTGTTTGGTCGTATTTTATATCGTTTTGCCAGTTTTATTATGTTATTGTGACGTTTTTGTAAGCAGAAAAATCTGAAGTCCTGAAACATTTCATTTTCTAAACAGTCTCTCATTTTTCCTTCTGTGGCAGCTGCACCGTTCACACATGAGTGTGTCTCTCCCTCTGTCTCCCCCCGCAGGATTCGACCCGGGCCAGTGAGGACAGCGGGGTGATGACCTCACCAGAGACGGCTGGTTTGAGCAGTGTGAGGTCCGGTTGAAGAGGATGTCATCTTTCACCAACACGGCCACGGCTCTCAGGATGAAGGAGAAGAAAAGGTTGAGGTGGATGTAGTTCCTGGTGCAGTGGAGCCTCCTGTGAGTGGGATATACAGAATACCGGTTATGGATAATCAGCTTGGTGTAAATTGAGTTAATTACAATAAATTAATCAGCGAATTAGTCTCCTATCAGATCACACACATGCAGCGCTCTGCAAAGATGGTAAACTCCGCCTTCTCCTTGTGGTCTTCTCCGTCTGGTTTACCAGATCACACTGCTGTCGTCACATCATCAGCATAACGGGTTTTCAGTTTTCGGGTTGTAGCACAAGCTGTGACCTCTATGCTGTAATTCTGAGTCACTTTTGACACCTGTGGTTCCCATCATGCATCAGAGTGAATGATGGTAACCAAGGGTGTCCAGTTTTAAAGCTGTGAACATACGGTAATCCTGTTTAGACCAGACTATGAGTCTAGAGTTGGTGATAATGGTTATCCAGCCAAGTTGAAAGACAGACCCTGAAAACTTTACCTCTAATATCACTTCATGTTACACCCCCCATCTTTAAAATCCAGCAGAAATATAGACCAACCTTTTAAAGATACAAACAAGAGACCTAACAGCTGAGCTTCAACACACAACTATACTCTTATTACAATCATAATCATAATAAAAATAAATGAAGATATTATTACTCTTATTATGTTTTAACAGTTATATCTTCTAAAAAGCCTTTTACTCCACAGGGACTACAGAGTGTAAATATGGAAATATTTCCTCTCCTACCTGAACAGGCAGAGGATGGCGCTCCCTGTGGTTAAAGCGATCAGCGACAGACTGTGACCCAGAGTGTACAGCGTCTGCACGACCATGTAAAAGACCAGCTGCCCATGAAAGAGAGAAAGAGACACAGAGGCAGGATTATTGGGTTACTATCACAGTTAGATATCAGTCCCTGATACCTAACAAGCCTCCAGAATTTGGCTCACTGAAATACCCTGAAAGGGTCACTGTCCTTCTCCTGTACTCTGGCCAGCTACAGAGAGGCAGCCAAAGTTTGCGTTTACAAAACAACATTTCTATGGGTTCAATGAAGATAAATATTTGCATTTATCTAATGTTTCTCCATTTTATTTCATGGCCTGGTGGCTGCATGTGAACTTTTCCATTTGCACAACGAATGTCAAGGCCTTCCAGAAAAGCCACTTTCTCCAGCACCAAAAACCCAACAAGAAGTCTGACATTGTGATTTCCAAAACGTTGATGAATTGGCTTTATAGGGTCCATATTTGGGGTTTCATCCAATCAAATCTGAATCTAGCTATATGCATGAAGAATGAAGAAAGTGATCAAAATCTTGGCTTTTACAACAAAAATCCAAGGATATTTGAGAGAGAGAGAATGACTTTTTGCTCTTTACTTTTCAAGAGATGAGAAACTGAAGATGTCAAAGTTCTGACCTCCTCTTGTGTCTTCATCCTGAGAAAAATTGAGCAGTGAATTTTCTCCAATTGGTTTCTTTCTTGTCCTTTTCTAGTCCATCACAGCGTAAGATCGATTATCTTTTAAATTAGTTTTATGATTCTTCTGACTCTTCAACAGAGCTGTTGAAGTAATCCAGTAGCTCCTGAGGAGTCTGCGGGAAAAAATGCCCTTTTCTCAGCTGAAGGTGGAGCACCTTAATTTGACAGACATGAAGTACAGATTTTCAAGGTGTTTTGAGCAAATTATAAGAAAATGACATGTTCAGGACACTTACAGGCAAGATGAGGAAGACAAAAAAAAAAGAGGAGCTTTAAGAGGCAGAAATTGAAGGTCGAGAAGAGGCGAGCGGGAGAGCAACAGAAACTGGTGGAGAGAGAGGGGAGAGATAATTGAACAAGCACAATGGGTGATTCAGAGTTAGACCGGTCGTGACCTGAACTCAACCAAGATGGGAGCAGCCATTATCACAGTCAAGGTCAAACGAGGCAAAACATCTCCTCAACAGAAATTTCCTTTCCTCCTGCCCGCAGGAACACAACAGCGTGATGGGGAATCACAGAACATCCAAAAAGAATCAGACAAAAAGTTGGACGTCTTTCGAATCGATTAGTTATTGTTTATTTGCAACTAGCTTCAGGGGAGAGAGCAAAAGGAAAACAGAGAATTAACCTCATCTTACCACCACAGTCGTAAATTTGGTCTGTATGAAACAGCATCCGGTAATAAATGTATGTATACTTAACACTAAAGAAGGGAACAAGCGAGGTTTAGTGAGGACAGAGAGCTAACTGATCCTGATAAAATAACATTGAAGATAGGAAAACTGGAGTACAGACCTTTTTAGGTTGTCCTACCCTAACAGTGTCACAGTGTCTGACACAGGCGACTGTGACCTAAAAGCAAAAAAGTGTCTGAAAAGCTGGGCTCGGTTGCTAAATTCACTGAGCTTACACCTAGCCCCCAGCTCACAGTGCTAACCTATCTCTCAAACCAATACTGCTCCTCATTTATGACAGCTTTACCGCTCCTGTCATGCTCTTATCAACCTCTGTAGCAGCTTTGCTTTATCGCCATTATAAATAACTTCAATTTGCGCTGGTGTCGACAAAAATCCTCAATTTAGCCTTCATCTGACATGAACAATTCCACTTTGTTCTGATTGGCCAGCTCTCTGGGAGTCTGCCAAAAAAAGATTCCACTGTCATACTGATATGAACATCAATGGAGTTCCGTGGCTTTGTGACATCACAAAGTTCCGTGCTTTAAAAAAAGAGACAAACAGTTGAGTTCAGACTGAGCCCTGAATGCTGAGGGATTACTCAGACCTACACTTACCTCCTGATTCAAAACTTTGCCTACAATTAGCTATCTACCGTAAAGGTTGTAAGCCGTGTAAACCCCAATAATTATTCCACAGCTCGTTGATAAGCAGCCATTAAGGTGGGGTAGGCAGGATTCTGTTAAAGAAGCATCTTTTTTTGTTGTTTATACAGAAAAGCTTTAAGTTAATGATGACATTTGGTAATATTTCGATATCGTTGTGTTTTGTTATGTCTGTGTAGTCAACATTTAAAGTTTTTAGAGCGGCCCGCTCTTTCCGATAGTAAACAAAGCCGTTCTCCGCCTTCCCCAACCTGATTGGTTGTGAGGCAGATGCTGCTCCCATGTGTCGTTCACGAGCCCAAACAAAGTTAGCGTGCTACAATATCGGACAGTAGAAACCAACCAGAAAGTTCGGAAAATTGTCTGAATCCTCTTTTGGCCACGACTGCCAACACAAGCAATAAGTAAGAGCACAGCAGAGTCAGAGTTATTTCATGTTTAAGTGGCACTTCTCTGAGGTTTACAGCACCACCACACAGGAGAGTCAAAGACGTCTAACGTTGAGTGTACCTTGTCTTGGCTGGTGTCTGACCCACACACACTGGAGATGTTTGGAAAAACATCAGACCATCCAGATGATGAGCAGTTTCTGCTGATGTTACCTGAGAGAGACCAAGAGTGAAATGCATAATATAATTATGTGTGCGCTCATCCCTGGATCAACTTTGCTTTTAACTAATGCAAACTCAGGAACAATAAGAAGGAGGGAAAGGTTGGTCAGGATGAATGGGGAGGGCTGTTTAAAACTCAAATCCTGGATGTCAAAGCCAGATAGTAAGTCTGGGTGATTTCCTTTAAATTTGAAACTATGAATTTTTGAGGTACCTGTCTTATGCTATACCATGCCCCATTACTCAAAACACCTCTCAGCAAAGTGACAGTCAGTGCCATGGCCCACTGAGCTCCAGAGGGATTCTCGCTGGTTCTTATTCCAAAATCATCAAAGTGCACCAGAAGTTCATCTCGTTTGGAAATTCCCAGAATGCATTGTAAAAAGCATGAAGTGTCTCTGGCTCAGTGGCTGGAAGTAACGTCAGCACACTTCTGCCTCAGCACACTCTCAACAAACCGTCCTCACAGTGTCACAGCGGAGTAAACACAGCTGAAACCTTTAAAGGCTAACTGTATTTACATTTAGATGTTCCAGCTCACAAGAGGAGATAATGCTGTTGCAATCCTGCTGGGATGTGTTTCAAAATCTACATTGTCTGTGCAGCTTCATTGGTTCGTACTTTTCACTGATGAGTTTTAAACCTTTGAACCTTGAAAAACTTGGGGATTTTGTACTTGAATGTTATTTACTTTCACCCTGTGAATTAGACTTTGAGTCGTACCGACTGTTGTGTAGTTCTTGGTACAATTAGCAGCTGCAGTTAAATCATAGTGAATTTTCCCTTCAGTAAAAGAACTTTATTTCCCAGAATACTAGTTTGGCCAAATGGGCTAAGGGACCCCGCTATACAGAGTGGTTCTGTTCTGGCTCTTTGCTGCAGATCACTCTCCAATCTCTTTTCACAGTTCCCCACTCAAACTTATACCCAAATAACAACATATTCCAAAAACAAAACTTAAGTTTTAAAACTCCGCGTAGCTTGCTCTTTTTTGAGTCTGATTGTGGAAATGACCTTTAAGCATCACCACTCTGCTGCATCAACTAACCTATTTCACCATTTCTGTATGAAGAACTTGGTGGGGACTAAAAGGGATATTCCGGCATAAAATTAATTAAGGGTCAAACGCACCATAACACTGAGTTCGACGCCCCCTCGAGAGATGAATGTTGCTGACCACTTGCTTAACTTTGCCTAACTCTTTTAGCAAAGAGACTAAACACAACTCACCTACTCTCTTCCAGCAGCCGCTTGTTTGTAGCAAGACCTCAGGCCAGTCCATTATGGACTACAGCGGGGTGACGCAGCTCAAGGAAGAACATTTATGATCATTTCTTTATCATTTCCTTGAAGTAATAATCACCATATTAATCATTTTTCTCTGCAGACGCGGTAGTTCTTCTGTCTTAGCGTCTCGGTCTGAATGTATTTTCATAAAGAAATGATCATAAATGTTCTTCCTTGAGCTGCGTCACCCCGCTGCAGTCTGATGGACTGGTCAAGGTCTCGCTACAAACAAGCGGCTGCTGGAAGAGAGTAGGTGAGTTGTGTTTAGTCTCTTTGCTAAAGAAATTAGTCAAAGTTAAAAAGATGTTTGGTGTCTAGTACTACGGCTGTGACCCTATATATCCTGTTGATGAAGTTAGGTGCTGTTCTGAGCATTATTTGGGGCTATAGAGTGGCGTTTTGGTTGAGGTTTGTTTATGGCTCCTCAGACCGCTGTGTATTGCTATCGTGCTGTCGTTACTAAAGTTGGTATAACTAGAGAAGCAAGCGGTCGGCAACATTTATCTCTCAACAATGTGTTTAACTCAGTGTTACAGTGTGTTTGACCCTAACTTAATTTACGCCGGAATCCCCTTAAGGTTCTTGTTAGGATTGGCCACACTAACTAACCTACCACCCCACATTCAGTGTTTTAGCAGAGGAAATACTGCTTGGCCAAGAAAAGATAAAAATAATTAAAAAAGAGTTTGATGCAACTAAGTGATGTACAGAAGATATGATGCAAAGTATGCTTCAACAGTGGAGGTAAGTTTTCTCCAACTCTCACATGATATTGGATAAAAACCTTCAGACCTCAGGAAGCTGCTGATGGAGCATGTTCCTCTTACGTAACGAGTTTTCAGTTTTTCTGTAAAATGATGTAACTTTAGGGGCTTTAGATTTGTCCCAAATCTGTTTAGCGCTCAATGTAAATCAGAGCAGGGCTCAGAGTGGAAATCCAAACTGCCATCTGGCCACTGGCTGGAAAAAGTCTAATGGATCAGTGGGGAATTCACTGCACATATTAATATAGACGGCAATAACCAGAGGGCAGTATTTGAGGTAAAACTAGGACAAAAAGCCTCATGAGGTTAGGTTTTGTAGTGAAAGTCGAGAAGTTTTCTAAATATTTAAAGACAGGAAGTTATGGAGGAAGAACCGAAAAGAGGTCCGAAAAAATCCAGTCAAATTTGGACTCTACTTTAACGGTGCAAGCCCTTAAATTAATGAGTTATTTGATTTACTTAAACTTCCTAATTATCTCATCAATGATTGTGTTGAATAGATAACTTACCATTTCTGCCGAACACGGTCGTCAGGACTCGTGGACAGGGGATAGTGATGGTCTTGTTTATCTCAGCTCGTTCCCAGCATGCAATGTTGTCCCATTCTCCCCTGCATCCCGAAACTGTCCAGTGTAAAAAAGGCACAGATACATCCATCACAGTTTGGTAGAGCCCTGACCCTGACCTTGTGGAGGTGATACCTGTTTGCCTCTCGCTAATATTGTGAAGCCATCCCGACATCGGCCCCAAAAGGGTCTAAACAGGGGTCCTTGGCATTAAGCAGTTTAAGAACCCTGTAGTACTTCTCAGGAATGTACTCTATGAGCGCTGGCCTCTTCACAGTACTTTAAGTCTGTCCTTCGAGACTGGGAGGTGGACACCCTCTCTACTCTTTCAAACTTAACTTTTGGGTACAGCTTGAATTAGTTCTGGTTCAGGCTTAGACCATTTTTCTTTGAAATCAGTTCCTCGTCTGGGTTTTGGAGGCAGACACTCTCTCGACTTTCCAGAGTTGGCCTCAAACTTGACCTTTATTGGTCGGGTTGGCTCAGACTCAGACCAGCGCTTGGTTGCACTGGAGGACAGATTCACAGGGCTCTCCTTTTTTGTTTTTTACGTACTTTATCATTCTTGTTTTTTCTTATTCTTGGCGGCCATTGCTACAGGCTGCTGTAAGGACCTGCAGTCACGATAAAATCCTCCTTATAGCTGGAATATATTTTTTTATCAGATGTTAACCATAACTCTGATTCTTCCGATGTTTTGCGTCTTTGTGTTTTTCAATCTGTCGTGACCACCATCTAATGCCGTTGAGCTGAAATGGCTTTTGTTCTGCAGGCATGACACAGACTTACTATTGAAAAGCATTATTCTGAAATCCCCTGTGAGTGCAACAATAAAAGAGTAGAAACGAGTCCCTGAATCGGGTCCTGTAAATAATAATTTCATGACTATTTCACAGCCGGGAGAATGGATTTAACTGACATATGCGGAGGATTTAGACGCTATCAGGAAGATTTAATGAATACAAAACTCCCACCCACCCTCCAGAAACAAAACACTCACGATCTGCCTCCTGAAATAACTCTGCCAGCTCTCAGCATGAATCTTAATGGGAGCAAAAGTGCTGATGGCAAACTGAGCAGTCAACAAGGCTTTTGAGCGATGGATGAACAGAGACAGTGTGTTTGGTAAAATGTAGCAGCCATCTCAACATCCCCGAGAAAGAGACACAAACAGCCAGCGAGGCATCAGAGCGTGAAAAGAAAGACAAACTCAGAAAAGGAAACCTGGTATCTCTTTTTTGATCTATTTCGAAACAGGCGTTGATTTATTTTCCATTTCCATGTGACGGTTTGGAAGAGGAGAGAAAGGAGAAGCTGGGAGTGAAGACAAAGAACTGAGACAGATGTGAAAGAGAGTGACATACAGAAACCCCGAGGAGAAGGACAGTGGATGTCTTTGGGGGAAAAGTGTCTCTAATGCAGATCTGGACTCAGCGGCGCATAAAGAAGAGTCCATCAACCTGCTGAGTGAGCCGTCCTCTCTCTGTGGGCTTTCAAAGAAACACTGGTAAACATATCGGACTGCAACAACCCACAAATACACCGCACACAACATATAGAGGGAAATCCTCTTTGTCCGGTTGATGCTCTTTTATTTTTAATTCACTTTAAAAGTGACGGCTCTCTTTTCATAGCTGCCCTACTTTCATTCAAACCGAGTACCGCCGTTGTCCATTCATGATCTCCGACTGCAGACCTTATCGCTTTGACAGGGATGGGAATTGAAAAGATTTCGCGATATCAAATCTTTTATCATTCCCTGTTGATTCTGTCAGGAAAAGTAGGGCGACTTTGGTTTTCTACATGAACAACCTTATTACTGTCAAAGGGAAGGGGAGCAGACGCAGGTTTGATTCATGTTACACCCAAAACAGACCAAGGGGCAGTTGAGGGACATAATCTAACCTTTGCGCCCTGAGTCTCAATTAGCATCCTGATTAAGAAACAAAAAGCAGTGACATGCTCTGATTTACTACGAATGTAAAAACCATGCATGTTAGATAGGGCCCCCAAACTACAACGTCAGGTCCCAACCCTTTGTATGACCAGCATCCAACCAAGAGTAACCCTCCTGACTTCTTCTAGAGCTCAACCCTTTCACTTTGGTAACCCGGTTGTTTTTGGACTCTTGAATCCATCTCAAAGGAACAGGAAACTATCCTTGTTTTCAGTCTAGTCTTGGACAGTTTGTTGCTGGATTTGTGACACACTGATCTAAACGTTAACTGCCTTGTTTAGAAAATGTAACAAACCAGAACCGCAGTTGTCGGCCAAAAGCATGAGAGCCTCTGTCTTCACCAAACAGATGAATCAACTCTGAAAGAAAAGTGCTTTTCCCAGCAGATTTTTCCCCGCGGACGATTTGAGCCGTGTTATTATTTTGCTCTACTTCGTGTCATTGAGCTTTAATTAACACAGCAGGGGGGCTCGGCGTCCAGCGCTCACGTCGCTGCAGAGCAAAGTCAGCCTCGTTAACACTGCAGGAACACCGCCGCTTGCGACACAACAGAGCTTTTAGGCTTCACCGTCGCGTCCGTCGCAGACAAAAAAGAGCTGAAGGTTTAATTTGTTTGCCGTGCACATTCAACCTCACAGAAGACCACCAACTGTGAGTTAAGAGCGGAGGGCCGGGGTATTTACATGAATAATGCCTGTTTAGTTCAGAGGTGGATACCTTGATTAAACGTTGAGGGAAAGTTCGCCTCCATATCCATATTTCAGACTCAGAATAATTGGCTCATATGTGAAGAAAGACCAAGCTGGTCTTGTTAAGAAAAAAGATGAGGCGGCTCGGTGTCTGGGTAATTTATAAAAAGTGGGTTAAACCAGAAACGAGCCTTTTCTTCTTTTAAGCTGCAGCAGCACAAAAGTTTCATTCAAATCAAACTTCTATCATCAGCTTATGTTTTTCTCCACTTAGAAGTAAACACATTTTTCCATCCAGATTATCTGTTTTTTACTTATTTTTTATTTTACCCAGGTTTTTGAGTGAATAAATCTGTACATATCATTCTGAATCTGATATTGTAACACGTCAGCTGCTATCGTAAAATATCACATCATATTTGGCACCATATCTGGTGTAGTTTTAAACCTGGTATTGTATACCAGGTTAAGTAGCGCGCTGGTATTGCTTCGTATGTCTTGTATTGTATCAGGGTTCTGGTTTTGTAAAATATCGTACCTGATATCACACTCAATACGACGTCGTACCTGGTATCACTTCGTATATTACCTGGTATTGTATCATACCACACTTGTTTCTACCTGGTATCATATCTTGTCCCTTATTGTATCGGCATTGTGTAATATTGAAACTGTACTCTCACCTTGTGTTGTATCATAACATATCTTATTGGACCTCGTCTCATAGCTGCTCTCGTATTGTATCATTTACTCAATCTTGTATTGCGTTTGTTTTTCTATCCCAGATCTTCCCTGTGACTCAAACCTAGTTCGGATACTGAAAGTAAACAAACCCATTAGCTTGTTTCTGATGTTAAAACTTTTCTTTAAGGTTTCGGAAATCGATACGACTTTGTAAACAACAAAGATTAAAATTTAGGACCAAAATATTCAGAGTATCCACGACGAGAGCACTGTCAGATACTGGAAATACTTAAAGCTTCTGTGAGGATGTTTTTGTTTGCGTCAACTTTGGCGCCCCCTGTGGACAGAGCATTCTTTGCTTATTCTACGATTTACATATCCCAGTAATTTCTAAGGACAAAAATCCCATCCTACTTACTTTTCACGGTAAAATGCACAATTTTCTTTAAAAATGTAGTGTAAAAAATGTCTTATTAGCTTTTGTTTTTCAGGAAAAGGCAATAATATGAATTTCATCCATTTTATTTCCATGTAAAGCTTCTAACAGGAGCTTTAATCATCACATTCAAAAAGCAGTGTTTGATTTTCTAAGTTAAAAATATCAAGTTTCCTTTTAAATTGCTAAAACTATTTGTTCTTCTCTTTTAGACTCAATATTCAGGAGTTTAATTTCATACGAGTTTACCCTACAGCAGATTTTTGACCAACAAATAATCAAGAAGAGTCCAGACATGAGTCTCCACGCTGTACCGTCCCCACGCTGACCAGCAGATTAGAGGTATTTGTGTAAGTTTAATTTTAGTTTTATCTATATTTGGTCAGGCGGAGGAATAATCTCATATTTCAACATGAGATATAATCTGATTAGTCAACTCCAGAGGTCAGATCAGGTGAGTCTCATACCCAGATTTAGTTTGAAAACATCCCCCAGCTGGAGGACTCAGGTTTTTGGACCTTGCGTGTATTTATTCAATAAAGAAGAAGATCTGACCTGGAATCTGCCGGGTTTTCATTTTCTGCTGGACAGAATTCAGACTGGAGGATTAAAGTGAGATGTAAAGGCCGCTCACGTCCTCGCATGGCTGAGGTATGAATATATGCCCCCTCTACATGTGTGAACCTCATGCATATATTCATGTTAAAATCAGCTTCAGATGCAGACTCTGTTTGTCCTTCCTGTTTCAGGGATTTAGATACAGTTCAACTCAACAAAGCGTCACTCACTCTTTTACCTGCTGACAGAAGTTTATTTTCTAACGCACTTAAATGAAAGTCTGACCTTTTTCGCTCCCAGCGGCCTCCTCTTCCTCTTTCAGCTTCCTCAGACACTCAGCCTGGTCTTTCTCCACTTCTAACATAAAGTTACAGTTTGGATGTCGTCCATCCACCTGCAGAGGAAAAATCACTTAACTGATTATATAATGTAGTATCAAATAACATGTCATATTATGTTTTATCATGTCATCTCATCCTGTTGTATCGTATCATATCATAGACTAGAACATCTTCATTGTCATTGTACGTGTTCAGCAGGATTGAATGTCATTAATCAGTATAAATATGGTAGTGTTGCATCATGTTATCATGTATCATATAATTTATCATACTGTATGATATTATGATATCATATCATGTTCTAGGGTAACATTTTAAGTCATGCTGTGTTAGATAGTGTCATATCATGCTAGCACCATGTCTAATCATGTTTGTAGTGTTGTATCTTGTTGTATCAGGTAATTTTGTGTCCATGTCATGTAGCTCTCTGTTATTTAAATGTATTGTGTCCTTTTGTTTAGATAATGTCATGTTTATTTTGTTATGTCCTAATGTATCCTGTCATGACACCTTATATCATATTTTATATATATCATTGTTTCTTTTCTAATCATTTATCATATATCTCGTATCATGTCATATCTCATACTATATAATATGAGATATGAGATGAGATTATATGAGATGATATAGGATATGAGATATGATATGATATTCTGATCCTCTTGTTTCCTGTCCAATCATTTATCATATATCATAGATCATATTGTATCTTATATGAGATATGATATGATATGAGGTTTGATATGAGATATGATATGATATTCTGATCCTCTTGTTTCCTGTCTAATCATTTATCATATATCATAGATCATATTGTATCTTATATGAGATATGATATGATATGAGGTTTGATATGAGATATGATATGATATTCTGATCCTCTTGTTTCCTGTCCAATCATTTATCATATTATATATGATATGATGTGAGATATAAGATTTGATATGAGATATGGAATGATATGAGATATAATATGATATGATATATGATATGAAATGATGTTCTGCTCTCCTTGTTTCCTGTCTAATCATTTATCATATATCATAGATCATATTATATCTTATATGAGATATGATATGATATGAGGTTTGATATGAGATATGAAATGATGAGATATAATATATAATATATGATATGATATTCCGCTCCCTTGTTTCCTGTCCAATCATTTATCATATTATATATGGTATTTTATGATATGAGATATAATCTATGATATGATATAAGATTTGATATGAGATATAAGGTATAATATATGATATGATATGATGTTCTGCTCTCCTTGTTTCCTGTCTAATCATTTATCATATATCTTATATGTGATATGATATGAGATATGATATAAAATATGAGATATGATATGAGATATGATATAAAATATGAGATATGATATGATACATGACATGATATAATATTCTGCTCCCCTTGTTTCCTGTCTAATAATTGTTGTTTTCTGTCAAAACAAACTCTGTTGTTAAAGTCTGGCACTCACAGAAAATGTTGAGAGACTGACTTTGAGATTTTTAACACTTGGGGTCTTGCAGAGTCCCTGTTTGCAGGATTAAACAAGTACACACACAGCTGCTGTTGTTTGTATGCCGGATGATACAATCTGGCGTTATTCAGATCATCAAAACAGCCTGCAAAATTAAAATGAGCCCAAATCAAAAGTATCTCTTTCCTTCAGAAATACTCTTCATTTCAATCATTTTGAACTTCAGAAAAGAACAAACACTCGCGTTAGTTTCTGCGGCCCCTAATTTTTGTCTGAACCTCTCTTAAAAGTAGCTCATGACGGGAAGTATTTCAGCCAGACACACAGGCGGAAAGTCACGGTTATGATTACCAGATAAATACACAGTCAAGATAAGCTGCTTATACCAACTGCCTCTGCTCTCTGTGTGTATTTGTGTGTGTTTGCAATCAGCTGAGGCAAGTGACCTAATGTTCTGTGAGCCATACGAATCCTGCAGAGGAAACACTGAGACCCTGCCAAACAATAAAACAGCACCCACATCCTAACGTCAGTGTCTGCTTGTTTTTTTCCCAAGAGTTTTCTTAGTTTTGGGTAAATTTAAGCAGCAGCTGTGCTGTTCGGCCTACATGCTGTGGTGTATTTAGCGTGGGTAAGGGTGGAAAAATAAGCCTGTGATCAGATTTTTACACTAATAAAGACGCGGTCGGATTACGTCACCGCTACATGAGGGATATTCTGATGTCACTGGCACAGAGACCTGAAACAACATGCAAACTAAAACGTTTCAATTTCCGCCAACAGGATTAAAGTCTGAATGATATGATTCACTGTAACTGTAAATTTACAGTAATTTACTACAAAAAAGGTGTTCCACAGGGCTTAATACTGGGTCCCAGCTTGTTTCGTTATTACTAATATTCTAATCCTATCCATTATTTTACTCTAACCAGCTGTGTTAAACACTTTTTTGGTCATACTGCCGTAACAACAGCTTTTATTCTTTCAAGAAAAAAAAACGTGTCCAGGGACAACTTGATCTCATGTACGGAAAGACATCAAGTTTTGCTGAGGCAAAAAAATAAAAAAGGCGAGCACCTAACCCAAAACAAGTCAAAGATTAAGTAAAACCTGACCACCATGACATGCCAATTAGGACGACTAAAGAGCTGAAATTTCAGTCAAGATTCCGCTATTGGTACACTGGCCCCGTCTTAGCCTCGATGATGGAAGGATGAGGAGGAGAGTTTGCATTAAAGTCTGGTGACACAGAGGACCATGAATCAGATTTGAGCCTGCAGCATCACATGACCCATAACTGCAGAGCAAATCTTAAACGCTGAATCTGTCGGCTGTCGTGTTTGACCTCCAACGAGTCCCAGTCATGTCTCAGAGCTCTGGGTGACGATTTCAGTAAGAGATTCAGTCCTTTGCTTTTCTTTTCTGTTGGATTTAAACTGTTTTATTATCCAGATGTTACAAAAATTTAACTCCTTGTGCTGAAATCTGCTGTGTTAGTTTAATAACAAACTGCCATCAATGGAAAAGCGTTTCGAACAATAGCAGTTTTTAATTTTAAAAGTATCGATACTGACATGCCGTATCCGGATACGATATGAATTTGCCATGGTATCGATACTACGGTGTGTGTGCCTGCAGCGCCTGCCGGACACACTCTGCAAGTAGCGCAGCCGACCCGGCAAACGGCGTCAGGCAGTCGGGAGAGCCCTGACGGATTTCGGCAGGTTAGCAAAGCTCCCGTTCATACTCGACCTTACTGTTCTAAACTGATAAAGTGATGTTAGTCTAGTCGGTGGCCGGCATTAATTCCCGATAGCTGCAGTTAGCTTTATGCTCAGTGAATGCTGTTTGTGTTGTTACTAGCCATTAGTTGCGGGCCCTTGGCTAGCAGCCTTTAGCTCGCTAACAGTGACTCAAATGTGTTTGCTTGCCTTTAAGGTGCACACTGAAGCAGAGAGAAGTTGACCTGCAACTAAACCAAAGAAACCACAGCCTACTCTTCCAGTGCTTTTTGAAAAACAGAGAAAGTATGACCCAAAGTCTCCTGAAGCTGTCAAAATAAACCGAGCTGTAGCAGAGTATATGTGAGTACCAACTACCCATTTACATTCTGTTTTTCATGTTAATAAAAATATTTTTTATGCCTTTTAAAGTATTTGTCACTTTTTATTCCGGTGGTATCGAAAATGGTATGTTTGGAGTATTTTCCTGGGTATCGGTATTGAGTGTGAAGTTTTAGTATCGTGACAACCCTACTATGAACTGGCTAATTGGTCTGGTATCGTTCCAACAACCCTGTTCAGGCCTAGCAGTGTTAAAAAAATGTGAAGAAGCCATTGGTCCACCATCTTTGTTTTTGTACACACCCTGACCCTGGTGACCCTGACTGCTGCGTCATACCTCACAGAGTAAACTGTATTGGAATGATGAGATGTTGGAGTATCAGAATCAAATAAACGGCTTTGTAGAGGATTTACTTGTATGACAAAGAGATAAAGCTTTAACATGCCTTTGACAGAGGAAATGAATCATGGAGCTCTGGATCTGAGCCTCAATAGAGCGCAATGCCTCCAGTGCCAAATGGTATCAAACAACATCAAACAGGAAACCGTGTTCCTATAACAGACCCCAAAGCAGAGACTTCATATAAAAGAGTGTACAGGGTCTTTATCAGAGCCGGTAAAGCCTGACAGCAGACAGAGCTTGTAGGGAACATCAGATTACACTGATAATAGAAAAACATGGTGTCCTGGTTTCTTTTATCACAGTAATCACTCTGCAGGGGAGACCAAGGAGCTCCACGTCTTCCATATTCTGCTTCTTTTATGATGCGCTCGGTTAATCTGCTATCTCTGAATTTATCTGAGTGATTTAGAGCGGGTCTGTGTGAGGTTCAGTGCCTTGCTCCAGGGCGCTCTGCAGGGAAGGAGCAGGAAAAGGTGGACAATCTGTCTGTTTGTTACTTCAGCTGGTTCGAACAGGTCGCAGAAAACAGTAAAGATTATAAGCAGATCGATCCTATATTTCCAAAAAAAGACAGTTCAGCCATAGTCAGTGTCAGAAATTTAGAGCACAACAACTTCATCAGACGAATCCACCAAAACTAAACAGATTACCCCAACAACAACAGAGCTGTTGATATTTTTACAATCCCATTATTTTGGTCGTGTTGTGTGCTGGCTGTGTATAATGGAGGGCAAGCGTTTCATCCCTCATCGTGTTAATGTGCATGCTCTCGGCACAAAAGCTACTAAATCACAGCGCTATGCTTAATCACGGTGGGTTACGCCTGGCTGCTTTCAGTGGCCTAAATACTGACTCACAAACACATTTAAAGATGAAGAAGTTTTCTCCTTATCGTAGAACAAGAGACAGTCTCAGTGAGATTATAACAAGTGGTATCGGCGCCATCAAGAACTCGGAGATACTTTTATTCCAACTACTGCGAAGACCTGAATATGAGACAACTATTCAACTTTAATCTCTTCAGTCTTAAAAAAGTCCGTAGCTCTGAGTTGAATAGGACAAATTCGTTCAAAACAGCTCTATCTTTCATATTTCTATACTGAGGGCCGACCTTCTGTTTAGTCTGTTTTAAGTTGTCTTTGCCTCTAACAGAACCTTAACAGGTGAGCTGATCGGATAAGTTTCTGACACATTAAATCAAAGACGTCAGCTTCCATCTAGCGTAGTCTGCTAACAAAAAATTAACACGATTTCACAAAAATTTATGCTTAAAAAAAAGGTTTTCTTGGTTCGCCGTAGCTTTGATTTTCAACATTGATCAACTTTTGACTCTTAAAGGGATATTCCGGCGTGAAATTAATTTGGGGTCAAACACACCGTAACACCGAGTTAGACACCCCCTCAAGAGATAAATGTTGCCGACCGCTTATACCAACTATACTGCCGAGTTATACCAACTACAGCGGGGTGACGCAGCTCAAGGAAGAACATTTAGTTCTTCTGCCTTAGCGTCTCGGTCTGATTGTATTCCCATGAAGAAATGATCATAAATGTTCTTCCTTGAGCTGCGTCACCCCGCTGTAGTCCGTAATTAACTGGCCTGAGGTCTCCGTACAAACAAGTGGCTGCTGGAAGAGAGTAGGTGAGTTGTGTTTAGTCTCTTTGCTAAAGAAATGAGTCAAAGTTAAAAAGATGTTTGGTGGCTAGTACTATGTCTGTGACCCTATATGTCCTGTTGATGAAGTTAGGTGCTGTTCTGAGCATTATTTGTGGTTATAGAGTGGAGCTTTGGTTGAGGTTTGTTTACGGTACGGTTAATTTTACGTCGGAATATCCCTTTAACACCTGAAAAGCACAAAAGAATAATTGAAAATCTCCTCCGTCCTTCTGTCTTTAACAAATGTGTCTTTACTCTCGAGTCTTAGTTGTCAGCTACCATTTGTTGAGCCAGATCATATCAACCAAAATCTAATTGGACAACTTCCAGTCAGAGCGCTGGCAGTGTCAAAGCTTTCACCATGAGTCCTCCTCTGTTTGCTCATCTCCAGTAACTGAGTTTCACTATGAGGCCTGCTGTGCTTTGATTTAGATCTGACCGCTTTGCAGCTCATATTCAGACAGACCGACTTATTGAGACTCTGTGGGCAGAGGTCTGTCTGCACCTGAGCCCCTGCTGTCCTCTACTGAACCCAGGCTGCAGAAATATATGCACAGACAGAGACCGTACATGTGTGGAAATTATACAACACAAATGATTGGCTTACAGACAATAACAAAGATGGCAGCCTTCTGTTAGCATAATTATGTAAGGACAGAAACCACTAAAATAACACACAAATCATCAAATACGCTGATTGTCTCTAGAGGTATTAGCATTAATTTCAATCTGTTTTATAACCAGCTAAAATTTCCTCTCAGTAGCTTTAAAAAGTGATTTTAGACACCTATCTAATGCACTAAAAAGTTTATTTAATAGATTTATCTTTGTGTAATTTAAAATACAATTATGGTGGGGCCGGTGCATCTCTCTGACTTATTACACTCAAAACAACATGCTCAAATTGGCTGAGGTGTCATTGTGAATATCTGCTCTTTTTGGCTCCAGTGACAGTAAAAATTATTATTTTTTAATATAACTAAATTAGGCAATAATTAACTGGTGATTATAATGCCTTGCAGTGATAAAAATTGACCATCACAATGCCTGAAAACCAAATCTGACTTATTAGTTCTCTCATTTCGCCAAATAATTGATCCTGTTTATTTAGAAATGAAAATATAAGTGATAAAAAAAACCAAAAAATTAATATTTCAATAAAAAAACAAATTTGGGACATTGTTGGGACACAGCTAACTTTGAGGAAACAGAGCAATTTTTTATGGTGTTTATGAAGTTATTGATCCCACTACAGGTTAAGCGTATTAAATATCAGAAAATTTAAAAGATAAATTGAATACCACCTTCTTTAGGCTTTGGGTGACGCCCATAAAATCATGTTTTTCTTTTCTGTTGAGGCAGGTCTTTAAGGCAGATGATCATTCTTATTGTTACATGCAGAAACAAGTTAAAATGATAAATTATTACAGCTTTAACGCAACTATCCGGGTATTGCAGCCTGAAGATAAATTGATAAAGAGGTGAGTCGTACGGAGAGCAAGCAGGCGGAAAGAAAATGTCAGAAAATGTTGAATAAACTTCTTAAATTACCCTCTGTGTCACAGCAAGACACTTTACACTTTCCATCCCCCATTTATGACAAGGTCAGGTAGATCAAAATCTTATATAATAATAAATATTTAGTAAGAATATTCATAAAAAAGCTCACAAAAGAACCCATCGAGACCATATCCCCTTTAATTGTAATAATCATTGTTTCGATATGATTATCGATATCGAAGGTGTAACCGTTTACATCAATTAAAAGCCGTTTCAGGATACATGCAGGAAAAAGCTCCTTAAGTTTGATTTCTCGTGTCTTTGTCAATGTATATTATTTGATCAAAATCGGACTTACCGTGAGTGGACAGGTGGAGAAACACAGCGTGACCAAGAGCAAACTTTTCATCTTCATTCACTCTTCTTAGAGAGGAAAAAGAGGAAAGAGTCCGGACTCTATTTAAAATCCACTTTAGACTTTTTCATCCCGTGATCAGGACATAAATATTTTTTCAATTCTATAAAGTTAAAAAAGAAAAAAAGGGATTTCAAAAGAGAGATACAGCCACAGAGGCTGATGTGTTCTGGACCCACGCTGGTCACTAACATAGAGATGAGTGTGGAGAGACATCAGTCCCCCGCAGCTGTCTACAACCGTCAAGTTTAACGAGATGTTAACGTAACTTCCGGTACAGATTTTCAAAATTAAACTTAATAATTAACCGATCATTATTCCACTTCCGTTCAGGGTTGGGTCATAAACTAAGCTTATTTGATTAAAATACTTTGCTCAGAACAGAAAGAAAAAATAAAATAAATAAAGAGTGCAGAATCAGACAAGTAAATTATAAAGAAATAAAGTAAGAAAAGTAAATAAATTTAAAAAAAAGAAAAAGGCAGCAACAATAATATCAATGAACTCTATCCATAAGCTATATATGTGAACATATCCATATACATGCATACATACAAATGTGTACCTACTAAATTACAAATAGTCATTGGTCCCTCTTAAAGAAATTCTTTGTTAAAGGAATTGTTAAGATAAAATGTGAACGATGTCGATAGATTGAACCATTTAGAACCGGTTCTCAACAGAACCAGTTCTGGATTCTCATCCCTAGCTGTACTTCTGTAGAGCCCATCGGACAGACTATCAGCAGCTCGTCCACAGTTGTGTTAGTTTCACATCTTACAGAATGACATACTTTGTATAGTGTAAGTTGTCTCTCTCAAGGCAGAAGCAGAGCAGAAATACACATCCTCTCCATTATAAATGCACACACTCTCAGATGTGTACATACTTTCAGTCTTGTACAGTAAACTCAGGGAGGCAGAGCGAGGATGAAGTGGCACATATTTACACAAAGCCAGGGAGCGTCAGTCTCTCCGCTGTGAACTAAAGTGTCAACACTACATTTCAACATGCAGACACTCAACTTATAGCAGCCACTCTCAGTTCAGTCGGTCTCAAGTGCTTTACAGTTTGTGTATGGAACTGAATGAAAACAGTGTGATGGTGTGAGTGTACAGCTCATCCTGAGCCATGTGAGGGAGGGAAATCTCATACAGTCCTTTCTTCCTCGTTTCAATAATTCAGTATTTTTGTCCCCCTGTATTTTTCAAGAGCCCTTAATAGAAATCATACAATCATATATTGTACCTGAGATATTTGCCTAATTATCTTAAAAAAATGTAGGGTAGTCAATTTGTCTAGACAACACAAATTTGGTCGGTGTCAACAATAATAAGGTAAGTCAGGCCTGTTTATGTGGTTTTTATGTTTTCAACACTTGGTAAATGATTTATGATCATCTAGCGTTGAGTCAAGATTTCAAGAAAACTAATGAAGCTCTGTCTTCTGCTATTTATAGGTTAATCACCATAATTATGGCGTTTCCACCAATCAAATCAAAGTATTTAACACAGCTTGATAATAGTCTTTAAGTAGGCCTGATATTGTCATTTTTGCTTTTGCAGCTAAAATTCCTCTGGAGCATGAACAGTGATGCTTTAGTGAATCAGGCCTGTCATGACATCTAGTGGACGAGTGCAGTCTATGCAGCTCATCTTACTAATAAGTAATGATGGTCCTCATAATGATCCCAATCTCTTTAAATCAACTTTAAAAACCAGCTTTGTTAAGTTCTCCTTGGGTTTTCAACACCGATTTATCTTCCTTCAAATAACTGACTGGCTTAAAATACATATGAGGTCAACGGCAGATTAGCTTTGTCACATTACAGGCAACAAATGGGATTACATGGTCAGCGGTCAAAGGTTACTGGTAATGGATTGGTCAAGAGGTGTGAGAAGGACACATGAAGCTATTCCAATGTTTTATTATTCTTTCACCGGCATGCATTAGCTTCTTTGACTTACATATTATGTATTGCACATGTTAAGTATTTACAGGCTAATCCTATTTGTATATGCAACTAAACTTGAAGTAGACAAAAAAGTACTTGGAAAGGCAGATGATAATAAAAAATATATTCTTATAGCCATATATGAAATGTACATGGTATAGAAGTCTAGATACCTAAGATACACTATGATAAGATATGCTATGATATGATACGATACGATGTGATCTAAAACACTATGATATGATACAAAATGATACTATGTTTGGGTAACAATTTACAATAACCATAATTTATAGATGGTAAATAGATAGTTTATTAATGCAAGTTAATAGTTACATTAACAAGCAACGAAACTATGATTAATAATTTTCATTAAATTATTATTGGACTACCTATGAAAGGTTTATATAGGGTTTAAATATTGGTTGTAAAACATCTAGATAAAAATGTGTGTCAGTGGCACTTTGTTAATGGTTAATACTGTTTTTTTAAACTATCTATAAACATTACTTAGATGGTTATTGTAAAGTTAGGGTTAGGTTTTTTAAATTGTAAAATTCACAACTTATTAATGGTCGATATGCCATTTATAAATGATTATTAAACATTAATAAACTATCTGCTTACCATTTATAAATGGTCTATGTACCATTTATACTGTAAGTTACGGCTATAAAGTGTTACCAATGTTGGGTTCCAGGGGTATAATAGTTGTAGGCCTACCCATGAATCAAATGAGATGATAATGCATTGCCATACTTGATATTTAATCCCATTCTAAGTCTAGATGACAATGTATAGAAACTCAAAAACAAAGTTAAGACGAAAACTCGGGTTACAACTCCAACTAACGCAAAAACTTGTGGGATAAACTCCTAAATGAATACTCAACGGTTACCAACGGTTTCTCCGACACAAGATGGCGCCCAGGTTCGCCGTCGTGTTGGTGTTTTTGAAGCTCCCTCCTTGTCGGAGGCTGACCCCTTTTCCCGCGATGACAGTTTCCTGCAGGCTGTTTCAGACGGACTAGTCGCCCTCACAGCAGGATGTACTGAAGGGGAGACGGGGTTAACAGAGTTTACCTGGTCGACATGCAGAGGATCGGGCTGGTGGAGTGAATTTTAATTTCCTTTTTCAGGGAAGAGCGAATGTAGCTGGTGGAAATAGGTGAGTGGGTTGCCTTCCTTTAAAGACAGAAGTTGTTTTTCTCTGTAGTGTTTGGTTTACGCAGTGCTGTTGGTGAAGTCCTAGCTCAGATACGTGTCACTTTGAGGAGAGAACGTCACAAGGGACTCCGTTCAAAAATGTAGTGATTTAAGAGTTTCTTCGCCCTGTGGCATAGTAATCGAACTAAGGACGAAAACAAATGTCAGCGGCAGATTAAGAAATTGATCTGCTTTCATTCGGCTTTCTTAAATCAATCGAAAAAAGGAATATTACTAAAGAACAGCCCAGTTTCACACTTTACGTTGCCTTTCACGGTGGTGTGTTTGGGTGGCAGAAGGCAGTGAAGAAAACGGCTTGGGCACTTTTTAAAGTTAAAACACTTCTAAATAACTATTTACAGATATACTGTATTGATGCCGAAACGTATAGTTCTGTATTATCAAGTAGTTTTGGTCGTTTTAGGTGCGTTCCGCAGCACCTTTTCCCCTAAGAGTCCTGTGATCTGAAAATGACAAACATTTAAAGGAGTTTTTGTATTATGTGCTGTAGTCATACCACACTGAGGACACCGGAATGACAGTTCCTTGCCTGCAGCCTGTGTACATAATATAGGCAATGAAAACATTACCTTGAGTTTCCTAAGACAATGTGGCTTTTATCTACATGAAAGAGGGATTGTAAGGTCTTTTGTTGGTATTATACAGATTAATTTAAGTTTGGCTATACATCTGTGATTTGCATGCTGGAGACTTGCAGCCTACTTGTTGAAGGGATAGTCTAATACAGGGCCACAGGAGTGGGATCTCAGTACCTTTTTAAATGTCAAAATTTCTTCTAGATTATCTCTACTAAAAAAAAAAAAACTACCTCAGGGTCTATGATTCATAGGAAGGAAACATATTTTTCCACTCAACCTACTGCTTTTCTTTCTTCACTTCCAGTAGAATAAATAAGCAATACACTGAAACTTTGGTACTCTACGATGCTCAATCGTAAATATGTAGGGTTTGTCATGATCATCCCTTCTGAAACATCTTTAAATCTTGCAGCCTAAGGCGTGTTCTTCACTGTGTTGAACAACTAAACTTATTAAAACCGCTCTGTTTGTTAAAACACTCACTTTTGCTGTCACACTGTGTCAAAACTGTTTTTCTAGGGGAAAAAATGAGTAACAGGATGGACGGTCCATCGGGCCAGGGCCCCAGGGCGAATGGGCCCATTGCAGCACCCAGCACCCCTGTGAGCTCCTCATTAGGCCCACCTCTGTCTCCAGAGGAGCTGGAGGAAGAGCCACCGTCAACTCTGACAGATGTCACCCAAATGTGGATTAAATTTGCCAAGACTTTTGCCATCATCTTCCCGATCTACGTCCTGGGATATTTTGAATTCAGCTTCAGCTGGGTTCTGATCGGACTTGCCATGTTGTTCTATTGGAAGAAGAACCACGGGAGTAAGGACTACAGGATAAACCGCGCCTTGGCATTCCTGGAGCATGAAGAGAAGGTAGTGAGGCAAAGTCTGCCTACCACTGAGCTCCCACCGTGGGTAAGTCCCTTCAGTTTTATTACAGTTCTTGTATCATCAGTACCAAGTAATCACTGCCTTGTAATTGGACTACTTTATTAGCATCACCCTATTAACATTTTACAACTGAGCTACATCCTGTACTCTTGCGGGACCAATACTCCAGAATAAAACGTTTTATCGTAGGACAATATTTTACCTAGAAGACAGTACCCAAAGAAACAAGTCTGCTCGCACCTAGCACGCTGGATACAGATCGAGGTAGACCTGTCTAATGGCTTCAGCTTTTAAGGTTTTACTCCCTCAGATGAGGTCATTTTTGTACAGATAAAAGAGGTTTACTGATTTGTAAATAAACCTTGTGTAGTGCTGGGATAGTGTGAGTCTTGGTCAACTAGAAAATTACAACTATTATCAAGAAAAAGCGACACAGTGGCACAGAAACTGCACATTACTGAATGCAATAGACGTCTTCATGCAGGAAGATTGCTCAAACCCTTTTTTCATTGAGAGCCCTTAAAAAAGACTATCTCATCATTCTTTGAAAAAAAGTCTCACTTTTCAGAAAGAACAAAAACTGTGTTATTCACAAACAGATATTATATAAACTTTTGGGGAGAATGGAAAAGAATATGTTGTGTGTTCAAGTCAGGAACATTCACGTTTAACTTTGATTTCACAACCCCAGTAATGCATCATATTGCATCGTACTGTATCATATCATATTGTATAGTATTGTATTGCGTCGCATCGTATTGTATCATTTAATGTTGTTGTGATTAAAATGACTGTAACTGATATGGGATAAAATTTGAGTAAAAACTGTTAAAAATTCACAGTAAAGTTTAGAAATTTCATCAGTTATAAGAAACTTTAAAGTGACCCAGGTCAGAGAACAGCCATCAGAAGGGTTGCAGGTTTTCTTGGATGCACCACTAGCTCCAGTTTGCCTCCAGTACCTTGACTCGGCTGAACCCTCTCTGATATTTTCACTCCAGCCAAACGCCCAAAGGAGAAGCAGTCCTCGATGAATAATTTACACCTGACCTCTGAGCCTGCGGGGTTCCTCTGGGTTGGCACTGTTTTTGAAGGAGAGTCATGAAACCTGTTCTCGTTTTCACTTTCTTGGATTCGGCATCTTGGTGTGGTTCCCTGTCTGTCAGCGTGCAGAGGGAGGACTGGCCACACGCCTCACACATAGCTGCCATTCTCTCTCTGTCTACTCATTCTCTTATTATTACATGTGGCAAGCCAAAATTACCAGTTATAAGCATGTGAGGAATGGAGTTTACCATTGGGTGTGTGCTCATAGCATGTGAGCAACCTGCAACCTTCAGAGCTAACTCTGTAGATGAGTCGGCATGTGTTGGTGGAGATTCAGTTGAGCATGGTGTTTTTCCAGGAAGGTTTTTTTAGAGCAGGATAGTGGATGGAAACGTTGAAACCTCAAATACGTCATATCTGCAGGATTACTTATGGTTAAAGAGGGCAAAACGACACGAGACTCAATGTGTGTGACCGGTACCAGTTCCCTCTCGTTAATGGAGAAGGTTCTAACCTGTCCAGACCAGATAAGCAGATATAGGCGAGAGTGACGAAGTATCATGAGCAAAAGACTGACAGATATAATTTTGAGGCCAATATAATGCCAAAGTTCTGCCCACAACCCTATCTGATTCGCCAGAGGCAATACGACTTCCTTTAACATTTCTGGAACATTTGAGTTTTGAATTTCCATGTTTTTACTGTTAATGCGTATTGGTCTACAGTCTCATTGACTGCCAGTAATGGATGTCAGTATCAACCCTAAAAAAACAGTTGTTTTCATTGGGATTGATGGATTTGGTCCAAGCTAGGGCTGAGAGATAAGGGGAAAAGTTAATCACGATATATTTTTTTCAAATCAGTTGATATCGATGAATATCTTGATATAAAAAAACACTTGTCAATCTTTAATGTTCCCTGTTGCTCTTAAATCACAATTTAACAGTGCTTATTGGTAGCACGTCTTTTGCAATACAATAAGCAACTGCATATGTGAGGTCTTTGTGTCTATTTGACATTTTGTCATAAGACGTTGTGCTAGAGAAAGTGAAATGGTCAGCTGCATGTGTTAAAGTGCTATGGTTGCGTGTAGCTGCAGCCTGCTACTACGCAGTTGCTACGTGGTTCTAATTCAGCACATGATTGGTTCAGTGCAGTGCGAATCGGACCCACTCCCCTTTTCATTGGCTATTCATATAGTCTACCAAAACATGGCAGAATGCCGACAATTGAGAAGCACATTGACCATGTTTGATATCAATATCAAGGGAAATTAATTTTTGATACTGTTATTGTTTTATTGCCCAGCCCTAGTTCAAGCCGTAACAGCTATTTATAGGAACGATATTGGTTTTGTCTGATGATAAATTAAAAAATTACTCATTGATACAACAGGTTCTGGAAATTTCCAGGTGATGCACTGACTATATTCACCCAGTGACAGCTTACACACGATGCAGGAGAAACTTTCCCTCCTCATAAGTAATGAAAGGTGGGTGTGGATATCGGTATCAGACAAATTGAGTTTGAAAATAATACTAAAAAGTTTCCCAGACCAGAAAACTGATGTTTGATCCACAGCATCAAGTATGATTCAGTCAGATCTTTGGTGTAATTGTGGAGCTTCTCCCTGCTTTGAAGCTGCACAATCATTCCACCCCAGACTTGTGAAATCGACACAGAAACTCAGTTCCTCAGTGATAAGGATGCTTCTGTTATGCAATGATATTTCTGATGATGATAATGCAGTGAATCCGTGAGAAGCCGAGTGGATGGCAGCGTGCCAGGTAGACCCAAACAGCCTCCTCCCTTCATCACATCCTTTATCACACAGACCTTGAGAAACTCGGTGCTGAGCGACAGCAGAGACGCTTTCCCGTAGAGCAGCTGTCGTTTTTGTTGTGTTGTGAGTCAGCGCTCTTATCTTTTGTCTTTATGTTGTTATTTTCACCACGTCTGTGTCACAGAGGTTTAAACCTGCACCAACAACATTTGGATGCGTAAAAGAAACAGTGATGATTGGCAGCTCATTGTTTGTTTGATTAAAGGGAAACCGAGGATCCAGTGAAAGGCTGCCACCGCATAAGTGTGTCACTCTGATAACCAGCCAAACAATCAGCTGCGAACTTTGACCCTTGAAAGACGCTGACACTCTGTCTGTCCCTGATCTACATTCAAGACGCTAAATCAATTTCACCTTTATCACACTAACCTCAGAGCTGGTTGATGAGCTGCTGATAGAAAGTATTGGAGTCGTCACTGAGCAGCGTTAGGAGCTGTTTTATAAAAGCAGTACCTCTGAATTAGCGAAAGTCCATGACTGGTCTTTTGTTGGACTTAAGGTCCTTACACACCGGGAACAACGCAAATATAGAACGCAAAATTACGAAATATTCTGAAGCTAGTTTTGACGCGCCTGACTATACACATCAAGCGCGATGCGATTTTGCGACTTTCCGGGGGGAAAAAAGATGCGTCCCGGGTGGAAGCAAGAAGACTGACACAACAGCAGACTGAGTGTTTTTCAGTTCTGATTAGACTCTAGTGTTGAGATGTCTGTCTGTCATGATAGCATGTACTGAGTCGGGGCCAGTACCAGATAGATAGATACCAGCCGGTTGGCCATGTTGCATACCGATGAATTTGACGTCGCAACAACACGCAATCTGATTAATCAGAAGTGGACACACAGTATGCGAAACTTTAGAAAAATAAACCTTAAAAAGAAAAAAATATTTTTTCTTACAAAAAAAAGAAAAAATAAATGCCGCAATAACCCAGGACAGGAAAACGTCACTGATGTGAACGCTTGTAATGACAGGATACGGGTGCTAAAAAAAATTGACGTCCGAAATAATCAGACGAAAAAAAAACACTTCCTGTGTGAAAGGACCTTAAGTGTCCTGAAGATGAACCCCAAGTTTATACTTAATGAAGTCGACAAATTCAACTTTTGATTCTACTTTTTTTAAATAACCTGGAACGGTTTTCAGCTCATTTTTTTGTCAATTTGATGAATAAATAAATTTCAAGAAACGCATTACCATCCTGACTCGTCTGATTCTAGCACAGTTATCTTGGCTGCTGCAACTTTCTTAAAAATATCTGCTCAATAAAAATACTTTCTCAATCAGGGTCTGAATCCATATACGACAGTAAGTGATACATTTCTAAATATTGCTAAAAATGTTCACTTAGTTTTGGATGATTTTCAAATATCTGTCAAACCTAGAAACAGAAACCAACAGTTAAATAAATGTTTGTGTTTGGCCAACGGTTATTAGTCCCTGAAACATAATTTTTTAAAATGGTTGTTAAAACTGCCACATCTCTGTTTTCTCATCTTTAAGTTGGTCCCTGGGGTAGAAATGTTTCCACTTTATTAATCTCCATTTCTATTTAACTTTACAGCGAGATAAACGTTGAATGCTTTAAATTCTCCCAAACGACAAACAGTCGCTTTGTTTATGAAACCAACAAAATTAACCTCTTCTGCAATGTGCTGGCACGTAAACTATGATCATGAGTGAAAAATGGATTCTGGTCCAGAGCCTGTCGTCTTTGTGGCTCGCTCTCTCAGAGAAATATTTCCAGAATGAGGTTTGATAGGCAGTGTGGGCAGCAGCTCAGGGTTCACAGGCCAAGAATGCCTGAGGTAATAACACAGTTTTATTTTAGTTGAAACACTCTAACACTGCGCAAAAAGCTGTTATCAGCACACGAAAAGATGCGTCTGTAGGGGATTTTTTTTAGGGCAAAAACAGGTGGAATTTTTCTCTTTCTGAGTATATGAGAATATAGTCGTTGGCACGTAAACGTTCTTCTCAACTGACCTGGCACTGTTTGAACCACATGAGCTGGAAAATCAAAGTTTTTGAAGAAGAGAGAGCAGAGGTAACAGAGTCAAAGTCTCTTGATGTGATTAGTAATGCATGACACGACACAAGACTGAAAAAACGACTCAAGAAACGAGCTGCAGCTACCGGCCGCAGATCAAACCCAGTCATCTGATTGTCGTGATTTAACATCAAATACAACTTTAGTTTGAAATTAGTGGCAGGGACACAAAGGTCATCCCAGGAAGCGGAGGACTTTCAAGGTGTAATTTATGTTTCGACTGCAGTGCAGACATAATAAAACCTGTGCAGCAGCATTACCACAGCTTGAGATTTGGGTTAGTAAAGTTAAGGTATGGAAGTTGTACATAAGCTGGCGGATATAGGCCACAGGTTCAACAACATTCCTGTCAAACTTAACACCAATACGGAAGTGGATATCTCAGCTGACAGAAATATGGGTCTAGTTAGCACATATTGAGTGTCACATTGTTTTGACTGGTTGTCAACACCTCCTACTTCTGTCTCAGCAGCAGAGGATGTGTGAGGCGCGTAGGCTGCATTGTCAGAAATTTGTTCCAGTGTCGAGATAACTTTTCTTGACTTTTGCTGCAGTATACTTTATGTTCTTATATTGCTGTTAAAAAATTTGATGAGACAAAACAGATGCTGTAGTTGTTGGTCTTGAACCTCTGTCCTATCAGAATCCATTTTGCTTGTTTTGTATTATTTTATCTCATAGACGACAGTAGAAGCAAGAATTGTAGAGTAAGTAAATTGGATTGTTTTAGATTTTTGGTGCTATCTCAAATCTTAACTAATCAGGAGGAGTTGCACTGTAAAGAGCGAAGGGCAACATTTGAGATGCCAGACAGCCGACTGACAACATAGATGATGCAACTCCACCTCCCCCTGTTGTATAATATCAAAGACCACATTCCTCCTGCAGTGGTCCCTGAAAAACTCAGCATTTTGAGACACATCGTGTATAAGAGGCTTAAGTCAGAAGGAATACTTCCTTAAAATTTTTTGAGACATAAATTTTAAAGTTTGACTCGTGTTCCATCTGTTTACATGGTTAAGGTAAAGAGAAAAAAGGTCAATAAGCAAATGTCAAGGCCACCCGACAGTTTGTAGATTGGCGACTGAAAGTCTTGAGTTTGACATTTTGACCTGAGTCGGTTTTGTTGTAGCCTGAAGGGACCGTGTACTAGAAGTCATTTTCAAGGCTTTTGTGCCTTCATTTTGGAGGTGAGAGGACAGAAAATAGAGCAGAAATTTGAGAGAAAATGGGGAGTGACATGCAGGGACAGGGGCCACACACTAAAATTAAACTTGAGCTATAGCTCATGGGGTGCACACTTGACCCACTAGGCTAACAATGCCGTTATTTGACCATATTCTGATGAGAGAGATAGTTCTGTGATTCTATCCAAATATGATAGAGGTTTTATTGCTCATTTCAACTAGAGAAGGACCATGTTATACCTACCTTAGTTTTACATTTTATCAAGTTTGGATAATCTTACAATTTAAACTATTTATCTTCCCCGGTTGTTTAAAAACTCATTTCTTTCTCCATTTAATACAAGATTTCAGGTACTGTCTCTTTAAGGCCCCCCTTCCCAACAGGCCCACTCTCTGTTGATTGGCCAGCTCTTTAGAACCCTGCCAGGATAGAACTTTGTTATAGTTACATGAATATCAAGGGAATTCCATGGCTTTGTGATGTCACAGAATTCCGTGGTTTAAACAGTGAGGTGAAGCTGGAGTCTAGACCAGCCTGCAGACTGAGCTTTTGAAGTTCAGATGTTCGTTACATATCGTATCAAAACTTAACTGCCAGGTAGGAGGAATATACGACATTTTAACAGCAGAATCTTAAAAAATATGGAATAGCTGAACACCTTAGACTGTATATAGAATGGACAGAGTCTACCTCCTCGCTGGGTGAAGCCACTCCGAGAACAGCACCCTCTGGTGATGGGCTGCAGTATAGGAGTATGCAGTATACAGCTCTGTTTTTAAAAGTTATCAGGAGATTCATGTTTTTTATGATTGACATTTGATACAGCCTATGGGCATACAAAGATTGCGTAGCTCACCCGGGGATATGCTGTTTGAGCCGAGCGCCATCACAGCGACTCTCCCGTTGAGTGCGTACAACGTTACTGCACAATGTTGGTTTTAGGAAATGAAGAAAAAACGTGGAATTACCGAGAACTTTTCGGCTTTAAATCTGTTTACTGGTGGGAGGTGGAACCAAGTTGTCCATAGATACAGTCTATGGTTAACACCCATTTGAAAAAAAACTGTCAAACGAATTTACCAAAATATGAGAGGCTGACTCCTTAATCTCCGATTTCTAAGCTTGAAGCTACATCTGCAGGTGAACAAATACCTGTAGGAAGTTTTTTACTCACTGTTTCTTAAAAATCTTCTCTGAAATGATGGAGGTTTTATTAATTCTCTGTCCACAGGACAACAAAGATGGATTAAAAAAAACCAAAAAACTTTGGTGTAAAAACTCTGTTTCAAGGGAAACAGATGTGAAGGCTAAGGCCAAAAAACCTCCTTTATTATAAATATCCTGGCATGTGGACTAACCTTAGATACAGAACTGATATCTGTCAAAACTTTGGTGAAGAGCCCCCAGACCACAAAACAGAGAGGCATCAAATCTTGATTTATTTGTTTGTTTGCTGCCTTGAAACTTTTCCCATCAATAATGAAGAGGTTGGTGGAGAGTGGCCTCAGTGGGCAGTTCCTGGGTGTGGATGAGATGATGTAAGTGTACGAATATGAAGCTTTGTGTGCTGTAAACATTCAGCTGTAGCCCGATAAACCTTCAACCTGAGAGGTGACATGGTCTGTTATCGTGGATTAAAACAGTTCTCAGTAGAAGAGAAGATTATGAAAAGTTAATTCAGCCGCAGTGTAACAGTTTACCACCCTGTGTCTCTTTCTGTTTCCCTCACCCCTCTCCTTCTTCCTCCCCTCGGTCTCTGTGTTCTCGTATGACTCGTGCTGCTGGGTGGGGCTTCATTCGCCCTTTTTGAAGTGCCACAGGGTGGGGCTCTGCTCCACAGCACAGAATGGAAACAATGTGGAGGAACAGACAGGCCTTGTGCTGCGCTGAACTGCTCTTACAGACAGACTCTGTTTGGTTTGCTTTTGGAGTGCTTTTCGAGCTCATTAAGTTCACTGAAAAGAAAACTACTATTTGATTCATGTGCTGCCAACTGTTGGGGGTTTATAACTTTGAACAGAGGAGAAAATTGTGCTTTTAACACTCTGTACTCCAAGAATTCCTGCAACTTCACAACCACCTAAGAGGGAAAAGTCAACCATATTCACTGTCCTGATTAAAAACCACAGTACATCCATAACCTGATTATTAGATATTTAAACTTTGAGGACCATCTTTTACTCATACTACTCACTCTTGGCAGCATTGCTATGTTTTTATACGTGTTATTGTGCTCTTAAACCTGTAATGAATACACCCAAAGCTTAAGAGGCCTATATTTGGTCCCAGTTTCACTGTTAATATGAAGTTTAACAAAAATTTCAATGAGGCTTCATCCAGCTAAATACCACCAGAACAGTAATTGTTTGAATTTCTTGTTTGTTTCGTCTCTTGTTTGGATTGAGGTCTGTTTCGTTGTAAATATTTGGCGCCACAGTGTTTTTAATCAGACTTAATTTAGCAAAATAACGCCTGAAAAAACGGACCAAGATTTCCTGGTTCTACCATCAAATCATCTATTTCTGGTAATTCTCAATTTCACTGTAACATGAAATCCCACAGAGGTTTCACTCTGGCTTTACCCCCAATTTTCAAATGTCAAGTAGTATGAAGTAGTATGCAAACTAAAAGCCATTAGTTCTTGGTTCATCACCTCTCAGGAGCAGCACCCTTCCATCTGTATCTGGAGGGTCTCAGTTTCACTGTAAGATAGGAAGTTACCAAGAGGCCTTCTCAGCTTTCTAACCTGAGCAAAATGAACCCTGAAGGAAACCAGTTTTTGGATTTACTAACAATTTCAGGCTTTTGTGTCACGACATCAAGTAAATTTGTTGCTTATGTTAAGGAGTTAAATTTAGAGCTGATAATTCGCTGCACTATCTAAACTCAGTTGAATAAATCATTGTCGGATTAGCACTGATGGGAGCTTGGGTATCATTCAGCATAACAGAGCTCTCGGATTCCCGTTACTGTAATTCCCGGCAGCACTTATCCTCCTCACATCCTCGACAGCTCCTCTCTCTCGCTCTCTCTCTCTCTCTGAGCCTATATTTAGACGTCAGCAAGGAGAAACTGTCTCGTCATCTGGGTCTCCTCTTTCTGCACCTTTCAGCGCCTCTGCAGACACTGATCGAGCAGCTCTCCTCCTCCCTGTTGTTGTTGTTGTTGTTGTTGTTGTCACCTTGCAGAGAAGAGTCGCTGGTCTTTTGATGAAGACTTGTGCAGATTTTCAGTTTTCATACAGTGACAGCAAACATTCGTAAAGCTGTCAGGAAATGCACTTAGTCTCTTGAATTTTAAATGAATGAATTCCAGTGCCTGCTGACAGCTTTATTGATCCGCTCCACACCTCTCTCTCTCTCTCTCTCTCTTTCTCTCTCTCTCTCTCGTACACCAAAGCTTTGTATGGGAGGTGTGGCCGTGGAGGGAGGCTAGGATTTCCAAACAGCTGTTTCATAGTCGGACAGTGAGACTCGCCCCTTTGACCTGCCGTGACACAGAGTAACACTCCCGCATTCGTCGGGGATGCCTCAGTCCTCCTGACGGATCAGTGTCAGAGTATTTGTGCTTTTCTGTCTGTAGCAGCGGGTCACGTTTGTCCCTCAACTTCCTGTTTCAGTCTTAGTGTTCCTGTCTTTGTTGTTTTTGCCTTAAAGGGGAGAAATGACAGGACTGCAGCTGACTGTTTTAACGACCACATGAGTCACCCTTTCCTCATTTTACTCCTCCGTTATATCAATGAAGCGGATGCAGCTGTCTGGTTCAGGTACACCACAGAGGACACAACAGATCACAGATAAAGATTCCACCTTAAAGACGTCTCTGTCCTCAGTGTTAACGCAGGCGTGATTGATTTGTTTCCCATTTACATGTTCAGATGTAACTTTGCCCTCTCTGTCCTCGAGTAATCAGAGACATAAGCTCAGAAGGGTTGGGCATTGTCTGATTTTGAACGGTTCGGGTTCTGATTCCGAGTTCTTGCTTCAATTCCATTTCCTAACGATTCTCTATTCTGACTCCGGTATCAGAACTTGGAATCAAAATTTGAAAATTTGAAAGGTACTTGGAATCTGAATGTTAGTCCCGGTCCCCATCGATGCTTGAGACTCGATGCCTAACCCTAGTCCTCAGTAGGGTTGGGCATCGTTACATTTTGAACAATCCTGGTTCTGATTCCGAATCACTTGCACTTGCACTTAGATAAGATTCTCTCTCTGTGTGGCTTCGTCTCATATGCTTCTTCCTTGTTGGTGTTCAGCGGCGGCTTCTTCTTCGTTGGTGTTCAGTGGTATCTTCCTTATTGGCTATTTCTTCCAGTCGGCGGACTCCGGCATCGAAACTTGGAATCGAAATTTTAAAATTTGAACGGTACTGGGAGAATTGGAATGTTAGTCCCGGTTCCCATCGATGCTCGAGACTCGATACCCAACCCTAAACCTCGGTCAGTGGTTGGATTATGAAGAAAACTACTATCCTGAAGACTTTGAATCTAGATTGTCTAGACTGTGTTTTGTGCACTGAATTAGAAGTTCTCTTGTTTTCATTCTTGTTTCCACATCTAAAGCTGGCACAGTCCTCCCTGTTTCTGTGTCTTAAAAATTTCGTCTTTCTGGGGTGAATGTCAAAACCTCAGCAAAGTTTCCTCCCTCCTCCCCAGTGATGCCATCCTGACTCTGCAGCTGTACTTATTGTTGTTTTTCTTCTCTGTATGAGCAGATCTCTCACCACCGCCTACTCGGGTTGTAACAGCAGCTCATTTTAGTCTCAACAATTTCACACCAGCGGTATCTTATCTATGATATATGCTGAGTTCAGATAATAACTCTGTGTTCTGTGTTTCAGAAATAGAAACTGTAACACCCACGATATCACCACGTGATGCTGTTAGGAGGACCTATTTGTTTATTGTGACAGTGCAGAGTTGTGTTTGCACCACTTCATGTGTCACTCATGAACACATGAGCTGTGTTGGTATGAGGGCATCAGGGAAAGTAGTGTTAAATATTTTTGTAGCTACTATAATCTGAACCGCTTGAATTTCTAAAAAGTTCAGGTGCTGTGCAGGATGTGACTAAACCAGATTTGATGGGTTTCAAATCCTTTTAACTCTATAAGCACCTAGAATTACCAAAGAACAACAAACTAAATGTTAAAGAAGAAAACATTTAATTATTTTATGAAAAAAAAAAAGCTTAATTTTAAATCTAAGGTGAATAGTCGGCGCAGTGGTTTGTGCCAACCATTGTGTTGGATCACCTCTTTTAATAACAGTTTAAGACACTCATTTCTAGAGTTTTGAAAGAGAGACATTCATGGGGCATCAAATGTTTTCAGTTGTCGACAAATCAGGACTGGTGGTAGACCAGTCCAGCTCCCGCACTTGTAATCATAGACATAATATACATAGACACCTCATAGACTGCCTATTGAAGCTGATGTATCAGCACAGCCGCCATCTTGGATAGGTCCTACAAGCGCCTCAAGCGCATTTATTTATAATGGTGAAAACCGTTTGATTATAATGCCAGTCCGGAGCGGAGCACAGCCGTTCCGTATCCTTTAGAATTTAGCCATTAGACTGTAATTCATGCAATTTAAAGCAATTTTATCATTAAAATCCTTAATTTTATTAATTCTAACAAAGTGGTGATCAGCTTTTCTACAGATAATTGAGTGTTTTTAATTGTTGCTGAAATGTCCTTGTTTTCAGAGTCCAAACATCGACTCACATGGACATGCTGTCTTTTCTGAGAATGCAGTTCAGTCTATAAAGGAATCACAATCCCCCAGTTTGTGTTTATTTATTCATGCATTCAGAGAAAAAGTCTGTCGGATCCGTCTCGGTGTATTCTCCATAATGGAGTGTTTCTCTGACTTATTAAAATGAAGGGTTTCTGTCAGAGTCGATCACTTATGTAAGAGGTCTATCAGAGTCTACGATAGTCCTGTCAGGCAGGTACTTGCTTTATACAGTCGGCACTTAAACCGCTTACAGGAAAATCTCTGCAGGGTGTCATCCATTAAACGACAGAAAGGCCGAAAAGAGAAAACACATTAGTCATTTTTTTAGCCTTGCTAGCGTCATTAGCCCGTCTGTTGGTCTGAGATATCTCAGCAGCTATTAGATACATTATGAACAATGTTTGTGCTGACGTTTATGGTTTCCTAATCGATGTTTCTTTACGTCTTTATGATTTGCTGACTCCTTTTTCATGAGCTGCCAGTAAAAGCTGCACAATTCATCAAAATATTGGGAGTTCATGATCAGCCAAGGGCGTTATCCAGACTGCAGACGTGGTGTTTCTGTCAAGTTTAGAAATTAGAAGTCGTGGCAGAAGTGCAAAAAAAAATCACCACTGAAAAATAGATGAATAACAGTCTTTAACTTGTGATTTTAACTCTTTTTTTTTTCGTCTTTTTCTCATTTCAGGTCCACTATCCAGACGTGGAGCGAGTGGAGTGGCTGAACAAGGTAAAGTCAACCATCCATACACCCATACTGTTATTTCTCCTCTTTCTTGTCCTGCCCACTGGTTTGCTCTGCATCAGGAGTTATAAGCCTGTTAGCTCGGAGAGACAGGAAGGTAGGATTTATAAATAGGCTCTGAATGTGGAGCTCTGCAAGACCCTGACCCAGCGCTGCAACATCCCAGAGAGAGAGAGAGAGAGAGAGAGGAGAAAGTGAAGTGGAGTGATAGGCAGTGGTGTTATAATAACCTTTATTCGTTTCCACGTTTTCTGCAGAGGGAGACAAATAAAACACTCAGTTCGTTGAGTTACTGGTTAAATTGAAGGTTAAGAAATGAACATTTGAAAAGTGAGGAATCATGTATAAAATGAAGTAAGATTCAAATACCAGCAGACCTGATCTCCCTCAGGCAGTCTGTCCCAGAGCCTGAGGGTCCTGAGAGCAGCACTTAGTGAAAATGTGAGGATGGTCTTCCAGGAGAAAGTAAATGGATGTAAATGAGAAAGAAAGAAAGAAAGAGTCCATTTCTGTATATTCAAAGGTACATCCTCCGTCCAGTCCTGAAGTAATTAAATTTCCAAAATCTGTTCAATGACTTTTTTGATGTTTATAGGTAAAAATAAAGTAATGCTACGATACAATATGATACAATACAATACTGTATAATTTAGATACTTGGCTTCAGGATATCAGTTATTACACCATGAGTTCAGACAGTAATACATTACAGCATTAAGTCTATGAGTCGTATTGTTTTGCAACCAGCTATATATCCTATCATATGTTATATCATATCATATTAAATTTGATAATATCAAATCATGTTATATCATATAATTACCATATTTATCATTTCATATCATATTATGTTATATCATATCGTATCATATCATATCATATCATATCATTACCATATTTATTTTATCATATTATGTTAAATCATATCATAACATATCATATTATATCAAATCATGTTATATCATATCAATATCATATCATATTAAATTTTCTTATATTATATCATATCGTGTTATATCATATCATATTACGTTATATCATATCATATCATATCCTATCATACCATATCAATTCATATCATATATCATTTCATATCATATCATATCATATGTCATATCATATATCCTTTAACAGCCCAATAATAATAGGGAATAATAAATGTTTTCGTGTATCTAGCCGTCTGTCCCCTACAGACTTTAAGACTTTTTGGACTCAGACGGTTTAGAGACCGATCCTTCAAAATATCACAGATTTATTCTGTCTCTTTGTCTCCTCGCCTCCTCGTCTCCTCGCCTCCTTTTTCTCAGCCTTTAAAAATTCGTCAGCTTTGTCACTGAGTTGCAGATTTAACGCCGTGAAGAGAGAAACACTCAGACCTCACAGCCCTCACTGTGAGGCTGTACGAGACACAGATAAAAGAAAAGTCCTGGCGATTGTTCGGCAGTTTTATGACTTTGGAAAGATACTCATGTCTGTTTGAAAGCAGCCTTTGTGGACACTTGTTTTTTGTATTTGTCATGAAAATCTGATGAGAGCTTGAGTTTTGAGGACTGCTCCAACAGAGAGATATCAGACCAGTGATGAGACTCATGTGTTTTGATTTGTATGTTTTCACCATCGCCATTGCTAACCTCCCAAAAGGTCAAAAACACCTGAAAACAAGCGCACAGCAACCAGCTCTGACTTTCCCCCTGGCAGACTCTGCTGGATCTGGATTCGGTGTTTCTGTCTGACACTCTCTGTCTCTCTCCTCCCTCTCAGACAGTGAAACAGATGTGGCCGTTCATCTGCCAGTTTGTGGACAAGCTGTTCAGAGACACCATCGAGCCGGCGGTGAAGGGAGCCAACCCTTACCTCAGCTCCTTCTGCTTCACTAAGATCGACATGGGCGACAAGGTGAAGAGACGCCCAGACTCTGATGATTGTATTTACACCAAAAATACTGAATCTTCTTTATACTGAACATTAAAGTGGCACAAACTTCAACCAAATACAGACATAAAACCAAAGAAACTGAATCAAAGCTTCGGTATTAGAGTTAAAATTAAAATTCATAGTGTTATAAGACCGTGGAGGGATTTGCTGACTTGTATTTTTCATGTTTTTCTGCAGCCGCTGAGAGTGAACGGAGTGAAAGTTTACACAGAGAATGTGGACAAGAGGCAGGTCATCATGGACCTGCAGGTCAGGTAAACACTTAAGCCTCTTATCTCCACAAACTCCTCTTAAATGTTTTTTCTGGTCTCTTAGGCGTGCAATTTTTTTATTATCTCAGAAAAACCCCAAACTTTCTTTATTTTCGCACATTTGAAAAACCTTTTGTAACCCTAAAAAGAAAACTTATGAAATTTAAAAACTACTATACCTGATATAGACTGATATTTCTACTCTTCGTTCCCGATTTAAAATGACGTACACTTTAGTTATGTATTTCAATTTTCCCTGTCCTGCTTTAACGCCACATTATTAATCCGGTTTTCCTTCTTGCCTCCTTCCAGCTTTGTTGGAAACACAGAGATTGACGTGGACATTAAGAAGTACTACTGCAGAGCTGGAATCAGAAGCATACAGGTACGACTGTTTCTCACGATTCACCTCGAAGATTTCTCAGACTTTCACAAACGTTTGAATGAATATTTCATTTCTAGTTTTTAGGGCTGAAACGGTTCCTCGAGTAAATCCAGTCTCTTGATGATCTTGTGTTTTCATCCTGATCGGCCACCGGTTAGCGCTGTAAAAACAAAAGCACATATTACGCTACCACTGACCGCTAATCCTCCTGGCCAGAGTGTAGGGCTGGGTGATATGGCCTCAAATCAATATCACAATATATTGATCACTTCACCTTGACAACGATAAATGGACGATAACTACTCCACAAGCTGCTCACCCCCTCCCACATTAACTTCGTCTACTTCAGCCGCTACAACTTTTGAACCGTCCTCCATCTCCTCACCTGTCTTTCCCTCTTTGTTACGGACTGGATGGGGTGGAGTCACGTCTCTGACGTAGGACAGTGTCTTAAGAGGACATGAGACCATAGCCTACCTACACACATCCAAAAACAACTTTATTTATTTTTTTGACACCAAATAAATTGACATGGGCAAAATGAGGTTGGTTATTGTCGTAAATTTCAGTATTGGGACATTTTCGGTTTATCGCCCAGCCCTACCAGCATTTTATCCTTTCTATCCTTAAGATTTGCTCCAACAAATCCCATTAAAATGTTGTACAAATATACTTCTTTGTGTTAGTTTAGTTGAACAATTAAATAAATAAAGCTGTATTAGAAAGTAGGGCTGGGCGATAAACCCAAAATTTACAACAATAACCAACGTCATTGTGCTCATGTCAGTATAGTTATCGTCCATTTTTCGCCATCCAGGTGAACTGCTCAACATATCGTGATATTGATTTGAGGCCATATCGCCCAGCCCTATCAAAGAGGCACATTCACATTAAATTCACATGATTATAGAGGATGAAATGAGGCCATGCTTGTTTGAAGCGCTCCTGGGTTTAACCCTGACCCTGGTGTTAGTCTGCGACCTCTCCGTTGAGAGTTTTTACATAATGCGTTGACTCAGCGGCTGATAAGGAGACGTTATCCTCTCTGCTGTTGGCACAAGATGAGGACATGTTTGCTGTTCAGAGATCAGAGGGAAAGTGAGAGGAGCTGGAAAGAGGCGACGGCGCTTATAGGAGTCAATATTTGCCTTTGTGTTTGGCTTAACTTTTACAGCTGCGGCGCTGCTCTCCTCTGTGTGAGCACTTTTTATAGACTGCTGGAGACATAAGAGGCTCAGAGGAGAGAGTTTCAGCTTCAAACTTATGGTGAGTCATTTTCCAGGAGGATGGGTTTGATTAAATGTCAAACTGCAGCGCTTTCTGAAACAGGAAGCTGTTCTTCTTCTGTGAAATGACTTTATCTGCTGCTAATGATTTCTGAAGCCTCCTCCATCAGGCAGAAGTGAGCCTACAGGAGGAGGAGGAGATAATAAACAAAACACTATCTTCAATCTTTCCCCTGAACTCGCTCTGATGAGCATAATGTTGGTATTTGATTACTCAGAGTGAACTATGACCAAATTTGGTGCTGCAGACGGGTCGTCTACATATCTGAGGTTTGAGTCACTGCAGCCTCTGAGGAAGCAGCGTCCTTAAAAAACATAATAAGCTCTCAGGGGCTGTGTCCACTTTCCTTCTCAGGGATTATAAACTATGATGCCAGTAAATAAAAAAACTGGGATGGGCATCGTCTCTTTCGCCAGTTTTTCAGTTTCACGCTGTGCTCTTGTGAGGATTCTTGTGATTCTTGGCACCAACATATTTTGCAAAACCAGCATTTCACACATTCTGAGCGGAGACAGACAAGTTCAGCCTTGGGTTTTTGTTTTGTTTGTAGAGCACAAACTGGAGGGGAAAAGCACAGATTTCCACCAAGACCAGTAGTCCAGTCTTTTGATCCAGGTCTTCAAATACAGCATCCTAATAAATGTAAAACCACTTCCCCCAAAACTAAGAGATCTACCTCAAACTGTGTGTTCAATTTTAATCACCAGTCTTTGCGGCTTACATCCATCCAAGCACATTTTCTAGATACTGTATCGGATGAAATATCCCAAAGCTGTACCTGAATTAAAGACATGAGGCCAGAAAATGACTTTGCTCAAAGTTAAAGTTTTTCTACAACTTTAGAGGCGCACGAAAACTCCTTAAATTTTCCCGTAAATTGACAGTGCGCCCTATAATCCAGCGCACCTTATGTATGATTAGTGTTTGTGCTTACTGACTGATTTTATGTGGTGCAATGCGCTTAAAAATCTGCTGAAATGTGTAAGTACGACTTTAGTACAACAAAGCCGTTCCGCTCAATGGATATTCAGAGCGTTACGGTACATCGTGTCACGTACCCCTGGCCCAGAGTACGCGCTAGCAACAGTAAACCAATCAATGCGCCAATTCTTAATGCGCCTTCCAATCTACCAATTAAAAATCTGTCGAAATGTGTAATTACGACTTTAATAAGCAAAGAAGCCGTTCCGCTCAATAGATATTCAAAACGTTACGGTACATTGTGTCACGCTAGCATCAATAAAACAATCAATGCGCCAATTCTTAATGCGCCTTCCAATCAGGTGCGCCTTTTGTGTGAACATAGACACATTAATTCACAGTGCGCCGTATAATCCGGTGTGTGTTATCGCCCCAAAAATACGTTAAAATGTGGATAAATGCAGATTTTGATGGTTTGGGAATTATTTAAAAACGTCATGAGAATAAAGAATTTTATTCTTTTATGAAAAATATTTGGTCATTTTTGTTTTTTTGCTAGCAACACATCTACAAAAAGTTGTGACAGTGGCAACAAAACTCTGGGGGACCATCGGCTATTCAGTAAGGTTAATTTATATGAGGTTAATGACGTTACTGTGGATACAATACTTAAGCAGACTTCGGATATTTCAAGAAAATCAGACAAATACTGATTGATCGTACTTCTCATCAATGTTGAACCAGCTGTTGCCAGGAAACCTCTCTTACGCTGTACTGATATCACATCTAACTGACTGATTATTGACGGTTTCTGTCCTTTTTTCAGCTTCATGGAACGATGAGGGTGGTGATGGAGCCTCTGCTGGGGGACATGCCTCTGATCGGAGCCCTGTCAGTCTTTTTCCTCAAGAAACCAGTGAGTACTTTGACCTTTGACAGAATGTTGTCACAGAAATCCTCAGAACTAACAGCAGTATTTAAAGTTGTTAACTGGGAGCACCAGAACAGACACAAACTGAAACTTACCCACAGGAGCTTCAAGCAATGACTCGCACATTTACGCTTTCCTCTTTTTGTGCGGACCCACCTAAAAACCGTTTCTTTCTGACTGAGTCGTCCTGGACTTCTCTCTCTCTCTCTCTCTCTATCAGTACATTCCTCCTCTCTGACTGCTGTCTTCCTTCCTGCGCCTCAGCACTTTTTATCTATCAGATTCAGGGTTTGATATCTCGCACTCTCGACGTGAGAAAGAAGAATCACCATCAGAAGACTGAGATGGAGATGTGAAATCATTCCCCTCTCCTCCAGAATTTGTTTTTCTGTCGTTTAGTGAAAGGAGGAATCGGCTTTGACAGACAAACAGGATTTAATCCAGTTAGACTCGGTTTGTCTGATCATCAGGAGGTGATGTCTCATGTCTGTAGTGCAGTTGCATAAGTCAGTCGTGACTGTTTTCGGCTGTACTTAGTTGACTGGTAACCATGGCGCATTGTTTCCCAGTGATGTCATTGGACTCACATACCAGTCATTGTTGCTTTTACGGCCACAAGCAACAGTTTGAGGTTTCAAACAAAGGAGGGAGCTTTATCTTCAAATGAAGAATGTATCACTCCGGGTACGGATCGGGTTCTGTTGTACCTACCTTTGGTTTCATGAAGAACATAATCCGGTTATTGTTTGAGCTCAGGTTGTGGATTATGTTGAAATCAATGCCTGGATCGGATTAGCTGGAGGAATGTGCAGAAAATCAGTCCCAGAGAGAAGGAAAGTTGAGAAAAACCATCTAAAGTTTGATTTTTTTTTCTAATCAATAAAAACAGATACAGGAACACAAAAACACAAGAACACGGGGGGAGGGGCCACACTACTTTGTAACATAAAAATGTTAGCCTGGCTGGGCCATCCAGTTGCGTGAATCACTTGCCGTTCCTTCCCACAACAGTCTGGACTTCGGCCAATTGGGACAAGTATTACAAATCAGAAAAAAAACGGGCCAACCACTGACTGTGTTTCCACTGTTCCCCGGACAATAGGGAAAGGCAGCCCCCTGATTGGTCCATGTGTAGATGGTGACATCTAACACATCATGTGGGACTTTTCAAAGCGCCGTTCATTCAGAACGCCGTTTATTCTGCAGCTGACTTTGCAAAGTCGGCAGATATCGTTTAAATACACGTTGAAATATTACCAAACCTTTACTTGATGTTTGAGAGCCCAGCAGGGAACACAGTTGCGCACTGTGATGACGTCAGGTTACGGTGGTTGGTTACAATAGTCTGTCTATCAAGGAAAGTACTCCCGCCCACTTTTAGGGCTCCCAATTGACCGAAGTCCAGACTGTTGTGGGAAGGAACGGCAAGTGATTCACGCAACTGGATGGCCCAGCCAGGCTATGAAAATGCTGTTTTGTCCATCTTACAGCCGACAGCTCTGTTTTAATTTGGAGACTGTAGGTCATTTGTTCCACAGATCGAATTTCTTCTACAATGTCCAGCCAGTGATTCAGTCCAGGTGGTTCAATTCTCAGCCAACTTGTAATGTTCTTCTTAGCTGCAAGAGATAGGACTTTGAACAGGTGTATGTCTTCTTTACTTCTTACATCGTCTGGTATCAGTCCTAGATAAATAAACCGAGGATCCTTAGGAATATTATATCCAAGAATTTCACCCATAGCTCTTAAAACTTCCTCCCAAAATGACCAAAATATATGAGAATGGTTGGCATTCAGTTGCCCACAATTTCTCCAGCAATATTGTTCTTGGCTTAATTGTTTATTTTTGATTTTGGGTGTAATAAAAAAAAAACTTGTCAAATTTTTCCAACCAAACTCCCTCCTTTCTTTAGAGCTGGTTGATGTATGTTGGGTCTTAAATACAATTTTATATACTCTGTATTTATTCCCAGTTGTTTCAAAAGACTCTTGCACAGTTTAAAGACAATTCTAGAAGGAGTTTGCTTGAACGCCCCTGTCAACACCTCAATCACATCATTCCCTTCCAATGAGAGTTCCCTCTTAATTTCCGTCTCATAAAAGTCTCTTTGAAGGTACTTGAATAGATCTCTATTGTCGAAGTTTGATCATTTTAACCTTTAAGAGCCAAAAACTAAAATTTGCTGTTCGTAATCCACTTACACGACCTTTTTTTGGCATCTGAAATCGTCTCTGTCTCGTTTATCGTTGCATATCCAACATGGTGACCAAAGTTCAGTTGTAAAATCCTGTTTTTCTTTACACGCTGTTATCTTACGTAATCTGATATTTCAGGAGCAGTCGTTTGTTTTTCTCTTAATTCTGCTTCTGCCAGGTTTGAGTTTCTTCCTGTGCGACTTTGGCAGAGCAGCGTTGTGGTCCACTGTGGTCTACATGTAGAGTGCTAACTAGGCCACGGAAATACACACCCACCTCTTCACTGTTCAGCACACAGACACACACGCACACATGCCAGCAGCCACACACCCACATATACATTTAATTTGTGAAATTAGTCACACATCCCTGCTGACAGCTTCTGTTGTTGACTCGAGTCTCAAGACATTTTTTCAGACGTTCATTTTCGCCTGAAAACTCGTCAGCTCTCTTGTTTTAGGAAACACTAATGATGTCTCTTGGGCTTGTTTTTTTTTTAATTATGTGTGTCTGAATTTAGGCGCCCGCTCCATGACTCACCTGTAAAACCGTGATCATATCCCACAGTAAAATTTAAAAATGAACATATATGCTCATTTTTAATCAAAGTTGGACATGTTTACCAATGTGTTGTTGCATCACCTCTTCCTTTAACAACACTCAGTAAATGGTTGTGAACCAAGGAGGCTGGTTTCTGGAGGTACAAAATTCAGGATTTCAGCCATTCTACACTTCAGAGTCTCCTTTGCTGCCTTTCCAACTGGTGACCGGTCAGGACCACTTTAGCATGTGGACTCTTCTACTAGGGAGCCATGCTGTTGTAATCGTTGCTGAATGCGGTTCAGTGTTGACTTGCTCATATATGGAAGGCCTTCTTTGTTAAAGTCGTTGTCTGGATGGCACCATATGTTGCTTCTGAACTAGGGCTGCATGCATAATCGATTTTTAATCATAATCAGATTATTTGATTATGACAATGTTAAAAAATTCAAATCGTCAAATCCTCTCTATCATGTCTCGCGCCTCCAGACCACCATAGACTCCGCCCTCTTGTCGGAGCACTCCCCAGTTCTCATACACACCAGTGTAAACAAACATGGCATTTGCAAAAGAAGGCGGTAATTTTGTGGCTTTATGGGACACTGCAAAGTCTGTCTGAAGGAGGAAACGCTAAAGTTTTTTTGCCCACACGGAAACAAAGTTTCGGGTGACTGTAAACGGTACTCGTGTCCGGCCAAAACAAACTTAATGCTCATGCTCCATACTCTTCCTCTGTCTTTTGTTTTTCCTGGGCAGGATTACAGCGCCACTCAATGGCTTGGCATATGCACTACATGGTTTTTAGTGGTTTCATTTTTGAGAGACTATCGAAAAACTTATTGTTTTTAAAGTGAAGTTTGGTGAAGTTGTCACTGTATAAAAAAATCAAGTTTTGGCCCAAATCGTGCAGCCCTAGGTCACTTCCTTGATACCTCCCCCCCAGTACTCCACAGATGCTGTTTTTTAAACTGTACTGGGTTGTCCCTTTTACTCTGTTGCAATGTCCATTATTTCCAAAAGTAATGTTAAACTTTGACTCGTCAGTTTTCTTCTACTGGTGTAACATTTATCACTGTTACCATCACTTCTGCCCAGACTGTTACTCAATGACGCAGCTGCTGTTGTTCAGTCAGGGTTGAAAACATGATACTGGGTAGATATCAGGGTGTGTCAGGAATGTGTGCTGGGATTTAGCCTCGCTTGTCACAGCAGTGCATTTTAATGTCTGATAACCTGACATAATATGACAGTATGTGACTTCTCATCATAGTCCTGTTTCCCTGGTAATACAGTGGCAGTAAAGAAGCTTCATAACAGGGTTAGAAAACCAGACTAGGCCCCCTCTCTGAAGATGAGAGTCCTTGTTCACTGTGGATGTTTCCTTTACGGACTGAGTGTAGGAAACTTGTCAGTACCTGCAGAGCGAAGTTTCATAATTTCTCCAAACTCAGATTTGTACATAAGTTTTGTTAGCTTGTAATGACAGGAAATACTTGGTGGAGCCCAATGAGAGGCAGCAGCACCTCCCACAAGGATAATCTCTTTGTGGTGTTTTCCCAGTTCTGCCTGCATTTAAATTATAATGAAAGTCTTAGTGGGTTTGAACGGTTAATATCAGTGTCTTATCTTGAATAGGTGAGAAACATTGTAGAGGTACAAGTCATGTTATACCGTTTGTGACCTCTCTGATTGTTTATTTTTATATGTACAAAGAGGTTTTAAACTCTTGATTCAAATAACAGACGCGTATACCTCCCTTTACAGTGCTGCAAAAGATGACATTTTTCTGTTAGCGTTTTGAGCAGACCCATAAATAGACCCTTGCATCAGGTCATCTGCCCTGTAACTTTTAAAGTCTATTTATGTTTATTTTTCTGTGATCTTTATTGTGTTTGCATCATGTTTGTTTTCTTCAATTTGGTTGATGTCTCTGTCATTCAGCTCTCTGTCTTGCTACTTTCTTCACTTGCTTCTTCACTGCTTTCCTCCTTTTTTTGCCGATGCCTCGTTAGCCATTAACCACAAATCTCACCTTTTATACCCTGTAAGTAAGCCATTAAGGGTGACCGTTATGGGTTTTCCACCAATCAGAACACAGCCTAGTAATATAGCTTTGTATTGGCTATCAACCAGTGATGCAACACGCCTTGTTATACTGGAATTTCAGTTCAGTGAGTCATGGATCAGAGCTGTTATGCAAGCAAATTACTTAATTTCTGAAAACTGGCACAAAATGTATTGAATGTAAGTGAAACTGGTTTGTTTTTCAAAGAGAGCGGGATTCAGACTTTTGTTTGTTTTAAAAAGCTTCCTTATATTATGATATTATCATGTCATTTGATCGTTCACACTCAATGAGTTTCTACACCATATGGTAGCGAACATGGAAAGAGAACAATCGGCCTTGTTTACTGAACAGAACATACATAGAATTTAGTCACATAACTGCTTGTACATTTAATCAGATTAACACAGTTTAGATGTACATTTCTTCACGTGTTGAAACAGTCTTACTTCTGTGTGGCAAGACTTCAGGAGTCGTCTTATATTTTCAAGGAAAAGACAATCGCAGTATATCAGGCGTTAGTATAAGGAGCAAGAACTCAAACACAGAAGAACTCAAACAACTAAAATATAACCAAACAAGGCAAAATGCTCAGAGATAGAATCTCAACAGTTTCCTTAAGAAGTTTTATTTCATGCAACCATCAGCTAAATCTAAATAATCCCCATTACTAACCAACAACCAACCAAGTGTACAAACAAGGTGACACTTATATTGACCGTGCGATTATTTTATTGACATAGTAATGATTTAATCATGCATCCAAAATAACAGGCCCTTGGATTTAATGGTTGCTTGTGCCTCTAAAGCCAGCAGTATTCTCATCAGCCCAAACAGTAATCAGACTAGCCTGATTATTATTTCTTTTTTTCTTTGTTAACATGGATTGATCTGGTGTATGCGATGCTGCGAACAAGTTGCTCCTAGCATTTGCAATTAAGAATTACTAATTGCTACCAGGGGGTTTGACCAGTTGGAATCAAGCAAATGCTGCATTCCAGTTAGCTCAGAAGACAGAAGTCCGAGCTGAAAATGACGTCACACCTGAGCTGTTTTATTGGTCATCAGTTCATTTCAGTTGAAAGTTCCGATTCTGAGCTCGTACATTCCTACTTCTGAGAACAACTGGAACGCACCATAAGCTCAAAGCACAGTAAAGATTGAAGCATTAGAATGAGATCAAGGTAATAGAACGATATCAGAAAATTGGAATGAGATCAAAGCAATAGAACACGATTAAAACATTAGAATGAGATCAAGGTAATAGAACACGATTAAAACATTAGAATGAGATCAAAGCAATAGAACACGATGAGAGCATTAGAATAGCATTAAAGTGATACAGAGATGTAGAAAAAAGGAGATGAAAGTGTAAAAAGAATAGAGGCAGTAGAATAAAGAAAACCATTATAAATTATGAGAGATGATCTGTTCTATTATGTAACTGCTGTTTATTTCTTAATGTAATGTAATTTCAAAGACTGTTGGATACATTACCTTATCGTGTCCATCCTGTCCTAATGAGAGCTAAGCCAATCTGCTCAGCTGATTGATTATTTGATGGATTGAGTTTAAAGTTGAGCTCCTGCTGCTGCAGCTCTGCTGAGTCATGGCAGCATCCTTAAAGGGATGATAATTAGCAGATAAAGAGTTACAAATGGCTGAACTGTGGAAAGATTTTCTAACCATTTCTTTGCAAAGTGAAACAGTTTGGTTTTATTTCATTTGATTTGATATGGAGTCGTTTGTCTGCTGTAATGAGGGAGACATTGAGATACAGATAAATTGTTTTTGGTTTATTACATTTAAACTGATTACACTCTCTATATGGCGATCTTGAGGAGAGTCAGTCTCTGAAAAATGTCACAGACTGCTTTTCCTTTACTCCTTAGGTTAGGTTTGTTTTAGCAGAAATTTGTTACTTATTGGTTTCAAACTGAGTTTTTGTTTTTTTTTCTGCCTTTTAGCTGCTGGACATCAACTGGACTGGACTCACCAACATGCTGGACATCCCTGGAGTCAAGTAAGAGACTGAATGTTGTGTATAGAACTATTTTACAAGATGTTTCATGTTTAATGTAGATATTTGATGATTAAATAGGAGCAGAGGAAAGAAAGGAGGGATTAGAAAGGGAGAATGTATAGAAAAAATGAGAGAAAAGAAAAAAGAAAGATGTAAGACAAAGAAAATAAATGCCAAAAAGAAAAAGAAAGCAGAAAAAAAATGAAGACATAAAGAAAGACGTTTGGAAAAAAGTAATGAAAGACAGAAATTAACAGAAATGAAAGATGAACAGAAAATGATGAAGGTTGCAGGTTGATGAATGAAAAAAGGAAGGCAATAATTAAAAAGAATAAAAGAATAAAAAAGAGAAAATGGCATATAAAGATAACAATAAAGATCGTTCAATTGAAAGAAGAGAATTGAAAACAAAAAAGATTGAAAAAAGATTATTTAGAAAAAAAGAGAGTAAGTCAAAGTTCACTGCTCTATTTACTTTATTTTACCTTAAACACACACCTGTGGCCTGTAGAGGTTAAAAAAATGTTTGCGGTGTCATCTTAAGCGGAAATAAGTGCTTTGATCATGATCTTTAAAAAATGAGGTCAGTTGACCCTGTTTTCAGAGGACTGTTGGCCCAGCTAGCTTCTTGTTTTTACCGCTGATTCCTCGTTAAAAGTCTGAACTGACTGTAATCCAGTGTGGCTAATAAACTTATTAAAGACGTGTTACTCTGCAAAAACAAAAAAACATCCAGTTCAACTTTATCCATCATGTGGCGGTGCATTGTGGGAACGTTTCAAACTCATGATGGACTGAGTAAAAATGTTATTATGGTGTGGTGTCATGCCACCAAACCTCCTTTCACATGCAAACTCTGGGATCAAGAGAGGCCGCCGGAGTGACTTCAGCGCTCATGAATTCAAATGTTCTCATTTAAATGAGGCGCAGTGAGACTGCAGTGTTTGTCCCGAAAATAGATCCTTGTTTCATGAGATAATATCTGATAAATGTGAACTCTAAACATTTGGAAAAGCTACAAACAGAAAGAGCAGTCGGTATTTTTCAGAGCGTGTAGCAGCACATCCTTCCTGCTCAGTTTAATGACAAGAGACGTCCCGGTGGACCCTCAGTCGGAGCAGGTCTATCAGACTCTGAGTCTCTGCTGAAACCATTACATTAAACACCGGATCAGAGACTGGATTATGACCCTTATTTCCCCCTCTAAGTGTTGATATTTATAGAAACATGGTTATTGAAGGGAAGCAGCCGCAGATAGATGAGATACTCTGGGGAAACAGTTCCAGATATGAGCATAAACCCTTCTACTACAGAGCCATGCTGTTGTAATGCCTGTTGTCAGAATGTGGTTTGTCATTGTCTTGCTGAAATATGAAGGTCTTCCCTAAATTAGCCATTGTCTGGATGGCAGCACTGGACCTCAGGATAGTTTTCCACTTGTTCGTCTCCACCCGTTTGCATGGTGTGAAATACGATCCTCCTGAAACACGGAGTGTTTTATTTTGAAATGAAGCCGAATGTTTCATTTTGTGTCTGTGCCCGACTTCCTTTCCAGCATGGGTTAATCTGTGCTGAGTTTATCTGGCACGCTCTGGCGTCCAGAAAAAACAGAACTCTTGCGGTCAGCTGCATAGTCCGGCGATCCACAGCGGAACAGAAAGAAGCCGTTGGAAATCGAAAAATCAACTTGAATGGTTACGATCAGCTACGATCGGCGGATACGGCCTATTCGTAGCCGTTCCAGATGGGTGGAAGCTGGACGTGAGGTCAGACAAGTTCACCACAATAACAGCTCCGTCTGTGCTGACCTCCAGCTGATCACTGTTTTTATGGAATCCTGTGATGTCACAAAGCCACGGAATTCTCCTTGATGTTCAAATTACTGCAACTACAGGTTCTTTCCTGGGATGGTTCCACTGAGCTGGTGGTGGAAACATGATGTCAATGTAGTAGTTGCATCAGTGGTTTTTAGCCCATGCGGTGACTCCCACTTTTGAGTCATATCTTTTTTTTTTTAATGCAGAGTTTTGTAGAGATATCTTTTCGAGAATGTTGAACTCTTGGCTCACGCAGTCTCTCACAAAGTGGTGAATTTCTTCTTATCATTCTCGCGAAAGGACTCGGCCTCTCTAGAACGCCTTTCTTAAAACCCACTCGTTATATGAATTAACCTGTTTAATACAGCCTAAATATGCTTAAACATATAAATGTGTGTGTGTACATATATATGTATATATGTATGTATGTATGTATGTAAAGTTTGAATGAGTCACTGCTGTCTGTGATGTTTCCTCTCTGTATGTTTCTGCTTCCTGTTGGTCTCCTGTTTGTTTTCAGCTAAGAAACTCTCTGTGGTTATTAAAAAGACTCCGCCCTGTGAAATGTAGCTTTCCTTGTTTGACTAGTTTGTGGGAAAACACTAGTTAGTGTGTATTTGTGTGTATGTGTGTGTGTGTCTGCTGTTTAGACCTGCCCTCGCCTCACCCTCTCGCTCTCTTCCTGTGAGTGAAGGTGACGGTGCTCATTATTTCCTCTGTTTATTTGCATTTCGTCCTCAGAAAAACAAACCGTCGCCCTCTCTGTGTGGATAAATATGTGTCTGAAGGAAAAAGCAGCGTCTAAACACAGAAATTAACTTTGTTTTCAGGAGAGATTCAGGTCTACAGCTGACTCAGGATCAGCTCTTTACTGCAGCAGGGTGTTAATGCAGGCGGCTGCTGCCCTCTAGAGGTGAAAAGGCCAAATACCAGCTGAGATGGATAGAATTTGAAAGAGGCTGCATACCTCGCTGTTGTTAGCTTATCAGGTCAGCGTGTCGCTCTGTGTAAACAGCAGCTGACTCTTGTCTTTACATACATGCAGGTTGTTTCCTGTTGGGATCAGCGCTCATCTTTCAGCCTGTCAGTCCTCTTAAAGATCCGAGATTTAAATAGTTTCTGCAACCAGAGAGGACAGAGTCACATGTGTGTGTCTGTTAATGTGTTTATGTGTCAGCGGGCTTGTTGCTACACGTGTGGGAATGTTTGGACATGTGCAAGACACACTCTGTCAGCTTTGTGGTTCTGCCAGTAAAGACCTAAGACCGTCTTTCTGTGTCATGATTGTTTGACAAAGACGTTCACGAAACACTGAAACTATATCCTCTTCTTTTTTAGTGGTTTGTGCGACAACATCATCCAGGACATCATCTACAGCTTCGTGGTCTTACCGAACCGCATCACCATCCCTCTGGTCGGAGAGGCTCAGCTGGCCCAGCTTCGCTTCCCCATCCCGAAGGTAAACCCCGGTTTGTCGGTTTGAAATGAGATCAGGAGTTTGGGAGTGTCAAATGTTTCCTCCGTTTGGTTTGTTTGTTTCTCACACTCTTAATTACTTCTTCAGGGTGTCCTGAGGATCCACTTCATCGAGGCCCAGGACCTGCTGGGTAAAGACAAGTTCCTTGGAGGGCTGATTAAAGGAAAATCAGACCCCTACGGGGTGATCCAGATCGGGACCCAGCTGTTCCAGAGCAAAGTCATGCACGAGACCGTCCACCCCAAGTGGAACGAAGTCTACGAGGTGAGAATCATCCTGACTCAAAGTGCGCTATCTGTGACCCCTGGTTCTGTTTTTAACTCGTTCCTTAGTCCAAACTAGATCACCTTTCTGAGGGGTCACTTTAGATGTGGTTTAAAACTTTGAACAAGTAGGACAAACTGTTCTCTGTGTTTCACCAACTATCCAGGAAGTTCAAAATCCACAGTCAATTCAAAAGACACAGAAAATGACAAATGTTTTTGTTTTTGTTTGTCTTGTGGGAAAGTTCCTTTTTTTGTTATTTCAAAGCAAAAAATTGATTAACAAATGTGAAGTATTTTTGATTTATTTTGAAGACAATGAAAGTTTCTATAAAGCAGCAAATATAGAAGATGTCTGAGTTTTAAAGTTTTCTTTCTAAACATATTTTTGTTAGTTTATCTCCACTCTGTCTACTCTGTTTGTGGAGGTTACAGTGGTGTGTTTGTGTATTTTCAGGCTCTGGTGTACGATCACTCAGCACAGAGTGTTGAGATCGAGCTGCTTGATGAAGACACCGATAAAGACGACTTCCTGGGGAAGTAAGTTTTTCTACTGAAACAGCAAATCTTCTACGTGTTTCCAGAACCTCAGAAAATATCCAACACCCTTATTCCATCCTGCTCATTTACAAGTCTGAGGATAGGACACCAGGTTTGATTAATTATGATTGTTTTTCAGTCTGATGATCGACCTGGCAGAGGTGGAGAAAGAAAGGAAGGTGGATGAGGTAAGCCGAATATTAGCCCTGCTTTAAAAACAGACACGACTCTGTAGTGGAAATCACCGCATGGGCTCAGAATCATCCAAAAAATCATTGTCTGCAAACACAGTTGACTGCAGTTGATAACAGCACCATGCAAACTTAAACCTGAACCCAAAGACCAGTGACTGTTCGATGGTCTTATAAATTAGTGTTCGTCCTTCCTCTTGGGTATCTTGGACCAAACTTTCTCTCCTTAAAACCGACATGGATCGGACACAAGCAATTATCTTTGGTCAAAGTGTCTGATAATACCGTTATTTCTCTGTCCTCAGTGGTTTGCTATGGAAGATGTGGCCACAGGGAAGCTGCACCTCAAACTGGAGTGGTTATCTCTGCTGTCCTCGCCTGAGAAGCTCGATGAGGTACAGAACCAGAACCAGAACCAGTCCTTTAAAGAGGTTCTTCTCTGCTTTTTTCCTCTATTTTGTTAGTTGTAACTTTATTTCTTGTCCTCACAGGCTCTGATGACCATCAAAGCTGATCGTGGTCACGCCAATGACGGCCTGGCGTCGGCACTGCTCGTCGTCTTCCTGGATTCAGCGAGAAACCTGCCGGTAAGTCACTCTGCAAAAACTTTTTCTTTTACTGTTCGGTCCCTCGGTTGAAACTTTCTCTCCTTTTTTAAACTTTGTGATTTTGTGCGATTGAAAACATTTTTACAAGTTCGACATATTCCTGGATTTCCCATCTATCCGATGTTCCAGGTATTTTAAAATACAAATCATCATTTTAAGGGTCATTTATTCGTTTTTTTCTAGCTCTCTAGTTCTTTCTTTCTCTCTGGTTCTCACTGTCAATCCTCCGACATACAGAATCTCATTTTCTAGACTTTTCTGCTCTTTTTTCTGATCAGAGGTATAATAAACCCAGAATCAGACTCTAGAAAATACAACCACAACTCTAGATATCATTATCATTATTGTATTTTCAACAGATTTCTACTTGCAGGACAACTTCACATTAAAGTCAACATTATATGTCAGTGTTCAATGAAAACATGAGCCGACTTATGTATCACAATTCCGACTTAATTGAAGGTTTTCACCGAAGTTAACGTCAAACAAAGTGATCAGGACTTCTGCAGGATTATTCATGTTGACGTTTCTGTCTTTTCAGCTGCTCTAAAACGCCATATTTATGTAGATGAACGTCCAAATGTCCAGTTCTGCTGCTGGAGCACGGACTGCAGGACAGGATGTGGCTCCACTCTGTTGGGGTTCGGTAGCTCTTAGATGAAAATCAACATTTTTGCCACATAGTCAACAGGCAGAAGTGAAATGTAATGGATCTGGTTTTATATGAGGTGTGATCAGGTGGTCCCTTTAATAAGTTTTGACCAATCAGAATCAAGTTTTTCAAATGTAAGTTATACCAGGATGATGGACTGAACTGCTTCCACAGACAGTCGATGGTCTTTCTCATCGTAGACAGTATTTTCCAGGGTAAGGATACAGGATTTGTCGGTGGTTACAGTTCAGACCTCACCTTCCTCTTTTCAGCCTGCTCTTCTTCTCTGCCTCTCCTCTCTCCCCTCCTCTTCCTCCCCCCTCTGAAGAGCGTCTTCGAGGGGAACTTGGGCTCTGGATACTTAAAAGAGAGGCGGGCGGCGGGCCTCGTGTTTTGCGAGAACACGTCCTCTCTCTATAGGACCTTATTTGTGAGTGCGCTGGCTGTTTCTCTGCATCCTAGAGTAATCTGACCCAAACCCAGGTCTGATCAGAGCTTACTCTCTTCGTTTTGCCTGTTTTTTTTTGGTTTGGAAGAAAACAAAGGTTTGAATTGTGTGGCTATTGAGCATGAATCTTACTACTGCATGAGTTAAGCTCATTAATATCATGATTTGTTATGATTTTCATGTGTTGGCGTTCAGGTGATTACAAAGTTCAGAAACGTGACAAGTAAAAAAAACAATGACAGTCAAGGTTTTAGTTTGAAAAGAATCAAAAGCATCCTTCCTCCTCAATCGTTTCTTCTTTTTCAGGATCTGAGATTTTTGCAGGATCTTGTGTTTTAACCTCAGATTTACTGTGTTTAAAAGTGAAGAAAATAGTCCGTCTGTCTCATTTTGAGGAGGAAGGACTGCGTTTTGATCATTCAGAGACGCTTCAGATCAAACAGAGTGAATTCTCTGGATTGCTTTCCCTCCATTTTTACTTTTTTAAACCCTCATCATGTGTGTGAGCAGGTTTTCCCAACCTGCCTCCTCTGTGGTGTTTCATACCAACCCAGCCAGCAGGGGGCAGCACATGGTTACCCCTCTAAGAAACACTGAAGATGACTTTGATGTTGTTCGCAGTTTTTCTCCCATCATGGAATTTTGTTCTAATTTTTACTGAAAACTGTTTTTGTTTATTGATGACAGTCTAACTTTATACCTGAGAATCAGTCGATCTTTGAGTAACTATTTATTTAGTTTGCTGTAATATATGAGCTAAAATTTTCTGACATTGGCTAACTAAGAAATTGGCTAACTTAGAAAATTAAAATCATCCAAGACGTGGATGATTTTAATTTTCTAAGTTAGTAGCTACGTTACTTAGACTTGGCACACAGCCACGAAAATTTCGTACACATTTTGCATCAATCATTTTGTTCTGGACCACGACCAATGTTGAACTTTTGCTACCTGTGGAACAAAGTGTAAAACTATGTTAAATCCAAGCAAAAAAACCTCTACTGTAAAAAAAACGGAGCCAATGAAGAAGTGCTGAAAATGCTGTTCCCCAAGTGTCCACTAGAGGCTAGCTCCTAAAGCAAGTTGATCCCTTAGACTTGTGTAAAAACATAGATGTAGTCACGGCAACGCACACCATTTGAGTCTGAGGTGAAGTATTAGCGCTGCTTTCAAATTACCTCGGAAGTCAGATGTCGGAGCTGAAAATGACGTCACACCCAAGTTACCAGCGTTTTAGTTACCAAGTCGGAAAAAAGCAAAATCGGAAGTGGAAACAAGATGGCTACATCTATGAAAGTTATTTTAGCACTTGCCTTGTCCGAACATAAGTCAAGCGCTACAGTAACTTTTGTAGACGTAGCCATTAGGCCTGGACGATATAGAAAAAAAGCATATCGATAAAAAATAAATCATATTGATCGATATCGATAATTATTGATATAATTATTATAATTATTTAACATATGTTTTAATTGCAGCCCTGGATGTTATATGCTATTGCTTAATGACCTACTTTTAATAAAGAACACAGAAGCACTGAATTCAAATTCAAACCTTTATTCAACCACCTTTTTTATTTTACCACAACTGAAAGTTTTTTAAAAAAGAACTAAAAAAAAAAAAGAAATCAACTTAAGGGGCCTGAGTGATGTCAGTAAATACTGACAAACATAAAGACTAAAGTGACCAGAAAATCTGATAAATAAATATTTAAATAGTCTTTTGATGAAAATAAACAAAACAAACAAATATATAAATAAACAGAATAGCTTTAGGTGGGAATAACATACTACCAGTTTTAACTGTGTGAGAAACTGCCCACAGCCTGGTGTCTGAACACTGAAATATTTCTCCCGGGGTCGGGAGATTTATTTTTTTTAATTATCATGTGATTGACTTGATACGCAAACTGAGCACGAGAAGCAGGACTTATCCACGCCGGTGTTGTGTCGTAGAATGCACCCCTGCCGAATGCACCCCCTGCTAGTAGCCATGATCCAAATACTCGCGTCTTTGTAAAATATGAGCTCATTTTCTTCCACTTTAAGAAGCTAATGAGTGGACGGGATGCAGGGGTGCATTCTTCTCACCTTTTCAACCCCTGACCCATTTTCATGTCTGAAGCGCTGTGTTTGAGAAATACTTGCGGCCGGGCACTTCATATCGCGGGTCGAGAGTGGCTAGAAGCTGGTCGAAGCCAGGCTTTTCAACGGCAGTTATTGGCAGTATGTCCCTCGCTATGGAGCATGTTACTGCATGGGTGATGTCCTTATGCCGCTCGGACGCTTTGTCGTATTTTGGCAAGAAACGAAGTCCAGTTTGGTCTGCTTCACTTGCTTTGTGCTGGTGCTGGCAGCGGTTCCAGAGGATTCCTCCGACGACGACGTGGAGCCGCGGCGCGGCCGACACAGCTCGTACTCCTGCGGGTGCGACCGGTTTAGATGGTAAAACAAGTTGGTTGTGTTACCAGACTTGGTTTTTACTAATTCTCTGCAAATTTTGCAAACGACCGCTGTTCGCTTTTTGTCAGACTTCTAAAAACCAAAATACTGCCATGCTGGTGAACTACTGACAATGTCCTCCGCTTCTCCTTGCTTTATCATTTTTTCTAATACACGTGCTGTCTGTTGTGGTTTGATAGGGGCTGGGCTTGGTGCCGTAGCGTAACTGGGTCTGCGTTTGTGATTGGTTGGGAGGAAGTAATGACTGTAGCAAAAGCTACATGATAGGCTATGATGAAAAAGAAAGGGAAACTGTGTTTTTCTATCGAACTTTTTATCGACCCGTTTTTTTTCTATCGCAGCACACGTCTATCGATCGATATATATTGTTATCGAATTATCGTCCAGCACTAGTAGCCATCTTGTTTTGCTTTTTTTCCGACTTGGTAACTGAAATGCTGGTAACTCAGGTGTGACGTCATTTTCATCTCCGACATCTGACTTCCAAGGAAACTCGAACGCAGCGAAATGGCCAATTAGTCGCCTCATTAGAAATGCTGACGAGTCCACTAAGAGGCGGAGTTAAGGCGGACTTTTAGCCTCCTCGCTAATAGCAGCTAATTTTTTACAAACCGTCCATGTTTGTTGGCACACAGGCTGATACTTTTAAGATCGGCATGATTTAGAGCATCATTGTGCTGACTTGAAGGATAGGACTGTAGTTATCGTTACTGACGTTATTTCATGTTTTATTCAGTTTGGTTGAAGCTCCATTTTCATGAGTTTTAAATAAAGTTAATTTGAATAAAGATCAATGGGTTTCATCCCATTATTCTCATATATAAATGTCCCCAACTGTCACCACACCATCAGACCTTCATTGAATGACTCCTGCTACTGATCATTTGCTCTTTTTCTATTTTCACCATTGACTTCCATCCTAATCAAAGCTGTTGTGAAGAGAGTCCAACCAATACAAGCTAACTGGGCTTGGAGAATGGCAGATATCGGTGCAAACGTTGGTAGAAATCCAACACAAACAGTATTTTTTACATTTTTTTAATCTTAAAAGGATAATAATCTGATTTTTTGGATGTGCTGCTATCTGCCAGTGTTGTTTGGACTCTAGTTTTGTCCTCATGTCCAGGTTGAATTGGGGAACGTCATTAACCATGTGATCATCTCTCTGTCTTCCCATTATGTCCCATTGTCTGGTGATGCCGGCGGTGCTGGTGTGTTTTGTCCTCCACCTCCTCCTCTTCCTCCTCTTCCTCCCTGCATGCCCCTCTTTTCCCCTAATAACCTGCTGGTGTGTGTGTCTTTGTTTGTGTGTCTGTGTGTGGTTTGCTCTCTCCTGCCTTGTCCCCGGGAAAATCAAAGCGCAATCCTTTAGAGTTCAACACGGCGGGGCTGAAGAAGGCCTCGCTCAGTAAGGCCATCAAGGTAACGACACGGTGACGAAGCACACAAACGCTTAGCGCTCTGACACCGAGGAGAGATATTTTCAGAGCGAGGACACGTTAAAGACTCATAACTACGAAATATTGATGATTTAATGTTAAGTCAGTCAAAGTGATGCTACCATCGATGTTCTTGTTCCTTTTATAGTGTAATTATTGTCTAAACTATTGATGATTATAACCCTCAGAAACAGATCTAACTCAAGACATTTAAAGCCCTCAGGAGGAAATATCCACCAGGGGGCGCTGATGTAGAGTTCATATCGGCTTTGTGGCCAGTTTCAGTCACCAGAACTTAACTTCCTTCCTGACTGTTGTTGTGAAATCATTAACAAACTCCACTAATCATGTTTGTGTCTAAATCTGTGTCTAACAATGTGTGTTGTAAATAACAACATTGTTGTACACTCACACTCAGTCTTTTGATTCTGGATCCTTGAATTGATCTTTTCTGTTCATCTGATCTGGTGGGACTTTCAGACTTCCTGGTTTGGGGTCTTATAGTTTGAACCTGATGAGTTTTACTGCTGAAGTCTGTAGTTTTAACAGATCATCACATTTGGCCTCTGAGGACTTAAATGTGATGAAGTAGTTTGGTACCAATAAAAATGTAAAAAAAATTATGTCCTTAACTGACTTTATTAGAGCAGTAAAGTGAATTTTGATCATGTTTACATTCTACCATATTGTTAAAACCACGTTTTAACACACGCATAAGTGTGGTCCATATATAGTAGTTTTTAGTTACTAATTGCATGTATAGCTTTGTAGATAACTGTAAAAAAAAAAGATGCTTATAGTCGATGTTGACCAACATTAAAACCTAATATTGTATATGTTTGGAGGTGGATAAGGGCCACCATTAAAGAATTTTCCATTTTTAAGGTCTGAAATTTTTAAAAGTTCAGTTTTTCCCCTCAAAATTCATAGTTTGACTTTTACATTTTACCTGAATGTTAGAATTCAGACTGAAATCACAGCTCTACAAATATGTCGCATTTCTGAGGAGTTGGGTCCCAAAAACATAAGCAATCCACGGAAAAAGTCACAATTATCAGAAAAAAATGAAACTGAGAAAAAAAATTGGAATTCTGAAAAACAAACAAACAAAAAAATCTGAGGAAAAAGATAGAATTTTGAGGAAAAGTTGTAAATCTTTGAGAAAATTCTTTAAATAATTGTAGGACAACCAAGAAAAACATTAAAATTGTAAAAAAAAAAAAAAAAAAGTTAAAATTCAGAGAAAAATATCAAAATTGGGGGAAAATGTAAAAATTAATCAGGAAAAATGTTTAAATTCTGAGTAAAAAAAAATGATATTCAGAGTAAAACAGAAACCTGGGAAGAAAGAAAGAATTTTCAAAAACTGTTTAAAATATTGAGAAAAAAAAAATCAGACTTTTGAGTAAGACAAAGGAAATCTAAAAATCAACTCAGAGACTCAGAATTAACTTTTATATCTTCAAAGAAAAGGTCCTTTTCACAGAGACACCACCATGTTTCTACTGTAGCCCAGAATGGACAAACTAGTGAAATACGCCTTTTTGTATTTAGTGAGCAGCTGTGTGAAAAGAACCAGCAGTAAGGTGAAGAAAAAGAGAGAGGGTGCTGTCAAACATTTACTGTTGACACAAGGTTTTGGTGGTAAAAACTCAACTTATATTTATGATTGCATAACTGGAGCTTTTTGTTAACGTTACTTTCCTCTTTAATGTGGCCCTTCCACTCTGACAGACCATGTTACTATCATTGCATCTTTTTTTAAAGTGCATTAATTAGACACTGGAGTTAGAATCAACAGTTAAAATGTCGATCGTGTGTCTTTTATTAATTTGAAAATACTGATCTCTGACTGAAATGAAATCGTGTCGCGTCTCCTAGCGTAGTTTGCTCAGTACGAGTTTGCTATCTCTCGTTCTTGATTGAAAAACATTTTTTCTTTTTCTGCAGTCCGGTAAAAAAGTCACCAGTGATCCCAGTCCGTTGGTCCAGTTCACAGTGGGACACAAGTCCTATGAGAGCAAGGTGAGACCCAAAACCCACGATGAGGAAAGTTCCCATTTAGGATAGTCCTTCGGCATCCTGTACATCCTCTGATCTTAAAAACACGAGCACAATGATGAAGAAATTGATCGATCTCGCCTTTTTTCCCCTGTTTTCAGACTCGATATAAGACCAATGAGCCGGTGTGGGAGGAGGCCTTCACCTTCTTCATCCACAATCCCAAAACTCAGGAGCTGGAGGTGGAGGTACAGACGCCTCATCAGCGGGTTTCCTGAGCGGACCAATCTGTGAAGTTTGTGTTTTTATCCCGATGTGTACGCTGATGTTGTCGGACTCTTCCAGGTGAAGGACGAGAAACACGAGTGTTCGTTGGGGACGTTAACGGTGCCCCTGACTCGCCTGCTGGAGGCTGAGGAGATGACCCTGAACCAGCGCTTCCCCCTCAAAAACTCCGGGCCGAGCTGCACCCTCAAGATGAAGATGGCTCTGCGGGTAAAACGACGCGCCACTGATGGTTTTCTCCAAATAATACATAAAATATAAGCCTTTTATTCCTCTTTCGTATAATTCATAAACAGAGCAGAATAAAGCCGCAAGAGAGAGACGGCATCAAAGTCCCATATGGTGGAGTCATAAATATGAAACAGGGTTTCCACCAGGAAAGAGCTGATGTATTATGTATAATGCAGATTTCAAAGGGCCCGACGTAAAGCCAGTGGAGCTGCAAACAGTGTTGCTCAGTAATATTAGTTTACGATCTGCCGAGTTTTTAACCTTCTCCAAAACTAGAATCTTCTCTGGGCCTGAGTCTGTTCAAGGTTAGGGTTAGGGTTATGGTCCTCTGGTTTGACAAAATTTGACCTTTTTTGAAATCATGACCTTCTAAGTTTGAACAAAACCAATCTCCTGATCTGTCCGTGTGTATCATTTCAGGTTTTGTGTCTGGATAAAAATGCATCTGTACCTTCAGACTCCACCCCGTCATCTGTGCAAGTCCGTAAAGGAAGCTCCTCCAACGCTGCCTCTCGACCCTCCGTTTCCTCTGACTCCCAGAAGCCTCCCTCCTCCACCTCCGATATCCCCCGCTCCGCCTCAGTGTCGGCTCAAGATGTGCTGCACAGGCAAAAGGACGCCAGTGACCCCTATAGATCGCCAGGAAGCACAGACTTTGGACAGGGGGCAGGAGGAGGTCAGAGCCTGGCAGATAACGGGAGGAGCACCTCCAACCTGGCCATCTCGGGTTCTCAGCAGTACCTGGCAGGAGGGAAAGAACCGACGCCCAGCATCGCATCGGACATCTCCAACCCCTACGCTGCCCAGGAGCTGCAGCTGAGACTGCAGCAGCTGCAGAAGTATTTATCACTCAATCAGATATCGGCTGACTTCTGTAAACTTCAGTGCACCTTTAGTTAACCTCCTCCCTCTGTCTCTGTCCCTCTATAGCGGCTCAGGCCCCAGTCACTACCCACTGGGTGAGATTCAGCTGACGGTCCGACACAGCTCCCAGAGGAACAAGCTCATTGTGGTCGTTCACGCCTGCAGGTACAGACCAGTCCGAAAAAAAGTCTGAAACTGGAACTGAAATGTTTTCTTCAGCCTTTGTTATCTCCTGGTGAGAGTTCGACTTCTTTTTTTCTTCTAAAAGATAATATCCGTTTTCCTCTCCAGGAACCTGATAGCGTTCACAGACCACGGCTCAGATCCTTACGTCCGCCTCTATCTTCTCCCTGACAAGCGGAGGTCAGGCCGAAGGAAAACTCACACATTCAAGAAAACGCTCAACCCAATCTACGATCAGACGTGAGTGCACCCCTGGACTGTTTTAAAACAAACCAACAGAATGCTGATCAGAGTTTCAACGTAGCATGTTCTCTGTGTGTGGTCAGGTTTGAGTTCACCGTCTCCCTCGTGGAGCTCCACAGACGAACTCTGGATGTCGCAGTGAAGAACGGCGGGGGGCTGCTCTCCAAACACAAAGGCCTTCTGGGAAAGGTAAGAACAAGCACAGCTAAAGATCGCTATTTGGTGTTTGTTTGGTCTGTAAGCACAGATAAGAAATTTATTTACAATAACATTTAGCTATGATTTTTTTTATTATCATTTTTATTGTTAAAACAAAAAATTGTGCGTCTTCATTTATACTTATTTGGATGAGTAATCTAAATACTCTCATAATTAGCTCATATCCACCATACAAGGTCACCCCAAAACTGCCCGGTGTGCACCACAAAAATCTCCCGGATTTTATAACCCAAATGTTGACAGGTATTCTCTAGTGTTGATGAAAACCATCAGTCAGAGGATTTCAGGTACTGTCTCTTTAAGGCCCCCCTTCCTCCGAGCCCACTCTCTTCTGATTGGCCAGCTCAGACCATCCCAGGAGAGAACCTGTAGTTGCAGCAATTTAAACATCAAGGAGAATTCCGTGGCTTTGTGACATCACAGGATTCCATAAAAACATTGATCAGCTGGAGGTCGGCTCAGACTGAGCTGTTATTGTGGTGAACTTGTCTGACCTCACCCCCAGTTTCCACCGCATCCAGAACGGCTACGAAAAGGCCGTATCCGCCGATTGTAGCTGATCGTAACCATTCAAGTTTATACATCAGTTCCGGGCACAGACACAAAATAAAGCAACCGGCTTCTTTTCAAAATAAAACAGACGGATCGTATTTCACACCATGCAAACAGGCGGAGACAAACGAAAGGATTTTAGATGTCATTTCTAAAAACCTCATTTCTTAAAATTGCAGCTGTTCCGTATGTGTTGGCAATTGGGGGTCAGCCTTACTCAGATCTACTGATCTGAAACTAGGCCCACATTCAGGTGGTCAGAATCAGAAATGCTGTCTCTGCCAACAATAACCGCACTCAGCAGACCACTTTGGCCTCATTGACCTGCAGAGACTCTGATCCTGTGTTTAGCTGTATTACACCATTTATACCTAAATTTGATGGTTTTCTGGGTGTTTTCTTATCTTTAGACCAGTCAGGCAAAATTTTAATTTCAGCTCAAACAACAAGGAAATGATGAAATCCTTTGTTTCATAACACAAAGACCAACTGTGGAGGAAAAAGGTTAAAAAAAAACAATAGAAACTCTCTTGTCGAGCCAAAAGCCAAAGAATAAATCAAATTAACTGGTGTGGAGACAATAGACAAATGTTATTTCATGGATTTGGTCCATTAAGATGATGTCAGAATCTCAGTAACTGAGACAGGATTTGTTGTCTATTCTCATCAGGTCCTGGTGGACTTGACCCACGATGAGATCACCAAGGGTTGGACACAGTGGTAAGTGTTTGGTCATCCTCCTCTCCTTCCTATTGATTTACACTTTTGATTTGTGCTGTTAGAATTGATGGTTAAAGCTCTGAAAGGGGGGTCGTATTTTATAACCTGAGACGTTTGCTTGCCCTGAGGTTAGAGTAACGCCGCTTTTGAAATGAGTCTGAAGAAAACCTCATTTGTCCTCCTGCAGGTATGAGCTGAGTGAAGACGGCCAGGCGAAGGCTCACCAACTATAGACAATCATCGTCATCATCGTCGTCATATCACCGTCTACTTTACACACTTCCTCCGAAGTCCACAGTGTGGTTTTTTTTTAACGTTTTCGTCATTTGTATCTGTACGAACAAAAGCAGCTTTTACATTCATTTAATCTCATCAGTCGCAAGGCAAACCTCCCCTTTAAGAAGTGAACAGGCTGGTGGACTAAAGGGAGTACACAACTTTAGAGAGCTATATATAGCAAAGTATCCTGCTGTGGATGATATATTCCGTATTTATAAGAGAAACTAGAACAGTCGTAGAGGAAGGTAATCTATATTTTTTCCTGCCGTGTAAAAGTTTGTAAATATGCAAAGAAGCTGAACGAAACAGACGGTGTGTTCTAGGAGTGAGAGGAAGGCGTGGTCTCTTACCAGCCAAATGATTGTTAATAATTGTGTTTCTAGAGAAGAACATTCTGGATCGAGGTTCCAAAGCAGAGCAGGCAGGTGGTCGCAGGGAAGGACGCCACCAAAGAAACGAGTAGTGTTAGACTTTTCCACCCTCCGGGGTTTGTAGTAACTCATCTGCTCTTGGCTTTATTCCACCATAATAAACAGAGACAGAGGACAGTTCTAACTACATTTATCATGTGTTAGCGCAGTCTGTTAGCACGCCTGTTATTACGCTGGACTAAGACAGGCGTAGAGAGTTACCTGTTTGTTTTTTAACCGAGTATTTGCACATCTCTGTGTTTTTTTTTTTTTTATCTACTGGGGATCATCTTAACGCTCAGTTACAATGTAAACGTTGCCTTTATCAGTTTAGTATTAAAATACTAAAATGAAAAAATATTCAGAAAAAGTGATGAAATAAATGTTAAAAGATGTTCATGTCAAAGCAAAGACAAGATCACTGTCGTTACTGTCGGTTAAATATGAAGCTACAGGAAGAACCTGCAGTTTACATGTTCAGTTTTACTCTTAATTAGATGATCATTTACGATTAAAACATCGTGTTTTATTGAGGAAGACTTGAAACAAGGAAATAAGACGATAGACTGGTCACTCAAAAGGTTTACAAAGTTAATAAATCAACGTTGTTTACATTTTACAACAAATTACCACACACTCAGATTTCTTTTGCTGCCAATGGAGTCGCCCCCTGGTGTTCATTAATAATGTTGCAGGTTTAAAATAGTAATTGATGACTTTTTACATTTTAATCCTTAAGACCACATTTACAACTGAAACACCATTTAGGATGAATTATCACTGTTAAGGGGCGTAATAATGAGGTATGCTGGTAATTGGCAGAACGAGGCCATGCTAGCATTTTCCTGCAATATACATAATCTGTACTAAGTGTACCGTCGACTGTCTGAAACATAGATAGGCAAAAAGTGGGCGGGTCTTAAGCCTCCTGGCGAACAGCTCCAGCTCCACCCACTTGTCCTTAAACTCAGCTGTGCCCCAAATTATGCAAATTTAGCCTCACTTTTGGCCTCAAATCCTCCTAAACAGATTTATTTAGAACCCTTTGAACCTTTGTATCAAGCCCTGTGAAAATGACCACTTAAGCATGGGAATTAATGGGGTTTTCTTGTCTTTCAAACCAAGCCTCTAGTGGCCACTGGAGGAACTGCACCTTCTTCCACATTGTCTTCACTTAGTGCAGGGTTCATGTTTAACAGACAGAGAGAACTGTTGGTCAACTTCATAAAACAAGCATACTTCCCGAAATGTTGAACTATTCCTTTAAAGTAACTCCTGTTTCAAAGCAGGCTGCAGTTCAGTGAGGTGACAACGATATCAGACACATTTTTGTCTTGATTTAAAGCCACTAAACTTATGTAAATAGTGGCTCAGATGTTTTTGTTTGTTTGTATTGTTTTTGTGCTCACACTGCAGGGCGTTACATGCTGTCTGAGTGAGGTTTATATCACAGAAAAACTCCACTACAATCATTCTGGGCTCCTCATGTTATGTTTATGAATCGAAATTAGTCTTAAGTTGTTATAAAGTGTCATTTTTAACAATTTTTTCTGTCTGATTCTGGAGAAAATACATTTACTATCGAGAGTAAGACAAAAAAGTGTTAAAAATGACTTTTTTATTTCGTGCATATTCACCTGTTTTTCAAACATGTCATATCAAACTCTGCGCTAACTCCACGGCAGTCACTCAGACAGGATTAATATCAGTCATAAATCATACTATTAATGTCATACATACTCTGTAAATGCAAATGTTATTCTACATGGTAAACTAAGCCAAAGAGCAGCAGTTATGTGTCGATACAGAGGAGGCTCATGTGTTCATGTATCCCATCATGAAAGTATTTTACGTGTGTGTATGTAAATTCTGCATTTTATGTCTTTTAATGTGTTTTTTTTAGTGTTTCTGAGCTTTTTCTTCTTTGTCATGTGTGTTTTTTTTATTTTGTAAGAAACAAAAATATTTGTCTGTAAACATGAAGATTTTAGAGCACTGCCTCCGGGGTGGACTCGGTCCTCTGTCTTCTTAATTTATCTTGTGCCTTAAAATTTACACGACCCAGAGATAACAACATGTACAAAATAGATCCTTTAAGACCAGTTCCCCATGTTTCAGATTGTCTCCTAAATGTCTTTTAAAAGAAATAAAGAGCTTTAGCTGGCTAATGGCGGCATGAAGCTGTACGGCACTGCCACGTCTGGTGAGTCTTTTATTTATCGTGACAGAGTTCGGCAGGCAGAGGATTGCGTCGCTGCTTATTGCTTATAGCTTTAGTCGAGCAGTGACCTTCACTTCTTGCGAATCAGCACCTCCAAGTCCTCAGTCGGAAAAAAGGTAGATTGCCTTCTCCGGGTCGGAGGGCAGGTCCTGCCTCAAGTGGAGGAGTTCAAGTATCTCGGGATCTTGTTCACGAGTGAGGGTAGGATGAAGCCGGAGATCGACAGGCGGATCGGAGCGGCGTCAGCAGTGATGACGATGCTTAACCAATCAGTCGTGGTGAAGAAAGAGCTGAGCCGTAAGGCGAGACTCTCGATTTACCGTTTGATCTACGTGCCGATCCTCACCTATGGCCGTGAACTTTGGGTAATGACTGGAAGAACAAGATCGGTAAACTGTAAGTAGTGGCTGTTTAAAGCACCTGTAAGGAACTTTTTAGTTCAGTTTACTCAGGCACCTGTTAACAAAACAACCTGTTTTTATTATTGCACATAAAATTTAAACAACAATTGATAGTTTGACCAAAAAGTCAGATTTTTCATTTGTTAGAACAAACTGCTCAGATACGTAGGTGACCGGTGAATACTGCTGTGTCCACAAGAGGGCGCCAATATTGGCACATGGTAAAATTTCCTCACGGGAGCTTTAACAACTATATCAAAACATTAATTTTTTTTCTGTTAATGGTCAACTATGTGTACTTAAGTGTTTCTATTTTCAAGTCGCATTTTAAACTCATTATTATCATTAACCGGTTTCATAACATGATAAAAACCTCTTACATGAGCTTTAATGTCACTGTTTCCTCACTGAGAACATTTTCTTCGCTGACAGTCATCAGCATCATTTCATTCACCTGCTCTCAGTTAACAGGCTGAACATTTCCTGCAGCACCTGAAAGCATCAGTGGAGCTGATTTAAAGAGGAGAACCCCGTCAATCCGTCAAGTTGGTAAACAAAAGGTACAGAGCGGATATTGACTCTTTTGACCTTCAAAATAAGAGGCAATTGAGCTAGGCCGCGTTGGAAACCCCCATGATTGAATGACTTTACACATTTAAAAATATAATTCCTTAAACTAGAACAATTAAATGTTACTGTACAAAATCCCTTTGAAAAAAAAGTATCTGCTCTGATCTCAGTAATTCAAAAAAATAATTCTAAAATAATTAGTTCATTAATTCATAAAAACGAGCTGCTTTTTTAAGTGACTCTTTTCTCCTGAACAACGTGCTTCCCTGAATGAAGCAGAGCGCCGGAAAGTCAAGAGAATGGCGCCCAGTTTCACAATTGAAGGTTCCTTCTCCAGCTAAATTGAGCTGGAGACAATGAGACACAGCCCCTGAAAGAAAAAACACAAAATGGCCAAACTCTTCACAATTTTTTACGGCTTTGGCGCTGGTGAAAGATTATTTTTTTGTTTGATTCTATCGCTAAACTTTTATCCTTCATTTAAGAAAAAAAGGTGTAAAAAAAAAAAAAAGTTTGCATTTCAGACATTTATTCTGAAAATTTTCACCGGAAACACTTTCTAACTCCTTTTAAAGGACGCAGAGGGAGGGAGCTCGAGCCTCCAGCAGCAGAAACGCCCTGCATCCTCTCTCTCCTCTTCCTCCAACATCCATCCAACGTCCGTACACCCCCCCCCGGCTCTCCTCTGCTCCTCTCACCGCGGAGGGGCCACTCTGAGCCGGAAGGAAGACGTACCAAACCCCCGCTGGAAAAAATGGCTTTTTAACGAAAAAACCAAGAAGCGACACCATGGATCTTTTGCCTTTTTCCTTCCTCCACCGCCGCCACCTCCTCCTCCACCTTCTCCTCGCTTCCCTGAGCGTCTTCTCCGCCTCTGCCGACCGGAGATTCGGTGAGTAAATAAACGGTTAAAAACGTTTTTTTGAGGGTAACGTTACCGGGACCTCCTCAGAGCCATTTTCCCTGACACTCCCGGAGAGGAGACGGTTTGTGAAACTGATCTGTGTCAACATTGAACCGGCGACAGGCTGGTTCACTGCAGCTTCACCTGAGCAAAAACAAACAGAGCCGACCTGTAAGAGCCCAGAGATCCGCTGCTAACATCATCTACACTGAATATAAGAGGAATAAATGACAGTGAAGCAGCAGGGAAGCACACCTGAGAGACAGGGTTAATCCAGGAGCAGCATGAGGAGCTAATAGTCATGGAAAATTAGCTTTCACATTACTGACTGGGCCTACAGCTGCTAATCTGGACTATTTTTATACACTGATTAATAAATGTATCCCTTTAATTCCTGACACCACAAATTATGGCCAGAAAATTCACATTTTTTTGAAGCTGAAATGTTTATTTCACTTACAACTGAAAACCAAATAAAATCAGAATGTATTTAAAATTTTACAAATATTTTTGTTTATCTCGTTTGATACATTATGTAGGCGGTTCTCAACTGGTGGGTTCCGACCCAAAAGTGGGTCGTGGACACGCTCTGGATGGATCATGAGCATTATTTCGGACGTCAGTATTTTTTTTCGAACCCGTATCCTGTCGCATTCACATCAGCGATGTTTTCCCGTCCTGTAATATTGTGGCATTTATTTTTTCGGATCATGGTCGATTTTTCTAAAGTCTCGCATTCTGTGTGTCCACTTCTGACCAATCAGATTTCGTGTTGTTGTGACTTCAGATTTACCGGTATATCCAACATGGCCGACCGGCTAATTGTTTACGTGTCGTAGAAAAGAGTGCTTTTTGATAAAAAACAAAATTAAGATAACGACAACTTGTGGAGAGTCATAGCGTTGGATTTCTCATATGACGATGGTTTGTGCGCTTTGACAGTTTGCTAAACGTCTTAGTTTTAACTTTCATCTGTGCTAACGTAAGCTAACGGTTGTTACCATAGTTTCATGTGCTTATCTCATCGCACATGAGTATTACAGATGTTGATGTTAGCAAAATTAAAAAAAAACACAAAATATATAGAAACATCAAAGCTGTTGGTGAAATACACTTAAAATTATTGGACAAAACTGTGATAAAAATGTGAAAATTTTAAGCCCCTAATGTTCCAAAAAATTTTTATATTGTGTGCGCAAGATATTAAGTGACATGCACAATGTAAGGATCTTGATGGAATTGGTACTTATTGTATGCTCAAAACATATTCTTATTTTTGAAAGATTTATCTTGAGCTCTTCAGATAAATGCACAAGATGTTTACCTGTTGGTGTGCGCACAAGATAACATTGTATGCAGATGATATCAACATGTGCTCAATGATACACAAGAGTACTCAAGATGAATAAAACATACACAAGATAATTACTCGGTCCCACAAGGTGCTAACGAGATGATGACTTGTTTTTATGTGACCCTTTAGTGTGCAGACAAGATGATTTTTTTGTGCGCAAGATTGTCCACACAGTATAACGAATGTGCTTTCTCAGAAGACGTCAGTGTGTCAGCCTCCCTGATCTCCTCCTGCGGGTCATTTCACAACTAATGGTCCGAACAGGAAAAGCTCGATCACCTGTGGGTTTATGACTCGAGTTGAAGAACACCTGTTAATGACCTGTTGGAGGATCGGAGGGCACATGAAGACTCGTTAGGTGGTCAGGAGCTGACCTCCTTTGAGCTTTAAATCAGTTCAGAGGTGGACTAGGACCTGGTTAATAGGAGCTAGTTTTAGTGTGCGTCTAAATAATGCATAGCCTCAAGAAAAACAAGATGGCTCACTTGACAAGTCAAATGTAAAATGCACTTTGTGTCAAACTGAATTAAAAAAACCATCAAATTACTGCAGGACTGAGTTTCCAACCATGAGCTGAACGGACAGGTGCAGCTAATCAGACCGATGTCAGCAGGTAACTGCATCACAAAAGGCAGTGCACTCTTTACACACCATACTGACACTTAATGGACATTTACACTTTTGAATATTCCGTGACAGTAACAAATCTAAGAGTTACTATCTCAAAATTCATTTCATTGCATTCATTAAACAATCACTGATCGGAATGGCTCAAAATTATCAATATAACAAAAACTGCTGTTACACGAGAAATAACAAAATTTGCGATTAATTGCGATTAATCGCGAAATTGAAATTCTGAGATTAATCGCGAAATTGACTTAAAAAAATGAATGAACTTTAAACGTCGAAACGCCGAATATGATCCACACATTAGAATTATAGTAGACCATGTAATATCAGTGATAACAACAACTCAGACATTAGCTCCCTTCACTGTACCGTTTCTAGTTCAGTGTTCGTAACAGAGGCAGCTATTGATCTGAGATAAAGAAATGTGTGTGTGTGTGTGTGTGTGTGTGTGTGTGTTTTCAGACTGTAGACATTAATTTCTCTCATGCACAGAGTCTATATTTAGCCGATATCTAATATTCTCTCTCTCTGGTTTGAGAATCAGAGTCTGCAGGATGACTGATGCAGAGATGTGTTGTAGGAGATGGTGAGAGAAGGAGGAGGAGCGGGAAGAAGCTGGTGCTGTGAGGCTGAGAGGGAGGTGTGTGATTTGTGTGTGAGTGTGTGTGCACACTCAGACCCTCCTCCTCCTCCTCCTCCTCCTGCTTTCTCCCTCAGATTACATAACCAGCTCACAGAGACAGAGAGTATGGCAGCCACAGGACAGCTGAGGAGATGATGATAGCAGGACAACAGAGAGCAGTGAATCTGCTGCGCTCAGTCTTCATTTACACGTTTATTCTAGGAAACCGTCCGCTGTCTCAGAGGGAGAATGCAGATGTATCTGTAAGGTTTCCTGTTATCTGTGTATATCTGCTGTTATGTAAAGTGAGAGAGGATGAACAGGACCTTTAGGTGAAGTGGAGGGTTCTTGTCTGAATAACAACTCACTATACATGACCTGTTACAAGACCACTTCCTTAATGAATCTGTAATCTGTAACCGTTTTGCCGCAGTGTCAACAGGCAGATATTAAATTAGCTAGATTCCTCTCAGTGAGTTGATTCTATTTCAACTTGAGGACATGCCATAGATTTTTTTTGTCTTGGTGTTTTTCCGCCTCTACATCAGTCTGCAATCAGTGGAGAGCCTTATTATCATATCATATCAACCCCACCCGCTCAGATCACTGCATAGCTGATGAGGTTAGAAACGTGCCCCCAGTTTCCACCGCATCCGGACAGCTACGAAAAGGCCGTATCCGCCAATCGTAGCTGGTCTTAACCGGCTTCTATCCATTCTGCTGTGGACCTCACTAAAGGGTCCGGTAGGAATTGGCGGATGGCAAAAATCGCCGCCGTTCTGGATCGGAGCCGTTCCGGATGCGATAATAATTGGGGTTTAGAGTCTGCAAAACAAAGACTACTAGGACAGTATCTGAGACGTTTAAAACTCCAAATGTGAAATTCTCAGTCTCGTGGTTTGATCTTATTAAATCTTTGGACTCTTTATTCTTCCTTACAGTTAAATCAGTTTATTTTTTGTCCCTCAGATTTAAAACTGGTTGCTCTCTGACATGGTGTGGACTAAAGAGAGTGTTTCACTGTGATTGCTGTGTTGTTGTTCAGTTTGCCTCTGACAGACATCCCAGGGACCCTTTTTAAAAACATCATTCCCTCATAATGAGCAGCTCTTGATGATCTATTGTCTCTCTGTGCGGTCTCTTCAGCTGCTGTTTGTCCTCACGCTGATTTACCTCGATTGTCCTCTCCTCTGAGTGTTGTCGTTTTAAAGCCAAATTCTCCCTCTTGGGATAACTCGCCGTGTTCAGCTCAGGCCTCCTAATCATTAACCTGGACTGGAAGGAGGAGAAGGTCACTGCTGGTTTGCCTTGTGTGACCGTAGCCATGGCAACCCCCATTAACATTTTATTCATGATGATTGGTTGGTTGGCTCGGAGCAGGGCTCCAGTGCTGCTGAGGTGGTTTGCTGTGATCCAGGTGGACAGGGACAGAGGCAGGTACATCAGAGCGGTTATGTCATCCTGAATATTGACCTTTTTTCTTTCTGATTGTTGCTCTGCTGGCCTTTGGTTCTGTACCAGGAGGTGAAATGAAATATATAGTTGGAGGGGGGGCATGCATCCAGTTTTGCGGTTTACGCCATCAGAGAAACGAAGCCTTTAACAGTGATCCGAATTGAAAATATTATAAGAGCTGTCCTTTAGTGTGCCTTTCTAGTGGAGAAAATTCCTGCCAAAGATGCCCCCCAGTTTAGAAAATTGAAAACAGTGTCCTGTCTGTTTTCCCTCTAGTGGAGAAAACAAGGCTGCGCTCACAGTAGAGGAAGCAAAATAAAAGTAATTCATTGAAAACATGCAGAAAATTTGATTAAGTCTCGCTGAAGGTGACAAATGTCTTTTAGGCATTAAAATATTCTTGAATCCCTGAATACATGGAAACATCTTGTCCCTTTCTGTACCATTATAGTGAAGTTAACCGTGTAAAAGGCCATTAGTGTTCCTTGCAAGTGGAGATAACATGTTTAACTTCTGTTAACAGTGCCCCTCTGATACAGGAAATGTGCAAAATCGGAGAAAATTAAATTAAGTCCATCAGGCAGTTCTTGGTGGGACTTTATCAGTCCAGCTGACCGTACCGAGTGTCTAAATGTTACCCTTATAGCAGAGGAAATGTACAATAGCGCCCTCTTTGTTGACCCCCAAGTGGAGAAAACACGACCAAAGTCTTCAAGGCATGCAAGTGAAAGCTAACTCCACTTAAAGGGAAAACCCAGAAGACATTATCTCGCTTCTTGGTGGAGAAAACACATTTAACTTCTATTAAAGGAAACCCTTCAGTCCAGAAACTGTAAAATAACATCCTCTTGTTGTCCTTCAGTGGAGAAAACTTAACTTAGTGAATGCCACATGGTACTCTTTCAATGGAGAAAACATTATAGATTTACTCTGATGGTAGGGAAATCTAAAGTGTCTAAATTCAAAGTTGACAACCAGTGGAAAAAATGTCAGTCTACCTGTCAGTGGAGAAAATTGAATAAACAGTGCTTTCGGTTATCTTACAGTAAGGCTGCACGATATTGGAAAAAAATAATATTGCGATTTTTTCAACCCTGCGATATATATTGCGATATTAAAAATACAGTATTTTCACCAGATGACCTGAATAGCACTTGATGTTATACTGCACCGCTGAAATCTTGAGGACAGTTAATCTGCTCTGATCTTACCTCTTTTTGTGAATGTTAGTAGAACGGCTTCTGTCTGTCTCAGAGATATTTTTAGCTTTTATTGTGCTGGGACGTTATTGTGGCAACAGATGAACACAGAAGACGTGTTTTGGTCGACATCATCCTTCTTTTAACCGAAATAATTCCAGATAACTGACTTTCCTTTTCTTTTTGGCAACAAATCTTCATTTTCGGTGGTTTTCGCTTGTTCGTTGTTCATTTTGCGATCGTTGTTGTTGTTGTTGTTAGCGGTGTTGTGCTGAGAAACGCATGTCCTCCGAGAATTGCATGCACCTCGCAAAACGCGCACTGCTTATAGTAGAGTGGTCCACGGAAATGTACAATTTAAAACCCATACAGTTCTTATTTGTTGGGCTTAACAGTCAGTAAAGTTCCGAAAGTAATTCTCAGCGGACACGTCTCCCTCCATGTGCAGAACATGTGCAGGGGTGGGTTTTCTCTTCCCTGATTTTGATTGACAGCTGGCAGGGTAGTCTGATTGGCAACTGAGAAGTGAGTCTGATTGGCAACTGAGTTAAGGACGAAGGCGATTGGTGGATGCTGCACAGCACATGCAGAGTCACATGGAGTGTATCTCAGTCGGTTACCCTTGAAATTAAATGAGTTCATTCACCTCCAATATCGCAGGCTCTGCGATGTGACTATCGCACACACGTACATCGCGATGACGATAGTCAAACGATATATCGTTCAGGCCTATCTTACAGTGAGGAAAGTGAATGTCACATGGTACTCATATGGTAGAGAAAACATCATAGATTTACTCTGATGGTTGGGAAATCTAAATGATCTAAGGCAACATCCAGTGGAGTCCACCTAACAGTCTACCTGTCAGTGTAGAAAACAAAATAAACAGTGCTTCAGGTTAGTGAGGTTTCTGAGGAAATGCCATGGCGCTCATCCAGTGGAGAAAACATCGATTTACTCCGATGGTGGGGACATCTAAATGATCTAAGTTGACATCCAAGTGGAAAAAGTGTCAATCTAACTTTCAGTGGAGAAAACTGAATAAACTGTGCTTTCAGTTACCCTATAGTGAGGAAACTTAGTGAATGCCACATTATACTCATACGGTGGAGAAAACATCATAGATTTACATCCAGTGGAAAAGTGCCAGTCTACCTGTCAGTGGAGAAAACATGATGTGGGGTCTTTTATGTTACTGAGCCTGTCTGATTTTCAAGACACGCCTCTCTGCAAAGATTAGGGAGTTGTGGTAGATCTCAGGTTTTTGTTGACATTGTAGATTTATATCCAATAATAACAAGCTTACATTTGAGCGGCTCAGCTTGGTTAATTCAAAACCTGTGCATGTATTCAGCTGTGAAAACGGAAACGGTACAAAGAGCAGAGGAGGTGTTCCCAGGTGTTCCTGCGGTGAGAGGATCCCGGTTAAAGCGGAGGATTATTTAGGATTCAGAGGAAAGCAGATGGTGATTATAAACCTGAACATCTTCCTGTGGTGAGACCAGCTGCATAAACCGGTGCCTCGTTTGTTGGTCTTTGCTTTATCGCAGTAACTGTACACGATCAATAAATGGATATTTTTCGATCCAGTGTTGGTAGAGAGAAGAAACGGAGCGGTGGTAAAGAGAGTCTGTCAGTGTTGCCTGCAGCAGCCTGCTGATTGATATCTCCTCCTGTGTTTTGGTTTCTTCTTACAGTGCAGGTGGAAACACATCTGCTCTGAACATTTATCTCTGAGAGTTGTGTCTGTTCGGCCTGCAGGGGTATCCTCCACTTCCTGTGCTCTCTCTCTCTCTAAGGAAAGCTCCACACAAGCTCCCCGACTTTAATGATATCAACGCAGGATTTTTGAGAAACCACTCCTCTCGATCGGAATACAATTTCTTTCTGATCAGGCTGAATTGGATCAAAATCTCCCGATCAACATGTTTACATGACGCATTTTTACTCCGATCGGGCGTTTATTCTGATTATTTGCTACTGACTGCTTCCTTAGCTCGCTTTAGTGACGGAAGTTAACACGGAAACAAGAATGAGAGCTAACAGCTTTTCAGTCCGTGCCAATTTGTGGCGCCCCCTGTGGACGAAGAGGTATTTCCTCATCTTAGATTCTGACACTCAAATCGATCCTTTTATTTGATGTCCAACAGCCACCCCCTTGCACCGGTTTCAGGTGCTGGAATAGAAGTTATCCCTCTTTCCTCTGATGGTCTTTTATTTTTTGGGATACTATAAAAAACCATCAAACTTAGAGGTGACCATACGTCCTCTTTTACCCGGACACGTCCTCTTTTTGGGGGCTGTACAGCCTGTCCGAGGGGAGTTTATAAAATCCTTCAAACGTCCGGGGTTTGGTATGGAAGTTTTGAGTTTGTGTCGCGTGGACTAACTGAGTTAGAAGCCCGTAAAAAAGACTCGATCTGACTCGCAAAAACGTGATATAGTCACTCTAATCAAACTGAATTCCTATTTTATAAAAATTGAACTCCTTCTTGTGCAAAATATCCATCACAAAATCTCAAGAAGAACTGAAATTGATTTACCGTCGCTCGTTCAAATGCTGCTTGAGTTCTGGGAGTAAATTAGAAATCCGGCATGTGAGAGCTCCAGTGAAAGAGCTCTGAATACAAAGATAGATGGATCAATGCTGCAGCCCTGAACAATCAGTAAAGAGGAGAGGAGGAAAGGATGGAGTTGGAAGATAAAAAGAGATTACTGTTCATTTAAGCGGCTCTTCAGACACGCCTCCTCATTGAGAAGCAGATTTCCTCGCTCTGCTGTCTCAAAATCAAAACGATCAAATGTTTTTGGTTCCTCTCTGAATGATCAGAGGAGATGTAGTAGTGACTGATCTTTCCTCAGAGATGCGGCCCAAACACATCAGACTAACACCGCTGAAAAAACTCAATCATTGAAAGAAAACATGTCGTCTTCTTCTTCTTCACTCATGTACACAAAGAGACCATCAAGGAAAGCCCTCTCAGATAAGCCACGGGAAAAACCTGAGAGTGAGTCAGCCTTCAGATAGACTAAAAATAAAACCACAAAGGCAGAGAGCGAGAGAGAGAGAGAGCTCTTAAGAGGCCCACTCAGTTTTCTGTCAGTCTCCGACCACAACTTATCAACCGTGCCGCGATGTAAACAAACCCACAGAGATAACATTGTGTGGTGGAGGAGCTGAGAGCTTCCTGCTGGAGAAGAAAAGTCATGTGTTGTAGAGTTCAGACCTCCGTGTGGTGATGGTGTGGAACAAGGACAGGACAGAAGTTTAGGATTCATACAACGTTAATAACCTGCTTCTATATCTCACTGTCTTACTTCATGGGCTTCGTTGAAATCCCAAAGGGTTGTCATTCAATCATAGTGAACCCGACTAAAACCATTGGTTAGTGTATGGCTAGTGTATTTTGTCACGATCTTATCATATATCAAGTTGTTTTGCACTAAAGCTTATTATATCATATGCTGTTGTATGGTCCATATTGTATCATTGTTTCAAGCCAAGTCATGTAGTATTAGGGTGACCATACGTCCTTTTTTATCATATTTTATCATATCGTTCTGTATCGTAATCTTACCTTATCGTATTTTTTTATCGTATCGTTTTGTATGGTAATCTACCCTTATCAGATTTTATCGTAGCAATTTTCTCCTAATCTTACCTTATTGTATTTAATGTATCGTTTTGTATCGTAATCTAACCTTATCGTATTTTATCATATCATTATGTATCATAATCTTACCTTACCGTATTTTATCGTATTGTTTTGTATCGTAATCTTACCTTATTGTATTTTACTGTATCCTTTTGTATCGTAATCCTAAATTATCGTATTTTACCGTAACCTTTTGTATCGTAATCTTACCTATCGTCGTTTATCGTATTGTTTTGTATCATAATGTTACCTTATCCTATTGTATCGTATTTTATCGTATTGAATTGTGTTGAATATTATCGTAACGTATCCTATCATGTCATTAAAATTTAGGCTTTTTCTTTTTCTGGATTCATGACATTGAAGCACGATGTCCTGATGTCTTCAAGATTCATAGATAGTTTGTCATTTTGTAAAAAGACCAAAAAGAAATGAAAGCATAAAAAAAATGACAGCAAGTGGACACCATGTATGAGTGCTAAAAGAGATTAAAGCTGTTCATTTTTCACAGATAACAGAAATTGACGACATTAAGGGACTTCTATGTCTTAAACAAATTTATCTAAAAACGTTGTGGTCAATTACAACGGTGGCTTTCTGCTTCAAGGTGACCACTCTCAGGTTCAATAATTGGCCCTCTCCCTCAGGACCGGCAGGTGTCTGATTCAAACAGACAGATGGCATCCTGGGAAATGTAGTGTCTTTGTTGTGGGCGAGCGCAGCCTGTGATGGCCCTGCCAGGAGGCATTAAAGGCCGCAGCCTGGACGCTGCTCTTTGCTCACAGGGTGAAGCTGATTGAAATTCCCTTCCTCCCGCATCGCCTGCTTGGCGTCGGTCCACAGTGCAAGACTGCAACCTATTTCACACTCTGCTGGTGAGGAGTGATGAAACCAGACAGCAAAAAGTCATGGTGGCTGCAGAAGTAGCACGCAGGGATGTCTTCTCTATCCTTCACTTCTAACCGGTTTGAAAGTTCTCTGAGCTAGAAGTGAAATGGAAAAAAAAACATTTTACCTCTTCACTTCGGTCTTATTTTACCTCAAATCTTCTTTCTAACACCTCTCTCTTTTCTTTTAGAGTCTCAGGACAGTTTTTATAAGGAGCTTTGATCAGATTGGTACCTATAACATCATCTAATAGAAAGTGACAAGCGTGTGTGTCAACAGAGACCTCCTGTGTTTATGTTTTAAAGGTGGGGTAGTCAAGATCTGAGGAAGCACCAGTTTTTAGGAGAAATCTTGAACGTAAACTCTACCCCTCCCAACCAGTTTTCCCCTCAGCTCCTCCTCTCCCCTCCCTCTCTGCTCCAGCAAGCCCCGCCCACAAACAGACACTCCTGCTCGCTCGTATCATTCCAATTAAATTCAGATATAATGCAGATAAATACTTCAGATCATTACAAATGGGGCCCAGTCAACGTGACCCAACATCTGTGGGCATCAGAAGCCGGTGGGTGACGTCATTAAAACTACACCCATGTTTTAACATCTAATACAGGGACAGTTTTATAGACTGTCACAGTAAAATCAGACCAAAATTGACCTTAAAAGACAAAAAAATGACCTTTTATATGTTAAATAACTGCGCGTTTCATGGATAACCAAATTACAGTGTCACAAATGTAGTCCAAAGTAGCTGGTTTATGTCAGACAGAAATTGAAAATTAAGAGATTTCTTTCTCAGTTCTTTTCTGTGGTTGGCTTAGATACCTTTACTGAACACCTGGAGTGAAATCTTAGCGCCATGTCAACAGTGTCTCTTTAATTGTGTATTTTTGTGACCTTCTGTGTGCGGTGTCTTATTTTCTCTCCTATTCTGCTCTTTTGAAGTAAACTGGCCCAAATGCCACACGAATGGCCCAAAGCTGCCGTAATGACGCTCCGACTGGTCGTATAAACAGCCTCTCTGTGCTCCGTGTTTCTGCTCTAACTAGACTGCAGCTGCTGGAGATCGCTGTGATCATCCAGTCTTTTTCCTCTGAGACGTAAACAAATACAGCCTCCAGTTACTCTTTCTTTAATTTCACCAAAACACAAACAAAACGGCACGAGCTCGAAGCAAACGACTCCGCTCTGATACTCCATGTCCTCGTTAGACTCACGGGTAAAATGAGGTTGCTCTGAGAAACTTGGCTCCAAGTTCGACGGCTCTTTAAAGTGGTTGTTTATGACTGTTTATGACGGAGGCTGTTGGTGTTTATTCTGGATTTCATCCACATTTTAAACTTTGGTGTCCCAAAATCATGTAAAAAAACAGACTGTGGTGTTTCAAATACGTTTTTTTTCAAATACAGGCTCCAACTGCTTTTTGTAATTTGACACCAGCAGCTATTCACAACATTCCGTTGCCGATAGCAACAGCACTGTTGGAGTTCGGTGGCAGTTACAGTCGTTGGGCTGAAATTGAAATTCTGCCATATGTGTAGGAGCCAAATATGTTGCAGTTCACTTCCTGTCCCTTGGGTGTCGCTGTCTTGTTATCTGGGGGCTCAGGGATAAAGGTAGCCATGTCACTGGCAAAAGGTTTTTGACCGTCGTGGCGCTAACTGCTGGCGTTTTTCTTGTTTTTTCAGTGTTGCATATTAATTATTTACTTAGCAAAAAACTTCCTTTGATTTATTTACAGGTAAAGTTTATTAATTTGAGGTTTTTTAAAAAAGTTTTTTTTTATTGATTCAGTTTTTAGCGATTGGTTGCTGCTGCGCTAACTGATCTAAGCAAGTTGTTACTGTGCTAATTTGTAACCTAACATTTTTGTAATAGACGACTATTGATCGGAAAATGTTTTTTTTAATTAAAAATTTTCATCTTTTGGTCCACTCCATTTGTAAAATTTGTAACTTAATTTCAAAATACGTCTAAATCAGTTGTTGCCATAGAAGTAAATTTAAAAAAGTTCAGACTTTGTGTAAAATGTGACAAAAACTGAACTGAATGGTTTCGAAAAAAAAAAAATCTTGTTCACTAAAACAAAACAAAACAAAAATATATATGCTCTTTTTAAATTTTGTCAGCAATACATAAAAACAAAATCTGAAAATTGGACAAGAAAACAAGTGCTGTACAATGACGCATAAAAACAAATAAAACAATCAAAGAACAAGATAAAGCGAGCAGAAATACATTAATGGAAAAGAATAAATAAGCGTATAAATAAGGAGGCTCACAGCAAGTGCTAAGATGATGAAAAACAAATTAACACTACAATGTACTAAAAGCCAATGAGTAAAAGTGCGTTTTTAAAAGGGATTTAAAAACAGGAAATGAGGAGGCCTGTCTAATTTTCAAGGGCAACTCATTCCAGAGCTTAGGGTCAGCAGCGGCAAACGCTCTGTCCCCTCTGAGCTTCAGCCTTGTTCTCTGAGCCTGAACGTCTGACGTCATGCTCGATCTTTTTGTTGCAACACAACTGACAAAGTGCAGCTTTCCCAACTTCTTTGAATCAACAATCAACACATATTTTCATAAACACGTAGACATACTTCGGCTCGCCCACACTCAACAGTCTTAGAGAGGAGTCTGAAAAGTTTTGATGGTTTAGTTTCGGTGCAGCTGTGATTGAGGTGCTGATCACAGCAGAGAGCCGCTCTCTGGAGAAAGATATGAGCGCACAAACTGAACAAAATGAAACCAGGAGCTCCCAGAGTCCAAATGTGATGTGGAAGATGATGAGGGAGATATTGGTGGTGGTGGTGGTGGTGGTGGTGGGGGGACTGGCAGTAATTGCAGTCACTCTTTGATCCCTGGAAGGCAGAGAGGGTCTCATCGACAAGCAACTGTTTCCATGGTTACAGCATCCCACTGATTTGCTAATTTCAGACAGAGTGCTCCGGCTCCCTGCCTGTTATTACAGTCCCTGGAGGAATTCCCGCACGTCTGTGTTTGTGTGTGTGTCTGCGGGTGTGTTTACATCCTCTGTATGTTAAGATGTTCAGAAACCAGAATTCTGAACGTCGGTATAAAAATCAAACGACAATAACAGCTGTTCTGATTGTGAACTACGAGGTACGGTGCATAACTTGGTCCTAACTTCGACAACTTCACCCTCATAGATCATAAATCTAAAGATTGTCATCAGCGGTGAAGGTTAGAGCGACACAGTTTGAACTCCAGTTTGCGCCTGATGTCGTGGGTTAGCATAAACAGAGCAGTGGTTCATCAGTTTAAGGTGGAACCGTATTTGATCTCAGCATGTATAAAACTGCCCAGAGATGTTGTTCTCGCTAAAGAGTACATCCATTTGAATCTGCTCAGTCAGGATCTCATCATTGGGACACCACATGATTTCAGAGTAACTCACGGCCACAGGGCTTCTGCGTATAAATGATCCTTTTCATGGAAGAAATCTGCTGGAAATATGTGATCTGCTTACAAAACTCTGTCTGATGTGAGCTCGCTCAGTGTTCGCTCTCTAACCTGCTTGTCGTGTTTCTCCGCACAGGTTGCCTCTTTGAGAACGAGCTGTGTTCGCCGTACGAGATCTGCGTCAACGGTAAGATGTTCGACACGCCGCACGAACATTTTATGAAGTTCATCATCAACCATTTGAGAGTTTAAGTTAACAGTTTTATGCTCAGAATCATGTTTATTTAAGGCTGAATGTAGGCCGAGGATCATGCAGAGTGCTTGCGTTCTTTGTAATGGCCAGCAGGGGGCAACATCACTGGTTGCTGAAAGAAGTTTGTTTTGTTATCCAAGTGCTTGTTTTCCTAATGAATTAGTCATTTTACTCACTACGTTCAATAGCAGCAACGCCAAACTAGCCTAACTGGCTTAGTCTCGTCTGTACATCAACTAAAACATAAAGAAATAAATGTGTCCAAACTGGCCTCCTGATATAGTCACTTTGTAACCAAAACCAAGATGGCAATCACTGAGATGCCGAATTCCAGCCGTCAAAAGTCGCGGTCAGTTTGAACCATGAAGTGATTTCCCTAGTTAATTCTATAATTCAGCATCGATCTGTATCATATCATATCGTATCATATAATATTGTATCATATCATATCATATCATATCATACCGTATCACCATATCATATCATATCATATCTCATATCATGTATCATAAATTGTATCGTATCAGATCATATCTCGTATCATGCATCATATATCATATCATATCGTATCGTATCATACTTCGTATTGTATCATATCATATCATATCTCGTATTATGTATCATATATCGTATCGTATCATACTTCGTATTGTATCATATCATATCATATCTCGTATTATGTATCATATATCATATCGTATCATACTTCGTATTGTATCATATCATATCTCGTATTATGTATCCTATATCGTATCATATCTTGTGTCATGTTGTATCGTATATCATATCATATCGTATCGTATCATAATATATCTTATATCTCGTATCATGTGTCATATCTCTTATCGTATCGTATCATATTATATCATATCGTATATCATATCATATTGTATCATATCATATCATATATTGTATCATATATTGTCTTATATTGGATCTTATTGTATCATATCATATACCGTATTGTATCGTATCGTACTGTGTCATATCATATCATATCTCATATCATATATCATAAATAGTATCGTATCAGATCATATCTCGTATCATGTATCATATATCATATCATATCATACATTGTATTGTTTCATATCATATCATACCTCGCATTATGTATCCTATATCGTATCTTATCATATCTTGTATCATGTTGTATCGTATATCGTATTGTATATCATATATCATATCATATCGTATCATTGATTGTATCGTATCATATTATATCTTATATCTCGTATCATGTATCATCTGTCATATATCATATCATTTCATATCATTCTGTATCATGCCATGTTGTGTTTTATTGCATTACTTTTATTGCATACCTTACATCATTTCATAATTTGACCAGGCGTATTAGATCGTTACTAAACATATCATCTTGTATCGTGTCGTATTATTAGTGTCTTATTTTATTGTATCACATTTACTCAAAATTGATCCCCTTCTTTTATTCGGTATCATATATGGACTGAGACATTTCCTTTATCAGACACAAGCTGATCTGATTAGCTGCCTCTGTCTCGCTCTTCTTCTCTCATGGCTTTTCTGGTTTAACTGTGCAGAAGGAAACTCCTGCTGAGAATCAGCCCAGAATCAAAATAAGCTCATCACATAAAAGACACGGACTGTAAAATCACTCAAATGTGTTTTTAAAGCCTGTGAAAACTTTTATCTCTGACTCGTCTGGCTCAGATGCGTTATAACGGGTTAACATGTCAGAGTTCAGGTCTCATCTGCTCTTAGCTAACCTTTTGTTTTGTTTATCAGCTGATCAGGAGCGTTCATTAGTTTACTGGGAAGCGCTCGGGCTTCTCTTATCAGCATCTCTGCGAGGTTTGAGGCAAAGACAGAGAGCTGACGGAGATAACAGGAGACTATCATCTGTGGTATAACCTCATTAAGCATGTGATGGTCTGTTTTGAGGTGGAGGTGGCCATCCTCAGCTGATCGACTGTGTTTCTGACCTGCTTCCTGACGACTGTTTATTTCAGGCAGGGTGTGTTTGTTCTGAATTCATTAGCTCTGGTGTTTCCTGTCTGTGTCCTTTTCAAATGTGCCCGATAATCTGATTCCAACAGAGGAGGAGGAGGAGGAGGGCCCAGGTCAAGAAACAAAACACAAGTCTAGAGCTGAGAGAAAATTATTATGTCTGCAGTGAATTTTATTTATAGTCTCATAAACCCGCTCTCTGCTGGAGCTGCGAGCGCCGCGAATGACCTGATTTAGCTTCGATGAAAAAGGGTGATAACAGCTTTTATTTGATAGTCGCTCTCTTGTACTTTCCTACTTCTTCTGAATCATCTGCCTTTTCTTGTAAGCATTCAACGAAACCTAAAAGTACTAACCAAGCGGGTGGCTCGCTATCAACAACTGCGATCAGCAAGATGAGATCTTGATGTCAGCATTTCCAAAAAGCTTAGAGTTTGACATTGTCCAAAATCCCAACCTTGCAATGTGTTTTTGAAAATTCCAGTTTTCAGCGAGGATAAGTTTCCATTTATGAGTAGACAGGAAGTCATAGCTTAATAAAAAACCTGAATTTTCAAAATATTCAGATTCAAGTAGACAGACACACACACACAAACAAACAAACACTTGTATTAAGTTTAAAAGTCTTTTCAATCAAACCAACTGTATTGTAAACAACTGTTGATGTTATACAAGGGCTGGGCGATATGGGAAAAAGTTTAATATCAGTCGATATCGATTTATATCACGATATAAATAATTAAATTTTAACAGTGCTTATTGGTAGCATGTATTTTGCAATACAATAAGCGACTGCATTTTTTTCTCACCTGTTAAAGTGCTGTGGTTGCGTGTAGCTGCTGTCTACTATGACGCAGTTGTTTGCTACTTGGTTCTAATTCAGCACATGATTGGTTCAGTGTGAAGCTGACCCGGAGCAACTCCCCCTTTCATTGGCTATTCGTGAAGTCTACCAAAACATGGTAGAATGCAGACTATTGAAAAGGTTATTGACCATGTGTTATATTGATATTGAGATAAATACATTTTCGATATATATCGTTATCGTTTGGTTGCCCAGCCCTACTTCATATACATGATTTTGACAAAATGAGGAAGAAAAGTTGATAAAAATGGACCTTGGCAATCAGACGGCTGTTAGCAACTTACGATAAAAGGGGGCGAACTTCGCGTTGCGGAGCCCCACGTTTGGTTTGACCTATAGAATGTAAATATAGAATGGATGCTGTCTGCCTTCTCACTGGGTGAAGCCACCCCAAGAACAGCACCCTCTGGTGACAGGCTGCAGTATAGGTCATAAATCCCGCCTCCTCCAGCAATCCCTATGGAGCTGCGGACAAACTTTATAAATTAATTACATAGAATGTAAATGTTTCTCCCCCTGGTTGTTAGTGGTGGGATTCACCAGTGTCCTCACGATACGATATTTTAACGATACTTGGGCCACGATACGATATTATTGCGATTTTTGACATTTTTCAATACAGTGAGTATTGTGATATTGCTAATTTAGCATTTGTCTTTACTTTGTGTTTGTCTTATACACGCCGTATTTTATTTCCATGTAGCACATCCTGCTAATCTTAAATATATATTTACGTCATCACAGCAACTCTGGTGTCGAATGCGTACAACGCTACTGCGCGATTCCGATGAATGTGACGTTACGGAGGGAAAATGAACGCCACCCTCCGGTAAACTTACATCGGCTAATAGCGATGTTCACGGACCGACTCTTACGAGCAACTTGCAAAACACGAGTCACAAAGCCAACCAAGGACCTTGTGGGCGGTCCAAACTGAGGGAAACCAGTTTTCGGGTTGAGCGTCCGTTTGGTCCTAGTGCCTGATGTGTATCAGTTTGCTATGGCGTAAAGTAACGTTGTTTTGAGACGGTTAAAACGAGTATACAGTCTCTAGTCTGACCCCACTGTTAAACTAGACTCTTCAGACTTGATGATGCTTTACTACAAGACAGTCTGATATAATACAGTACAACAGGATAGGGTACAATAAGATACAATACAGTATGACCAGACCTTTGAGTGCGGGGTGTCACATCAGTATCACGGTGACTGTGTCGGTCCTTTTCAGGTAAATCTTTGACAGCCCGGTGCAGCTCATGTTTTAAATATCCCTGAAAGCTCTCCCAGGCTGAGTCAGCTGAGGTGAGGCGGCGCTGACAGCTGGATCCCACAGTGGAAAAGCTACGCCGCACGGCTGCACCTCCGGCCATTGTTCTCAGCCACCGTGTGTCCAACCTGCTTCAATAGCTGCTGTCAAACCGGCCCTCGCAGACACCGCTGGTGCGCCGTGTTGCTGATTGGCGTCCGAGGCTCTATCAGGCCCCACAGCAGCTCTGATTGCCTGAGCCGACTATAATCCTGGCAGGACAAACAATGAGTAAGGCTGGTATTGTTCAGCTGAGGACATTCGCTCTCTTTTTTTACCTGTGTGCCAACAACGACAACAAGAGGAGAGTGACAACAGAGAGATGTCTCAATACCCTGAAGAAACATGTCCTGTACGCTGGCAGCGAAAAGGCTTTTTCAGCTGTAAAATGACGTTTTCAAACCTGACAACTTTCCTGTTTGTGACGATTATAGAGAATCAAACAGTCACTCAGAAGTTAATTCTGCGGAGTACGACATGCAGCTTTACAGCCTCGAGCAGTGCAGCGCAAGAGAGGGCATCTGGAAGTAGAAGAAGAAGAGGAAGCATATTTAACAATCCCGAAATATCATAATAAGAAGTCCACAATACGGTGTTTGTAGATAATCTTACTTTAAGTTGCACAAATCGACCTTTCGGGACTGATGAAACAGTGCAGAGCTCCAGAGGAGGTTAAAGTTTCCACCCGCGTTTCACCCCGACATGACGGATACAAAGGTCAGAGATAAACGGAAAGGCGCTGCTCGATCGTGACATTTTCTCTGTGAATGTCATCTCAGAGGACGTTTTTAAAACAGGCTTTTCAAAAGTGCTTCTTACCGTATTTAATTCACATCATCAGAGTTTTATTAATGCCTGAACTGAGTTTGTCTCGTATTCATGACTTGGCACTAAAGTGAAGGCACCTCATTTCTTACACTTTCAGTTCTGTTCAGTCAGCTTGATTAAATTGACTTCAAGAGTTCTGGAAATAATTGTGTTTTTTTTTTGTTAGATGGATTTTATTTTTCTCGCAGTGCAGGAACCTCTGCTGACTTCCATTTTTAGTCCCAGCTTGCAGTCGAGTCTGGACGCGGAGATAAGGACGGCTGCCTGTCAGTCAGACTTACAGCGCTCACCTAAAGGATCCCGTGTTTCTACATGTTTGAAACACTGGCTGCAAAGGATGAAAACCACGTTCGAAAAAACGGCCCATTTATTTTGGTGGTTTTTAATGGGAGTGAATGGGTTGACCCTGAACTCTAACAGGCTTTTTCAACTCGACTTTGACTTCTGCTTCTATCTGATAGATCTTATTTGTTATGCCAACTATCAGAAAAGTTGGGTAAAATGTACGGCTGGACAACATGGCCTCAAGTCAATATCACGATACATTGAGCACTTCACCCTCAGCTCCTCCTCTCCCCCTCCTCAAGCCCCGCCCACAAACAGACGCTCCTGCTCGCTCGTATCGTTCCAGTTAAATTCAGATATAATGCAGATAAATACTTCAGATCATTACAAATGGGGCCCAGTCAAGGTGAAAGTCAAAAGCATTGGTGCTACTGTAGATGCCAACAGACTACCAGCAAACACAATGTTTGCAGGACTTCTACAACGAGGATAAAGTGACATAGTCCAGGACCCGAGGGAGGACAGTTTAGTGATGGCGCTACAACACGCTACAGCAGGTCCGTTTGACAAGAAACACTTCTGTTACAGACACTTGTCTTACTTTGTTAAAGCGGTTTACCTGTCCAGCAGAAAGGTTACAGGGTCACCAAGATCCCCAAGCGTCCCCCATGGTTTATGTTGACCCGGCTTTTTAGCTCTTGTCCGGTCTACCTCCGTTTTAAGCGCCCGTTATTCCTCCAGAGTCTCCGGTATTTACTTTGTTTTCTTGCTTGTGTCGGCAGTCGTGGCCAAAGGAGGATTCAGACAATTTTCCGAACTTTCTGGTTGGTTTCTACTGTCCGATATTGTAGCACGCTAACTTTGTTTGGGATCGTGAGCAACACGGGGGAGCAGCGTCCGCCTCACAACCAATCAGGATGAGGGAGGCAGAGAACGGCTTTTTTCAAATTTTGGTATCGATAAATTTTCGGTTTATTACCCAGCCCTACGAACCTCAAATTCAGCTGAAAAATGACTTTATTTTCCCGTTTCCATCGCGCCATCCCTCTTGTACTCGATGACGATGCCACCGTCGCCCCCCTGGTGTTGATTGGGTCCCTCAGCTTCACTCTCAGCTGTAATGGAGCTGATCTGGAAGAAGCTGGCTCAGCATGGAAACAGTCATTTCCAGCAGAGAGTACTGCCTCCAGTCAGGCTTTAATTGGCATTAGTTAACTCAGCAAGAAGAGAGCTGAACTCAAGTGTGTGTGTGTGTGTGCGCGTGCGTGCCGGAGTTTAACTTCATTATTCTTGTTCTATATAAAGAGTCTATAAAACACCACAGTACACTGGTTTTCCCTTCAGGGAGCCCTTCAATCAAGGTCTACACGAGATTTTTATCCAGCAGAGATTTCACTTTTTACTTTTTACAAATTTGCTTTTTTAAAACTGTTTTATCAGAAGACGCCACAAGAAAGTCCATTTGAGCCTCTGAGTTACCGAGTAATTACAGTGAAACTGAGACCAACCAGAAACACATGAACAGGAGCTTTCCCAGTGGAAGTGAAGACATGTAAAGTGACAGACAAATCTGTAAGGGTTCACTTAATCGTGATAATAATCGAGATCGGACGATATGACAAAATATATTGTGAACATTTTTTTTTTTCCAAATCGCCCAGGCCTACTTCAGGGGGGTGTTTCAAGATGAATTTCTTTTTTTTTACTCAACAATATTTTATTAGTTTTACACAAATTAATACAGTACCGCTCTTGAAAGAGCACAAGATACTGGAAACGCATCACAAACACTTTTCCCTAAAGACCCCGTCTACTGCTGGATATTCCAATTACTGTGTTTAAATAACGAATTCTGAGCTAAAACAAAAATACAAAAAAACAAAAAACAAGTGCTGGAATTTGGGTTTTGTAGATCTTGAAATATATAAGATGTTGAGAAATAAAAAGTAGGAAAATAAGTTAAATGAACTTCTGTACGTTAAGACAAATACAAATGTAGACAAGCCGCTGAAAAATGAAAAAAGTCTGTGAAAGACATAAGAATTTAAATTGTATGATTATAAAACATCACAGCTATATATTTAAAAAGAAAACAACTAGAAGAGGAGAGAGCGAATTCAAAATGATGAGATTTCTGAATGTGGTCTAGAAAAGGTCCCCAATCATCTGCGACCGAGTATCGAATCTTCTTAAGATCTAAACACCAGATAAATGTCTGACTCAGAGTTCAGAAATTCCGACTTTCAAGTACAACTGGAATGCAGCATAAATGCACCAATCACTGTTCATTTCAGTCTGTTTGGTAATCCTTAAAAACTTCTTAGTGTAGCTTTAACTTAATGAGTGCACTGTAAACAATACAGTAGAAAAGTTTCCTATTATTCTCAGCTGCATAACGACAGCGAGAGTAATGTCCAAAACATGGAAGTAAAAAAGCCCAATAACAAACTATTTACACTGGTGTTTATGAGGGTTACACCAGTAAACTGCAAAATCTTGATACGACACAAAAATAACATTAGACATGTATTATGCACATTATGTTCTCCCGCCAGGTACCGCCTTATTTTTCCTCCAAGTGTTTTTTACAAACCAAATAGTGAAATTCGCTCGTAGCCGAGCCCAGACAAAAACGCACAAAGAGCGACAAAGGGGTGCTCCATTTCAGCCTCCCTACTCTGCCTCCTCTTGATTAGCTGCGAGGGACAAAAAGCACTCGATAGGAATCGCCATGGCAACAGGTGCCGGAGGAGCAGGACAAAACCAGCCCCATTACCCATCTGCACCCTGTCGCATGTTGTCTCCCCGACATGCTTTCAACAAATGACCTGTCGCAGCACGCCGCGGCAAGGACGGTCTGAACAGGCTGAAAATAGAGCGAATACTGATGAAGTCTGAAAGATTTACAGGATTATGGCGCGTTAGATTTAAACACGGAGGATGAAATACAGAGATTTAGTCTAAAGGAGAGGACTCGAGGTTGGTTTTAAAGAGATGACAAGTTTGATTCATTCTGGACGGACCTCGATTCCGTGCCTCGACCTCGAAATATAACTATTCAGAGTTTTAACACCAACACGTAGTAAGTTTATAATGGAAACTAGACTCGAGAGCCAGAAACCTTCGAATGAAATAAAGAAAAAGCCGTGAAGTGACTGAGTTTGTTTAGTTGAAGTGGATCAAATAGTATTTTAGTCCCAGAGTGAAGTCTTTTAATTTCAGCTTCCGTTGCCAGTGATTTATTCATCTCTATTAACAGATAATCTATTAACTTTTAGGTTTACAGACTCCCTCGAATGCATCAAAATACTTTATTTCAGCAAACTAAAGACCTGCTCAAGTCAAAAGGAAATTGGTTTCTTTTAGGGTTCATGCTGCTAAAGTAAGCCGGAGTAGAGCTTCTGTGTGATGAAGTGTTTACAGTGAAACTAAGACTCTTCATTAATAGATGATCAGGTGAGCTTCCAGGGATGTCACAAACCAAATAAGAGTGTTAACTTTGCAGTCATGTCAGCTGGAGAGGATTTTTCCTGTGGTCTCTCCGAAACTGATAAACCAGGCAGAGATTGACGTCCATTTACAGCAAAACTGAGACTCACCAGGACATGATGTTGTTTACCTCACAGACGTGTTAACATCTGGTGTAATTTGGCGCTAGATACATTTAAAATGTATTAGATATTGATTGATTGATATCCTGAAAATCATTTCTAGTGGGTTCAGTAATAGTGAAGCCTTAATATGACCAATAACCATGAAACTGAGACTCACCAAACACCGATAAACAGGCACCAGTCAAGAGACTCTGCATGGTGATTTCTTCAGTTGCTAATCAGACTGTAAACAATCCAGCGATCAGAAAATTAAGTCTGTGGAAAGTCTATCTACTCGATTCACTTCTGTGCTGTTTTTCACTGTATTACTTCTGTCTCACGTCTCCGATCCTTTGGGTTTATTTTGCCAAACGATGTCAGATGTCATTGATCTTGTGGAGCTCAGTCTGTGAGGGACGGACTCGTGTTGTTCCCCTGAGGCGACCGAGCCATTAAGACGTCTTAATCCAGTTCATTAGGCTGGACTCAGTCTGGAAACGCAACAACATAACAACTCAGTTTCAGTATCACTCATCCAAAGGTGGAAAAAACACTGACTTGTTGTCTTTCTGAGGGGGGTCAGTCGAGGAACTAAAGAAAACTGTTTCTACGATTACTGCGTAAAACATTAACATTAAATTATACATGTGACGAGGGGCGGGTATTGGCAAGGCCCTCATGATATGATTAGGGTTGTAAAGGAGCAGAACATTTCCTGTAAATTTCCAGAAACTTTCTATGAGAAGTTAAGCTGGGGGATTTTGGAAATACTCCAAATTGGAAACTTAAAATGACAAAAAAAATCTTGTAAAGACACTAATGTGATGGCATGAACAGAAGGGTAGTTGGCTAAACAACTGGAATGGTCTTCAAAATATTGGACAGTTATTGTTCGGTTACAGAAAATCGTCTTTCAGGAGTCAGAAGAAACAGCATCACATATGAGGTCGCTACCACCACCACAATAAAGTTAGCAAGTTAAATATTAATACTATTATAGATCAAATATCAACCCCATAATACTATCAAAACTTACTTGACTTTATATAGCCTGTAACTGACCTATACTGCAGCCCGTCACCAGAGGGTGCTGTTCTCAGAGTGGCTTCACCCAGCGAGGAGGCAGACGGCGTCTATTCTAGAAACAGTCTATGGTCAAAACTTTGTTTCAAACTACAAATACCATTTTATTTGACTGCATAAAGCGCTACTTACGCCAATTTGAAAAAAATCTATACTCGTAAATGTGACGATACGATTTATCGCTGGACAAAATATCGCGATACTATGCTGTATCGATTTTTTTCTCCCACCCTTTCATGTGACTGTCGAAAGTCTGCAGAGTGAGATTTGTTTTTGTTAGAAGTCACCACATTAGCATGTAGACGACGAGATTAGCAGAGACTGCTTGTCCACAAGGGGGCGCAAACATTGGCACAAACTAGAAGTGGTGTTATTTTTTTATCGTGGTGGCAGCAGGAAGCAGAAAGACAACATTTTTTAGTTTCTCACTGTTCCTTAAACTACCTTCATTAAGTTCTCTAACTTACAATCAACCAGAAGTTGTACACTTCAAAATAAAAGCATGGTATTAAAGGAATAAAGCAACCAAAACAGACAAAAGTCAAAATAAAAGCATGACAAGTGAGGCTAAATACGGCTGTTAAATCTATACGGTAATCTCTGGATTATGGAGACGAGTTAGTCCAAGACCTGCAGGACAATACCACCCAAACACAAGTTACTAAACTTGACTTCATTGGTCCCCTTTAAGGCTTTTTGGACCAGAGGACCTGTTTGTTTTGAAGTTCGTGGAAAGATTTCATCACTCAGTTTTACTGCTTTACAGAACCACAGAACTACACGAGGTTAACGGTACAGATGAAATATTTCACAAATTTCTGTTTTTTTATTTTCCTCTAAATCAGATTTATATGAAAATTGTGGCGTCTTAGAAAAACATCTGCGTCAGTGTTGCCGGTCCATCTCCTCCATCTTTAATCGCCCGGTGCTTCTGTGAATCCTCATTCTGCTCTAATCTGCTCCATAAATCAGAAGAAGACATGTCTGGCTCTGAATATCAGCCCCCTGGTAGGAAACTGGGATAGATCACAGAGCCTTAGATATGCATGAGTGTAATTATGAGAGATAATTCAAGATGTTCCTTCTGGGAGACTCGGAATCGGTGTTACTGTTCGCTGCTCGAGATCAGAGCCGAGGGAGGAGAGCGGCCTGTGGTGGAGGAGGACGCTCAGGAGGTTCTCCTACTTTCCTTCCTGGGACAGATCCATGGTGGTTGTTTTAGTAAGAATAATCATAAACACTTATCTTAGTTTGACGAGTCCTCAAACTGAAATATGAGATGGTTCTGATTTACAGTAATCTGAGAAACTGCAGAGAAACCCTGAACTGACTAGCCAATCATATTTACTCTGTTCTTCTACGATAATAAGCTGATTTCTCAAGATTTCAACTAAAAATTCGATGAGTACGATGTATCACATTAGGGTTCTTGCAACAAACTGATATTGTGCTAAAATTAAGTGCGATGAGCTAGCTGTAGCAACCCTCAGAGAGATGATTCAGCACTTTTAAAAACTAAAAGATTAATGCTGCGTTCGAGTTTCCTCGGAGGACGGATATCGGAGCTGAAAATGACGTCACACCCGAGTTCCCAGCGTTTCAGTTGCCGAGTCGGAAAAAAGCAAAATCGGAGGCCTGAGACAAGATGGCGACATCTTCGGAAGTGATTTTAGCGCTTGCCTCATGTTCGGACAAGGCAAGCGTTAAAATAACTTCTGTAGACGTCACCAGCTGGGACTTTTGACCTCTGAGGTAACTCGAACGCAGCATTAAAGCTCCTGTGAGGAGTTTTTTGATGTAATGAAATTCACAAAAATTCATCCCACAGATATTTTTTATAAAACACAAAAGCTAACAAGACCATTGACCACAAGTCCGGTATTTGTTTACTGTGATTTTCTAATGCCTGAATATTATTACAATATTTTATGTCGAATGATAATCATGATAGTAAAAATCTGATACTGATACTCTCTTTCAGCAGCTCAAGGAAGAACATTTATGATCATTTCTTTATCATTTCCTTGAAGTAATAATCATCATATTCATCATTTTGCTCTGCAGACGCGGTAGTTTTTTTGCCTTAGCGTCTCAGTCTGATTGTATTTCCATGAACAAATGCAATCAGACCGCATCAATATAACAGAAAATAAAGGGACCAAAGAAGAAAAGATTTCAAAATAAAGGCATGAGAAACAATTATTACCAGACCTCGTTCAGTTTAATTTCAGCGTTTCTCTGTTTGCTGTCCTTTCCCGTTTCCCTCTCTTTTCTCACCTCCTCCTCCTCCTCTTCCTCTTCTCTCACCTGCAGCTCGTCTCACCTTCCCTGACTCGTGTGTACACAACACAACACACACTCGGTTAAACATTTGTGAGTAATCACGGCGGTGCAGAGCAGCCGCTGGTCATCCTTAGCTGCCTGTTTAATGGAGTGTGTAAGTTGATTGAGACGACCTCGGTGACGCCGAGGCTATTTTTAGACGAGGGACCCGAACCGTCGTTTACAAGAGCTGTTACGCAACGTTATCGGCGCTCCACAACATACATGCAAAAACACACATGCAAACGTGTTCGTGTGAAAGCATCAGTTCATGTGTGAGTGTGTTGTTTTCCTCACAGCTGCTGTAAAGTGTGTGTGTGTCCGTGTGTGTGTTTGTGTGTTCACAGATGGCATGTTCGGGAGGTGTCACTCTGTCCCGGTGAAGGAGGTTTACACCTTCGATGTCTCGCCGCCTGTGGTGCAACGCTTCAGGGTGCTGCTGGAGAAGCTCTCCAACAGAGGTGAACACACACACACACACCTTACACACACACACACACATACACAACTTACACACACCTAACACACACACACACGCACCTTACACACGCACTTGAAACAGCCCGCAAAGAAACAGAGAACCAGGCTTTTTCCTTTTCTTCACACGTCTTCATTTTGCTCTCAGATGTGCTTTTATCATAGCTGCTGCAGTCGTTCAGTCGCACCACTAGAGGGAGTCAGAGACCGTCGTTACATCCCAGGAGGCGTCACTGAGCGTTTCATCTCCTTTCATCAGACTTCAAGACTTCAATACAGGAGGAAACCTTTTCAGAGAGGAGCTGCACAAACCAAATGAACAGAGAACGATGACAGGAGAGGAAGAATAAGAGTTTTTTTTAACATCAGATCTTCTTTAAAAAAAAGACAAAGAAGAAGTTCCTCTGAAGGAGACGAGTTCGGAGGCGTTTGTCAGACTCTTAATTTTAAAATAAATGACAGAAATGAGACGATCAGCCGCGACTGTCTGCTGAAGCTCTGAGGAAAAACTCTCAAACATTCGTCCTTCAGGCTCCGATGAACAATCTGTGCAGTTTTCTCTCAGATTTAGACTCTTAGTTCTGTTCTTTTTTTTCTCTTTTTACTCTTTTCTCTTTTTCTTTCACTCTGATGTCTGACTCTTTTTTCCTTCTTCTTTCCTTCCTCCTTCAAGTTATCCTTCCCTTCTTCCATCCTTCATCCTTTCCTTTCCTCCTTCATCCTTTCATCCTCCCTTCTTTTATTAAGCTGCCTTCCTTCCTTCCTTCCTTCCTTCCCTCCTTCTTTCATCTATCCTTATTTCCATTCATCCTTTTTTCTTCAATCAATCCTTCCTTCTTTCATCTATCCTTCTTTCCATTCATCCTTTTTTCCTCAATCAATCCTTCCCTCCATCTATCCTTCCTTCTTTCATCTATCCTACCTTTCTTCCTTCCCTCCTTTTACTATCCTTACTTCCTTCCTTATTTTATCTACCCCCCTTCCTTACATCCTTACATCTTTCATCTGTCCTTCCATCCTTCCTTTATCCTTCCTACTTTTATCTATCCTTCCTTCCTTCCTTCCATCCTTCCTTCTTCAATCAAACCTTCCTTTCTTCTATCCTTCCTTCTTCAATCAAACCTTTCTATCCTTTCATCCCTCTTTCTTTCATCTATCCTTCCTTCCATCCTTCCTCCTTCAATTAATCCTTCTATCCTCCCATTCTTCCTTCCTTCATCCATCCTTCCTTCCTTCCATCCCTACTTATTTTATCTACTTCCCTTCCTTCCATCCTTCCATCCTTCCTCCTTCAACCTATCCACTCTTCCTTCCCTCCTTCCTCTTTTGATATGTCCTTCCTTTCTTCCTTGCAGTCTTCCTTCTCCAGTCCATCCTTCCTAGCCAACTTTCCTCACATCCCTCCTTTCTTGTCACCCTCTTTCTATCTTTCCTTTCTTTTAACCTTGTTTCCTTCCCTCCCTCCTTCCTTCCTTACATCATCTGTAGTTTCCTTCCCTCTTTAACAGCTCCCATTTTCAGACGGTTATGACTGTGATTGTGTTCACCTTTCTACATACATCACACACACACACACACACACACACACACACACACACACACACACACACTCACTCGCTCTGTCCTCTTCATCCTTCAGCCTTTTATAAAAACACGATCCTGAGGTCAGAGCGGCTGAAGTCCACGGCGACGGCGCTCCTCTTCACTTCACTCACAACATCAGAGCTCTCCTTGACTCACCTGTCTCACCTGTCTCACCTGTGCGGGACCGTACAGCAGCAGCAGATCGAGTCTGTTTGGCTCTTTGTCACATGGTCTGACTCACTACGGCGGTCTGATAGTTTTTGTTGTCTGTCCGGACAGACAGACGTAAAGAAAAGTGCGGTTTCAAAGTGGCGGGAACTTCTTTGAAACAATCCCTCTGTGTGACCAAAGGAAGAGGACGTTGACCTCGAACCTCGTCACTACTCTGAGCGTTTTTTAACTCCGCTCTGAGGACGTGACGCTCGCCGCTCTTGGTCCTTTTGAAAACAACCACGAATTTTAGCCTCTAAACGAGTCGTACACCTTCAACCTCTCTTCACTCGTCTATAAAACACCTCGCCAAACACTCTTTACCTTTCACCCGCTCTCCTCCACGTTTCTGCGATGCGAGCCGCGCCTCTCTGAATATCCTGGCAGGGGGCTCCGGCGTTTATTAACCTGTCGTGTCAGAAGCCGTCTGTTCACCCGACGCTAACGCCCGCTTTCTCTGCCGCCGTGGCCGCCGTTAAAAGCTCCATTTTATGGCTCTTTGATGGCGAAGGCTGGCCCGACACGCTGTGCAGCTGTTAAAGAGAGGCTTGTGCCCGATTCCTGGCAGTTAGGGTCGTTATTCATCGCGCCGCGGTCTAAAGAAGGTGTCCGTCTGCTGAAACGTTCGTTAACAAGTCGAGCTGATTTAATTAGATTCACTGCCCATCAAGGCAGAAGTGTGGATTCAGGAGTGAGCCATTGTTGGCCCAGAACCAAATGTAAATGAGCTGTTGGCTGTGATAGAGTCTCCTTTAGGATGACTCTGTGAAACCAGAGTCGACTGAATGATGTTGCAGAGACACAGCAGCTCTGTCACACGGTGTGAACTCTCTGATTTTAAAAAGTGGAAGACAACATTCGTAAAGTTTCAGATTTTAGTTCATTTCTGTGCAAATAGAAGTAAAACTTTGCCGTCCGACTTTTCATGTCCCTTTCCGATGCAGATACCCGGACTTGCCTTACAGAGTCTTAGATCGGTGTTGGATTCAAATACTTACTGTCTCCACACACCAAGCGAGAGTGAAATCATTAGTGCGAATGAATCACGTGTTAAGTCAATGCAAAGACGCGATTAGACGCTCCTACTACTCTGGCGGCGCGAATGATGCGAATTGAGCGGGAGTTGAAAATGTCTCAACTTGAGCGGATATTCACGTCACGATAACTAATCAGCTCGAAGGTTGCCGGGTGACGTTTGGAAACGGACGGTTGTTAATTGGTATCTTAAACGGCAGACAAACTGATCGCGTGATACCTTTTCTTTTAATAACCGAGGCCGGAATAAGAAGGAGCTCGCCTGGAGGAAAGTGAGTGAGGAGGTCGGATTACCTGGTAAATTGTAAAAAAACTTTCTCTATCATTTGATCCCATCGGTTGAATCGGCAGGGATTACCACAGAATTCTGAGGTCAAAGTCGAAATTCAGAGATTACAAAATGTCGTCAAAATTTCGAGAATAATAGAATTAAAATTTTGAGATTAGAGTCGAAATTTTGAGATTACAAAATGTCGAAATGTTTTGAATAATGTCAAAATTTTAGAATAACAGGATTAAAATTTTGAGATCAAAGTTAAAATTTCGAGATTAAAGTCGACATGAATAAAGTCAAAATTCCGACTTTTTAAAATTTCGACTTTAACCTCAAAATTAAAAAAAATCTCCATTCCGTAATCATTTTTTTCCCTCTTCTTGTGGCCCTAATCCTTTTTCGTAGATTATTGCCCCAACCTGATCTGATCTACACCTACGTTTTTAGTAATAGTGCCACCTATAGGACATAAACGGTATTAACTTCTTTATATACACTCCTGAACAAGCTGTCGATTTTCACTCTTTTTAATTCACTTTTATTGAGATTTCTACAGATTGTTGATCAAGTCAAAACTCCACCAACTGCTGAAGCAACTGCTCTACTGTCTGTGCGCTCAGAGTTTAACAGTCTCAGTCTGAGTGGATCTAAAAAGACATTAAACTCACGTTGATATCTGCTGCTAAGACAGGACCAAACGTGCAAAAGTGCAAGGATATGATAATATGTTAATCAATTCATCCCATTTTTCTGCGCCAAAGTTTTGGGATCTTCTCTCAGTCCAAAAACTTGAAGAGTTTTATTGCTGACGGCGTTGTCGGTGTTTTCAGTCTCATTTTAAAGCGAGCGTCCTCTCCGCCGGTCTCACATCTCATTGCATCACATCTGGAGCTGCAGTCTGTATTACTGGAGTCTTTCAGGAACGTCATCGCTCATCTGCCAGAGCCTTTGGTTCATGTTGTGCTCTGTGCGTCGCAGCCATATTTCCGGTAACATTTCGTTCCGCTACCCCATCTGCTGCTGGCGCCTGCTCTTCTGTTCGGGTGCCAAAAAGCTGTTTGGAGGCATGTTAAGCATAAGAAACAGACGTGGCTGCTCGAGCAGCTCATCAGACTTGTCCTTTGTACACTTGCTGTAATGCAGAAGAGTTTTTTTTCTGTAACAAACGCGGACACACGCAGACACTCGCCAAGTCTCTGGATTATCACAGCGATGTCGATGCTGAGCTGCTCGTAGAACTTTATGATAAAAATATGAAACTATTCGACAAATAGTCACTGAAACCAAATTGATTATGTAATTATTCATCAAAAAAGATCATTTATGTCCAAAACTAACCCTATGATGCTCCGGATATTTAATCTGAATGATCAGGTTGCACAAAGTGGAGCGTTGATCAGATATTTCGGAGAAAATTAAGACATTTTTCTCAAAGTTAAAGGGACAGTTTGGGTTTTTTATTCGAGACAAACTAATTTATTTGAGAAGGAATAGAAAATCAATCTTTCATGCATTAGTTCGACAGCCTGGTCCCCCTCGTACATCTATGAAGGATTCACTATTAACCATCTGAGGTCACATTTGAGCTCTTCTTCTTCTTCTTCTGTGTGCAGGTTTGAGCTGGGAGGATGACACCACTCAGCAGGTTCTGTCTAAAGAGTTATCCAAGCTGAGGAGGATCCCCTACAGACCACAGCAGAGTGGATCGGTCTACGGCTCGGACAGCAGGTCAGATACTCACTCTGCAGATTCCAGCGAAGTTACCTCCACTCATCTTCAACACGGATGTCTTCATGGCTTATTTTCCTCTTTGTTTAGGTCGGTAGGTGAAGTGATGGATCCAGTAGACCAGAGGGTGAAACCAGTGGAGGTGGAGCTCGGCAGAAACCTGCAGATGTACCTCCAACGTCTCGGTCTCCTGCCGAAGTCGTCTTCTTTCTCCGGTCTGAACGCTCCAGGACAGGTGAGGAACTCCTGCCTGTTTCCCCCGTAATCACTGTCCGATTTTTTAAATACTTTTTAACTATTTTAAAATTCACTTTCAACAATAATCTTGAAAAATGTGCTTTTGTTTTACCAAAGGTTGCATTTTGGTTCAGAGACTCATTTGATGCGACTTGATTTACAAACAATACGAACAAAGAAAAGCGCCCTCTGCTGGATCAAAAAGGGAACTACCAAAAACGGCTCGTAGCTTATTTTTTATTTAAGAAACTTTGTTTTCATAGAGTAAAAGAAAAGTTCAATTGTAAATGACTCATTTAAGCGCCCGACTGGACAAGCTAATTACTTTGGTGCCCTCTGCTGGATCACAAAGGAAATATCAAAAACGGTCCGTTGTGTTCAACCTCATTTTAACTGAACTAAACACAAAAAGAGTCATGGCAACATGTAGACTCACAAATGTACTCTGGTTAATTAACTTTGTAACAAAAAGTACAAATTTTGATGTATCGATTTATTAAACATCTAAATGGAAAGACAGGTTTCTCTAGCACCCTCTGCTGGATCATGAAGGAAATGCATATAACGGCTAAAGGGTTGTGTTGCCATTTTTGATTTGTTTAGAAACATTATTTCAACAGAATAAATAAAAACATGAATGTCATCATTAATGAATCTATTTAGCATTCAGTTGGATAAACTGATAATTTTGGCGCCCTCCGCTGGATCACGAGAGGAACTGCCAAAAATGGTGCATTGTGCTTTTAGACTACACAACCTTCGTTATTGGTTCAGCGTCCTTATTTTCTTGGTAATACAAAACATCTTATTATGAAACGTTTTATAGAAGATTAATCAGCGAGTTGAGTGCAGTAGCGCCCTCTGCTGGATGACGAATAGAACTGCCAGAAAAAGTCTATTGTTCTTTAAGGCTGCACTTCTATCATTAAAGGTTCAGTGTTCTTATTTTCATAGCTTAAACACAAAACATCTTAATAAGGAATGTTTTATAGAAGATTAATTGGCGAGTTAATTGTAGAAGCGCCCTCTGCTGGATCACGAGGAAACGGCTAAAAACGGTGCAGTAGGTTTTTTTAAGTTAATACAGTTAGTAGATGAGCGTTTTTCCTTGTGAATTAAATATTTGCACTTTGTGAATTTATCTAAAATGGTTAAGGAGGCAGCTGTTGTGAGCGGGTATCAGTGATGTTTTTGTGTCGGACATCAGATTTTCAGCTGAATCTGCTCGCAGCCACCTGCCTCTGTGCACACGTCCACAAACACACAGTCAAACACACTACTGACACAAACACACACACCTTCACTACAGGGGGTCTGGTGTCATCCTCCATTGTCAGCCCGCCCTCGCCTCTCCATCCTAACTGATGGCTTCTCCCAGCATGACCGTTGGGAGCCAAATAATACCAGCAGAGAGTTCAGGAGTTCAGCGCTTTAATTAATAACTCTCCACGTGACCGGCTCCTCTGACATGTCCTCTTGCTGTGGGTGAGGGAGCCCGGCTGAATGGCGGGGGCCTTTCCTCCTGCTGGGGGACTGAACCGGAGACTCTCGAAGCCCCGAGGACGAGGAGCCTGCGGGCGATGCTCGCGGCTCTCTGGCTTTTCTCTCCAGGTTCACGTGTTTTTTGGGGCTTTGAAAAGGAGCAGAGGTCCTGGAGGGCACAAACGTAACGCACAATGTGACATTGATTTTTTTTTTTTTTTTTTTTTAAGGCCCCGGCAGCGACAAATACCAGAAGGGGCCTCGCACATACAAATCATAAAAAGTATGACAACTGTGTGGACCTTCAGAGTTTGTCAGTTTTGTTATGTTAATGTAGCCGTTGCAGAGGCTCGTTCTGTTTCTGCGCTCCGAGGTGGGCGTTAATGGAGCCGCCACTGACTCTCCTCTTTTGTTGTCGCTGATGGATCTGTTAATATGATTGCATAAATGGATTAATAAGGTGTTTTTCAAAAATGGGCTCTATTTTCATGCCAATTATGATTTTCTCTCTCTCTCAGATGTTGGATGAAAGTGTTTAATATGTAAGACAAATGAGGCTCCTGCATTAAAATGTTCCCACTGAAATGAGAGGCAGCGCACAGGTTTAATAATTCATTTCTTCAAAGTTTCGTCTCGACTTCTACACGATTCGTACTTCTAAAAGTCTGCCTCTTTTCTCCATCATGTGGAGCCTTTTGATCAGACGTCTTACTGAGAACTGTGACGCTTTGATACCGTCGGAATTTCAGACCAATTAAAAACATACAGAACAACATGAGGATAGTGTAAAATCAAGTGTAAACAAAACAAAACCACACGAACATATAACTTATGATACTAACTGTACAATATAATACAGTAGTGTGTAACATATGGGGTTGACACAAGGATTATGATATGATATGATATGACACACTAAATAACACTATATTAGAGGAACAATTATGAATGATACAATACAATGATACAGTGAGATTCTATATAATGTGACAATAATATATTACGTTGTATCACTATACAAGATGATATACATGGGGTTGATACAAGGATTATGATATATGATACTATACAATACAATACAATAAAAACACTGAACAACGCTAAATCAGAGGAGCGTATACGAATGATACAATGTTTATACCATATTCAGTATAACAAGAGCATTGTGATTCAATCATTGTGGTATGAGAAAATAAGGTTCATTATAGTATATAACAGCATGATAAAAGATTAGTTTCCAGACAGTATGATAAGGTTAGAACATGACGACATGATGTCACAAAGTGATACAAAATGATACAGTGAGATTCTGTACAGTATGACAGTACAACACGATACAGTATGATACTATAATCTACGTTATGATACAATATGACAGAATAGGGTACGATACAATTCTATACTGCATGATACAATATTACACGATACAATACGATATGATAATGTATATGTTACAGTATTGTACAATATGATACTATAGGAAATATGATATGATACATTTAGATATGATACATTGAGATACAATACAATACCATGTAGTATGATACAATAATCTAAGTTATGATACAAAATGATACAATATTATATAATAACAATATGATACAATAGGATATATGAGATGATACAGTACGCCATCATAACATTCAGTTTGATACAATATGGTAGAACTTTCAGCGCAATATCAGAAGAGCAAAAAACTAATGAAACAACAAAATTTGATGCTGAGATTCAATATAGTTTTGATACAAAACGATATGATACATTAAGAAATGATACAATACGATACAACTCCATATTTATTTGATACTATATGATACTATAGGATATATGATATGATACAGTGTGCTATCATAAGATACAGTTTGATATAATATGGTTGAACTTTCACAGCGTATGAAATGATATGATTGTGACTGTATATGATCAGTGATATGACATGATCTGATATAGTTCAGTTTACTACAGTGTAATGTTAGACATGATTAAATCAGTTTAAGAATCTGAGGACTTTAGACGTCATTGCAGGAGAAGACTTAACTTTTTATTCTCGTTTTGAATTTGTCTGATGTGACTTCCTCGTCTCTTTTGTTCTTCATCCTTTCAGAGTGACCGTTTCCAGTCCGTCCCCAAAGACTCCTATGTGTCTTCATCTCAGAGATTATCTCCCTCCAGCTTCTCCTCGGTCTCGTCTCGCCTGCCTTTGCAGAAGCAGAGACCTCCACCTGACCAGCTCCTCGCCATGCAGGCTGAAGGTGACCTTCTCCTGGAGGCCCTGAGGCAGTATCTCTCCGGGCGTCTGTCACTGCAGCGTGAGGGCCCCAACGAACAGGAGGCCCCCTCGCCTCGTCTGCGGCCTTTTTTCAGCAACGGGAAAGAAAATTCTGGACCAAAGCTTCTGGAGACGGGGCGTACTCAGGGGGCTTCATCGAAAGACCCTCTGACTTCTGTGGATGGTACGTGGTTTTAAGATCCACCACGGTGAACTTCAACTTGTTTGTACTGTTTCTGACATTTCACTGAACTTTCCCCGTCTTTACTCCAGAGAGGTTCATCGAGAAAGTCCTGAAGAACGTCGGCAGGCAGCATGTGGACGTGGATGAACTGACCCAGCAGGACTTGGACCAGCTGTCCGGCCTGATAGCCGACGCTCTGCAGGTGGTCGACCAGGACCAAGCTCGAAACAAAGGCCTGATCCGGGACAGACCCGAACCAAGAGACCTGGAAGACAAAGAGAAGAGTGTGGAGGAGGAAGAAGAGGAGGCTGTCACAGATGAGCAAGAGCAGAAGTTGCTGGAGAACGCTCCGACGCTTAAGCCACAGGAGAGCGCTTCGGCCGAGCCTTCAGCACTTCAGGGTAATTATACAGGATTCATTTTGTGCTCCTACACAATTAGAGTATTGATCCGAGGCTGGAACATACATAATCATGCTGGGAGAATAAATAAGGGCGCTCTCCGGCAGCGTGGAAGACGACGGCTACATAAAAATCAATGTGAGAAGTAATCGTCTTCCTCTCTAGCTTAGTGGGAACACGGCTAGTTTATAAGTTCGGAGTCTCCTGAGGACATCGGAATTAGTTACATTAAAGTCATGGTTGACGATCGGAGAGATTGGTAATTATTATGAACCTCGTTTCTATGGCGATTGTGGTCCTATAGTGTGATCTCCACACAGTGAAGAGAAAAAAGAACAGAAAAAATCTGTTAAAAAAAAATTGACCAATGGGAGCCATCCATCCCGGACGTGGTACTTTTTTTTTTGTAGGATGGTAGGGGAAAGTCCCGCCTCCTTTGCCTCTGATTGGCTAAAAAAGCTGTAAACGCTATCACACGCTCAAGTCAAACGCAGAACATTACAGAACATTATCGCACTTCTGAATCCTCTAACCCAAACCCGACAGACAATGACGTTTCACAGCCATTAGGAATAACCAATCAGAGCCTAGCACTTGTAGCCAATCAAAGGCGAAGGAGGGCGGGACCTTATATTACAGCTCTTATTGGTAAATCTCCTGATCCGCCACTCCATCCAATCACCTCGCTGTATTCGACACGCCCCTCTCCTGTAGTTCCAACTCGGCCCCTCCCATCACAGGACTGACGTTAGCTAAATTTAGCGTCTAACTGATCTATAACACAAAAACTGAGCAGAGAAGCAGAGTCTGATCGGAGCAGGCTGTAAAGAAAAGAGCGTTTCTGTCATCTCCTGTGTCTGAAACTAAAACCCCTGATTAAATTTTCTTCTCTTTCTCCAAACAGAGCGGCAAACGGGCGAGCAGAGTCTGAAGGACGAGGTAAGCATTCAGTTTACGGTTTAAGAGAAAATCTGTAAATGTCAGAGGGACGGCTGACATTATACGCCGTTATATAATATTCTGCATGAAGAGGGAAATGAACCCGGCAGACGACAGCTCTCAAAGAACTTCAGATTGTGTTTGACATCTGCTCCGGTACAAAAGGGGACGAGAGCGTGCCGTGACTTTGACAAGAACTCGGCACTCCTGTGAGACACTTACTTTACATTAGAGTTTGAGGAGCTTTTTAAGGCGGGAAACTTTATAAAAACTCAAGAAAATACTCACTGATTCTCCGCTGACTGTCAGTCGGATATATAAACTGTGTAAAACGTTAATATCCTCTTGTTGGCGACATCCATTGGTTTCCATAGGTCTCCATAGGTCTCGGGTGTCTAACTCAGTGTTACGGCGTGTTTGACCCTAAATTAATTTTACGCCGGAATATCCCTTTAAGGCGGGTATAGAAATGAGCTACTCAGACCAGAATTGTTATTGTACCAGGCTGTAAAAAGGTTTATCTTTGCTTTAGATTAGCTGTATGAGTGTGTATGTGGTTCCTTGGGCTTTTACAGCCGACCCCTAGTGGACACTCAAGGAACTGCAGCTTCTTGTGCTTCCAATTGAGCATTTGTCCCTCAAAATTAGAGGTTGCTGATGGTTGGCCTGCCTCACCTTGACTGGATACCTTCTTACTTCCTCCTGGTCCCAGAAACTGTCTGAAATTTATTAAAAAATAAAAAAAGTAGAAAGTTTAGTGAGCGTTAATTTATCAGCTCAGGTAGAGTTTGCCTTTTTGATCTTGACAAGACACATAATTACCCAGAATCCATCAGCAAAGGGATAAAAGAGTGTTTTAATCTTTAGTATTTGAAAACGCGACAGCTGGATTGTTCTTTGATTGAGGGCAATTATTCGCTCACGCTTGTGGCTTTAGATCGCCAACACAGGAAACTCCCACCAGTTCACTTTGAGACAAAAGATCTTGATTGAACAACGTGTCATTACTCAACTCTGATGCCTGAGCTTTTAATTTATGAGGTTTATCAGAAGTTCATTAGCCTCAGAGCCGTCAGAGGTCTGAGGAGTTAAATCTTTTGCTTTATTCGTTGTTTTTTTACAACTTTGTAAAAGAAGATCATTTATTGTAACTTTTATTTTCAGCCCGAGAGCGAGAACCTCTTCACCAAACTTCTGGCATACCTGGACAAAACTTCCTCCGACTCCTCCCCATCAGCTAGAACCCGGGATGACGTCGCCATGGAGACGTCCAGAGACCACAGAGTGGGTCTGGAAAACGTCCAGAGCCGGACCAGCGAGGCGGGGGTGACAGTTCAGAAAAAGGACGCCACCCAGTCAGTGGAGGAGCTGTCGGAGGTGCACGGCTGGATTAAGGAGGTGGCGCCCCCTCCTGCTGCGTTGGTGTACGAGGAGCCGCACAAGAAGACGATGCACGTTCCTGAACTCCAGCTGGACGTTAAAGCCGGGAGGAAAAAGGCGGAAGACGACGTGTTCGGCTACGTCATCACCGACACAGAGTGAGTATGAAGGTTCAAAACGTACAAATGAGTGATACTGAATCTATAAACGAGGTTAATTTTCACCAGATAATGATGTGATGCAAAAATATTAATCAAGGACCCAAACTGATCTGATTTTTACTAAAGTTAATCTTCTGAAAAGTTCTGGACGGTATTTCCACTTTCCGATCTATTTTTCAATAAGTCAACATTTTTTAATTTGTCACAACTTCACGTGTTTCTGCTACTTTATTTCAGTGACAGTAATGCCAGAGGTCAGATTTTACAGCCGGCAGATAGTGTTTAAACTTAAAGAGGCAGCAGAGAGAAAAAAATCATGAGAAAGAAAAAAACTGAAAAATTGTGAAATAAACAAATGAAATAAAACATAAAAAAAGGACATAATTAGAAGAATAAGACAGTTTAATAAAAATAAGTAAATGTGGTAAAAGATCAGAAAAAAATGGGAGAAAATAAATAAAATAAATAAAAAATAAAGGCTTACGCTTGAAATGATATAAAGTGACAAAATGACATAAAAAGATATAAAAGCAACAAAAATCTTAAATGAATAAAATCTATCAAAGTAAAAAAAATAATGAAAATAAAAAAATAAAAGCACAAAAATTTGCAAACAAAAGCACATGTTAAAAAGCATGTTAAAAATAATAGAAAGAAAAAAAATTGATAAAAATAATAAGAGCATAAAAATGTTATGAAACAAAAAAACAACAAAAAAGGAAAAACAGAAAAAGAAGAAACAAGATCAGGAACAAATAAGGCATTAAAACTATTGTAGAAAGATAAAGTTAAAAGTCAAAGAAACAAAAACAAATTAAAAGAGATAAAAGCGACTAGAAGACATAAAAAAAAACAGGCGATTCAGGACAAAAAGGAAGAAAGAAAAAACTGAAAAGGCTCGACTATTTTTATGTCACATCTCCTGATATTTCATGTCGGCTTAAAACGCTCAAAGGAGAATTGCACATATTTCCAGTTGGTATGGATATTATTTTCTATATATATCTGCTTTACTTTGGTCATTTAGAGTGTATCTTTAGAGCATAATAACCAAATCTTCATTTTCCTCCCAGCCTCCTGAAGCTCTGGTTGAATTTGTAAAAAGTTCGTAAAGTTGTTGTAAAATGACTCATGTACCAGTACACGGAGCAGACTATATCTGTCTTTATGATACGACTCCCCTGAGCGTCTAATATCAGCCCAAACTGACTCACCGTTACAACATCCGCAGATTAATTCCAGCGCATTATTTTTATAAGCACAGGCATGAAAAATTAACCAGATCAGCCCGTCCTGAGTCATACTTCTGGAAATGGAAACGAGAGAAATTTGGAAAAACAACGCCATGTTTCCCTCCAAACACTCTGCATGGAGTCTGTTCAATAACTATTTTTGTCTGCTGACATTTGCAGCTGAGATCAGAGCCGCTGAGGCTGTAATAGATATTACTGACATCGAGGAGTAAAATCAGACTGAAGGGAGACTTTTCTATTAAAACAGACGTATAAATGCCACAGAGGGGAGTTTTTTTTTCTCTGAGCAGCACCCTCAAACTTTAAAAAATACTAAAACGAAAAACTAAAAGCCGTTTTTAAAAGTTTCACATCTGCTCGTGTTTTTTCAACATTCCCTCTGAGGGATTCACTCTTCCATTTCTCAGAAGAAGTCAAGAAATGCCTCCTGTAAATCCTTCATAAGTGCCAATCTCCTGTCCTCCTTTTTTTGTTATCCAGGACAAAAAAAATGAAAAATACAAACCCTACCTTCGATGAAACAAGTTGACATAACCAAAGATGTGACGAGAGGACACTGCAGGACACATTTTGTCCTCGGTGAAAGCAGAGTGATTCTTTAAATTGATTTCTCTGCTCCAGTTTGAGATGGAAGAGCTTTAGAAAAGCGTCTTTGTAGTGTTTGATTTTTCAGACCTCACCTCTGCACATCTTTTAGCCGCGGCGGCTGTAATTTCGTCTGAAGGCCTTTGTGACACGGCCCTTTCTTTCCTCCTCCTTCACCCCGCAGCCTGTCATTCAGAGCCGCACAACAGAGAGACGTAAATGATTGCTGTACAGGAAGAGCGTTTTGCGGCGTTGTTGTCGAGGTCAGACTTTCGTTTGCTGAGAGACGCGAAGCCGCTCGGCACAAAGTTTTCAACCTTGGAGCGTCTTTGCGCTAAAAGCCTCTGCGAGGACGTTTAACTGGTTTTAAGCAAACAGAAATGAGAAGGAATGAATTTTTATGGCCTGCAACTGGAACAGTCTTAGTTTTTAATGTGAGGAAATCGAGGAAAGAGAGGCCAGTAGAGTCTGGCTGTCCGTGATGGGAGAACCAGGAGGGTTTTGTCGTATAAAAGTAGGGTTTTATATTTGACGCAGGCTGCCACTGGAGGCAAGTGGAGACAGATGAACAGCAGAGTGACGTGTGCCGTTTTGAGTAGGCAGGCTGCTGAGGTCTGGATCATCTGCAGAGGTATGGATGTGTTCGCCAGTAAGGAGTTGCTGTTGTCAGTGTGTGGCGTTACAAGAGGAGCTGTGCCATGTACTCTGGTGTTGTAGAGAGTGACCTTACTGTACTAATTCCTGTTTTACAGGGGACAAAGAACTGAGCAGACGGCATTTAAGGGAGCGAGGACGCACAGTTAAACGAAGAAAAAAGTACCTTAAAATCATTAAACGTCATGGTATTAGTATGTCATTCAGGATTTGGAAGAAAATCATAAAATATTGTTGTTGCGGTTTAGTCGTTTTTCTGTTCATTTCTGTGAAAACGCCACCCATCCCGACAACGTATAAATTGGCATTAAAGGGATATTCCTTCATGAAGTTAAGCTAGGGTCAAACACACCGTAACACAGAGTTAGATACCCCCCCGAGAGATGAATGTTGCCGACTGTTTGCTTCTCTAGTTATACCAGCTTTAGTAATGACCGCAGGATAGTAATACACAGCAGTCTGAGGAACCATAAACAAACCTCAACCAAAACGCCACTCTATAGCCACAAATAATGCTCAGAACAGCACCTAACTTCATCAACAGGACATATAGGGTCACAGACATAGTACTAGACACCAAACATCTTTTTAACTTTGACTCATTTCTTTAGCAAAGAGACTAAACACAACTCACCTACTCTCTTCCAGCAGCCGCTTGTATGGATTACAGCGGGGTGTCACAGCTCAAGGAAGAACATTTATGATCATTTTTTTTATCATTTCCTTGAAGTAATAATCACCATATTAATCATTTTGCACTGCAGACGTGGTAGTTCTTCTGCCTCAGCGTCTCGGTCTGATTGCCTTGCCGTGAAGTAATAATCATAGATGTTCTTCCTTGAGCTGTGACACCCCGCTGTAGTCTGTAATGGTAACATTCATCTCTCGAGGGGGTGTCTATCTCGGTTTTACGATGTGTTTGACCCTAACTTAATATTACGCAGGAATATCCCTTTAAGTTAGTAGTAAAGATGTTTTTCTGAACTGAAATGAAAGCTGAAGCAGCTGTCAGTACAGGAAGAGTCACAGCCTGAAGGTTGAGCTCTGTAAACTTCATAAAACAGATTATAAAGTTGAATTTTTCCTCTTAAAGGTGAAGAGCAGCAAAGTTCAAGGAATCCTCAGTCTTCAGTGTCCTCAGCAGATTCCTCTCTTACCCTTTACAGTCACTCTTTAAAGTGTCTCTTGACATTTCTGTGAGATCACTGAACTTCAAAGCGAACGCCGCAGTCGTCCTCACAAATCTCTCCGAATGCAAAATGCAAAATGCAGCATCAGCCTCAACATTGAAAAACCGAAGCTTAAAGATTACAGATGCAGCGCAGTCCTGAGGTTTCACCGACTTTTAACAAATCTCACTGTTGTTGGAATGAAACATCATATTCATGGCCTACTTAGAAACAGACTGAAGACTGATAGATGAATTAAAAAAAACTCAAATACATAATTGAAAATATTTTTAAAAAACAAAAATGTAATTCCTACTTTATCTCAAACAAAATCCCAAAAATATTTCACGAAGTAGAATAAGAATTTGCCAGACAAAGACGTGCTACAAAGGACCGAAAATTTTACAATCTCTTGAAATAATTCAAAAATAATAATACAAAAAAAAATAGAAATCCATTGAGTCTCTGTGATTTAGCTTTATGTCGGGACTTTTGTTCAACTTAAACGTTAAAATTAGTTATATATATCAGAGTTTATTAATTTAGAAATCAAAATACTTCCTGTTTTGTAAAATTTAATGTGTATTCCACATTTATTAAAAAGTTTTACGTTTCTTTAAAATGTGTTCATACGTTGCAACTTTTCTCTTCAATGATTGCTTTTAGATTTTGTGGAATAGTTTCGGCAGACTATGTTTACACCTAGAAATGTGTATTTTTTAATTCATAAAATATTTAGAATTTTGTCCTGCAAATTTGTTTTAATTTTGAAATTTTTTTTTGTTGTTTAAACTGTTTTTGCATTCCACAGACTTGTTACATACTTTTTGAACTTTTAATTTTTTTGCACTTTTTGATTTTTTTTTTTGAACCGTTCTTTTCTTTCATGATTTTTTTTTAAGATTATCGAAAATTGTCTGTCCAGGTTAACATTCATCCAGGCAATAATTTAATTTAATTTAATTCTTCATTGACTTGCTAAAACATTTTTTTCAAGCATCCACCAAACTTTTACAGCTTGTTTAGTTTTTAAATAGTTCAGAACATTTACAGTTGGGTAATTTTAGGTTTCAAGAAATTTTGTAAAAATGTTTTTGTGTTACATGAAATATTTTTGCATGAAACCATCTTCACATTTTTTGTTCATTTTTTCTATTATTTTTTTAATTTTCCGTATTGTGAAACCTTTTGGTGTTTCATGAGATGTTATTGGGGTGATGAAACGTTTTTTCTTCTTTTGTGGTGATGAGACTTTTGTGCCTTGACACTCAGGGCCACCGTAGTTTTGGTAAATCTTTTGTTTCTGTGCACATATCGGACGTCTTGTCGTCAGTATTTGTGTTTTGCGTCTCTCTTTTAGCGATGATTTTGGACATTTCAGACGTCTGTACACTCAGCAGTGAAAATGTGTTGAAACAAATGAAAGCATAAACTAATGAGAGCTGCTCTGTGTGAACTCTCTGATATTAAAAACCTCGAGCAGCGGTAAAAAGCTGCTGTACGGTTCCCCGGTGCAGCTTTCAGCGCTGAGTAGCAGCAGGCAGGCAGGTAGAGCGATCACCTGTGCGAGATGTGAAGCAGCTGCTCTGCTCTGTGGACGGCTGACTCACACTGTGGGCTGCTGAAGCTGCCGTCTGCTCTTCACACTGAGGAGGCGGGAAACTCACAGTCAGTCTTTAACATTTCATCCACTGGAAATCTGCTGACCTTCGCTGTGATTCACCGGCACTCAGACGTTTTCTATTATCAGTGAAACAAAGAAGAAGCCACCTGTAGTCCTGCAGCGTTTCACACTTACTTAAAAGCTGGAGACGGTTTTTGACACGTCTTTTGTCTTTGTAGTATGACTATAACTGTAGCCGCTGAGAGTGTCTTTTTCAGGGTATTCAACATGCCTCAAAATGAATGAATAGACTTAAAACAAACATCTGCAGCTTTGGCATTAACAAAATTAACACTTCGAATTCCGCTGGATCGCCGGCGATCCCACGTGACACCATTAATTTATAGTTTCTTAGGAACTACAACGTGTATCTCTATGGGATAAAAAGTGTTCAAAAATTTACCCTTTTGGCGATCTATCGAGGGTTTTCAAACATTTCTACACCTGCCACAAGGTTTACAATCCAGCCACAAAAACAGGCGTTTGATCAGAGACGTTTGACGGTAAATCTGCAGTGATATACCGGTGAAACTTTCGACCAATGACATGCTCTCATATTCTTCTTCTCTTGTTACCTTGACGGTAGTGTCCAATAAGAGGCAACCAAAGATCAACAAGAGACAGGAAGGTTCCCTGCTTGTCTGCAAAATCAGAAATAATGTTCCTCGATTTTTGGAAACAAGCAGAGAAGAGATTCTGAGCAGTATGATGTGGTCCTCTGTCTCATCCCAGACAGGAACGGCTTCAAGAAGTGACATAAACAACTGTAAATAGTAAAAAACGCCTGGAAGAATGAGTGTAAATATGTCAATAGTTTCTGTTGTGTGTTTGTTCCAATCCCAATATTTCTTCCCCTGATAGCCAAGACTTGAGAGAATGATGTGCAGGTGAGAAAAGGCTTGGTCACTGTAGATTTATGTGTTTTTTGAGCAAAGTACTGTTGGGATCGATTCCCGTTTTTGTTTTTTGGTTGACTTTGATGGTTCTGAATCTACCGTCACATTTATTTTACATAATTTCTACACCCATAAACTGACAGCTGAGGTTGTCCTGAAAAAAACGACGTGTATATATTTGCTGTGCTTGAAAGAATAGAGTTGAAAAACAGGCGGACCAAAAATAGCAAAAAATAATAGCTTAACAGAGGAGACTGCAGAGGGTATTTATTCATTGATTAAAAAATGCATACAACGCTGACCAGGGCTTGTTTTTATCCCAATTGCTTAATGTTAATATCTGTGCAGTCTGAATTTATGAATCTGAAGTGCGGAGTCCCCCAAGGCGCCGTCCTGGGCCCACATTTATTTTAAATTCCGCTTTCCAGCTCTCAAGTCTGCAATTTTTCCCTGTTTTATTATCTTTACTCTGTTTTCCCCCCATAGCTTGAGAAACTCTTCACTCCTCCAAACAGTTTTTCAGCTCTCTTAAAAAAACAGATATTGCCACAGCGGATCAGCCTTCAGAGACTCTGAAGTGTAGCTGAAGAATAACTCATTTCAGCTTGTTGCATCGGCTTTAAAAAATGTGGATTTTAAAGGGAACAGTTTCTTTTCAGATGTTCAAGGACTCTAGTGACTCTCGGGCACGCTGGACTTTTGTAGCTCTGTTCAAGTATTCGGCAAATAACCAAGAGGGATAAACCTGAGGGCCTCTTTTTTTGGAGCTCTGGTTGTAGTGTCCTATGTCCTCACCTCTTCTTCCTTTTCCTCAGCGGCCTCCAGACAGACGAAGGCCTCCACCTGATGCAGATCCTGGCTCGCATGGCTAAAATCCAGATGACCGACTTCTCCGAGCTCTCGTAAGTGTCCTGCTTTTACTGCTTACATGAGTCTGGACTGAAAACCATCACTGAGGTACCATCAGCTGGTGTTTTTTTTCCTCCAGATTCGAACCGTTTCTTCGTCTTAGCGTCTGAAAAACAAATGCTGATGTGCTCACACCTGTTCTGGTTTGAACGCCAGAGAATAAAGGCTCGTCAGTCTGAGCCAGCAGCACTCCCGAGGTGACACATTTCACACCGCTCGTGTTTTTTCACCAACATGAACTCAGCAGCTTCAGCATTTTCCAAGTTTTGCAGATCTATCATAGTTTTTAGACAAAAGTGGCTCATCAGTCAATTATATAATCGCATTTTTAATACGCAGCTTATCACTTTACAGGTTCTGCTTTAAACTATAAATGTAATTATCAGAGGTATGAAGTTATTAAGTGGAAAAACAGAACAAAGAAATGTTGCAAATGAGATCTCAGAGAGAACACTCAGACAAATGCAGAAGCAGAAACGCTCCGTTGTTTAGCGACCTCAGTGATTCAGAGAAGCTGAAAAGAAACCTATTCCTATCTCGCCTTGACAGGATGGTTGCAGAGATGGATGAGCGTTTTCCATCTCTTAATGGTCAGATTCTCAGAGGTGTTCAGGTCTGTGACCCTGAATCGGACTGCTTTCTCTGTGGTCTGGAGGATCATTACAACATTTAGGTTTTAGTGTCTGAAAAGTATCTAGCCTCTAAAAAAGAAAGCCTCACAATCACGGACATGCAGTGTTTTCATTATGCTGGATACCATCATGTTCATGGTCATTCAGATCTCCTGAATGATCCCGGTCAATAGCTGTAGTTGTGAAAGGTCAGTCAGTGTGTTGAGAGGGCGTCACACTCAGCTAACAACTTTCAAAGTGTGTGTATATGTGTGTGTATATGTGTGTAAAGAGGAAGGGGATATAGTAGGGGGCCTGTGTCCCAGTCGAGCTTCATGCCTAGCAACCTTCCTGTACTGTGCCATACAAAACCACACTGTAGAACATCGTATTAGATTATATCATATCTAATTATTTCTCATCATGACATATCCTATTGTGAAATCATACCAAGCTTTACTGTATTTTATCACATTGTCTCATATTAAATTCCTTTGAATGGTATTGTATCTTGACTTGACTTGACTTGACTTGACTTAGGTCGCAACGCGGCGAGAGTGAACATGGTTGTGCCAAACGTCACAATCCTTCATCAGTGAAGCTAGCTCAATGGCACTCTTCGCTCCAGTATCCTTCTTTAGGGTATCCACATACGATGTTCGTGGCCGCCCTCTATCTCTGTGGCCGTGCTTTGGCTCCCATAGCAAGACTTTCTGGGTGCTCAGCTCAGGGTGGCGGTGACAGTGTCCTGCAAGCTGGAGTCTCTTGGCTGCTATCTTGTCAGTGACTGCGGGCAGTTCACCGTAAAGCACTTCATTGGTTGTGTGTGAGCTCCAGTGTACATTTAGGACCCTGCGTAGCATGCGTGTGTAGGTACCATTGAGGGACTTCTCCATTGCATTATTCAATGCCCAACTCTCGCACCCGTATATGAGGATTGACTCGACCGTGGCGACGTATCGTATCATATAGTAGCTAATCCTACAACATCATATCGTGATGTAATGTGACATGAAGTATCATATTGCATCATAGCATATTACATCCTAGCATATCGTTGATTCGGTATCTGTCATATTGTATCACATCATATGGTATCATATCGCATCATATTGTATTACATAGCATCATATCATATTGTATTATATCATATTATATCATATCATACATTGTATCGTATCGCATCATATTGTATCATGTTGCATCATATTATACTGTATTGTAACATATTGTATCATATTTGATTTTTCCGCATCATACTGCATCGTATCGTATTCTATTGTATCATTTGGCATCATACAATACATTACAGTACAGTAAGATATCATATTGCATCGTAACGCATCATATTGTATTGCATCGCATTATATTGTATCGTATCGCATCATATTGCAACGTATCACATCGTATCATATCGTATTGTATCATTTTGCACTATATTGTATCGTTTTGCATTATATCATAGTGTATCGTAACGTATTGCGTCATATTGCATTGTATCCCATCGTATCCCATATCACATGGCATCATATTGCATCGTATCATATTGTATAGTATAGTGATGGGTCGTGTCCTCTCGTTCTATCGGGGTTTTCGAAAAATTCTTTTGCGTCCATGTTTTCAGATAAGCAGCACTCACACATGCAGAACTTTTTAAGATCTGTTGCTAAAACTTTTTACTTTACATCTACGCAGCATTTTAATTTCAAACTTTTGCCTTTTTAGAGATTTTCTAAAGAAGCTTTTTTGACCGTTTCATCCAGCGTGATGCGAACTATCACGTACAATACAATATTTGAATCCTGGCGTACACTGTGCACCTCTGTAACTTGTGGTTACACTTTTCTTTTAATGGTCTGGGAACACTTAAACGTCTGTATATCTGATAAAGACTAACCTTAGCTGTACTCTTATCATCCTGAATAAGATCAGAACAACAATCTTGACTCTTTGGTTTCAGTCAACTCAATCTATCATACAGTGAATAAACCGAGGCTCTGGCAGTGAGTTCAGAGGCCCCTAATAAATGAATTTAACACCTATACTCTCTTTGTAAAACTTGTTCTGCCGTGTAATACAATGAAACCCTCGGACACGAAGGCCTGCCAGGTGTCCGACAGCCAAACACCGTAATTAAATGAAGAATTTCACCTGAAAAAACCTCGCTCCTCCATTATTACATTTCCAAACGACTTTATCCGAAGAAGTAAAGGCCTTCAGATGACTCATGGTGTTTATAGTGAGCTGTTACATTCACGGCACAAACCATCTTATATCTGGAGGCTCAAGTGGGCGGCAATTTTCTCCAAAGACGAGCGTCTCGTACCGAAAACTCCTCTGAAAATTCACAGTAGAAGGAGAGCGGCGTTTATTCTTCCTCCATCGTCGTCTTTCATTTTCCAGCAGCAGAAGGATTTATAGTGACAAAAATTAAAAACCTGTCCGTAGAGAGTTCGAATTGAAGGACGCTGCCTGATCTTTATTCGATCAAAGAGAGAAAGAGAGAGAAAGCAGTGAAAGCTCCTTGTCCGGGTTATTGACATGTTAGAGTTGAGCCTTCGCTGAATGCAATCACTTATTAATGAGACTGAACTCTACCTGAACCCGCTCTCTCTTATTTCACTCCGCTCCTTCCTCAGTCCGTCTTTTTCTGTCGTCTCTCTATGTTCTGTATTTTCAGATCTCTCTCGCCCCTTCTTGGTGTATTTTTGCCCACAGGTGACTTACACTGAGCTGAGCTGCAGAAACAAACTTTCACAGCTTCTTGGTTTGAGTCTCTGCAGTAGTTTAGATACAGACATGGTGTTTTTATGGGCGAGTTAAGGAAGCCTCTATCATGGGGCGTTAAGACCAAGCGCGAGTAAAACCATCTACTCGCTTAATTCGCGCGAATCAAGACACGCGAATGAAAAGTAAATAATTGCTTAATTGACTCATGAACGGTAATCCCTGCCAGTTCAACCGGCGGGATTAAATGATAGACAAAGGTTTTTAACAATTTACCAGATAATCCGTCCTCCTCATTCACTTGCCTCCAGGCTAGCTCCTTCTTATTCCAGTTTCGGGAATTGAAAGAAAAGGTATCGTATAACTCCTCCCTTTCAGATACCAGTGAACAACCGTCTGTTTTCGTACGTCACCTGGCAACCTTTGTGCGGATTAGTTATTGGACGTGAATACCTGCTCAAGTTGAGACATTTTTAGCTCCCGCCTAATTCGCGTCATTCGCGCCAGAGTAGTAGGAGCATCTGATCGCGTCTTTGCATTGACATAACATGTAATTCATTCGCGCGAATGATTTTTCCTGCGCTTGGTGTGAGATAGATGATATTGATGCGATCGTGTCAGTATTGGCAGATAATAGCCTAAAAAGTTCCTCCTCATTGGTCAAAATCCGATAAATCCAGAACAGGATTGTTAAATCTCCAATCTCCTATTACGTCCATCAACATGGAGGAAATTATTATCATTACTCTGTTTATTTTGGGGTGAGCCGAGTCGATGAGACATCAACCAAATTGAAGAAAACAGACGCAGAGTAACTCCTTTTCTTTTTTTATATTTCTTTGTTTATATTCTCTAAAACTGTCACCGTCACTCCTCAGGATTAGATAAAGGTTAAATAAACGAATACTTTAAGTTGACAGCGCTGTAACAAACACAGAAAAACAGAGAGAGGAGGAAAAAAAACAGTTTCTTTCTCCTGATAAATGCTCTTTGTTTTTACAGGGAAGAATTATTCCACCGATGTTTGTTTTTCGTCTGCTGAAACTTTATAACCACCCAAGGACAGAAAACTCCCCGTTTCTTAATTTTGTTTATTCTGGTGAAATAAGTTTTCCCTTTTTTTGTAAAAAAAAATGAACAAATATAAAAAAGATTGAAGAAATGCTTAATTTCAGAGTGTACGCAGCGCTTTGCAGAGTCGGATCAGATTATTTCCAAACATAAATTTCCTGATGAATGTTGCCTGACATGCTCCAGTTTGTTTTGTTGTTATCTTCATTATTTTAGTTAAAGGGTTGGTTTTCAGTGACGTTTGAGTTTTCTGTGGGGATAAATTTTCATTTTTGAGACGTCGATGTGCTGAAGGAAACTTTATATGGAGTTTTAAATTCACTTTACAGGGCAGATAGGAACTTAATTTGATTCACAATAACAAAAACCAGGGACGGATCAAATCAGTGTGTGTGTGTGTGTGTGTGTGTGTGTGTGTGTGTGTGTTCGTAAACAGGTGGGGATTGGTTGGTTCACCCTGGTCTGATTCATTCACTCACTCACTCACACATTAACAGTCACATACCTTCACACACACACCCCCTCACCCCCGCCTTCGTCGTTGTTCCCGCGGCTCCTCGCCGGGTTGCCGGGCGGCTGTATTGAGTCCCTGGGTGGGCCGGACTGTTTCTCCGTCCTAATGCACCTTTTGTCTTTGTCTCTCGCTCTGGGAATGAAAGGAGTGAGCTTTACGCCGGGGGAGAGTGATGGATCGGAGGCAGAGAAAGCCACCGAGCGACAGAGAGGGAGAGATATAGACACGGAGAGCCGGGGGTCTCTTTTGTTGCGAGCGCGCTGAAAGCCCAGCAGGGGGAGCCGCCTTGACAATTTGTCAGAGGCGCCACGCTTATTTTCCAGCGCCGCCCGGCTCCTCGCTGCTGAGGCGACCACGGTCACCTCTGTAAGAGTCAGTACAGCCCGAAACAAAGGCTTTCACTCTGACACGGAGCCCGCTGACACCTCTGATTTACCCAGCATGCCTCTGGCTTTCACCAGCCTGCACTTCGGCACCACCAGGAGCGGTTTTTCAGAGATGCTCCGAACTCTGAAAATACAGTTTTCCCATCATGTTGGACGGAGGTCGTTTTTGTTAGCGCTCGACTGAAGCAAGCTGATGTTCCCATGATCCAAACTTCTGGAAGTTCTGTTTTTCCCACTGTGTCGGGGTCAGCTGATTCAGGGCCAACGTAAACACAAACCTTTGCTTTAATTCTTCGATCAAATATTTAATTAAATTTGAAGCTTTTGGACTCATTTACAAGATTTATTAGTCAACTGGTCACACTTAGAGTACAGTGACGTTGCACCGTTGTGTGGCACGGTGCAAGAAAACTGACCCAGAAGGAAAAAAACGAAAGAAACACACTTTTAATCGAACACTTTGACAAAACATATTTAAAATAGAAGGCAGGTACGGATAATCGGCCAAACGTAAAACATCGGCAGTAACAATCGGCAAAGGCCACTCCCTTTCTACCAGGGTTGTCATCAAGGCGTGTCCCGATCTGACGTTGTTATCGGATATCTGTCTAATGTCAGATTATATCAGTTTGCATCTAAAATCTCTGATACAAACAGTCCATTCCAGACTCCGCTCCAGAACTTCTATCCAGCATGCAGAGTTCACATAATCACAACAACAGTGTACTTAAGTTCTAACAAAGAAGCAAGGAGTAGAAGTGATTTTCGTCAAATTCCGAAAAAGACGTTACAGCTGAGTGCAAAACTTGTCATTCATAAGTTTGTGCAAATATCTGACAGGGCTCGACAGTTCGACTGTTTCACTTGTAAAACGTATTTAGGGGCACATGTGCGAATTAAAAAAAATTAGACAAGACAACAAATGTTTTTTTCACGTCAATACCACGATGAAGTTAGTTTTAGGTTGGATATCCAACGGATGTTCACTGAGGATCTACCGGTGTCTCTTCACTCTCCATAACCGGTAAAATAATAACAACAGCAGCAGCGCAGTTAAATCTACTTGACACCATCGCTGTCAACGTCGGTGTCAAATAAGGGACCGTCAATAAATTACCGGTTGATGTTCTCAGAAAAGGCTGTTTTCCTTCAATAGCTTCCAATGTCACGTGACCAATTGACCTAAAATTGATGTCAAATAATAGCACTAAGGTCGGACAATAAGACAAACATTATTTGATTAATTTTCATTGTGCCACTAAAGTTCTTTGTGTTCTCCTTACTTTTTCAACTTTGGAGCTCATGTGCGAAAAACGTTAATGTCAAGCCCTGTCTGACTTATATCGGTATCGGCCGATACTTACGGCTACAATTTCAGTATCGTATCGGAAGTAAAAAAGTTGTATCAGGACACCCCTGATATTAACAGCCACCGAGGTGGATTTGCGGACTATTTACACATTTCTGGATTATTTTTTTTACCCGTTTCCAACCGTTTAAGATTCAGAAACTAAACATGTATGGATGGAAACCCAACCTAGTATCTTCTCTCACTGTTCACCATTAAACAAAGTCCTGAGGTCCTGACCCGCTGCAGCCCTCAGAGAGTTCAGTTTGGAGACCGATCAAAAGTTTCTGAAACCGTCTAAGTCTTCAGACGGCGATGTTAACAATCTCAAATCTGTAAAAACAGAACGGGAAGTCGGCTTAACTCCAGAGGTAGAACATTTTCAGATTCAGAGTTAGTAAAAGAGGGTTACTGTGTAGAGCTGTGGTAATGTATCAGGTTATACGTCCCTCTTTTTTTCCCCTCCATCTCAGCCGTTGCTCAAAGTCTCCATCATCCATTAGCCAGGCAGCGGCAGCTCCGCAGGCCGCTCAACCTCCCACCTCTCACAGCAGCAGCAGATTAGCATATTACAACAACTAGAAAGTCTCTGAACAAAGCAGCGACCTGTGCAACCTCTGCTCGGAGAGGGAAAAAAAAAGACAACAAAACTTCCCTTTTCGAGCCGCTTCCTCTCAGGGGGGGCCGGAGCCAGAGAGCAGTTCAGCGAACCCGCAGCTAAAAACTTCCACACCGACAACAAATGAATCATAAGAGCGAGCCTACACAGCGAGCGGGACACAAAACCAACCTGCGGAGTGACTCACCCGCCTTACGTTTCATTTGGAAAAATTCAATACTGATTAGATAATTCTGACGGAGAGAGCGCTTTCACACAAACGGCCTTGGAAATGTTTTTAGCCGCCGAGCTGGCCCTGTAGTGGTGGAGGGCGATGGCGAGGGCGGGAGGGAAGCGCTGATGTGGGAGGCAGCGGGAGCCTTTGACTGGAGCCGGACGCCCAGTAATCACGGCTGTTGCGTAACTGTCACAGAGAGTAGACTGGATGTTTTTTAGTTTTGAACAGGAGGGCTGAGGTGATGTAATGTCTGTGTCTGAGTGCAGGGTCAGTACAAAGAGCGGCCACCAGGGGGAGAGAGAGAGCCTGAAAGGGCTGGATGTGAGGCTGATGAGGGTGATGGACTGGAGGTACAAGGATGAGACGACTGCAAAACAATCTATGATTTTATCAATAATTTAGACATTGAATTGATTATTTTTCATGAGCACAAACAGATTAAAAAGTGTTTTTATAAAGTGACAAAAACTAGAGACTAAAAAATAAAAACTACAAAAGTAAGTTAAAAAAAATCAAGTCAGATTTGAAATAACTTTGGCTGAAATCATCTGATTTGATTTTAGTCAAAAAAAGGAAAATTGAAGTTTATTTTTCATTTTTATTTTTATTCTATTTATTTTTTATTGATATTCAGAATCAGACATTCACATTGTACACATCATATAAGCATACTTCTTGCTTCTGTTGTCTTCCCTAAATGCTAAAATAAAGTTTTAGTTTATATCCAAGTAATGCGAGAAAAACAAACAACCATAACAACAACAACAACAAATAAATTAAATAAAAAACTAGTTATTGCAATTTAGCTTTTTTTAATCTTTTATTTAGCTTTATTTTAAAAAACTGGTAATTTAACGAATAATATTTATTCATTTATATATTTTTAAGTGTTTCTATCCAGTTTCTTCAATTTCAAAACCTGCTATCTGCCAGAAGTGGAATATTTCAAAATAAAAGTTTTACAATGCAGAAAAGCAAAACAATCAAACAAAATAAACAAATACAAACTTTAAAAAAACCACTTCCTCATACACCTGTGAAGGAAAGTAACACAAAGCCGTGTAAACAGACGGCTAATCGAGTGACGACATTATGCAAATTCAGACAGGTCTGAACATTTTCAGATCTGTGAATGTAGATTTAAAGATATCTCATACTTTTGCAGATTTTTGACGCATTTGTGGATCAGGTCAGCTGTGTCGACCTCTGTCTCATAGTCAGCAACCAACAAATCACAGAACAGTCTGTTAAAACACTCTGACCTGACTGAAAAGCTCCTGGACGTCACAGAAACACGTGTTGGGAAAGCCGGCCTCACGTAGCGAGTGGATTTGATCCGACTTTTAACGCTGATATGTCGACTCAGGAAAACAACAGCTTCAAACGTCATGAGTTTCCTTTCTGAAGCCTAATTTAAGACAATCTGACTTTTTCAAACATATCCAGAGAAAACAATAGTCGTGTTTTTCATTTCCTGGTTGATAATTATGATCAAACATCCATAAACAACCTCAGTGAGAAGGTCGTGGATGTGATGTCTTTGTGCAGGAGTCGCTCTCCGTCACAGACCGAAGGATGGATGTGTGATCAGCTCAACATGAGTGATTTGTCTCCCACTTCGTCACTTCACCTGCTCCGGCTGATGAATCACTTCATGAATTTGACAAATATATCAGCAGCAGCAGCAGAGCTCGGAGGAGGAGGAGGAGGAGGAGGAGGAGGGAGTCGAGTGTTTGTGTGGAGCTGCTGCTCAGACGTTTTCTTCAGCTGCTCAGTTTACATTTAAAGTCAAAAGACAGAAAGCAGAAAGAAAAGTTGCTCCTCCTCCTCCTCTACTTTTTCTTATTCCAGCACTTAGCTTTACCACATCTGCCCCCGGGGATCTTTAATTGGACCCGCTGTAATTAGCTTGTGATTTTACCTGAAATGTTAGAATAGAGGAACATTACGAGCGCGCCGAGAGAGAGTGGGAGTTTGGTCCTCTCCCGCTCTGATTCACCGACCTCAAGGCCCCAAGAAAGCCAATTAAAAAAACACACAATAAGAGTTTAAAAGAGCCGAGCTGGGGATGTCAAAGAGAGGCCGAAAGTTTGGAGGGTTTCACCTGAAAGACGAGAGAGAGAGAGAGAGCTGCGAGATTAAAGAGTAGGGCCAGGCGATAAACTGAAAATTTACAGATACAGAAATTTACGACAATAACCGACGTCATTTTGCTCATATCGGTATCAAACAAATAGATAAATCAAAGTTAGTTTTGGATGTGTGTAGGTAGGCTAGTGCCATGTTTATGAATTAGGAATCCAACTTGATGTTTTCTTTTATGATATCTTAAAGAAACAAGACCATCAGAAAAAAATACGAATCATTTCTATACTGTTAATTTCCAGCGCCTGAAAATGGTACGAGAGTGAAGCTGTTGGACGTGAAATAAAATGATCGGTCAACAGAATGAGTTTGACGAGAAGAAATGAAGAATCTAAGATGAGGAAATACCTTTTCGTCCACAGGGGGCGCCACAAATTGGCACGAACCAAAGAGACGTTAGTTTTTATTCTTGTTTCCGTGTTAACTTCCATCACTAAAGCGAGCAGAGGGAGCAGTCAGTGTGGTGTGAACCTAAGGCCGGGCGATAAACTGAAAGCTTACCGATACCGAAATTTACAACTATAACCGACGTCATTTTGCCCATGTCAATATACTTGGTGTCGTTGTTGGATGTGTGTAGGTAGGCTATGGTCTCATGTCCCTTTAAGACTCTGTCCTACGTCAGAGACGTGACTCCACCCCATCCAGTCAAAGAGGGAAAGACAGGTGAGGAGATGGAGGACGGTTCAAAAGTTGGAGCGGCTGAAGTAGACGAAGTTAATGTGGGAGGGGGTGAGCAGCTTATGGAGGAGTTATCGTCCGTTTATCGTTGTCGAGGTGAACTGATTAATATATCGAGATATTGACTCTATTAAAGAGTTTTTTTCAGATATTAACAAACTGTAGATTCATGCTTTTAACAGTTTAGGGTTTTGGTTTTGTTCTAGTGATCCAGGTCCAGAAAAGGATTTAATCTGATCGTAGTATGATCTTGCTTAAGTTGTTTGTGATCAGTCTTACCATGTCGGAGCAGGTTGTAGATCTGTCTTCGTTCTCGGGTCAATAAAGCGACTGTGAGTGAACAAAAGTACCAGTGCTGCCAACTCCTCAGTAAGGAAAGTCAGTAGATGGCGTCATCGCCTATTTGCATAATTTCTAAGTCAAACCCACTGTTGCCGCTGACCCCCGGGAGGAGAAGGAGGAGGAGTCTTCAGTGGGGTGTCTGAGTGTCTGTGTTTTTGATTTACCCGTTGAGAAGAGAAACATTTATTCCTGCGTTTATGTTGGAGTCGCTTAACTCCAGAAAAAGTCTCTAGATTTGTCGCTAGGTGCTTTTTTGAAAATAAATCACTAGGAGGGTCTGAAAAGTCGCTAGATCTGACGTGGCAATACTGAAAAGTACCAGTTTGAAGGTAAATTGAGGATTTCTAGTTCACGCCCATCTAAAAAACGATTATCATGACTTTATTTACGTGAAAATACGACTTAAAATTCGTAACTTTGCGACTTGATTTATCCTCACATGAAAATTGCTTATCTTTTCTTTAATGCGGTCCTCGTTCTCTGTTGTCATTAACTCTTATTTCTGATGCATGTTGAACGTTTTCATGTTTTCTACATTCGCTCCGGTTCGTTCCTTTTGGCCCGTGATCCGAAGAGTCCGACCCCACAGCCTGCAGAAACGCTCCAAACGAACCAACGATCGCTCAGATCCATCATCCTGAAACAAAACCACCTCCCCGAGTCCCTGACAAACATCTTTGGCGTTTTTGTCTTCAGGAGAAACAAAAAAGAAGAAAACCTGCTTCCTTAATAACGTCGCCATATTTTACGGCGGCGCTCCTGCAGCGGTGGCGGCCGCTTCCTACAGCAGCTCACAAAGCGTTCAGGAGGGGATCCTGGTGATAGATCTTCCTGCTGGGCTTTTAGTCTGAATTAGAGGAGGGAAAAACAAAAGGTTAATCACATCGGGAGACTCGCTCTGCCTCTGACCACCCAGCTTCTCCCTGCGTTTCGATTCGAGCGGCTTTTATTGGCGTGAATGTCGGAGGGGGAAAGAAAAGCTCTGAGAAAAATAATACAGATGTCTTTATGTCGCTTCTGCGCCGCGTCCTCTTTCTTCTCGCCTTTCTCTTTTTTTTCCCGTCGCCCTCAATCCACATCCATCACCGCAGTGTGCGCCGCAATCACCGCACGTCGAATCAAAATGTAAATGCATCTCAAACAAGGCCGCGAGACATGATGCGCTCATCTGAGAGTCACGTATCGCCGCGTCCTCTCCATGATGACCAGAAACCCTCTCATCCCCGACCCACCCCCCCTTCCCTTCTTCTCCATTTCCCGGCGTGCTTAAACGCCGCCGGGCGCATTACATTGAGATTCAAGAGGTTATCTGAGCGTGCTGATGGGGATTGCAGCCGCCTAAAGGATCAGCACAGGTTAAAGCTTTTCTGCGTTTTCACGGCGGCACGTATGGCCGGGCGTTAATGAGCTCAACATCTTTTCCCAACATCTCGCCGCCGCCGCTACTCAGAGGATGTCTTTTGTAGCTTCTAACTCTGTGTGTGTGTGTGTTTGTGTGTGTGTTTTTACAGGGTGGTGGGCCCCGCTGTGACCTTCAAAGTGGGTCCGAACAGCCAGAACGTCAGCACCGCAGATGTGGCCAACGTAGCTGGTAGGTTTCTCCTCGGCTGAGTAATGTTGTCTTTACTCTGACAGAGAAAAAAGACAGGCCATTATCAGCCGCTCGCTGCCGCACCTGAGACCCCACATGAACATTTCTCAAAACTTGTGACTCCCCCCCCGTAAATCCCCGTTTTCCTTTCATCCCTCTGTTTAATCTACGACGCCGCTTCACGCCAGCTTTTCCCTCTCCTCTTCCTTTGTTTTTGGTCAACTTCGGTCCGGTTTTGCAGGATTTTTATCCCCTCTGTTGTAAATCTCCATCAGGCCTTTTTTTGGCGCCACGGTGGGAGCCCGTTGGAGGTTTTGGACGTGCGCCCAAAAAACACGCCAGAAAAATAACAAACAACAGCAATTTATGGAGTTTGGCGAACGAGTTTAGTGAAAGAGTGATTGCAGCGTTTACAGACGCTGGATTAGGCTTTTAAACGTTATCCTGTGACGTCTGTTTGATCAAAAATTATGATCCTGGTTGAATAATCGCTGATTTAATCAAATCAATAACAGTGATGATGGTTCAGTTTTCATTAGGGGACTGATCCTGGTGTGTGTTTGAGTCAAATTAGAATTCACAGTCTAATTTTTCGCACTTCTGACTGAATTAAATCAATCGAACCGTATTTTTAGTTGCAACAGATTGAAAACAAATAATGATAAAAAAAAATGTTCTTGAATATGTCTGCAGCATGTTTCAGAACGGTTGGATACGACTGTGTTTGCCTGTCAGGGTCTCCTTTGGCGAATGTTGATTTGTCGGACCTCGGCCCAATGAGGTCAACACTGGAGGTGATTTTGAGTCAATGTGGTGACCTCCACTGCAGAGTCGTGTCTGTTTTTAAAGCAGTCCCGCCCAAGAGTCCAAAGATCGCAGGTTTCTCCCTTTTCATACAATTTTTCTCTCTCTCGTCTCTCTGCTGTTCTTATTCTCCCGTCCTCTCGGTCACGTCTCTCAGAATAAATCGTTCCTGTCCCTGGATATCATCACAAATAGATCCTTTTTGAAAACCTGTGATTGTGAAGGTGTTCAGGTGTGATTTGGTCCACCTCTCTCTCTCTCTCTCTCTCTCTCTCTCTCTCTTACTCTCTCTCTCCTGATGAAAGTGAAGACGCTCCTCACTGATTCTGTTTCAAGATCCAGAATGACTCAGTTCAGCCTGTTCTGTCGCTCCTGTAATAATCTTTCAGGGTGCCATTGTGGGTGTGTGTGTGTGTGTGTGAGAGAGTGTGTGTGTGTGTGTGTGTGTGTGCAGCCACAGTGTGACTCACGGTAATGAGGCGAGGGTGTTGATGAAGTGGGGAATAAAGAGAGGAGGAATGTTTGCCATTAGCTGAGCTGTCAGTCCAGAGAGACTCTACCTGGTCTCCTCAGAGTACACTCACACCTCCGTCTGCTCACGTACCTGGACTCTTCAATTAAGGTTCGAATCATCGTCACGATTATTCTAATTGATATGAAGATCCAGATTATTAAAAACAGTCACACATGAATACCAACCATATGAGCTACTTTTGCCCAAGTCTCATTTTACCGTGCCGACTTTGAACACCTCAACAGAGAGTTTCACATGCTCAGTTACAGGGTATCTGCGGAGTCTTAAAAAGTCTTAAAATGTCTAAAATTCTGTTAAAATCTCATGATGTCTTAAATACATTTGTGAAAGGTCTTAAAAAGTCTTAAAATGTATAAAATTCTCTTAAAATCTCACAAATTCTGTAAAAATCACAGAAAATATCTAAAATACAAAGTTAAAAAGTCTTTAAATGTGTGAAGTTCTCTTAAAATCTCATAAAATGTCTTAATTACAATTTTGAAAGGTCTTAAAGTCTAAAAATGTGTAAAATTCTGTAAAAATCACAGAAAATATCTTAAATACAAATTTAAAAAGTCTTAAAATGTGTGAAATTCTCTTAAAATCTCATAAAATGTCAAATAAAATTTTAAAAGGTCTTAAAAAGTCTTAAATGTCCAAAATTCTCTTAAAATCTCATAAAATGTCTTAATTAAAAATTTGAAAGAAATTAAAAAGCTTTAAAATGTCTAAAACTCGCTTAAAATCTCTGAAATGCCTTAATTTAAATTTTGAGGAAATTAAAAAGCTTTAAAAAAATTAAAATTCTCTTAAAATCTCATAAAATGTCTTAAATACAATTATGAAAAGTCTTAAAATGTGTTGCCTTTACTTGCAAATAAACACTGCCATATAAATAGAGGTTGATTTGAAGTAATGTTAAATGTCCTGATTTCCTTTTATGTCTTTTATACGTTTTTACCAGTATGGATGTGGGTCGGTCTTAAAAAAGTCTTTCAAAGTCTTAAATTTGACTTGTTGAAACCTGCATAGACTCTGAGTTATCCAAGTAGCTTCTATCCTTCTGTAGTCTATATTCTATAGCTTCTATAATATTCTTCTAAAGCCAACTAATCTATGATTATATTATCATAATCGATCGATCTCAGAGGATCAGGTGTGATTCAGAGTCTATCTCAGTATTTTGAAACTCCCCCCTCCTCATTCCTGCCTCAGGTGAAGCTTCACTCTGCTCCCAAACATGGACCCTCGTCTAAGAGATAAAATATACGGCTGACTAACGCACACACACACACACATACACACACACACACACACGCTCTGAATAATTTCTCCCATCTTATCCCTGCATGATAATTACAACCCCACCTCCTCACCCACACACACTCGCATGTTCAGACACACTTTGTGCTGATTGTGCAACAGCTCCTCTCCTGGTTTTAAGTGCTATTGTTGGCGTTCTCATTTCCCGCCCGCCTCTCTCCCGGCGCCGCGGCGGGGGTCACGGATGAGCCTCGCTTGTTATTGATGCAAACATTTGACAGAACGTGCTCAAAATGAAATATGGCGTCCTCTCGGCTAAAGTGCAATAGTGTGGGCGGGCCGTCTTTAAAGTGTCGTTTGTCATATTCAACTAGAATATCAATCCATCCCAGAGCATACATTACCCCACAACACACACACACACACACACACACACACACTGCCAGGGTTTATAGAGCCTCTCTGAAACATTAAGCCGTCGTAATGACGTCCTTTTATCATCGTTTGTAGACGCTCAGATGTGGATGTTGTCGTCCGTCACAAACTTGTAGGTCTCGGTGCGTCTGTTCAGAATAATTCAGTTTTATTCGACATAATCCGAACAAACACATCAGTAATACATCAGTCTGAACTACAGGAGGGTTTCTCTCAGCCCTTCAGTGCTGCAGTTTAGGGTTCAGTTGAGTTACGCTGAAAGAGCCGTCACAATGGTGGACCCATCCAATTTTTACAGCATTTATCAAATTACAGCAGAGAGGAGGAACTTCCTTTAACAGGCAGAAACCTCGAGCAGAACCAGACTGATGTTAGACAGTCGTGTGCTGAGACTGAGCTGGGTTTAGAGAGATGGAGAAAGACGAATAATGACAGTATATGTTAGGTTATAGAGTCAGAAATAACAGATGAATCTGAGTTTGATTTATGGAAGATGAAAGTCAACAGGTTTTAAAAGCCTAAAAATCTGCATGAATTAATTAAAGGTCAACAATGAAATCTAAAACTTTAACCCAAATCTAAAAATAACATTTTAGTAACTCTCAGGGTTATTATAAATTTATACTTTTAACCATTTTTAAACCTGTGTGTAACTTAAACTACTCCAGAAGTCTTTCATACTTCAAAATAAAAGCATGGTTTACATTAATGGAATTAAGAAACTGAAACATAGGATAGAAAAAATGTCAAAATAAAAGCATGGTTTACATTAAAGGAAGTGACGTAACTAAATCAGAGTATAGGAAAAATTCCAAAATAAAAGCATTGTTTACATAAATTGAAAAAGCAAGTTAAACATAGCATAGGCCAAATTTCAAAATAAAAGCATTGTTTATACTAATGGAAATAAAACAATTAAACATAGAATGGGAAATTTTCAAAATATAAGCATGGTTTACATAAATTGAAAACATATAATTGAACATAGAATAGGCAAATTTCAAAATAAAAGCATGGTTTACATTAATGGAAATATAGCAACGTAAATATAAAATAGGAAAAATGTAGAAATAAACACTCAATTCATACTTAATATAGCACTTAATATTCATATTAATGGAAATAAAGCAAGTTAAACATAGGACATGCAAAATTTCAAAATAAAAGCATGGTTTACATTGATGGATATAAAGCAACTTAAATACAGAAATATAGAGAATGTCAAAATAAAAGCATGAGAAACAAACATTTAATGAAGGGATGTTGTATTGAATGGAGTTCCCCTGAAAGCCCTCAACTTGGCCGATATTCAAGTCTTTCGTAAATATCACTATAATATTGATCTCCTGATATCAGTTTCATGATCCACAGCAGTATAGACGTGTGGGATATAGAAGCTGCAGTTATCTAAAACAGTTTTTAATTCTTATTTTCCGGAGTGAAAAAAATAAATGTCAGCAGCTTCACAGGAGTCCCGTTCAGACCTCATCATCTCCCCCCGTCTTACACCGGATCAATCCTGACCTCGGCCTCCGCGTGTCAAAAAGGCCGATTAATGCAGCCAGGCCGACCAGACCTGCCGATGCATTTTAAGAAGCCGCGTTACCACTTCTGTCACGTGCGGGCGTCCATTGTGAGCGGCTCCGGGGCCACCGGGGGCCATTGTCAAGCGAGGGGGTGGATGTCAAGATGGTGGGCAGAGAGGTGGTGACCCTCATTGTCCGGGCCGAGGGTAGGCGGGGGACCCAGAGGCTTCCTCCAGCGGTGCGTCACGGCCGTGAGAACGGGACCCCGTGAATAGGCCGGGGGTCAGGGTCAGGACAGCGGGCAGCTCAATTAGCACTTAAAGCAGGAGGAGAGCAGCTGAGAGGGCCTGATCCCGACTCCGTCTGTTCAGACACTTCGACTTTCTTATCCCAGCAGCTCTTCTTTTTGCATACATGCTAATCAGAGCGAGGATGCCCAAAAGCTGTCCACTCTGGGGATTAGAGACGGTTCGGACAGTTGCTGCGGTCAGTCAGACTCCTCTGTCCTCGAGTCAAACCGACCCGTCTTTGTTACGGGCCGACAAAAGCCGCTCGCTCGCTCGGTCACCGCCGCAGCTGAAGTTTGGTTTGTGTGTTGACATGTAAATAATTCTCAGGCAGAGAGGTCAGTGTCAGTTTAATGAGTTAAAAAGACGCTGAGGGGATCATGCTAATTAATGGGAAAGTGTCGGGAACGGTTTATTATCACAATCTAGATCTCTTATAAATCAAGATTAAACTTTTCAAAGATGGAAACTTCTCATTTGACGATAGTTTCCCAAGACTTGTCCGTCTAATATCTGGCTTTGAAATCATTGCTTCAGCTGTACGTTTCAGTGAATTCTACAAAAGTCAACTTTAGACTCTTGCTCTCTTTGACCGGACCTCATCTCTGTCTGCACAAAAATGAAGAACCTGTAAACGGGGGTCTGGATTTCCTTAAGAAGGTGCTCTAGTTGAAATGCAGAGGTAAAAGCCAATCACATTTCAGCAGGAAAAACAGTCAGAACACAATCTGGGCCTGACTGAGGGATTCTGGTGTTGTATATCTTCGTAGACGAGGGTATCCATACGTCCTCTTCTATCCAGACACATCCTCTTTTTTGGGGGATGTCCGGGCTTTTCCAGCTTTGTCAGGGGAAGTTTGTGAGATCCTTCAAATGTCTGCGGTTTTTGTACGAAAGTGTCGAGTTTGTGTCACGTGGACTTACTGAGTTAGAAGTGCGTAAATGACAGCCGATCGGAACCGAAATCTCTCAAAATTAACTTTGTGTGACTCCGTGACTCCGCCCCCGTGTGGTCGTGTCCTCTTTCTGGGATGTCAGAATATGGTCACCGTATGTAAACAGAGGAAACGATGAGGAGAAATTGTTCTATATCTAAGATTTCAACATTCAAACCTGCTCAGAGCTTGAGCCAATCAGAGCGATGACTGCTCAACGATTACAGGCGTTCGTTGTGTTTACATATCCAGACTTTTCTCCATTACCTCCAAACAGAGCTGGTCTAGACCTTCCTCATGTTTTATACCGTCGCTGAGGGTCGGGGACGTGGGGTCCATTTTTTCTAGATTTTATTTCCTCGCCCAGAAGAAGTCATCTGTGTTTCAGTAAAATGCACTTCTTAATGCCACGACCAGCTGTTTTCACAGACTGTCGTTTTTGGAGGTGATCTTAAGCCCATGCGGGGACTTCCACTCCAGAGTCGGGTCCTTTTTTAAAGCCTGAGAGCCCTCAGTAGAAGTGAAACCCTCTCCAGAAAGCCCTCCCGCCTCGCTGGTATTCCCTCATGTCTGTTAATTCAAAGAGGAGGATAATTCGGGTTTTCTGATCGGCTTTCAGCGGAGTGACGGTGATTCAGCACGAAGTCTGATTTATGGAGAGGGGAGGTAATGCCGGGCTTATTTCTGACAAATGATATCTTTCCGTCACAGAGCTCCAGAGCGGATCCATCCTGATGAGGGAGGGTTTAGGTTACTTTTACACAGAAGCATCAGTTGCATCTGAAACCTTTTCTCTCCGTCCTCCACTTTTCTCCTCCTGATTTTTCTTCCTTCTGAGTGGATTAGCATAGATCTCGCCTGCTGACAGGACTGACCTTCACTGCAGCTAAACACTTGTCAAAATGCCAAATGTAATTACTGAGCTCTTTAGGTCAAAGTAATGTGTTTCATCTACCTCACTCCGCCGTGTTATTGATGTGCGAGGGCCCTCAGACCTCAGACTGCAGTCCGGCCCCCTCTCACTCCCCGCATGTGTTCGTCCGCCTTAACAAAGCCAGGTAATGTATGTGTGATTATGCCTCGGTAATGCCTTCAAATTGTTATCTGTGTCCACAAGTTAGCACGCCGCTACACTGAGATGTCTTTGCGTGACTTTGCCGGCGTACACGCCCTCAGATCCTGTGATTATGGACCATTTAAAGTGGCGTCGCAGAGCTGCAGAGTGCTTCCCTTAACACTGCTTTTCAAAGGCAGTCATCATCATCACCCTCATCTTCATCCTCATGCCCATTACCGCGGCTCTGGAAAATTGCTCTCCTGGAAATTGTCAACTCTGTTTTGTTGCTTTGACATCGGCGTTCAGACGAACCTTTTATTCCTAATGTGTTTACGCTGATTGTTAAACGGAAAAAACTGCAATTTTATTTTTTTAATCTCGACTTCTCATTTACAACCAGGAGTCCAAAAATGTTCTCTACCTCCTAAATGACTGCATATCCAATCTGAAACGGTCACTCGCTGCTGTTTCTCATAGATGCTCATTTATTTAGTCTTATAAATGCATCTATAACAAGTGTAATAAGCAGTCATAACGACTTATACTGTAGTGTATCCGTGCAGAACTAACAACAGAGTCTGATAAACTTCAGACTTTAAATCCAATTAAAAAGTTTCATAGAGACTTAATTCAATTTATCATAAAAAGTTATAATTTCTGTGATTCTCATATTAACACTTCTTAAACCATTACCGGTCAACTACTAATTGGAAATTTTAATGTCCCACAGAAAATGTAAGCTCATTTAAATTTGAGAAAGACAAAATATCGTAATTTTCAGCTGTTTCATTACTCTGTGGATGTTTGGGGATCAAGTAGATCAGTTTCTAGATTCAGCAGTTTGGGGTTTCCTCTGCTGCTCTTCGAGTGAATGATGCACCAAGAATGCCGTATTTTGATTCATCAGACTTTGACCCCCAATTTCACCGGATGCAGAACGGCACCGCTGCGGAATGGTGGCGATTTTCGCTGTCTGCCAAATCATACTGGGTGCGTTTGTGAGGCGAATTTAGTGGTGGGTTTTGGACAGCAGGAATCGCAAGAACTCACAAGAACCCACCTCTCACTGAGAGATGACTACAAAAATGGACACATCTGTTCATCTGGTTGTTTTAAATTGGCTGAAAATGATCATCTTTCAACGTTGTTCCCGCTCCCGTTGCTTTTTTTCTGCCCCGTCCTGGGATTAATAAAAAAATGACTCCCATGCCGCAGGATTCCCACAGGAATCACATGACCCACGGGAAGATCCGATGCTTTTGTGGAGACGGGTGAAATGACGTCTGAAAACCTTTGACTTGTTTGTCCCCGCCCACGTTTTCATAATGTGAAATACGATCCGCCTGAAACACGTCATGTTTTACTTTGAAAAGAAGCCGGATGTTTCATTGTGTGTCGGCGCCCAACTTCCTGTCCAGCACGGGTTAATCGTTACTAAATTTATCTGGCATGCTACGGCATCTGAAAAATAGAACTCTGGCGATCGTCTACGAAGTCCACTGACCTGCAGCGAAACAGAAAGAAGCCGGAGGAATTTGATACGGTAACTTGAATGGAAACGATCGGCACCAATCGGCCTTTTTGCTGCTGTTCCGCACGCGTTGGAATTTGGGGTAAGACGTTTGGAAGTGATTTTATGCGCATGCAGCAACTTCCACTTCAGAGTCAGTCTGTTTGTAACACAGAGCCACCGAAAATCCAGATTAACTCTGCAGATTTTCACTCTGAGGAACATCATCCCTGAATAACGTCCTTTTGATCCTCTGACGTAACAAACTTAAAGTAAATGACCTTTACCTGTCAGAAGATGTTCTTTCAGGTGTTTTTAAGTGTTTCAAAACTTTAAAACTAACTTTTTAAATTCTCTTAACATAGTTCCCCAAGATCTTTCACCTGTCATGTTTGGAGCAAAAACAAAAGTCAGAACTCGAAATAGTTTATTAAACAAAAAAGCAAATAATTCAAAGACTGAAAAAACAGGAGGTAGGACAGGGTTAGACAGAGACGGGAACGATTAACACATCGACAATGAACCAATGAAGAGGGAAGTCAAAACAGGGAGACATTCACCGAGGAGAGAAAACACATGAAGTCAAAGTAAAACTGAAACTGACACACAAGTAGAAGGAACGACAAAATAACTCACAAGACCAAACAGATGAAACACAACAGTGATGAAAATACAACCAAATTACAAAACCAGGAAAACACTAAACCAACAAAAACATGCGACCACACTCCACATCAATTAGCAACTCCACTGAGTGATTTCGTGTCGTCGGCGTCACTACGTGGGACTCCGTTAATTGTTCCCATTGATTACATTGGAAACAGCTCTCAGGTTGGTTTCCATCCAGCGGCCCGCCTGTGCCCTTCAGGATCGGGCCAATCCATTCCCGTTAACTTCATTCCAGCTCACCCGCTAATCAGTTTTCATCGCACGCCGAAGGCTAATCGATTAGAAGTTTCTCTCACCTGTTGCTGGAGAGAAGAATCAAGAAAAGGACAGAGGGAGGGATGATGGGTTCGCTCGTGCTCCGTGATCCGGTTTGCCGTGACGCCACGCTGCGGTTTTATCTCTTCGCCTGTCGTCTAAGCAGAGCTGGAGGCGTTTTGTGAATTGCAAGATGCCTCATCTGAGCGTTAAAAGGCCTCGACACCCTCCGTCCACCGATCCAGAGTCACCTGTGGTTATTTTGGTCTGACTTCAGAGAGAGAGGGGAGCTGGGAGCGGTCCTCCCGAGCTTTGCAAGCATCTGTGAGTCCCGCCGTCAAGCGAGGAGGAAGGATGAGAGGAAGGGAAATAGGGGGGACACAGGTGTTGTGCAGAGCTCAAGTTTGCACAGCGGTGCAACGTGATCCCCGAGCCAGCCGTGCAGCCGCCCTGCCAGCCTCTCAGCCAAGCAGCCGGCCTGATTTCCCCGGCTGGCATCGGCCTGCTGGCATCGCCAACCCCTCTCGCCCACTCCTGCAGTTGGCAGCGTCTCCACGAAGTTGGCCTGAGCTCCTGACGTTTGCTGTGGGGCTGGCAGACCTCTCCCAGATGGCCACCTTGTAGAGAAGCTGGCTCCAAGCTTGCATTACGTTTACATTATCCTTCCAGCCAAAAGCTCGAGCTGCAGCAGAGACGGCTTCAGCGAGGGCGCCGCCACATTTCTGCACTCTGCCGCATTAACAACCATAATCTGTTGTTTCGTCGCTGCTTTTTAAGAAACCCTCGACGGCTCACGGAGCGAAAGGAGCCCGGGTTCATGTTCGCCTGCACTCACACATTACAATCAGCTCTGCTTTTTAATTTAAATGTGAAAAAGCTCGTAATAGTCCGATCTTTTACCCTGAAAATGACGGGACAGTGTCAAGGTGCCTCTTAGTTTCATATTTTATTTAAAATCTCATTTAAATCGGACTGCATTACCTGTAATTTATATCCCACTGACTCTGTAATCCCAGCTGAACGGAAGAACAGACCTCGACCTCTCTGGAAACTTGTTAGCACCAAGGTTGAATAATTAAAAACACATTTTTTACACCGCAGCAGATGAGGATAAAATCGTCTCGTAGAATTTTCTCAATCTCCTCAGATTTAATGACGAATGCTCCTGGTGACCACATCTGCAGCCTTTAGGCTTCTGTGTGTGTTTGTAATATGACTGATGTTACCTGGTCTCTGAAATATTTAAAGGGTTTTATAGCGTCAAAATACACGAGAGGAAGGGCGCCGACAGGTCCAGTCTAGAGGGAAAATGATGCTAACGTTAGCTTACTGATGGACGAACAGCTAAATTCTACAGAATACAGAACGGCTGCCTGATCAAAAACACAAGCGTTGTAATCCGTGTGTGTAATTCCGCACAATCCGTCCGCCATCCGGCTCCGCTGCGGATATGCTCTGGCGGTCAGATCAGATACGCAAGCACGACGGTCAGCGGAAGTTATGTGCGGCTACAGAGTAAAATATCGGGTAAATTTTCAAAATAAGATAAATTCAATACGTTGAACTATTCTTCATGTGATAATGGGAGGGGCTAGGGTTGTGGGATGTGGGTGTTTATACACCGCCGATCTCATTCAATGTCTCACGGTGAAACAAGCGAGATCTCGTCCAGTCTCATGATAAATATCGGTGATATCATTAGCGCTTCTCCTTTACTTGTGGCAGCGAAACCTCACGCTGTCCGCTGAACCGCAGCAGAACGGAAAGAAGCCGGTGGAAATTGACACATTAACTTGAATGGAAACAATCAGCAGCAATTGGCGCACACAGCCTTTTCGATGCCGTTCCGCATGTGTTGGAATTCGGGGGTAACACTATGCTGAACTAGGAGTTCTCCCAAACATGTCCCTGTGGACGTCCTTGTCTTTAAGATATCTCTATATGTCCAATATTAGAGTGAGACATGAAGATTGATCTAGAGTTCAGGAAGTCTTTTAGGAAATCATTTTTGTTGTTGTTGGCGTATAAATCTGTATATCATCTGCATAACGATAAAGAAACACGTTTTTGAATAATGGACCCCAGACTGAGAAACTAACCAGTCGGTCCTGAAATGATTTATTTGATGTGGATCATTGGATTGATCACCGGCTCTAACTGTCCGTCTCTGAGGCAGCGAGTTGCAGGACCCGGTCTTGACACTGACATCACCCAGTCCAAACAGTCGTCCCCGCACCTCTGCAGCAGTAAACACTTCCTCTCTGCAGGAGGCCCGTCATTTTCTCCGCTCTCCCACTGCAGTTCAGACTTTCAGGCCGGTCGCGTCCTCTGCTGCAGCCATCACAGACTGAAGCCGTCTGTTTCTCGCTCTCTCGCAGCCCGAGGAGGCGGCCTGGACCCGGCCGCTCATTTTTAGCCGTCTTCAAGATGCCTGATGAGATGTAGAGGCAGACAGGCGGATTGATTGGCCCCTCTTGAGCACACAGGCCTTGATTACAACTGCACTCCAGCGCCCACCCCCAACCTCCTCCTCCTCTCCTTGATTTCTCTTTCCTACCTTGTTCTCCTCGTCTCCTTCTCTCTGCTGTTTCTCATGATTTCTTTCCCCTCAGAAGAAAGGCGAGGAGTGACTGAGGAGAGAGTAGAAAAGAGCAGAATGACTAACGAAGATTTGGCCGTGCTGGAAAAGTAGATGGAGTCGCCTATTAAGGAGCGGTTTGAGACGAATTAGGAATCGCACTTTGATGTGAGAGAATTAGATCAATATTTTAAGCACTGAGCTGATCATTTACAGAAATCTGTCACGGGCTGCTTCCTGGTTTGCATGCGTACCCCGTCCGTCCTGTAAATTGGCGTTTGTTCCCTCCTCTAAGCAGCTTTGTGCAGCAGAAAAGAGTGTTAAACAGATTATTCAGGCTCTGTTTCCCTTCTACAAATTGTTTGTGGTGGGTGGAGGTTTTTTTTTTTTTCTTTTTTCGGTTCCAGGAATCTAATCCTTTTGTTGTCAGACCTTTACAGAGTGAGGTCACCTGAATATGAACCGTGTTTCTACCTGCGAAGGCCTTTTTTAAACAGTTTCTCCCGGCAAATTGAAAAACACAAAGAAAATAAAAACCAACACACCCCCTAAAAATGATGTCTTTTTCTCTGACCGACTGATTTATCAATTTTTCATTAATACAACTTGAACAAAAGTTACCTCAAGCTCCAGCCAACAGCCAACCTAACTCTGATTGGCTGATTATCTATCTTCTTTTCTCAATACGAGCATGAGAAAGACGCCTGTTTGCCATCAGCTGTCCTGCCCTTAGACTGTATATAGAATGGACGCCGTCTACCTCCTCTCTGGGTGAAGCCACCGCAAAAACAGCACCCTCTGGTGAGGGGCTGCAGTATAGGTCATAAATCCCGCCTCCTCCAGCAATTCCTATGGAGCTGTGGACAAACTTCAGAAATTAATGACAAAGAATATAAATGTTTCTCCCGCCTGGTTGTGATGTTGACATGTAGTTACTGTCAGACTGGTTGAAGTCCTCCTTTTTGTGTACAGCTCCATTTTTAAAAGTTATTAGAAGGTTCATGATTGACACCTGATACAGCCTATGGGCATACGAAGATTGCATAGCTCACGCGGGGGATACGCTGTTCTCCCGCCGAATGCGCACAACTCTACTGTGCAAGTGGTGATTCCAGGAAGTGAAGAAAATCTTGGAAATATGGAGAACAATTTGGCTTCAAATTCCAATAATGACAGAAGGCGGAGCCAAGTTGTCCGTACTACAGTCATTCTATTGTTTTGATCTCATTCTATCCCCTTGATCTAATTCTATATATACAGCTTATGGCTTCAGTCTGCATTCGATAAGCCACAGAGCTCCTCAGGTACAGAGAGCAATTCTGCTTGAAATTCGTATAATAATAGAAGGCAGAGCCAAGTTGTCCGTAGTGCCTACAGTCTGTGGTTAGAGCCCGATATAGCTGACTGATAATGTTACAAGATGCTGTGCCCTAAAAGTAGCAACTTGTTACTTTTTGGGTTTTATGACATTATTTTTTATGTATTTTTATAACATTTTGGGTCATTGTTACATATCGGGCTCTAACATATCCCTTCATACTCTGTATGTTTCGGTGTGTTCGGGACTTTGTAAATGCTAAACTAAGAGGTTAGACGGATATTGTTTAATCACTGAAGACAAAAAAGGAGAAAATTTCCTGCAAATACTTGTTTGTATGAGCCAGGCGGATAAACATGAACTCCTAGGATCACAAAAAGATGATGTAACATACATGGGTATTAAACCCATTTATGTCATTTAAAAGTGGTTACAATGCTTTGTCATGGTCAGAGAGCAAGAGCCCCTGCTTTTTGACCGAGACACTGACTGGAGAGCCCCCCATCAGTGAGTGAGCTGACGAGCATTGGTAAGAAAGACAAATAGAGGTTGGAAATTTCTGATTTACCACCTTGAAGCATTGTCTAATGAGTCTTTCACTTATTAGGGACGAGTGTGGTGTATTATTTTGGATAAGCGGAGCCTTTTCATGTCGTGAGCCTTTAAGAGATCCCTGGTAAGAGTGGTTGCTACATGCTAAGAGGCTAGGCTTCGTTGTTAGCTTAACCAATCGGAGCTACAGGAATGTTTGCTAATGTTTGAATTCCGTCTGAATGTTTTTGATTCAGTGACTGTTACATAAATTCAACCAAAGCTCTTAAACTGAAGTGATGCATGAGTATTTTATTCAGCCTTTCTTTGTCCACACACATACTGTAGATGATGAGTATATTTTTCTCCATCCATCCATCATTTTTGTATTTATCCATCTCCTGTAGTCAATAATAAATCGTTTGGCATCTTCATGAAGTGTTTCGCTGAATAGGAAACAGCTGAAGGACACGCTGCTTTATTGAAAATGCGAATCTGAACGTACCGATTTTCTGCTCGAAAGGTTAGTATGAAGTTATTTTATCTGCAGGTGCCAAGGTTTCTCCGCAGCGTTTCTCTTCACCCGTCTCGGACCCTTTTCAGCGTGAAACTCAAGTTCTCACCTTGCAGGAGTGGAGTGCGCCCCGTTCGCTTTCATACTGTATCTTCGCACTCCTTTAAGAGTGTCTCCGCCGCAGTTGAAATGTCCCTCACCGTCGCCGGCTGTGTGCACCGTGTTTCATGTAGTGGAGAAGTGAGAGACAAAGGCAGTCGACGGCTTCAAAGGCTGCGGGTGACATTTAGCGCTCAGTATCTTCAAAGACCAGGCCCTCTTTTGTAGTTCTTCCTTTAGTGTATAATTAATGTAGGCCTTCCTACGGAGTTTCTCCTCTTTTTACCTCCTTTTTGGAGCTGGATTAGAACTGCAGATTAAGGAAGTGCACCTTAATTTTCAATTTGCATTCAGGAAACTTCAAACTGCAGCGCTGTTGATGAGATTTTTCTGACGGAGAGGTTTGAGTTTAGTCATGTGATCAAAGATGGTTTTGTAGCTATGAAGTCTAAGAATCAATGAAGAAGAAGCTTTCTATAGTTGGATAAGAAGAAACACGCTATAATGCAGATTTCAGTGTTTGGTACTGAAGAGAATTCACGTATTTGGAGGTAAAATTCAGTCATTTTGACTGAGTGTTACTTAGAGTTGACTTTAGATGAGCTACAAAGCTATGTGAAGCGCTTTGGGTATTTAAAAAATATTCATAAAAATTCACTGTTTTTGGTAAAATTCCTTGTTATATTTACCGGTTAATAATAAATAATGGTTAGAATTAGTGATAAATTAGTAAATAGATCAGTCGATACATTGAAAAGATAATCATTAGATTAGTCGATTAAAAAAAAATAAAAAAACGTTAGATTAATTGATAAAAAATTAATCGTTTGATTAATCGAAAAAAAAAAATAATTAGATTAATCGGTTAAAAAATAAACATTAGATTAATCGATAAAAAATTTGTTAGGTTGATTCATAAAAAATTTGTTGTTAGATTAATTGATAAAAATTAATAACTAGATTAATCGGTTAGAAAAATAAACATTAAATTGATCAATAAAAAAAAAATAAACGTTAGATAAATCCATAAAAAATTGTTGTTAGATTAATTAATAAAAATTAAAAATTAGATTAATCGGTTAAAAAATATTCATTAGATTAATCCATAAAAAATTAGTTGTTTGATTAACTGATTAAAAAATATGGATTAATCGATTAATAAAATAAACGTTAGATGAACCGATAAAAAAACGACAGATTTATTGATAAAAAATAATCATTAGATTAATTGATAAAAATATGATAGGTGCACCCTTATTCCTGAGTACACCTTTATAAGTCCTGCATTAGAACAACATGTTTATGAATTATCAAACGTATTTCTGCAGCTGTGTGATCGAGATAAAATACAGTTTTTCCAGAGTGGGCTGCCTAAGTATATTTTAGTTCATATGTTTCCTTCTATATTATTGATTTTTGGGTGTCTTTATCAAGTGTGTTATTGTGGAGTAGATTTCAAAGGTCAGTTTGTCACATCACGGGCAAATATTTGTGCAGAAATCACCTCTTTTACTCAAAAGTTCGTGTGCATTTGAACAGTTTGGTCCGACTGATATCACCGACCATGATGGTCTCACTTTAGGTGAAGGTAACTTCAGTCCTGGTCTCAAACCGGAGCCCCCTTTCCTGCCAAAATTTAAAGGAACAAATCCTCTCCAGTGACAGCTGAACAGTCTGTGTCGCCATTGTCAAAGTTTCGTCTCTTTTATTCGCCACCGCAGACGTGGACTTGAGTAACTGTTCCATCCTGCTTGATTTCTTATCTAACACGTCAAAAAGCCGCTATTGTTAGAAGAAATTAGCGCTCTGCTGAACATGACAGACTGATTTGCATCTCTTAAATTATATTTCTGACACGCAGCTTCCTGTGGTAAAGTCAACAGTGTAATGGACCGGCAAAGGTCAGGGTGCTAACTCGGATAAAAACCAGCGTGTGTGTGTGTGTGTGTGTGTGTGTGATGGGGGGTTGATGTGGGGAATATTGCTGTCCAAACACTTTGTCTAATTCTACTTGTCAACACACAGGTGAGAAAATCACTGTGACGGTAATAAGATTGTGGAAAGTGTTGCATTAGCACCTTGAAGTGTAAATAGCTTCTTATATTGCCTATTAGACCCAGATAACCTGGCAGGGTGGAGGGTGATGTGTGCATGAGTGTGTGTGTGTGTGTGTGTGTGTGTGTTAGTGGGTGGGTGGAGGGGATTCACAGGAAAGCATATTAGCTGTGTCAAAAGAGTCAGAAAAAAAAACACGCCAACTCTCCAGAATATAATTAGGACTCTTTTTTTTCTCGCCCTCTCTCTGTTTCGGGTTTAATCTGCTATTGATGAAAGACGGGTTATTTGTTTCTTCAGCTGCACGCTCGCTGCAATTTCCTGTCACCCTGGCTGCCTGCTAAAAGAAATATCTGCCCTCCCCCTCTCTGCCCCGCCCCCCTCCCTCCATCTTTTGCATTATAAAGAGATTTCATCTCATCCACCTTTAGCCAGGTTTAGCTTTGATATTATTTATTAGCGCCGGTATTGAGCAGTTCGCCAAACTAGCGCCTTGAATGGGCCGCCCTCCCCCCTTCCTCCACAATCGATACTCTTCCACATTAGGTATACATCAGCTCAGAGAGCAATATCGCCGCTCTCAACCTGCGGCCTAATTAAAAAGATAAGCGGCTTCGTTTGAAGCGGCCGCCGCCTTGTTTCTAGGCGTGAATATTGAACGGAATCATGACTTTGCTGGAGATTCGGTTCATTTTGTAAAGATTAGTCCGACATGATGAAGGCCGGGGGTCTCTGGATGCTGTCAGGACAGGATCATAGCGCTTCACTGTTTTACCTGCAAATTTAGGACATGACTTATTTGACTGAGAGCGAATTAGAAACTCCTCTGAGGTCTCGGACCGCACTTTTAATTGGGGAGAAACTTGAGGGATGAATTCACTCTTTCATCTTTCATTCCTATAAATGTCGGTGTTCATTGTGGTTTCAAAGGGATGTTATAGATTTAACCTTCGGTACAGGAAAGATTAAAACGGTTGGTCAGACTGCTCCATGAGTTAAAAAGCCCTTTTTTTATATAAAGGCCGCTCTGTGGTCGTCGCGTGGATTACAGGACAGGAAGTTGCTTCACTTCTCCGCTGCTCCTCAGGCTGATCTCACATCTGCTCCCACCAGCTGTCTTTATTTCCCGACTCCCAAAACCAGCCTGAGCGAGAAAATGAGATTTGATTGGTCCAAACCCAGAACGACAGGGAACACCAGAGACAGCCTGATCACACACCTCACTCTGAATCAATCCACGTGAAGTAGTCCGCCACATCTCACCCCTTCCTGCTGAAGACCACCTTAGTCAAAGAGGACTAGTCACTAGTCTGGGAGCTCCCTGCCTTTTACCTGTGAATGCAGCAGCAGCAAAGACGAAGAATTGTAGAATTTTAACTCATTCAGTTCCAGGTTCATTTATGCAGTTTTCACCCAGTGCAACCACCGACCGCAATAGAAATCTAAGTATCTTTCAGGACCCACAGAATATCTTGTGCTTGGACTAGAATTAAGTGCAATATCTCAGAAGAAAGAGGTGATTCTCTTTATTCACCAGAAAAGAAAGTTAGTCTCTCACACACTCCTGGGTTTAGTTTTTGTCTGCTAAATGCAGCGTGGTCATCTCATCTTTGCCGATCTGGAAAAACACATTTTCATGAAGGAGAGACGTCGAAGCAGAAATCTGATCGTCTGTTTCATTTCACTTCAAACTACTTCACGGTGGCATTAAGGTTCTTCCTCCTCGGATACGACTCCTCATCACTCCCCAGATCCAATTGTGATCGTTCACTTTGTGACGGTTGGGAGTCGTATTGGCTCTTGAGAACCTGACGCCGCGACGTAAACCACACAGATTTCTCGCGTCCTCCTCGCCGGGACTATCGCTGAATTTTGACACAACGACACCCTGCAGTGTAAGGGTCCGGTACCGGGATCTCCACTGGATCCAGAGACGGTAGCACTTCGCCCACTGGAGCCGGTGCGCTGTGACCGTTAGCTCTTGGATAATGACTTCGGCATTTTCCGATTCTCCTCATAGAGAAAAAAACACTCCATAACTCGGCTAATTGGCACATTTGATGACACACTTCTCACTGACGAGTACTTGTTATTGTAACAGGGTTATGACGTATTTGAAAAGATAAATCATTAGATTAGTCGATTAAAAAAAAAAAACGTTAGATTAATTGATAAAAAATTAATCGTTTGATTAATCGAAAAAAAATTATAATTAGATTAATCGATAAAAAATTTGTTAGATTAATCCATAAAAAATTAGTTGTTAAATAAATCGATAAAAAATTAATAATTAGATTAATCAGTTAAAAAGATTAACATTAGATTAATCCATAAAAAATGTGTTGTAAGATTAATTGATAAAAATTAATAATTAGATTAATCGGTTAAAAAATATTCATTAGAAATAATCCATAAAAAATTAGTTGTTTGATTAATTGATTTAAAAAAAATAGATTAATGGATTTAAAAAAAAGACAGATTAATTGATAAAGAAATAATTGTTAGATTAATTGATTTAAAGAAATGATAGTTAGGTGCAGCCGTATTCCTCAGTACACCTTTATAAGTCGGCTTTTCTGCGTTCAGAAAGATCCCAAACTTAGTCGCATGTTGGGGAGATCGGAGCCGTTCGGGATGCGGATGAAATTCGTGGTGATGCAGGTAGAGCAGCAGCAAAGACTCCTAGGGTTCAGAACAGCGTCAGTGATAACACATTAGATTTTTGGTGCTGCGTTAATTTCATCATCAAGAATTACTGAACCGGATAATTGATGAGTTTTTCTGACAGGAGGAGTTCGGTGTAGGCGGCCGATTCAGTTCTTCAGCTTCCTCCATTATTCCTTCAGCAGCAGCAGAAAGAGCGTCCTCCACATGTCCTCATGATGAGAGGAACTGAACATTTCCCTGGATGAGACCTTGGTGAAAGGTTCGGTGTGACGTTCGTGGCTTTGTGTCTGAATGAGAATCGACTTTTTCCTCCGAGCTGACCACTTTATGTCTCATTTCTGTTTCTGTTCGGGTTTTTGTCGGTTTCTCTGCTGCAGCCTGCAGGACGGTTCAGTTCAGGTGCTTGTTATGTAGATCCACAAACTGGGACTGGGCTCTAAACTCAGCCTCTAGACAGCATCAGGATCAGCTGGAGGAGGCCTGTGTGTGTCTGTGTGTGTGTTCCAGTGTGTGTCTGTGTGTGTTTCAGTGTGTGTGACAGATTTTTGGATCGTCCACCGAAGCTACATTCCTCCAGACACGTGGCCCGGCCATCGCATCCCCGACAACCAGCTGCTGAGAAAGAGAGAGCCTCCTGACACACGCACACGCACACACACACACACACACACACACACACACACACACACACACACACACACACACACACACACACACACTCCCTGTCTCGCTCCACTGCCTGCTGGCGAGCCACCAAGTCCTGCATAATGGCTCTGCCAAAGCAGATATGTTCACCAGCTAACTGGCTGCTGCCATCACCAGCAGCCTCCAACACACACTCTCACACAGACACACACACTCATAAACACACACTCATACACACAGTAGAGGCAGAACTAGATGTAATAGAAGTCCACATTCTGTCGTCATATATCTTGTTTTAAAAACCTGCCCTGAAACGATCCTCCTCCCGAACCGTCTCCTCCCTCAATCAATCAAAACCTGAAGGAACCAAGACCAGAATCTGGAGTTCTGGGAGTGAGATGTTGACCCTTCTCCGCCTGACTTAAGCTGAGAACTGGTCCAGAGAAGTGCGTTTTGCGTGACCCAGATGTGGTTTAGACTGGAGGACACCGTGTCCAGGATTTCAGTTTTCCTCTGAAGCGTTTCTGTTCGTTCACCGTTTCTTCGTTTTCTCATCGTACAGTTTGAACCTGCATATTTGTGGATGCAGTGATGAACTGTGAAGAGTCCATGTGATGATCTCCACTACAGAGTCTCACCTGTTTTCTGATGCAGAGTCACCTTCACAGAGATTTCTCAGAACTATTGCCTGTAAGTAGAGATCAGGTCAGCCAGCGGTGGTAAAAGACGCTTATCTCACATTTTTGTTCTTTTGTTGTTATTGTCGTATATTTTGCATTTAATGCAGCAGTTTTATAGTAGTATAATAATAAAAACACACATTATCCCACTGACTTTACACTCTAATATCACAGGTTTATTGTTGTTAGCAGCAGATTTTGTTTAAGATTGAATTTTAACTCATTGATAAAATAGAAAGTTAAATTGGATTTGAGAACATGCCGGGAGAGCGTCTCAAAGAGGTAAAAAACAAAGGTTAGTTTATAAAATGTCATAAATTAAATTCAACTTCAACTTTTGATCAAATACTTTTGAATTACAGATAAAAATTTACACTCAGTCCTTTAACTTCCTGTGATTTTCTTTGACGTGAAGAACTTTGATCAAACTTTTTAACCGTTAACTCTTTTTTTGGCTGATCTTTTTTCCCGTTATTCGAGGCGTGTGCTTTTGCAGCAGCGGGTTAATTTAGTGCAGCCTGAAAGGCCAAACCCAGGGCACAGAAAATGCTCCCAGCTCCCTCCTAAAGTCTGTCTTGGTGTCACATCAGCTGAATAACCTGCAGGTATACAGTGGGAGTTATCAGGTGGAGTTATCTTCCTCCTTCAGACGCGGTTCTGCTGACACCTCTGACTCTGCTGACACTTCTGCATCATCTTGATGTAAACATAAAGTCTCCGCAGGTTGTAACAGGTCAGATCCACATTCTGCCCAGCAGACGTTTTACGGGTCGGGAGTTCAGGAGGAAGTGCCGAGAAGAGACAGAAACTTCTCTTTAATACCCGGAGATCAAACCTGCTAAATGAGGCCACCTGATGGGTCACGTTTGCATTTCCTTCATCGTCCTCTTCAGAGATTTTCCCAGAGTTTGTCCGATTGTGGATGTGATATTGCTGATTTTCTCCGGGGTTACAGATCAGGATGCATCAGCTTTATGCCCCCCCCCCTCGCCGCAGGCATGGGAGGGTTATCGGTGGCCGTGGCTGCGCGGTGTTTGCAGGATCTTGACGGACACAGTGTGTGATTTGCAGCGACAAGCGGAACAAATGTCGGTAATGAGGTCACCTTGGGCTCCAGGTCTGCGTCTGACTCTCAGGACTGATCTCTCTCTCTCTCTCTCTCTCTCTCTCTCTCTCTCTCTCTCTCTCTCTCTCTCTCTCTCTCTCTCTCTCTCTCTCTCTCTCTCTCTCTCTCTCTCTCTCTCTCTCTCTCTCTCTCTCTCTCTCTCTCTCTCTCTTCTCTACAGACACAGATTCAGACACAAACTCCAGTAAACACACAGCTATTCGTAGGAAATCATAACACATTCAGAGCCGACAACTTCATGTTCATTTCAGGTATTTAGAATTAGAATAAAAGGAAAATTAAAATTACAATTTCGTGGTGGATTACGGATAGCAGGAATCGTGAGAACTCACAAGAATGGATTTACGTGCAGTCACGTAATAACGAGTTGTCTCTTAGCCACAGAGGCTAACTATAAAAGCAGTATATTGTGTCCTTCCAGAAGTGGAAATCCTCTCTAGACTTCTAGAATCAGCATCTCCTCATCCGGGGTGAAATGAAGTCTAAAAACCTTTCACTTTTCCAGCTTGGGTTGCTGAATTTATCCGGCATGCTCCGGCAACAAAACTCTTGTGATCAGCTGTGGAGTCCGGCGACCGCAGCGGAACGGAAAGAAGCCGGTGTAAATTGACACGTTAACTTGAATGGTTATGATCAGCAATGGTCGGCGGATACGGCTTTTTTTGTAGCCGTTCTGGACGCGGTGGAATTTTGGGGATAAAGCCGAGCAGCCCAGAGAGAGTAGCAGCCAAAAAGCTCCTGCGTGAGCTCCTGTGCTGATGTCACAACAGGAGTGATTCACCACGAAGAACAACCTCTGCCAGAGAGACCGCCAAACTCATTTAAACATCTGAGATCCAAGCTCAGCTCCTCTGTGTCTCCAGTCAGGTCCTCCTGGAGCGCCCGCCATATTTGTTTGGTGTCTGCGACAGGTGTGAACCCCCTTACTGTCTCCACTCACCCTGTGAATGCAAAGACGCGATCAGACGCTCGTACTACTCTGGGATCATGAATAACACAAATTGGGCAGGAGCTGAAAATGTCTCAACTTGAGCAGATCTTTGCGTTGCTATAACCAATCAGCACGAAGGTTGCTGGGTGACATATGAAAACAGGCGGTTGTTCACTGGTATCTAAAATGAGGACAAACTTTGTCGGTGTCCCAAATTGTATGATACCTTTTCTTTCAATCACTGAAACCAGATTAAAAAGGAGTTAACCTGGAGGCAAGAGAGTGAGGAGGTCGGATTACCTGCTGAACTGTAAAAAACGTTTGTCCATCAGTTGATCTCGCTGGTTGAATTGGGATTACCGTTCATTCATGCGTATAAATTCGGGCGAATTAAGCGAGTAGAGGATTTCACTCGCGCTTGTTGTGACAACATGCAGGCGGCTGATCAGTACCTCGTTATTATAACACCGCTGCCCTCTTACGTCACTGATGGATGGCGAGGTCCTCCCCCCGTGATCTTCCTCTGCATCAGGAGGAACGCGGTCGTCTTCTCCTCTGAATCTGTCCTCTGAGTGGGCGCCGGCAGCCTGATGCCGGGACCTTCCCCAGCTTTTGTTTTTTTTAACCCCGGCAAAGAGCCCAGTCTGGCTGGTTTTAGTGCCTGAGGCTGGTCTTTATTTACAATCTAGACTATTGCTCTGGCTCCTGTGGGGGACCGCCGGTGCTCAATCCCAACACCTCCTTTTTTTTTCTTCTGTTTAAAGTTATTTGGCGTTTGTCCAAAGCTGAGCAGTCCTCCTCAAACTTTCCTGTAATACTTTTTGTGTTAATGCAGCGGTGACTCTTTATTCGGCTGCGTTACTCGGGTGGTAAAAAGCCTCATTTTTATCCCTCAGCTTCAAACCCCTGTCACAGATCTACAGGTCTCCCTGTCACTTCCTGGATTTATCACCTCTCCAGATTTCCGTCCCTGCCTGGATCGTAATTAGAAGCCGTGGGACGGGATGGTTTGTTTGGCGAGGATAAAGTCTTGATGTGAAGGCCTCTCTTATCATGGATTTTACCCATCAGGCCACGGTGCCCTCAGGCTGTGTTGATACCACGATGTGTGCATCTCTTTTGCTGTCCGGCTTGGCGTTTTGTCTGATGTGGCCATCGCAGTGAGAGTCGGGCTGCAGGCAGGAGATGTGATTAGAAGTCAAGAGTGACCGAACTCTTCCCTTTCTTTAGGACTTATTTTATCGGGGGGACATTCAGCTGTCCTCCAGCCGTCTGGTCGTTTGATAAAAAGATGGATAAACTTTAATCTTTAATTTAATGGCTAAGGCAACAAGAAGACCACAAAGAGGTTGAATTAAGAGGAACTTTTACACGAGTATCTCAAGGATAAAACAACAGCTCTGAAACCTGAATTTCCAAATGTGGAAATTTCAGACTCTCAGTGTCCAGTTTTCTCAGTACTTGTTCTTTTTGATTAAAAAAACATGTCCGTCACTGGGTCACAGTCGGTCAAGAGGCAGAAAACCATGTCTGATAGGGCTGGACGACAAACCAAGAATTTACCGATACAGAAATTTACGACAATAAACGACATCATATTGCCCATGTCAAAATGACGACACTCGAGAAAAACGAAATCTGTGTTAAAAAAATAAATAATTTAAAAAAAAACATTTTTTTTTTCTTGGATGTGTGGTGTTAATAGGGGTGAGAGATATAAGTTGATCCACATAAGTAACACTTTTTTTTGTTTTATAATTTTTAAATCAAATTTTTTTTTTTTTAATTTAAGAAGAAATCTAAAAATCTGACTTAAATGTGATGTGTATTTTTGGGGGAAATATGGATCCTGGAATAGTCAGTAGACAATCATAATCATTCAACTGTTTCAGCGGTTTTAAAAATGCAGACTAAATATCAAGAAAAGAATCGAATCAGGAGAAAAGTATATTGTCCCAGCCCTAGTAGTTAGGCTCTCATGTCCGTTTAAGACGCTGTCCTACATCAGAGATGTGACTCCACCCCATCCAGTCTGTAACAAAGAGGAAAAGACAGGTGAGGAGATGGAGGACGGTTCAACAGTTGGAGCGGCTGAAGTAGACGAAGTTAATGTCGTCCATTTATCGTTATCAAAGTGAACGGCTCGATTTATTGCGATATTGCTTTGAGGCCATATCGCCTAGCCCTAATATCCCTAAAATGCAACTTAAAGCTCCTGTGAGGAACTTTCAGTTGGGGGTCAATTTTGCTCCCCCTTGTGGACAAAGCATTCTTGGCTGATCTTGTCCTCTGGCTCATCCTGGTAGATTTTGGCAGTCGTCATTTATTGTCAATATTGAAGGTATAAAATATGAAAACAGTTTCAGACATTAAAAATTACAGTATTAAATCGGTCAGTCTGGCCGCTGATGGTCTTGTTTGCTTTTGTACATCATGAAAAGAGTCATTATAAATTTGAGTCTATTTCATAAACGTTGAAAAACTCCTCACTGGAGCTTTAACTCGCCTCCCATGATTTCTGCTGATGACTTCTCCAGATATGAGGATATCTGTCTGTTAATTGTTCGGCTCGATGCAGATATGGATCCAACTGCAGATTGATTTTGTCCAATTTGAGTCTGGTCGTCTTGCCCTTCGTGTCCGCCCTTTAAATGCCTTCAGTTTGGGGAGCGGATGACAATGACATTTTAAAATTCTGTGCAAGATTGCAATCAGACATTAAATGAGGTGTGAAATTAGAAGCTGATTTTGAGTGAAACCATCAAATTACTAATTCTGATTGAATCTTTGGATGAATTTGTCCCTCACACCGACATTTTATCCGGTGTTGGATTTATTAAAACATATTTTTCAGGAAGTTGAATGGCGCACTTTCTTTTTGAAGACCTCCCGTCAATAAGACCAGGACAGTTCTTCTATCGGCGGTCCTGAGCCAGGGTCAGTCCTGCTATGTTTCACCAATATTTCCTGCACAAAAGCGGCTCTTTTTTGTCATGACTCTGGGTCGATACAGATCCAGGAGAAGTAGCCACAATATGAACAAGATGAACAACCTCGAGCGCCCGGCAGATGGATTGCAGTACAGGCGGAGTGAGGAGGCGGGTAAAAACGATTGAAAGCTCAAGGTTTCCTCCTCCAGCGTTTGGACTGCTCGTCCTCCCTCCGGTGATAATAGAGGATATTTCCTCTAAGTGGAATTTCTGCAGAGGAGAAGCGGGCGCGATTCCCCCGTGAGATCTCCTGCTGCCCGGCTGCCGAGCCGCACGGCCTTGGCTGCAGCGCAAAGCCAGCGGCTGCATGAAGATGAGAACACGAAGTTTTCATGTAGGTGTGAGCTTTTAAAATTGGAAAAGACGGAGAAGTGGAGAACAAAAACATCTTCTCAGAGATGTGATCATCGCCAGATGGTTAAAGACATTTCCCATAATCCCTCTGTCGTCTTTTTGAATGGTATAGCAGAGAGAGAATAGAGAAATGTTTGCTAACTCTGTCGTTTCTGATGTAAATACAGTGGAAATGATTCTGAACCCATGCAGGGACTTCAACTACAGAGTCAGGTCTGCTTTTAAGTGATGTTTAGGGAAAGTAGAAGAGAGACAGGAGATGGAGTGAGTAGAGAGTAACCAGCAATTTCCAACGCATCCAGAACGGCTACGAAAAGGTTGTATCCGCCGATTGTAGCTGATCGTAACCGTTTAAGTTAATGTGTCAATTTCCACCGGCGTCTTTCTGTGGATCGCCGGACTCCACAGCTGATCGCAAGAGTTCTATTTTATCCGGTCGCCAAAACATGCCGGATAAATTCAGCACAGATTAACCCGTGCTGGAAAGGTTTTTAGACGTCATTTCACCCCGATGACACCATGGATGAGGAGATGCTGATTCTAGACGTCTAGAAGTAGATTTCCTCCTCTGGAAGGACACAATCTACTGCTAATATGGTTAGCCTCTGTGGCTAAAAGACAACTCGTTATCGCGCGTTTGCATGTGAATCCGCGGGTTCTTGTGAGTTCTCGCGATTACCGCTGTCCATAATCCACCACGAAATTCGTCTCACAAACGGATCCGGTAGGAAATGGCGTATGGCGAAAATCGCTGCCGTTCCGGATCAGAGCTTTTCCGAATGGTAAGGGGTGATGATTGGGAATCGAACCAGAGACCACAGTCATGTCTGTTTTAGTGCAGCGCCACCTGAGGACTGGAAGATCACGTTCATACAGCATCTATTAGGGACGCTTATTATTGGATTTTGGCCGATATTCGATAATCGTGTGAATTTAGAGACAAGATAGAGGGAGCAGCAGAGAGAGAGACAGACGTATAGGGACAAATGTATCGAGTAAAGATTAAAAATACCAATAACGTTGGCTTTGTGATGGTGATAATAATGGTGAAGTGGATATTAATGGTAGTCGCAGCAGGAACCAGGAAGATCTGCAGACGGCCTGCAGCAACAGTCCAGAGGGACCTTCAGGATGAGGGAGCTCGAGGCCCAGAAAGACACTCAAGTTTTTTTTTCTTTTTGATGCACATAAACTGTCACAGCTTTGGCGCAGTAAATGAAATGTTTGGAGATTGTCCTCTGAAGTCACATGAATTAATCAAAACGTATTTTTTGAAACGGCATTAAATTAAAGATGAGCGTACAGTTTTTACAAAACAATAAAACACTTGAGAGTAAAAAAATTCTGGAGAAAAGAGTCAAGACGAAACAAGCGTGGCCTCCCTGAAAAAGCCTCGGGTTCAACACCCTCTGCACTATTTTTATTCAGGAGAGAAGTTTGAATATTTGCAAACCATCAAAAAATGGTTTTAGAAACATTTTGCACGGCAGCCAAACTTTTTTTGAAGTCGAGAATAAAGTTATACTCCAGTTTTACATTTGAATCTTGATTTTTTGGGATTCAAAGAGGTTTCTTTTTAAGTTCAACAGAAATACAAAACAGTATATTTTTAGTTTGCCCACTCGACGCTCTTCCTCTCCCACTCCACATACGTCACCGCTCTGTCTGAACCGCCTCCTCCTGTAGTACCTGCTGCTCAGACAGCCGAGGAGAGCCAGTGTCTGCCCAGCCGCCGCCGCCACCGCTGCTTTCTCCGCCGTCAGCCCCCTCTCTTTCACTCTCTCACATGCTCTCTCACCCAGTCAGCCAAGAAGATGAGTCATATGTACTGTAAAGGTCATCCATCAGAGAGAGAGAGAGGAGGGGAGTCAGGGGGGTGAGGCAGCAGAGGGAGATGGAGGAGATAGAGGAATGGAGGGAGAGTGATGGAGGAGGAGGAGGAGGAGGAGGGAGGCGGTAAGTGTTAGCTTTTCCATGTCAATTTTTCTGTCAGCAGCAGTAAGTGGGGCCTCTCTTCTTCTTCTTCTTCTTCTTCTTCTTCTTTTTCTTCTCGGTGTTTTCACCTCTGACAGCAGGAAGGGCCTCCGAAACAGCAAAACATGCTCCTCGTGGGTCCCAATATTGAGCTTTCCCGTGATGTTGTTGCCATAACAACATGTAGTACCTGACATTTTCATACATGTGACACCACAGACTGTTTTGGTTTAAAACCTTTACTTAACCAGACGCCAGAAATCCAATACCCGAAGAAATAAGTTTGAGAATCAGCAGAACTTTTTACACGACGTGAAAGAAATTGAACTTTTACATTAGTCTGTCTGGAATTGGACACTAAAAATAAGGAGAACAAATTCTTCCTTACCTCAAAATCTACGAAAAGCAGTAAAAAGACGACAATCGTACTGGCAGGAGGCCAGGAACTAAAGATTGAACAAATGAGCATGCAAGGACATCATTAACCAGCAGTATCGTCTCCAACAAGCTGATCAGGATGAACTTGAACATTGACTGTTGGGGGACTGAAAAACAACATTAAAGGGATATTCCGGTGTAAAATTAATTAACGTTAATTAACAATTAATTAACACCTTAACTAGGGTTGGGCACCGAGTCTCGAGCATCCATGGGGACTAGGACTAACATTCCGATTCTTCAGGAAGCGTTCCAATTTTCAAGTTTACATTTCAAGTTTTGATCCCGGAGTGCGCCGACAGGAAGAAATAACCACCGAACACCAACGAGAGAGAGAGAGAGAGAGAGAGAGAGAGAGAGAGAGAGAGAGAGAGAGAGAGAGAGAGAGAGAGAGAGAGAGAGAGAGAGAGAGAGAGAGAGAGAGAGAGAGAGAGAGAGAGAGAGAGAGAGAGAGAGAGAGAGAGAGAGAGAGAGAGAGAGAGAGAGAGAGAGAGAGAGAGAGAGAGAGAGAGAGAGAGAGAGAGAGAGAGAGAGAGAGAGAGAGAGAGAGAGAGAGAGAGAGAGAGAGAGAGAGAGAGAGAGAGAGAGAGAGAGAGAGAGAGAGAGAGAGAGAGAGAGAGAGAATATTGCAACCCGCAACGGTCAAAAGTTTCTCTAACTTTATCAGGAAGAATGAACTCTTATCTCAGAGCAACATTAGCAACACAGAGTTAGACACCCCCTCGAGAGATGAATGTTGCCGACCACTTGCTTCTCTAGTTACACCAACTTTAGTAACGACCGCAGGATAGCAATACACAGTGGTCTGAGGAGCCGTAAACAAACCTCAACCAAAATGTCACTCTATAGCCACAAATAATGCTCAGAACAGCACCTAACTATGGCTCCTCAGGCCGCTGTGTATTGCTATCGTGCGGTCGTTACTAAAGTTGGTGTAACTAGAGAAGTAAGCGACCGGCAACATTCATCTCTCGAGGGGATGTCTAGCTTGGTGTTACGGTGTGTTTGACCCTAAATTAATTTTACCCTGGATTATCCCTTATTATAACATTGAAAACTGACTCTTTTTTTCCCTTCTTGGGATATCTCACCATATCACGTCTACGAACATCGCCGGGACTTGGTCCATGTTTTATACAATCTTCAGTCTGATCAGAGTCTCATTGGTTCTGATACTTCCCAATAGAAAAGCAACAACTCCTCGACTTCTCTCGACTGCATTAAACCACTCCAGCTGCAGTCTTACCTGACCTGACTTGTCCTGATCCAGTCGACACAGACTCGGCTCGTTACTTACAGAAACTCTCCGGTGAATTTCAGACGCTCTGTCAGGGGCTTCCTCCGCTGAAGATGGAGAGCTGTTGCCTTTTCCTCCCTCTCCCTCCGTCTTCGCTCCTCGGCTGGGCGATGCTTGGCTCGACAGTCGGAGGTTTGATAGATGGCGTCCCCAGCTTTGGCAGCCTTATCTGAGGCCGTGCCAAGCGATCGTCATCTGCCACTTATCAGCCCCGTAAACACTCCCGCCCCCTTAAACACTCGGCCGGGGAAGGACGGGGGGCTGAGAGAGGGGAGGTAGGGAGGGTGAGGATAAGGAATAGATGGAGGTGAAGTAAGGGGATAGGAAGGTAATATACGTAGTAAATATACCTTAAAGCAGACCCACGATCATGTCGGGTAATAAGAAAAGTCGGTACTCTTTGTGTTTGAAAGTGAGTGGGCTGTGTCCTGAAAAAGCCCAGACATTTGCCCAAATCATTTTCCTCGGCACATACTGTGGAGCTGGAACAGGGTATTATTTAGTCCTTTTTTTCTCCCACGTACAGGAGGTCACTTCCTTTTGTGGAGTATTGAGTTTTATGATTCAGAACTCTATTTCTCAAAGGTCACCTCCACTTGGGGAATATTAGTTTTTTTTTATGGCAATTCCCTCTGAGAAAGAAAACTCTTTTACACACTTCCCCGCTCCTCCAGCTGAACACGGCATGTTTCTTGTTCATGTGCCAAGCAGCCACTGGTTAAAAAAAAACAAAATCGAGCGAAGGCAAAGGTTATGAAAATTTTCTGATATATATTTCATTGTGTGAGCGGTAATCTGCTAATGAATGCTTGTTACTGGCTTCCTCTCTCTCTGTGCAGCGAGGCGGCTGCTGATGCGAGGTCATTAATTGTTGTGGGTGGCCAGGATATGTTTTCCTGCCGGGGTCCCCAGTGTCATATCAGCTTAATGAATTGTTTATGTAAACTAATCGGAGTGTTTAATACCTGCCTTTTAAGGTGTGAATGAATCAAACAGAGCCCAAGCAAAGAGCTAAATGTCATCAATTAAAGCGCTGAACAGTGTTCGGCACAACGAGGCAAACAAACACATTATAGCTGTTGTGAAATAGTAACTCAATAATGGATAACGCCTCAGCTAATGATGAGATGTGGGAGGTTTGGACTCAGTGTCCTGATGTTAACTCTGTAGGGGGGTGGACTTCCCTGCAACCCAAAGATCCTTCAATCCCTAAAACTATAATATTAGAGGGCGGAGTTTCTGTCGTCTAAAAGAAATGACCCCGCCTCCCAAAAAATACAAAAACCTGTAGTTGACTAATTTTATCGTTACCATTTTTGAAGCGGTCAGTCTTGGTAGTCTCAGATATTGTTTTTAAAAACACCCACATCAGGCTGCCAGGCCAGTAGGTGGCGATAATATGTAATCTGTCCACCATGTCCAACATTGTAGAAGGGCTTAGTATTCAGTTTCTCCTGTACAGGGTGTCCGCAGCGTCTTAAAAGTCTTAAAATGTCAAAAATCCAAAATTTTGAGTTTAAGGCCCTTAAAATGTCTAAAATTCTCTGAAAATCTCATAAAATATCTTAAATATGATTTTAAAAGGTCATAAAAATGTATTGATACTTAAAAATAAAGATTGATTTGAAGTAATTTAAAATGTTCCCATTTGTACTTTTTTGCCAGAATGGGTGTAAAATTGGTCTTAAATTGTATTCAGTATGGTCTTAAAAAAAAGTCCTAAAAGTTTTAAATTTGACAGACCCTTCTTCAGCTGCCATGTACCCCAAATTTAACCTACCAGTACTCAGCTTGAAGCATTAACCGGCATCTTGGTGGTTTTATGTTTTTCTCTATATTTAAAAACAATGACAAGTCATTGAAATGTTAGACGTCAACACGAAACATGGGCATATTTTTCGATTTCACAGATAGGTGGCGCTGGACGACTTCTTCAAAAGTCATGAGAACAACCTAAGAGGACTAGAAACAGAGGTATTCAGCTCTGTTAGGATTTTCCCCTCTGAAACACTCAGGGCCCAAAACACACAATCATATAATTCACCATTTAAAACAGAGAAACGTGAACTGTGAGAAGCACTTTGTATCATGGCAACAGTCAAGGAGGTTCCCACAAAGATAGTACCTGATTTCAGTTGCTGCATCCCAGTTGTACTCGGAAGTCGGGATTTCCGAGCTCTGAGTCGGAAATTAATCCGGAACACCCCCCTGAAGTCGGGTTTCTGACTTGGGAAGTCTGACAATCCTCGTCAACCCCTACTTGACAACAACGTCATAATTCAAGATGGCAGCGCATCAACAGTTAAGAGTAACAGTAAAAGCTCTCCTAATGTATTTATTTACTGTTATCACTAACAACAACTAACAACAGCTGACAACTGCTAACGACAGCTCACAATTGTAAACAACAGCTAACAACGGGTAACTGTAGGCGTCCATCTTGGTTTTCAGACTTGTTAACTGGAACGCCGTCAACTTGGGTTTAACGTCATTCCCAGCTCTGACACCCAACTTCCGAGGTAACTGGAACGCAGCAAGTGATGAAACTTTCAGAGCTCAGTCCGGCTTTCTAGCTGTTTTTTTTTTTCACGACAGTGGAGATGTTGTGACATCACTAAGTCACGGAATGCCCTTGATGTACAGGTTGCTATGACAACGGGACATTCCCTGGCAGAAATTCCAAAGAACTGACCAATCAGAGAACAGTGGACTTACGAGGAGATGAGCCTTAAAGAGACAGTATCCGTGTTGGTTTCACATGTTGTTGAAGAGGTAACAGAAGTATTAAACTGTTGAAGTCACAGGTTTGTGCTTTTAGTCTTCATACTTTTCCAAGCGTCTGTAACTTTTAGCCACATGATTCAGCACATTGTATCTTCTGTTTCATTCAGGTTTTCAGTTCCTCTTTAATTATTCTTTGACTTTAGTTTTAATTATTTTCTTCTCTTCCTCCTTTTATCTCTTTTTGTCCCTCCTTTCTCTCTGTTTGTCCTTCCCTCTTTATCTTGTATGTCGTCTTTTTTTAATTTAAATTCAGTCAGCTCCTGTTCCTCACTTCTTTCCTGTCTCCCCATCATTTTTATATCTTTCTTCCCTCCTCCACTTCTTCTTCCTCTCTTTCCCCCACCTCTAAAGTAGTCTCCCTATCTATCCATCACCCTCGTTACTCCTCTTTTTTTCTCTCCTGCCTTCGCTTCTCTCTCCCTCCCTGTCTTTCTCTGCTTTCATAATGGTCCCTCGTCCCCCAGGTGGCCCTGGATACCATTTCGGCCCCCTGCCTTTGAATGTAATTACACATGGCATTGTCTTCAAGGACCCCCACCCACCCACACACTCATACTGCAGGCAGAAACACCCGGGGATGGGGGGGACTGGGGGATCAACAAGGAACAGATTGAAGGCTGAAAAGTTGATATCAGAAATCAAATTAATGCAAGTGAAAGTGAAACCAAATCCAATTAAGACGCCTCTGAAAAAACGCCCGGCAAATCTCTTTTGACAGGAATAATCATCAACTCCATCTATCTATCTGGTCGTGTTTTTAATAAAAGTCATTTTTGCAGGTTTTATTGTGTCATTCAAACCTCAAGAGAAGTATGATAAAACCTGAAATAGAAGTTACACTTGTTTTAAGGACGTGGTCTACTTTTGGGGGGGTCCTTATTTTATGTATCTGCAGAACCTCTAGTATTGATTCGGACCCTTGGACCAGCTCCTGCAGGATTTGCACTAAAACATACATGACTATTTTTCAGTATGTTGCTCTTTCCTTTTGCCTCTGACGGATATCTGTTCTTGTCTTCTTATTATACGGCCTCTGAAATGTCCCCAGGAGTGAGTGAGTGAGTGAGTGAGAGGTATGAGAGGTTGGGTGGGTGGGTGGGGGTGGTTAGTGGTTGAAATAACGACCCCTCAGTGCTGTAAAAGCATCCATTCTGTTGGTCCAGGACTCGTGGAGCCAGCCCGGGCCTTTCCCTTTTGTCACCGGTGAAAAATGAAGCATTTCTGAATCCCCGGCACTCGCTGTGTTTCCCTCTGGGCGCCTCAGATACATTGAGTTAACATAAAGCAAAATTCAGGACAGGGGCGGCGCGGGTGACAAATGAAGCGCCTCCGTGTGTTTTGGAGGGAAAATAAAGGGGCCCCTTTTTGTAGAAATGAGATTTGGTCGTTACTTCCTTCAGGCCTTTTTCTTCCTGTATCTGAGCGGCACAATGGAAGATGGAGAAAACAGAATAATCTGAGTATAGATCATTTCCCTTCATCACGTTCCAGTCTGCAGTCCAATCGCTGCTTTATTCCCATTTTGTCACATTATGGCTTATTTTCACACCGCGCTGCCAGCCGGGCTGAAAGAAAAGTCACCAGCCGGTTTGATCACGACACCCGGCCCATCGCACTTTCTTAAAAATGGATCCAATTTAGGTTTTGGAGAGAAAACTCGCCGGGGTACAAATGAGGCACCTCGGCCGGCCTGTTCGTGAGCAGTGCTCTCGTCCAACTTGGACTCATTTGTAGTCCACAGGAGAGGAGAGGAATGGATGGTCGGGATCGCTCTCTGCTGCACTTCGGAGAGGCCGCAGTGGCGTGGCGTTAGGAGGTCCAAAGACTTGTTTGCTAATTAACGAGAGCTCGCCGCTTGTGATGTAGTCACGCTCGCTGGCTGCGTGGCAAATCACTCCGGGAAACCAGACGAGTGCTCGTGTTGCTGCTGAGTTTTCTGATTCCCTCCAAATGAAACTCTCGTAGAGCGCTTTCATGTTTGTTTGGTCTGGGTATATCAGGCTTCTTACTCTGTGTCTGTTTCGAGAATTAAATGTGTGTGTGTTGGATGTGTGTGTGTGTGGGAGCTTGTCAATTAGGCTTTGCTGCAGATGCAAGTCAAATAGGTTTTGCCTCACCAATTACCAAAGGCACTTTAGGCAACAGCCTTTACTTGTTTGACTGAGTCTGGTCCCGGAGCTGTCTGCTGTTTACCATCTCTGCCGTTTTTTTTTTATTTTTTATTTGAACTCAATTAATCTCGAAAACACTGCAGAAGAAGAAGAAACCCCGATGCATTCAACTTCCTGCTTTGATTCAAGGTGACAAAAGCCAAACGATGACAGAAACGGAGCTGACAGTGAAGGGTTTGAAGACTGGAACAAAAAAACAAGACGATTTAGCTCAAAATAAAAGTACGATTTTAACCACCATGAGGAACCAGATCTGTGTGAAGTCCTTTCAGAATAAAACGTCTCATACTGACTCCAGAGTGTGTTTAACTCGACCACATCGACAGACTGAATCAGGCCCTCAACAACGATAAAGAGACGAGGAGGAGCTCATCATAGAGGCAGGAAACTACAGACTCTGAGTCGACTCTGTTAAAGGGAGTTAAACACTGTAACACCGAGTTAGACACCCCATCGAGAGATGAATGTTAACAACCGCTTGCTTCTCTAGTTTTACCAACTTAAGCCACACGCTCAACCAAAACACCACTCTATAGCCACAAATAATGCTCAGAACAGCACCTAACTTCATCAACAGGACATATAGGGTCACAGACATAGTACTAGACACCAAACATCTTTTTAACTTTGACTCATTTCTTTAGCAAAGAGACTAAACACAACTCACCTACTCTCTTCCAGCAGCCGCTTGTTTGTTGGCCAGTCCATTACGGACTACAGCGGGGTGTCGCAGCTCAAGGAAGAACGTTTATGATATTTTCTTAATGGAAATACAATCAGACCGAGACGCTAAGACAGAAGAACTACCGTGTCTGCAGTGAAAAATGATTAATATGATGATTATTACTTCAAGGAAATGATAGAGTAATGATCATAAATGTTCTTCCTTGAGCTGCGACACCCCGCTGTAGTTGATGGACTCGCTAGGGGGTCTCTACAAACAAGTTGCTGCTGGAAGAGAGTAGGTGGGTTGTGTTTAGTCTCTTTGCTAAAGAAATTAGTCAAAGTTAAAAAGATGTTTGGTGTCTAGTACTATGTCTGTGACCCTATATGTCCTGTTGATGAAGTTAGGTGCTGTTCTGAGCATTATTTGTGGCTATAGAGTGGCGTTTTGGTTGAGCGCGTGTCTCTCTGTATTACTATCCTGCGGTCGTTGGTAAAGTTAGTATAACTAGAGAAGCAAGCGGTCGGCAACATTCATCTCTTGACGGGGTGTCTTACTCTTTGTTACGGTGTGTTTGACCCTAACTTAATTTTACACCGGAATATCCCTTTAAATGTGACTCAATATTGTTACATTTATAATATTCATGTTCAAAACAAAGCAGATAAACACATTGTCTTACAGTTAAATCCACTCAAAAACGGGAAAACACACAAGACATCGAAGTGCCGAAGATGTTTCAGGACCGAAACAAGAAGCAGCAGACGTCTCCATCTGACACATGTAACACTGATCCTGAGGTCTTTTCTGAAGCTGCCCACTGAAGAGAAGAAGAAAAAGCCGCTCTGACAAACCAATTCAGCCACTCCAGCTTCTATTTCTCACCACTGAGGGCTGAGTGTGGAGTCCTTACTCGCTGACAGCATTATTAAGGCATGTCAGCCCACTTGGCTGTCACGAACAAGGTGCTCACACGTCTCACTCTGGACCTGGACACCAACCAGTCAGCCTGTCCTTTTTACAGAAAAAGTCCCGCTCACTTTGATCTGCATGGAAAAGGATTTTGTAACGTAGTGTTCAGTGACAGAAGTGAAATACTGGAATCGTCTCTGCAGCCTCTACAAGCCCCCAATTCAAGACGAGTCGAGTACCCTTTACAATCTGAGGGAAAGTTGCAGATGTGGAACGGAGGGGTGGAGATTTTCACAGTCAGTCTTCAAGTCCAAGATGGGAATAAAACGTCTCCTATCAGCTTCCCACCAAAGACCACCAGAGTATGTGGCCTGTGGGGTCTGGAATTCAACCGCCAACCTGACGCCATTGCACGGTGGAATTGGAAGAGCTTTAGATTCACCTCAGAAGACTCAAACACACTCTTCAGAGCCGCACTTGTTGATTGACACGCGCTATAGTCTGCGCCCAGCGAGGTGGACGTCAATCAAATCTTAACTAGCTCCGCCCACTTGTGTGAAACGCTCTTAAGAAATAAAACGAACGCTTGTTTATGACCGTGTAGGTTTGTTCCCTTTCAGGTTTTTGCGGGGGCTTAACGAAAACCTCTAATTCTCATATATTATATGCATTTTTACAGCTCAGGCCAAATTTCCAGAGGCTTTTGTGGTCGCACGACACATGGAAACGCCGCCGAATTACACTCTGACAGATTGAAAGACTGATTATAAAAGCTGTTGGTGAATTTAGAGGACTAAAGCGAGTCATTTGCATATCCTTCATCTGCCTGGTGTGTCAACAAAGGAGCCTCGCTCTCTGTCTCCTCACCGGTGTATTCAGATGCAAAGTAAAGTGAATGTAATTATGTATCCTCTCTTTTTTCATAACATTTTGTTCTGGCTTTAATATGTGCGCTGTCGTGTATTTCAATTGGAGCCCCTCATTTGTTTCCCTTTAGGTGATGAAAAAAGAGAGCTGTGCGGGGTTTAATTCTATTTGCGTGGAAATTTGTTGTAATACTTGCCTGGCAGCGGGTCAGGTGAAAAATTCATCTTTCATAAAGGGGAAAATGTGCCACAGTAATAGCTCATTTAGTTCTGCGACTGCACGTTTTATTGTGGAGCCCTGTGGAGGGTTTTTGGTTTAATTCATGTCTGGTTCATGTCAGGGCTCACATGACGACCTCACTAACATCACCCCTCATAAGGACGGTGGATCAGGAGGATAAGATGGAGTTAAAAGTGAAGGAGAAGATTTGTCTCTTTAAACTCAAAGCAAACTCTAAATGGTGAATGGTGAAACGACGAGTTATGTTTTAAATATTGGATGATGTTCATTATGTCTTAAGTTTATTAGAAATAGTTTCTCTTTACCTCAGACATGTAAAGAAAAAAAAAAGTTTTAAATATATGAACTTTTTCGTCATCTCCAAAATGAACCCCGTCCTTTTTAAATTTGAATAATCATCGCTGGCTGACAGAGGTCCAGTGTCCTAAGCGGTAAACTTTGGTCTTGAGAAATAAAGCCGATGCAAAAGGTCTAAAACCTGCAGGTCCTTGAGTGTCTGCAGTAATACAAATATTTTTAGGGTAAAGAAAAAAAGTTTGCAGCCTGTTTAAAATAAACTAAAGTGTTTTTAGGCCTACTTCTCTGAGGTTGATCAAAAAACGTTAAGTATTACCGATATGGGAACTGTACGTGTCCAGGTCCATTCATCACGTCTATGCAGTATCCTGCCTTTTATGTCAACATTTGTCAACATCACTGTGCTTTACAGTAAAATAGCCAGAGACAGTGAAAACAATAAAAACAATAAAAGCATAAAACATATAAAAACATCAAACAAAAATATAGATAAATAAAATAAATAAGTAAAATAAATAAAATACCAGATAAAAGTAGCTTTACTTTCCCAAAAGCTAAAGTGAACAGGTGTGTCTTTAGCTGTTAGAAGTGCGCACTGTCAGGGGTAAAGTGTTCTACAAAGTGGGAGCCACGACAGAAAATGCTCGATCTCCCCTAGATTTTAAAAAGGAGCGAGAAACATCTAAAACCACCAACATTTAAAACAGTTTTCTCTATAAAAGCAGATTTTTAATTATATTTTTAATTTTTTAATTTTTGTTTCCTATCAAAAGTAAAACAAAACCAGCCTAATGTTTTAACATGGGCTCCAATGGGGAGTCGTCACCTTTGAAACAACCTCCAGTGGACACTTTGGGAACTGCAGCTTTTTTTTTGCACTCCTTGGCCTCTCTTACTTTAGCTGCAGATGTTTCGTTTGGGGATTATGTTGAAAAGAAATAAAGCTCAGACTCTGGGTAACCACTCATGTACTGATCGAATAAAAAATAACTGGAAGTTGCAGTAGTTCATGTTTGAGTCTTCAGAGTTTCAGCTCTTTATCTCAAACTTTGAACAGCTGGAGGGGTTGGCTCTTCGCTGACTAGATATCAATTTCTTTGCTGATTCTCTTCCCTCAGTCGATAGGATGAAGACCTACTGTGTGAGGGGAAACTTCAGACCTTTATAGTACTTCATATTGTTCTTCCTTTCAGCCTCTTTGGGACTCCAGAGTGAAAATATCAGGAATAAACATTTCTTCAGGTCATGAAACAGGAGGTGTTTGATGTTACAGCCGTCATATCCTTGTTTCCAGAGATGCTCTTAGTGTCTCTTTACCTCACACTCATAATCCGAATGTGTTTCTTAGGCGGTTCTGGTTCTGGTGTATATATGTTGTGTGTTTAAGGCTCTGGAGGAAAGAGGAAACATTGATTTTCTGTGAATCGGTCAAGCACAGAGTTTTAAAGCCGGTTCGGTGGAAGTCGTTGTATTGATTAATAGCAGCGTCTCTTTGCACACATGGATGCAGACTGCACATTATCGAGGACACCGGGGATTAATCCAATTTAAGAGTTGATGCAGTTTGAACTGGAGTGAGAGTGCTGCTCTGTAGGATGGAGTTTTACAGTGAAAGCTGGTTTCTAGTTATATTTAATCCAAACGTGTGTGTTTGTGTGTCTGTGTAGTATAGTTAGAAAATGCAAATTACAGAGAGGTAGTGAGGAATTTTATTTATTTGTTTATTCATTTTTACCAGAAGACCTTTTTTTTTTTTTTAAATGGCTTTTTATTATAACTATTATAGGGATTCATTTGTTTTTCCAACCAGCCTCTAGTGGTCACTCATGGAACAGCACTTTCATTTTACATCACTGTAAATTGTGGCTCAATCTGGCCTCTCCATGAACTGAAGTATTTACAAAAAGACAATCATAAATCCACGACTTTGAGACTGTAAGAGGCTCTAGATTTTAGGGGTTTTTATCTTGGGGTCAAATTTCAACTGCAGATCATTTTTACTGAAAACCTAGGGCTGGGCGATATGGCCTGAAATCAATATCATGATATATTAAAAACGATAAATGGACGATAACTACTCCACAACTTAAAACTCAGTGTTATGGTGTGTTTGTCCCTAACTTAAATTTACGCTGGAATATCCCTTTGAAGGGACATGAGACCACAGCCTACCTACACACACCCAAAACCAACTTTTATTTATTTATGTTTTTGATACAGAATATACCGATATGTGAAAAATGACGTCGGTTATTGACGTATATTGTGGTATTGATAAATTTTCGGTTTATCGCCCAGCCCTATCAAAACCTTTGAAGCTTAAAAACCTTCAGATGTTTGTTTTGTCTGTTCAGTGAATTAACAATGGCGTCTTCCTCTCTGTGTTCGTCTCTATAGTCCAGCAGAAAGCAGCTCTGGAGAAGGAAATCAAGCTCAGCATCCTGGAGGCCGGGGTCGCCGATGTGAGTACTTCACTTTTCTCTCTTTTCCGTCCGTTCCTCCATCTCTCCGACACTCTGGGCGTCGCTAATTCATGTCTGTGTGTGGGCGGGTCCAATCTCCATCAGCCGTTTGCTTTTTACAAAACTCACTCACTTGTCGTCTCACTTTTTACTGGCGTTCATCTTTTCTAATCGCGCTCGAGTAAATCAATGATTGACACCGACTGTAAGTGAGGAGCATCTCCAGAAAAAAAAGACGTGAACTTTTCTGATGTTTGGAGCCCTCTCTATTATCCCCGCCACCTCTCCCCGCCTCTCTCAGCCTCGCTCCTGCTCGGTTTTCATCTCCAGGCATTGCTATTCTCCACCATCTCTGCGGGAAATAGACTGCTGAGTGTCTGCGCTCGCCTATTGATTCAAGAGTTAGTCTGCACCGATGACGGCACGCCATTCACCACGCTTATCAAAGTAGCAGCAGCGAGCTCTGAGCGAGAAACGCTCGCCGAGGAGGAGAGAGGAGTTTAGAAAGGAGAAGTTGAACAGGAGGAGGAGGAGGAGGAGGGCTGAAATGGAGGTTCTATCCAGGTGATCAATACTTAGCAGCAAACAGGAGCCAATTACGGCCAATCGAACCTCTGTTGTAAGAAAAAGGAGGGCGAGAGAGAGGCAGAGAAAAATCCCTCCATCACAGGCTGCCAGATAAATAGCAAAAAGCCGTGGGCGAGGCTGAACCTGCAGCAAAACATCCATCATCAGCCCATGAGGTGTTTATTATAGTTTTATATACACTGTAAAATAAGAACATTAGCATACTACATCACAGCCAACAGCTTCAAACCCCCAAAGTAAAAGTCAGTTCCTGCAGAGCGAAGAGGGCAGGACTCTGAACAAACCTGCAGGTCTGACTCTTCTCCAAGTAAACCCTCATATTTCCACCAAAAAGACGATAACATGTTAGTTTATCGATCCCTGAGGGGAAACAAAGCCGACACGGCAGCGAAGGATAACGAGGAAAAATGACATGCAATAAAAACAATGAAGACAAAACAGTCCAACAGTTTAGTTTAAGTTTTTGAACCCAACTATAACCCGGTTTTCATGATGAGAGTATGTTAGTTTACCCTCTTGATTCTGGAACTGGACTCTTATTTTGAAATGACCTACATGGTCTGATGAGATCACAATTAATTCACATCTGTTTTTAATGATGTTCAAACTTTTTAATTTATCGACATCTCCAGCCGTGTGACTAAAACTAAAAAAATGTTATGCTTTAATTTCAGTATTTATTTTCTGTGCTTTTATTGTGAAGTTTTAGCTACTTCTGGTAGATCATCAGTTACAGCGCTGAGTGTAAAAAAAAATTAAAAAATTAAAAAAAGGTCAATAAGTATTAAAGTTGTAGCTCTATAACTCAGCTTTGCAAAAAAAAAAAAAGTTAATTATGAGAGTTAGGGTCCAGTAATTTAATCTTGGAGTTATGGATCACTTATATTTAGTTTAATTGAGCAATTTAATTTTAAAAAAGAATTAAAAAAATTTATTGCTCTATTGAAAATGCAAATTTTCTTTTTGTGGTAACTCAGTATTTTTGTATCTTTTCTGGTTACTTAGTTTAAAAAAGTAAACAAGTTCATTACATTGGCTAATACACATTTAATTGAATACGCTACTATACTAAAATTAAACAAAAAATGATAATATCTTGTAGGGCCAATTTTAGCCCGTTTGAGACTAATTAGAAATCGGCCAAAACTCGCCGATTTTCACCGATATTTTCAGAAATAAAATGCGGAGAATAAGATTCAGTTTCACTTCGAAAATGTTCCGCCATTTGATCAGTTGGTCTTTCGGTTGGCATGAAGAGCAGTAACCTTCAGTATGTCTACAGTATAAAGTATGTGTATATGTATATTTTTATAACTTAATAAAAAATAAAAAAAGTCGGCAGATTAATCGGTAATCAGATTTTTTCCCCCCCAATAATCGGTATCAGCATCAGCCCCAAAAAAACCATATCGGTCGAGCCCTAATATCTTGTTCAACACTTTTATAACAGTGATGACAGAGAAGGTAAACACAAAAACACTCTGGCCACCCCCACCTTTGTGCTCTGTGCCACCGCAGTCAAAAAATCTAGAGCCGCCCCTGTAAATCAGCACAGAGGAAACAGGAAAACTTAGTTTTTTGCAGATTTTGAAAGAGTGAGAGGAAATGTAGCTTAACTTTGACTTCTATCCCAGGATGGGGGTAAAAAAAAGTTGACTCCAGTACTGTCAGGAGGAGGACAGCATCTGTCGGCATGAGTCTCTTTTGAGATGTTAAAGGATGAAGACAGAAGGGACTCTGCTGCTTGTGTCGACTAAAACATGGCGATAACAACAAAAACTGTGTTTTCTGAACAGTTTGACATGAGAATTCTAACAACAGTTACAACACACAGACGGATCTACAGCCCTACTCTTGTAAACACTAAGAGATATAATAAGAGGACTGAGTGCAGCAGGTTTGCCCTGACAGTGCACGACCGTATACAAAACTAATAACCTTCGATATTCAAATCTAATTTGTCGGGTTAGTGTTTGTGTGTTTTGGTGCAGGTAAATGAAGGTTATTAAGCTTATGAGGCTATTCAGAGCTGACGTCTGATAGTTGTGCTGTGGCCAGGATTGCGTACACAGGCAGATAATTTGCCTCGAGCCTTTTTATAATTAAGTTATTCGAGTTATTCAAGGAATCGTATCAGGCCTAATGAGAATGTGAGAGAACTTCTGAACTTTCATAGATTTCCTTTAAAGGTCAGTAACAGCTGCAAATATTTATCCTCAAAAGGCCGACTGACATCTCAGGTATTTTTATTTCAGATCAGGGTTTTATTGCTATCTGAGTACCTACTGTTAAACGCGCTGATGTTTCCTGTATCTAATGTAAAGGGCGAGTTTCCAATCAGACCAAACAGTCTGAGCGAGTCTTCCAGGTCGAGTCCCTGCAGCAGCCAAAGTGTCACCCTCCTGTAACACTGATGTCTGAACAAATCATCTCTGAGTAAGCCAGCTCGTCTCCCGCTGTTCAATCTGTGAGGGTCATCCAAGACCGGTGACTTCATTTCTGTCAGATTCAGGCAGTAATTCACTGTTTCCCTCCTCCAGCTTTTTCCTCTTTCTTTGGAAATCAGGGCAGCAAACGCTCCGACGCTTCACTGAGCTTATTGATGGAAATATCTGCTTTTCGGAGGCTGAGTGTGTGTTAGTTAATGAATGAAGAAAACTTTAATTAATCGGGGAGGATGCAAAACACAACCCGACTGGGATGTGTCAAACTTGTTGAGGCTACAAGGAAATTAAAAGTTGAGAAGATTTTTAAAACATCCGGCTGGAACCAATCAACACATACGATAGAAAAGTCGTGGAATTACGGACCAGCTCTACACCCTTGGCAAGATCCTTGAGGGTGCATGGGGGATTGCCCAATCGGTCCACAAGTTAGGGTGTTAGGGGGTCTGGTTTAGTGGTCCAAGGATCAAGCTTTTTGCAGATGATGCGGTCCTGTTGGATCAGTTGGGATGAGAATCAGCACCTCCAAATCTGAGTCTGTGGTTCTCAGCTGGAATAAGGCCCTCTCCAGTTTGGAGATGAGATCCTGCCCCAAGTGGAGGAGTTCAGGTATCTCAGGGTCTTGTTCATGAGTGAGGGAAAGATGGAGCGGGAGATCGACAGGCGGATTGGTGCGGCATTAGCAGTGATGTGGTCTGTTGTGGTATAAAGGGAGAAGAACCGAAAGGCAAAGCTCTCGATATGCCGGTCAATCTAGGTTCCTACCCTCATCTATGGTCACGAGCTGTGGGTAGTGACTGAAAGAACAAGATTCCACAGGGTGGCTGAGATGAGGTAAGAGAGTTGGTCATCCAGGAGGGGCTTTGAGTAGAGCTGCTGATCTTCCAGGTTCAGAGGAGTCAGATGAGGTAGCTGAGAAATCTAATCAAGTGGAATCCCGGACACCTAGCTGGTGGAAAGGGGAGTCTAGGCCTTCCTGTTGAGGCTGCTGACCCTTTGATTTGACTTGGATAAGTGGTAGGAGATGAATGGATGGAAAAGAGGATGATTTCGATCATTTGTCTTCAGAGTTGCAGAACTTCCTTTGGTTGTAGAAGACCAACTAGGAACAGGCCACTTGGTAGGTCTGAGGGAAAGGGGTCCAAACCAAATCCAGATCCAGATGGGTATCTTCCACATCTGTGAAGACTCCAACAATATCTCCAGGTTTAGGAGCAACTTCTTCTTCAATCCAGACGATGACTTTTTCAGGGAAGACCTTCAGATTCCAGCAAGACGATGACAAACCACATTCTGACAACAGGGATTACAACAGCATGGCTCTGTAGTAGAAGAGTCCTACTGAGAAGAAGGACTGATGCGGTCCTGACTCGTCATTGATTGAAGCATCTTCTGCGTTTTCAAACATTAGAGACAGTAGAGACGACTCTGAACTATTGAGTCAGTATCTACGATGGTAGGGAGCTGTAAAAGTGCTCATTATCTGCACTTTTCCCAATTAAGTAAAGAGTTTAATTGGAAAACGTCAAGACAACTCCTGGAGTCGAACCTCTGAGGTAGAAATTTCTTATCTGTATGTTCAGCCCAGGTTCAGAAAACCGCAGCTCCCCTTTAGAGTCATGGACATTTATCCACAATGTGCCAAGTGTGGAAAAAGTTGGCCCAGAAAAACCGTCTTAATGACGCCGTACGTGGTTGTAATTTTTAATGCAGTGTTCTTGGCTGGGCTGCTGTGTTGGACCATATTATGGTGTAAATATTTGCCTCTGAAAGTCGTCTCTGAGCGTAAATTCCAGTAAAATATAGTGAATTTCTGGCTCTGCAGAGCTTTTGTTGGATCAGGAGAAACTCTTGGTCTTCGTTTCGTTTCTCCTCCGAGGCTTTGGTAGCTTACGAACTCTCCGTATCGTATCACGACTCCACACCCTGTCCTGTCCTCCTCCGGCCTGGACGTGTCTTCACCATCGAGGCTTTTAAGAAGACACCACTGTTGCTTTCACACTTTCACTTGCATCCAATTAAGAAAATGTGTGTGCGCGACGGGAGGGGGGAAGAGGAGGTTGGAGATAAGGTTGCCGTGGCAGCGACCAGATTATAATTGTCCTGGAGTGGCACTAATCCCCCCTCCGACCCGGCCAGCTCGTTCTGTTCGCTGCAAATCAAGGAGCGTCCAATCTGTCGGAGAGAACGGTTTCACAAATGGAGGGAGGCAGTGGGGAGGGAAGGAGCTAATGAAACAAAAAACAACAACGCTAGATTGTCTTTTTCATCATCGCGCTCACGACACGAGAATACAAAGCGGGGAAGCGGCGCTCTCAGTCACACAGAGAGACGCTTGTTGCTTCAGATCTTAATTGTTACAGCAGCTGATTTCACAGGTTCGAGCTGGAGAGGGGTAAACTCGTCATCTGTTGAGAATTTTCTTGATTTGCGCTCAAATGTTTTAACCTTGAGGTTTAACACGGTTTGATTAAGACTGCTGTTAAAAAAGTACTCGGTGTATTCGGATTGGAGATTAAGCTCCGTCTCTAAACGCCGTAGAAAATGAGGCTTTGGTTTTCGAGAACTGTTTTGTGAATCAGGTGTTCAGGGTTCGAGCTTTTCTGTGAACTAAAAGGATTTTCAAGGTTTCCCTGAAGGTGTTCGACCTCCTTTTACGTCAGACAAGCTTCTCTGAGATCTTTGCACCATCGTTATTTCTGCTAACAGGCTGGACTCGTTCATGTGAATTGATCTGATTTGACCAATTTTTTTGACCAATCAGAATGAAGTATTTAACGAATGCAGGAAATAAACAATTGAAAAATTTGTCAAGATGATATTTGCAAGTCGTACTTGTCACACTCTCGTTTTAATCAGAATCAGAATCAGCTTTATTGGCCAAGTCTACATACACATACAAGAAACTTTGCTCTTACAAAAATTTCAAAAATGACTGATGCAAACCGAACTAGAACTTTGGGCCATTTAGGGGGTCTGGGGGTCAGTGCACGCACCAAATTTGGTGCACATGAGCCCAGTGGATAAAGGCGGGAACTGATTTTGGTTTTTTGTAGGGGTACAGCTACGTGGCTCAGTTGCGCCCTCTAGAAATACAAAAAAATCCAGCCCCTGCTGCATGTTTAATGTAGAGGTACGAAACTTGTTTGCGTTTGTATCAATCAGATACCCACAAAAACTCGGATACCTCTTGGTCCACTGTTGAGAAAAAAACGGGAAGCTTGGTATTTTGAAATATTGATTTAAAAAAAAATTCTTTTTTTACGACAGAGCATTAGGGCCACATTAAGAAAAATTAAGACTGCGTAATTACTTACCAGAATAAAGTGGTAATAAAGTAGTAACTTACGAAAATAAAGTGGTAATAAAGTAGTAACTTACGAGAATAAAGTCTGAATTTTTTAATTACTAACGAGAATAAAGTTGTGAATAAATAATTTCTTATAATTGTAATAAAATAATTACTTATGAGAAGAAAATCGGGATAAAATCATTACATCTTCGCCCTGCAGGTTAACATCGAGGTGTCTACTATGGATGTGGTTTCTCATCGCTCCGGTAGAGTGGTTATAAGCGAGTTTTTGCCAGCAGACGACCTTGTTGTCATCTGCTGCGTCAAAATACTCCCAAACGGTGCTGAGTTTCTTGCGCGGTAGCGTCGCTGTCTTCACACAAACTTTCTTCCCCAAACTTTGTGGCCCTGCCTCCTGCTACGTGTGTGTGTAGAAGGAGGGGAGGAGGAGCAGTTCTCTCCCTGGCTGCTCAGCCTGTTTACAAAGAAGATGAGGCGTGAAGAACAAGATGCATGATGGTTAATGCAGCGTTTAACCGACAAGTAAAATACTAGTAAATACTGGTTTAGTTTTGGAAAGCTCTGCATCTTCAGTCTCTGGTTTCTTAGCTGTGAGTGTTGCAGACGTTTATTGATAAATTTATATTAAGAATGAGTTTAATTTAATCGCGTATCCAACTAGCTAGCTCTCAAACTCGTCTGTTTCTAATCCCAGATAAGGCCGCTCTTCCTGCCTGTGGTTTCAGCTCTCGTAGTTGTTTAACATACAGCTAATCTTTTCATTCAACAAACAGATAAAAACCGTCTGAGTCGTGTTTCTGTCACATTGTTCAAGCTACGGTACGGAGGAATGTAATCTCCACATAATCCCTATCTACAGCCGATAATCTGGATTTGAGGGTTCATCCTCGTTTCGCAATATTGCAGTAGATGTTCTTGAACGGCGCTCCACTCCCTCGCCGCGTTGTTCGTCGTGTGGCTCATCCCCATGTGCGTCTTTCATAAAGGTTCCTCTGAGGATATATTCCTGAGCTCCGGAGTGATAGCATCGCTCGTAATGACAGAGTATTGTTGTGTACAGCCTGCCCAGGTGCATGAAAACAGAGCCGCTGCATTTGAAAGGGAATATTCATGAGGCGCGCTCGCACAGACCGGCACCCGATCAAGGTTGTCTGTTCTCGTCGTGGCGTGTTGTACCTTTAATTTTCATCACAAAGAGCGAAAATAAATCATAAAAGATCAGAACAAAAGCACGCATGTGAGTTTTTCTACAAACGTGCATGGAGATAATGTGCATGTGCAAGCAGAAACCTGCACCTCTACGTGTGTGTGTGTGTGAGTGTGTGTGTGTTAGTGTGTGTAAGTGCGTCGTGCATCAGTCTGTATCCCCTGCCATAGATATTCAAATGGCTCCATGTGAAAAATCGTATCGAGTGGCTGTTGAAGTGCTGCCTCTTCTTTTCTCTCCGGACCAGACAGGGCGCCCAAGTGGCCTTTGATATGTAAATGACGGCCCACTGCGGGGGCCCGCAGGGTGAGATGCATGCTGGGATACATCCCAGGTGTCGGTCGTAGTGTGTGGTCTACCTGATTGTGAGGGAAAATTCGCTAACCTACAGAAATGGATCGGGTTTTCAATGTCTGCCGTCAAGGTCGGCGTGTGCTTTTGGTGATGACAGATGACGATTTTTTTCTCTTTTCTTTTCTTTCTGAATTAATTCTGCAATTGTCCGCAGATTTACGATATAACCTACTAAAATGACCGATTGAGGGTCCTATTTTAACGATGTAAAACACAGAGGCACAAAGACAAGAGGAACATGTTCGACAATTTTAGTGCCGATGAGGTTCAGAGTGACGAGGAGTTTCTTAAAAGCCTGTTTTCACTGTGACGTAAATCAAACCTACCAGTCCATCTGTTTTCTTAAAGGGATATTCCAGCGTAAAATTAATTTAGGCTCAAACACACAAAGTTAGACACCCCCCCAAGAGATAGATGGATATATAGATAGATAGTTAGACAGACAGACTGACTGTATTGATCCCAAACTGGGAAATTCTCATGTTAAAGCAGTAAAAAAACATAAAATACAATTAAATATAAGAACAAGTACAATGCAGACTAAAAATACTAAAAATACAAAATTTATACAATAAATACAGACTAAATATACTAAACATCCTAAGAGAAAAAAATGAGATATGAAAAACCTGGGCTATTGAAATGAGTAATAAATATGATATACGAAATACATACAGATGGGATAATAAATATACAGACAATTTAAGGTGCTCAGTAATGTGATGTGGTAGGAGTTTTAAAAATGGACTATACAGCAGACAGATGTGAGTTATTAAAGAGTGCAATAGCTTTGTGGCAGGAAAGATTTCCAGTCTGTTGAACAGAATGTTGCAGACCGCTTGTTTCTCTAGTTAAACCAACTTTAGTAACGACTGCAGGATAGCAATACACAGCGGTCTGAGGAGCCAAAAACAAACTTCAACCAAAACGCCACAAATAATGCTCAGAACAGCACCTAACTTCATCAACAGTACATATAGGGTCACAGACATACTACTAGACACCAAACATCAACTCACCTACTCTCTTCCAGCAGCCGCTTGTTTACAGCGAGACCTCAGGCCAGTCTTTTACGGACTACAGCGGGGTGACGCAGCTCAAGGAAGAACATTTATGATCATTACTTTATCATTTCCTTTAAGTAATATTCACCATATTAATCATTTTGCTCTGCAGACACTGTAGTTTTTCTCTCTTAGCGTCTCGGTCTGATTGTATTTCCATGAAGAAATGATGTTCGGTCTCAGTTTGAAGTTTTGGCCCCGTGTTGTGCTGAGGTATGTTTGTGAGGAGAGAACAATGAGGGTGTCCTCGTTTTTGGCATCCCTAGATCAGACCCAGACTGAAGGATGGATTATTCATGTAGCGAGAACCGACGGCGAAAAGAGAGCGCGATGCCAAAAAATGTGAGATTTGTTTTTCATGGAGTTCTTCATTTTAGTTAGAGTGGTAAAAATGCTAGACACGCCAGTGGTCCCGGGTTATAACAGGGCAAAGAGTTGGGTGTCAGAATATACACAGTGAATAAGAGGGGACCCAAGATAGAACCCTGAGGAACTCCACACGATGGAAGAGGAAACATTTCAAAGCGCTACAGAAAAAGAAATTGCGACATATCAGATCAGATTAATTCGGTATTTGGGAAAGATTTTTATGATACAGTTTTAACATTAGATTACTTGACAAACACGCCGTAGTAACTGTATCATCGATTTCTAGGCAAGTTGTAGAAGCACTCCAAAATCTTACAAGTGTTGGAAGTTTGACGTGTCTCGTTACACTTTCGGTGCTTGTTTGTCCCGTTAAATAACTGTTTTACTTTAAGATTTACACATCCAAATCTCTGAGAGCATCGAGGCCTTCAGTGATACAGCAGTTTGCTGGTTCTCTCAGGTCAATATCGACCTTTCATTAGAGTGTATGGAGCCATGTTGTCACCCATTATGACACAGAGTCCACTCAGACTGCAGCTGCAGATAATCACGTCCTCCTTTTTGGGAATCAAGTGTTTTTTTTTAACCATTTGTGTTGGCTGAACTTTCCCGAATCTTAAACACGGAGGTGGTAGCTTGTTAGACCCTCACATCAGGTGTTTTTGTGAGCAGCCAGTTTGGGAGGAAATTGCATAACCATTTTGTTTTCCTGGCATGCCCACCTGTTGCCTCAGCTGACGTCATACGTACTAGATTTGGTTTTTTGTGCAGCTTTTGATTCCCCCTCCCGGATCCATCTGGACGGCGAACATTAGGAGCTGCAGAGGGGAGGTTGCTGGAGGCTGACAGTCTGCTCAGTCATGGCTCTGCCGCTTCATTAGAAATCAATAGCTAAATGAATGTTGATGTAACTTATTTAAAGGCTTCCCATGCTTTCTTTAAACAAAGCTGAAAAGAGGAAAGTGTGTGTTCCTTCTTTTTTTAAGAGCGTCACACACACACATAGGTCAGGATCTCTGCAGTCTGAAAAACCTGCCTGCGATCTGGGCTGTTTTGTCCTCTGACACTGAAAGAGTTCAAGGTTCTCAAAGACTCAACCACAATTAATAGTGCGTTTACATGCACTGAGTTAGTAGTCAGGATCTGATGAAGTTCCAGTTTTTAGGAGAAATCTTGAATGTAAACTCTACCCCTCCCAACCAGTTTTCCCCTCAGCTCCTCCTCTCCCCTCAAGCCCCGCCCACAAACAGACGCTCCTGCTCGCTCGTATCGTTCCAATTAAATTCAGATATAATGCAGATAAATACTTCAGATCATTACAAATGGGGCCCAGTCAAGGTGAAAGTCAAAAGCATTGGTGCTACTTTAGATGCCAACAGACTACCAGCAAACACAATGTTTGCAGGACTTCTACAACGAGGATAAAGTGACATAGTCCAGGACCCGAGGGAGGACAGTTTAGCGATGGCGCTACAACACGCTACAGCAGGTCCGTTTGACAAGAAACACTTCTGTTACAGACACTTGTCTTACTTTGTTAAAGCGGTTTACCTGTCCAGCAGAAAGGTTACAGGGTCACCAAGATCGCAAAATGTACCCCATCGTTTATGTTGACCCAGCTTTTTTGCTCTTGTCCGGTCTACCTCCGTTTTAAGCGCCCGTTATTCCTCCAGAGTCTCCGGTATTTACTTTGTTTTCTTGCTTGTGTCGGCAGTCGTGGCCAAAGGAGGATTCAGACAATTTTCCGAACTTTCTGGTTGGTTTCTACTGTCCGATATTGTAGCACGCTAACTTTGATTGGGCTAATGCACATTATTACACAGAGATATCGTTATATTACCAAATATCATCAATAACTAATAACTATTGACTGATATTAAAAGCTTTTGTGTTTATAAACCACAAAAAAAGACGCTTCTTTAACAGATTCCTGCCTACCCCACTTTTTAATCCAATCAAATTTAATTTTCAGCACAATTGAAACAAACCTGAAGTTATGGTTCGGTGCAGAGACCACAATCCTTTATCCTAAAGTTTCCAACATACTAATGTTCGACTCTACAGAGAGTGATTGAATGATTTTAAATGTTGGGCGAACTGGCTGGTTGTTGTTGGTCGTGTTGTCTTTCTAATGCACATCTGCATTCCCCAAATCCCCTCTCCTCTGGTGATCTGAACAGCAGCACCTCTTACTGCGTGGCATCTGCAGCTTAAAGGTTTTCGGTAGCTGGGAGGCCGGCTGCTCGTTTCAGAGTCGACCAGACACCGACAGGCTGGCTCCGAGACGCTGTTACCCAGGCACAGCACTCCCCAGGTGGGCACTGAGAGGACCGTCAGTGCCCTCAGGCTCAGCCATAATTACCCCCTCCCACCACAGCAGCCATTACAAGCTCCCCAGGGTGCCCCCCCCCCTCCTCCTCTATGGGGTTAGCAGAATGCATCAGGGGACTGGCTGATGAACACTGCAGTCCTGCAGCTGCAGGGGCTAATGTGTGATGGTGGACTGATCTGTTTATACAGCTGTGGTGTGGGAGTGTGTGCAGGTGGCGGGCCTCTGGGGACTCTGTATGCATGCATATATACAGTATAATGACACACACTTCAATCATACACAGGAATAGAAATATACACGCTTGGCTTTTTGAGGAAATCTGTCAATATACAGAACCGCTGACACTTTTTAATCACGGAGAGCCGAACCATTTGACTTTCCGATGATTGATGTTTACGGTTAGAGTCATTTATCAAACTGAAATGTCGATCACAGGCTGGTTTAAGAATTGGGGACCACTGATCGGACAAAAACCAGATTTGAGGACGTTGGCCTCTTACTTGGGGTTTTTCTTTTTCATGACCGGAGCGTTAATCTTCCAAAAACATCCAGATTTGTCAGAGAGAAAGAAGATGAAACAGTGAGGTTTTTCTATCCTGCTACAATCTCAGCACCAATTAGCAACCAATCATCGGTTTATCGCCATACAAGGGCGCTCAAGATATTCACTTCTGGATAAGGTTGCTAATGTAGATCCACCAGTTAGCATCCAACAGTGTCTGGACAAGTGCCGTGATTGGTCCATAATTAAAGGGTTAGCCAGGTAAGTGTTGAGTGATGGACTTCTTCTAGAGTCATGGTTGACGATTGGAGAGATCGGTAATTATTATGAACCTCGTTTCTATGGCGATCATGGTCCCATAGTGCGATCTCCACAAAATTAAGAGAAAAAAGAACGGAATTAATCCGTTCAGGGCTGCAAAAACATTGACCAATGGGAGCCATCCATCCCGGACAGCTCCTATTGAACAATCTCCTGTTCCGCCTCGCCATCCAATCAGCTCGCCTTAATCGACACACCCCTCTCCCGTGGTTGCGACTCGTCCCCTCCCACTCTCTTGGAGCTCCAAGCAGCTAAAAGTAGCGTAGCAGCTTAGCTACAGGAGGACGAAATAAAAGACTTCTACTCGCCCCACCGCCAGAAGTGGGAAGGAAACTCAAGCCGACAAAAGAAAGGGCGGAGTCGAAGAGGAAATGGTGAATCCTATTTGAAGCTAGCGTAGGATCTTCTGCCAGAGGGGGTATGTCATGGGGAGGGCGATACAGGTTTAGGGGTGAGTTATCGTGGAGCACAAATAGTCTCTGACATGTCAACACGGTAGCTGCAGACGGCGCTAGCTAGCAGAGCTGGCGTTTACTGCCGCTAGTCACTAACAATCCGACATGGTGAATCCCATCTGAAGCTAGCGTAGGATCTTCTGCTGGCCTTGTTTTGGGGGGTGGGACGCTTTTTTCAAATCTGCCTCAACGCCTCCGTTTTTTTCAACTGCTTCTCAGATCGTCAACCAGGACTTTTAAGTTGAACTATTTATCATCTACATTAAACCTACAGCTGAGTATCAAAGAGACGATATATTGAGTGGAAACAAAAGTGAAAAGTCTTTGATAAATCTGAAACGGCCCGACAGAACGATTCCCCCACATTTTACTGATGTGAAATTGGAGTAATCATGCCTCTAAATTGTTATTTTGTCGAGGCCTCTAGAGATCCGCTGCTGTCAACCAACATTAGGGTTTTCGTTGTCGTCTCTGAGCAGACAGCGGGCCCCGTGACAAATATTTAAATGTACATTTGAGGCATTTAGCAGATGCTGTTTATCCAGAGAGACTGCCGGTGACCAAAACAGCAGAAACAAAGCATCAATCACGACCATTAAATCTCTTCCTGGCTCCAATAATTTGAAACAGGTAGAGAAACCAAAGAGCGAGAAAGTACCAAACATCAAAAACAGGATGTGGCGACACGAGTCATGTGGGATTTCATATTCGAATCACCAAGACTGTGAGATTGTGTTCTAGTCTAAACTGGATAAAACAGGAGCAAGTGTCAGGTCCCTGGTGGCCTGTGTTACACGCCTGCAGTATATTAGAAGAGATTTTAACGTCAGCACAGCTCCGGAAATTCCTGCTGGGACTCAAAGGTCACGCTGATGTCGCACTGTTTGGCTCGACTCTTTTGTCGAACATCACTGCATGAAGCTTTAATCAGGTAACAGTGCAGGCTAAAGCTACTAATCGTGAGTAGATCGAGGATTTCACGCTAATATTTTGGTCTAATTACACACTGAATGTTACGTTTGCTTGTATTTGTGACTGAATGATAATTACCCAGATTACCACCAGTGTCTGAAATATTTGTGACTATCTTTTTTGGGGAGTTAATCACCTCATAGTGACGTTTATTGATTAATAAGAATAAAGTGTTTACCAAAACCAAAACCCAAATAGTGTTGAGACTTGGTACGACATTGCAACTCACTTTAAAATCCACTCACTCCGTTAGACCGGTAGCTTTGGATTGATAAACTTTGAGTGTTTCTTCAACATCCAGAGAAGATCCACATGGTTCCTCAGACAGTCCAGATCAAGTCCCTCGAAAACGAAAGTAAACTGTGAAGATAAATGTTGAAGTTTTAGTGAAAAAATGCTGTTTTGGTCGTCAGCTGACCGTTAGATGGAGGCTGTTTGGGTAGGCCTGGGCGATTTGGCAAAAAAAAAGATCACAATATATTTTGTCATATCATTCGATCTCCATTATTATCATTTTTTTTAAGTATCAAGTTTTAAAGTATCTGTACTAAAAACTAAAGAAACTAGAGATTAGTTTATTAACATACAAAGTAAATAACAGAAAATTAAATAAGATGAACTTAGAAACATATAAAAAACATTTTAACTCAACAGAACAACAAAAGTAGATAAATACTAAATAATACAGTGAACTAGTTTACAGTCCTGAGTGTTTTTGCAGGTAAACAACACCCAAAATAAACAAATCGACCCTTAAATGTAAACATTAGATGGTGTAAATATAGATGTTACGATTGATTGCTGTTTTGGTCTGGTGGCTGCACCGCTAGTTAAAGCTAAATGCTAATGCTACCAGTGCCATCAGTCCTATGTGTGGGTCAGACGTCACAGTCTGCTCTCAGCAAAGAAGTACTGTTAAATTACTCCCTTTTTATAAATGTTTTTTTAGTATATCTCTTTCTATCAAAATTGTGCTCTGTATCAAACAAATATGAGCTTCTATTCAGCTGCAAATGCAAGAAACATAACGCCAAACGAAAGACGTCAAACTTAAATGTTGCCCTCTGCTCTTTAAAATGGGTATCACTGTTAATTTTTCATCTCACTGATTAAAGCTGTCCTTAAAAATGATCATTTTCCAACTGCTTTACAAAGTTCTGTAATAATCCTGCTACTGGATCTTTCTATCTTGATAAACGATGAATTTTTGTGTCATTATTTCTACTTTAACTGTTGTCATGGCAGCATACTTGGTTTCTTACCTGTCTCATAACCCTGTTTGCCTTCTTCTTATTGGCTGGTGTGGCTGTTCTGAATCAGCACCAGCTGTGTGGTGAGCAATTAGCAGGGAGTAATTTCCTCTGGTCATTATGACACCGTTAGCTCCTGTGTCTCTCCGCTGATCACTAACAGTAGGAAATGACTTTCTATGCAGATGATGACTGACTCATAATGGGAAGTTTAATACGCCGAGGTACTGGTACCATTTGCCAGCGCTGCAGGTATTTATTGTTCTGTTGGATATTGATTCTGTTGAGAGATTGAATGGAACTCATAAGACCCATGATTCTAGACCCAGTTTACAATCTTTGAACCCCATTATGGCGCCATTTTCTCATCCGTTTTGCTCTTTAAATACCATGAGTTTGGTTTGTAAGCAGCGTCGCCCTCTTTAAAAGTGCAAAAACAAGGCAAACAAAGAATCGAGCCATCTCCCAGAGTCTGACCTTGCCAGCTTTGACGTTACTTTGAAAAGATTGCATTATTTTTTTTCCCTTTATTGTTGACGTCCCATCCCTTTAGCCTCCAAGCAGAATAAAAACAGATAATAGTGATTGTAGATTTCAGCAAGTTTATCATCCCATCCTGGTTTGGAAAAAAAAGAGATATGAATGTTGATGGAGTTTATCGTTTATATCTGGAAGGACATCTCAAACACACTACCCTTCAAAGGCAGAGTTTCCCTCTGTGGGTGCTTCGGGAACTGTTTGTGTTCAGATGGTACTTATGGGTCTGAAGGCGGGGTCTGACAAAAACCAACCTCGCCTTATCAGATCCATAAATCTCAGGGATCTGGAACCAGTTTGATGGAAACTGTTTCTTGGTTTTAAGTGGTCGATGGATATATAATCACCATATTAATCATTTTTCACTGCAGACGCTGTAGTTCTTCTGTCTTAGCGTCTCGGTCTGATTGTATTTCCATGAAGAATATGATCATATATGTTCTTCCTTGAGCTGCGGCACCCCACTGTAGTCGATGGACTGCTTGAGGTCTCGCTACAACCAAGCGGCTGCTGGAAGAGAGTAGGTGAGTTGTGTTTAGTCTCTTTACTAAAGAAATTAAAAAGATGTTTGGTGTCTAGTACTATGTCTGTGACCCTATATGTCCTGTTGATGAAGTTAGGTGCTGTTCTGAGCATTATTTGTGGCTATAGAGTGGCTTTTTGGTTGAGGTTTGTTTATGGCTCCTCAGACCGCTGTGTATTACTATCCTGCAGTCGTTACTAAAGTTGGTATAACTAGAGAAACAAGCGGTCGGCAACATTCATCTCTTGATGTGTCTAACTCGGTGTTACGGTGTGTTTGACCCTAACTTAATTTGACGCCTGAATATCCCTTTTAAAGTGGTGTTTACCGACGCTCAATTCAATCAAATTTGAAACCAAAAGAGAAGAAGATTGGAGGCCATGACCTTGCCCATCCCCTCAGTACTTTTACATATTCAGAAAAAGTGATTTATTGCCTTAGTCCGACTTAAACTAGACTTTTGAAACACATATTTACACATCAGGACTCTGATTTCTTCCTCCCCTCTCCGTCCTGACTCCCTCTCGGTACACAGCTCACTCTCTGGTTGTAAATCCTCACCACCTTGTCCAGACACTTCCCTCCCTCCCGTCTCCGGCCGCCAGCACACGCGCCATCTCATTAGCATTGGCTCGGTTTCCTCAGATTAGCCGTAATTAAAGTGTGAAATTGGAGCCGTTACCTTAAGTCAGGACACAGGGAGGACACCATGAGCTCGGTGACAGCGTCCGGCGGGATCCTGTGGGTTCGGGGTTGGTGGGGGCATCCTGGCTCTCTGCCACTGGTCTGCTCGCTGAGAAACAGACCGCCAGTTCATGAAATAGAGATTCCCAGTGAGCAGCCCGGTCAACGTGAAGTTTTTAATCCTTCTACCTGATCAAGTTGAAACTGTTTCAGATGGGTTTCTTGGAAAGGTGTGCCTCACAGTTTGAGACGTGGGAGTGAATAAATCCGATATTTTGGACAAATGTCAGGGTCTCTGTCCTCGCATGATTCGTATAAACTTAAATTAACACAATGTCAAACCTCTGTTTTTAACTCAAATCATCACAGAGCGACTTTGGGAAAACAATTTGACGTTCTTATTAACCGGATATCTCAACAGTGCCTGCAGTAACGTGAATATATCTGTTAAAAGTTTAATCCAGGATAGATAAGGAGATAATCTGTTCTCAATCTTCCCCTCAGGTAACCGTGTTTCCTTTTAATAACCACATGTCCTTCACAAAAGCAGACAGATACAGTATATCTGGTGTAAGCAAAAGCCTGCAGTTCTTAAAGTGTCCACTCGGGGGTCGCTCCAGTGTCGAGTCAATCCCCATATTAAACCCAGAATGACGTCAATGTGAAGAAGAAAGGTGGTTTTCTGTCCAAGCTAGGCAGCGATCTCGAGTGCTGAAAAAAGGTGGAAAACTGCAGTTCTTTAAATGTCCACTTGGGCATCACTCCGATTTTGAGTCATTCCCCATTTTAAGCCCAGAATGACATCAATGTGGAGAATAAAGGTGGTAATGTGTCCAAACTAATCCGAGACCTTAAGTGATGAAAAAAACGAGGTAATACACAAAGCTGATGGGAATTGGCATAAGACAAAAATGACCACCGTTCTGGATTGGAGCCGTTCCGGATGCGATGGAAATCCAGGGTTAAGTGTCCACTTGAGGCTGACTCCAAAAGTCCACAAAATCTCACTAAGATCCAAATTAAAAGGCCAATTAAGCAGATTTAAATTTACTAGCAGCCCGACACAAGAGAACATGTTTTTGGTCATACCTCAGTTTTGTTGTCCTGGTCGATACTTTTATTTTTATGGTTATTGATAAGAGTTCATTAAATTAGGACTTATATCCACATATGGAAAAAAATGGTAAAGAAGAGACGTTATCGGACGCTGGACTGTTTCTGTGCTCAGGCATTCAGAGGTGTGACTGTTTCCTGACATCAGCAGACAGGTTGTTGATTTCCTGAATCTCATTTCATTGTCATGCTCCCCGGTTATCCTGTGCCTAACTGGTTTACAAGTCACATCCTCGCCTCATGATGCAATTTCTGAGTAACAAACATATTTCACCATCCGGTTCATATCAGAGCCGCAGAGAGCTCCTTTCCTCTGGTACAGACTTGTTTTAATCTCCTCGTGTGAAGCAGTTTTGAACAGATTCGTACCTCGGAGTTCATGTCCCTCTCTTGGTTTTGATGTATTCTGTTGTTTCTGAGCTGGACTCCCCCTGGCTGAGGTTTGAAGTCATTTCGTGTTTTTTTTTCTCTTTCCTCCCTCGAAGGAATTTTTTTCTCCTCACGTTTGCACTTCGTCTTTCTTCCTAAGAGTTTTGTTTTTGAAAGTACAGAAAGCATTGCTCAATTTTAGCTGTTTTCTGGGTGTTGTCTTGCCTCTAAACTGAGCGCTCTGAGCTCAAATTCCCATTTCAGCAGCTATGAAATCAGTCACCTCAGGATGTCCAAAACTGCTGGTGAACACCGTTAGATCCTGAAGCCAAGGGAGGGCTTCACAGCAAATATGAACCCCTCAAAACTGAGTACACTGGATCTCTACCAACACCAAAATCAGACACAGCGTATGTGCTTTCATAGTGAGGCTCATACAGATTCATGCTGCGCTCCAGTTACCTCGGAAGATGTCAGAGCCGGGAGTGACGTTACACTCTAGTTGATGGTGTTTCAGTAAACAAGTCAGAAAACCAAGATGGACTCCTGCAGTTACCCGTTAACAGTTGTCAGTTGTTGTTAGTGATACCAGTTGTAAACAACGATTAACACAATATTTTACTTTTACAAACACCATAGCACCGTGTTCACAGTTAGACGTCGGGCAGTAAAACATCAACCACTTATTTAATTTCACAAAAACAAAACAGAAACGCTAATAAAGAAAACGTTACGAGAGCTTTCACTGTTACTCTTTACTGTGGATGCCATCTTGGAATATGACGTTATCCAACTTCAGGAGAGCGTTCCAGGTGAATTTCGAACTCTGAGCTGGGAAATCCTGACTTCTGAGTAAAACTGGAACGCAGCATTAACCTCTTTTCAAGACTTTGTTGATTTTGATGGTTCTGGTCCAAATTTTCTGTTAATGTCAAAACTTGTTGAAAGTCCAACAATCCGAGACAAAGATGGAGGATTACTTTAAAGGCTGTCCGCTCCTGCTCATGTTGTCTGTGATCCGTCTTACCATCTCTATAAGTCCTCTTTGGGTGACCCGCAATTTCCACAGCATCCAGAAAGGCTCTGATCCCGAACAGCGGCAATTTTCGCCGTCTACCAATTCCGATATATGAGCAGTAGACTGTGTCCTTCCAGAGGAGGAAATCTACTTCTAGACTTCTAGAATCAGCATCTCCTCATCCATGGTGTCATCGGGGTGAAATGACGTCTAAAAACCTTTCACTTGTTCGTCTCCGCCCGTTTGCATGGTGTGAAATATGATCCTCCTGAAACACGTGTTTTATTTTGAAAAGAAGCCGGATGTTTTATTTTGTGTCTGTGCCCGACTTCCTTTCCAGCACGGGTTAATCTGTGCTGAATTTATCTGGCATGCTCCGGCGTCTGGACAAAATAGAACTCTTGCGATCAGCTGAGGAGTCCGGCGATCCGCAGAGGAACGGAAAGAAGCCGGTGGAAATTGACATGTTAACTTGAATGGTTACGATCAGCTGCCTTTTCGTAACCGTTCCAGATGTGGTGGAAATTGGGGGTGAGCCTGGTAGGCCTTCATGGCTGCACCGGCTCTTGCGATGCAAATCAAACAGGTCATTTCAAAAAGTGTAAAAGTAATGCGATAATTAACTACCAGTCGACGGGTTTATACATGCATACCTCGCTCTGTCTACAACAATCATACTGCACCAATTCACAACAAACCACTCCTATCCCATCCTGATCCACCATGAGTAAAAAACGTCCTTTTAACAGTCAGAACCTTCGACCCGCGGTACGAACCAGCTCCTCACCGCGGTCCTGAAGTTGGGAAACTCCCTCCGTTGGGGTTTTGTCGAGTTTGACCACCTCAGGGAGAGTCAACAAAAACACTTGAGTCTTTTTTTACACAGATGAGCTTTTCAGTGGGTGTGCTGGCTTTGGCATCCAAACAGAACCATGACTGACCCTGAAGTGACTGCTGTGTTTTAGATAAAGGGGGTTTGTCCGAGTGTTTCTCAAGTTTCACAGCTTATTTCCAGTTTTTAATCATACAGCTCTTTGAAAAGCGGCGTAAAGTCTGATGATCGTTTTTTTTCTTCCCAGATCAGCTTCACGTTGTTTATTCACAGTGACTTGCAGGTCCTTGTGAGAGCGTCAGGATCATGGCCGACAGCAGCGAGTGCCGATTTTTGAGTGTTTTTGTGCCAGGCGAGGAGACGAGCGAGTATCAAGCAGCGCTCCTTCACGTCAGAGAAATGCCCGGCGGCCATGTTTAGTCAGGAGGCCGTCCCAGCGGAGACGCGCATTTGAAGGGCGGGTGGGATGCAGTGGGAGGCGAGAAGGGGGGAAGTTTAAGGGGATTCAGGCCCAGGGGGTCGTTGTCATGACGATGACATGGGTTTGGACCGATGGGGTGCAGCTAATGATGAATAATTATGCGAGGTTTTTATTCTAATATTGTTGTTCTTTTTCCCTCTCCTCCCGTTGTGAAAATGGTGACCTTGCCCCCGATTTCCTGGTGTTTGGAAAAACAAGAGCTGACTTTGATGAATGGAGACTAAACGGTGTTGCGGAGGATCCTGTTCCTTTTCCAGAAACAACGCTCCCCTCAGGCGGGGTCGCTGCCATTTTGTAATATGTGCTCTCCGGGTCATATGTATTTAATATTCCACGGTGGGCTGTTTGCAGCCTCGCCAAGTGCAGCTAATGGCACCGTGCAAACTTGTGCACGGTGCATTAATGCTCTGCTGATGGATTAGGGCTCACATTATAAAGCAGGAAGGTTCTAGTTAACAAGTAATAAAGGAAGACGGCTCATATTCAAAGAGTAATCAGTCTGCTTATGGAGGTGATCGAAAACCTGACGGTGTGCTCTTGGATCTTTGAATTTATAAAACAGAGCGTCAGGAAGACTGCAGGGACACGTGTGGCACAGGTGTGTGTGTTAGCGGCTCAGTTTAGTGTCTTTTTATTGCGATCCATGTCTGTATAGGATTGTAGTTATTCGTGAACTTGTAAGTTTTGTGCCCCGGCTGTCATAATTCTCAAACTTAACCCAAGAACAATTAAAAAGAGTTAATTATAGGAACAATGACAAACTGTTTCCTCCTCATTGGAAACTTCTTGATTTGAGCTCCGTGCATTAACTTCTGCAACTCCTTACTGGCATGTCCTTCCTGCATGAACGTTCAAACCTCTGCAGATCAAAATCCTAAGACAGTGAAGTTATAGGTAAACATATATTTGTGTAATTAGAGCGTCGGCGAGTTGACCTCTTGTTCAGTTTAATCCTTTAAATTTCACAAAAGTTGAGTCCTTATTTCTGATATAGCGCCCTCTGCTGTTTGGCTTCATAGCACCCCTCTTTAAAGTCCATGTTTTACACAGTCTATGTCGAGTCTAGGCTAAAAGGTACGAAACAGGATTAGAGCCACAAATACTTACAGGAGGGAAAGTCAAAATTTAAGAAAGTCAAAGTTTTGACTTTGGTCATGTCGACTTTAATCCTGAAATTTCAACTTCAATCTAAAATGTTAAATTTCTTAAATCTCAAAATTTCGACTTTATTCACGACATTTTTTAATCCCGTAATTTTGACTTTAATCTCGAAATTTCGACTTTAATCTGTTTCCTGTATTTTTCTTATCTCTTCATGTGGCCCTAATCCTCTTTCGTAAAAGGGAGACAAGCAGTGTATTGACGATTTTAGCGTTTGTAAACAGTACGGCAATTGAGGTGGGCGGGGCTTATCTGGAGGTGTTAATGTTATACGCTGTTGTTGCTGTTTGTGTTTCACTCTGGTTTTACTTCTTTTTGCCATCAGCTGATACCGTCATGAAATCATGACGTCAGCCCTAAAAGATTCTGTATGTGGCGTTTAGAAACCTAACATTGGCGGCGGCCATTTTTAAATTCTGACTCGACCGCACTTACGTAAAAAAAAATTCAACCTCTTTACCTCCAGAAGCGAACTCACCTGTAGTCATGTGAAGTTTCCCTCTAAATAATGGGTATTCAAACCTCCTCGACTTTTGCGTCCAGCCTCTAGTGGTCACTCATGGAACTGCAGTTTTTTTCACAGAGGTTTTTAGCGCCAGAGGGTGTCGCCTGGGCCGAACCATCACTCACAGTTGGTAGGACAGATCCATGTTTTAAGAACTGCTGGTGTCCTTAACGCAGACTTCATAACTGCACTTTTACAGCCGCGACAGTTAAACTCTGTGTTTTAGCTGCGGGTCGGCCGCCGGATCGCACTATTACTTCTGTAAGATATTTATTTGTCCCACTGAGGAGGAACAACAATCCACAGGGACCCACGAGCAGATGTAAAAACGACTTTAATGACAAGAGAAAAGTCACTGTTATCTCCTTCCCCTCAGTCTGCATCTCATAAGAAAATAACCCTCAATTTATTTCACAGAGCTGTGAGGCATCGTCCTCTCAGCAGAGGATAAGCTGATAAAGGTGATGGTTGAGGGGGATCCATCCATCCTTCCCTCCCTCCCTCCCTCCCTCCTTCCCTCCTCCCCTCTCTCCTTTTTCCTGCAACCTGCCTGTGCTGCTGAAAAGACTCCATTTGATGTGTGAGGAGGCAGAGACGGACAAAAGCCGGCTCTTTCAAAATGTCATTGCTTTCTCGGGCAGGTGGCGGACGCACTCTGCCCTGAACTGGTCACGTCGAGTTGTTGGACCGAGTCTGGAGGTTTGATGCTCTCATGCTCAGTGACTGAAAATAAATGATATCTGAGAGTGGGGGGGCAGGCTGTGGGAGTGACGTCATTTCTGATCTGTGCTGCAATATCGTGTAAGACTGTGATACCGTTCAGGGTTTGCTCTGCGGGGGAAATTCTGCGGAAGGATCAGTGTTCAATTCTCGGTCGCTTATTTAGTCTGCAAAGGGGTCTGGGCTCAGTCCTCAGAGAGGTACTCGATGCGCTGTCAGCTGCATCCTCATTTTCAGCGGTTTATAATCGTTGCAAAAACTTTGTACTGAATTTGCTCCTGATCGATTCTCCACGAGGTTTCGACACGTAGCTGCTAACAGCGAGACAGCAAACATGGAACCGACGCCGCCCTGGTGGCCGATTGTGTCTTTGCGAGGGTTTGCGCCAACTGTGAACTTGTTGTACACAAATAAACCTAGCTAGTATCTTAGGTGGAGAAAATATGATGACTAAAACACCGTCTCATCAAAAAAACAAACGTCATCAGTGATGCATTTTAGCTAATCGTCTTTTCTTCGTCATGGCTAAAGAGGTCATTCAGCACATACTTAAATTTTGTGGATGATATCAACACAGGGAAGTATTGAACCTTTGATTTTGTGTTTTTCTTTGTTAGATGTGAAACTGACGTACCTGAAAAGTTCGTATTTGTTCGTCTCGGGTGTTTTGTCCCAGATACTGAAGCTGTGCTCCTCGTTGTAACGTCACTGTTTTGGTTTATGGGTACAAGATTGACGAATCAGAGGCCAGCTGACTTAACTGTAATGTAGCCATATAGCCCCGCCTCCAATAGGTTGAGTTAGCATGACCAAAACGTCGTCAATTGCCGATTGTCTTTAAACCTTGATGGCGCCTCTGATGTTACACCCACTACAAACAGTTAGGAGAAAACAAATACACCTTTAAAATATTATGAAATAAACAAGTAAAATATTTGGAATTAAGAGATTTGGAGGAAAAGTTTGACTTCAAAACTGACCAAATGTTTAAAGAGGATATGAAACAAACCACATTGGCATCGTCACGTAGTAAAAAAATCAATTAAGGGAGTCTGAAATAATTTTTTGTGTAAAAAATCAGCTGTTTAATAAGAAAACTGCTTTCAAGAATGTATTTACGACATGTGCACAGCGCCATCTTGAGTTTACGACAGTTTTTACGTCACCGGTTGCGCAGGAACAGAGCGGTGAAATAGCAATTAGTTCACCCGTCTCATCAAAATACGTAGTCCTCAGCCAAAAAGTGCTCACTAGACTCACGCTCGCTAGTTTATATGCTAACAGGTGGATCCTGACGCTTCATTGCTGCTAGCCAGCGTTGGCGAATCACCGACCGTTTCAGCGGCAATTGATGAAAATGCAAAGTACCCCTCCTCTGGTGAGTTTACTCGTCTTTGGCTCTCGATTCGCCATTTCAGCCGTCCTTAATCTGCTCTCATTCAATTGTCAATATGCGGGCAACACAACCAATCATCTCACGCGAAGTGGCGCTGCTTTACGTTTCCCTGCGGTGTCGCTAAAGTGGAACTTCTGTCACAGTTTTCTAGAGTTGAATTACATTTTGAGAGTCATGAGTACGAGATTTGTGAAGTCGAGAGACATTCTTAAAAATAACGATAACTTGGGTCAGTGTTTCAAACAGGAAAAGAACATGTGCCCCTAAACACATTTTATAACTTACACACATCTATTTTTAGTGGCAAATGCGGGTGAAACAGTTGCAGCGTCGAGCCCTGAGGTACCAGACCCAGGTACCTGCAGTCCTGACTTGTCCCCCTTTGACAACCAAACAAAAGTATGACAACAACATCTGAAATCCAAAGTCAAAGAAGACGGGTCAAAAACTCCACTAACTGGTTTCAGAGAGAACCATCAGAGAAACTTCCAAAACTGTTTCAGAGCCGGTTTTATAAACTCGCTCTGAGTGTCCGTCAGTCCAGATGTTCGGCTCCGTGACTGTATGTTAAAGATTTATGTCTCAGGGAGGTTCAGGGGCCGAGAGGCTACCACATCACGAGGATGATGGCTCTTTTGTCTTGGGTGCCATCCCCGAAGACGAGGCGAGCAGGAATCCTAAATATGCTGCGCACACAAAGACCATCAGAGTTCGGTGGTCCTGGTCTGAATGAGCTGTCATTTCGGCAGAGTCCCTTTTATTCTGTTTCCACCGCTGACCGTTTGAATGTCACACGAGCTGTTTGCGGGTATCCTGGCGATGGCCAATGACGGCCTCTGATGTCGCCTCCATCTGACAGAGCTGACAGCAGAGACGATGTCCACGTCGCTCTGAAGGCGTCGGACAAAGAGTCCGCGGCGTCTGTCTGAAAGGTTGAGGGATGAGTGATGGTTTCTGTTGGAATAAAACGGTCTGAACCGACTTTATCACTTCGGGTTTTTACGAGCCTGTAAGTGAGTGACAGGAGAACATCAGCCGAGTCAAAAATACGAACAGGAGTCACATCTTTAAGTGGATGTTTTAACCAATCAGTAAAATATTTTAAGGGTGTTTAGTGAGTTTAGTGAGACAGAGCAGAAAAGTACGGTGGCCGAGAACCGCCACTGCTGAAAATAAAAAAGAATGAAAAAAAAAAACAAAAGAAACAACCCACAACAGAAGTTAATGACACAAAAAAGTGGCGATGCAAAGAAAAAGTTACTTAGTGGCGGTTCTCAGCCACCGTTTTTTATGTGCACCCTTTCTTTTTTCGGATTCTTTATTTCTACAGTTTCTTTTTTTTTTGCATCGGTAACTTCCATGTGTGGCTTTTTTTGTTTCATCCTTTTTTTTTCACTGCAAGTAATTTTCAAAAAAAATTTTTTGCATCGCCACTTTTTTTGCGTCGTTCACTTCTATTTTAAATTAAATTAATTTTAATTTAATTTTTTTTTAAATCTGCACCGTTTCTTTTTTGAATTTCTTTCTCTCTTCAGTTTCTTTTTTTGCATCGGTAATTTCCATTGTGGCTGATTTTTTTTCCATTATTTATTTTTTGCAGTAAGTAACTTTTTTTTTTTGCATAGCCTCCTTTTCTTTGCACCGTCTTTTCGGTTTCTTTCATTCTTTTCATTTTGCATCAGTAACTTAATCTGAATCTTATTTAATTGCATCCTTTTATTTTCAAAATAAGTTACTCTTTTTTTTTGCATCAGCAATTTTTTTTTGCGTCGTTAACTTTCTTTTTTTTTTTGCATTCTTTTTTATTCAGAGCAGTGGCATCTCTCGGCCACCGTAGCAGGTAAAGGCGGAGAAGAACGGCCTGATGGGAAAACACTTTCTTTCCGCACAACAGGGAAGGAAATGAAAGTTTGGCGCCCAAAGCTGCTCCTCCGGCTCTCTCCCTCTCTGTTCGGTTTGCTGGATTTAGAGGGGAGGGGTCGAGGGAGGTAATAAGTGTGAACGAGATTGGGGGGGTGGGGGGGCTCAGACTGAAAGGCACTGTCACCCCCCCCACCCCCCACCCCCCACCGCCCTCCTTCAAGCAGAGCAGGGTCCTCACTGCCTGCCACCTCCAGCTGTCGCCAACAGGGACAAAAGGAGGTGTGGGGGTGTCCGTGAAGGAGGAGGAGGAGGAGGAGGAGAGGGTGGGGGGTGTTGAATAGAAAGATAAACTGAAGAGCCCCCCCCCCAACACACACACACACACACACACACACACACACACACACACACTCCCCAGGAAGGAGGCTGTCATCTGCATCAGGCAGCAGCATCTCCTCTGTTCGCCTCCTTCACTCGCCGTCTGAGCCGATAACGGTTCGATTAAAACTCAAACACACGCGTGCAGAAGCGTCCAGAAATTTCTAACCGCGCTCAGAAGCGTCTTGGTTCACGCACGCCCTCCTTTTAGCTCCCTGACCTTCCTCCCACGCTCGCTGCAGCTGTTGGTCCTCCATCGGTCTCTGCGCCTCCTCGGCTAATAACTCATTAGCTCTGTTTGTCAATTAAGCTCGGGTTCAGCCACTTTGTGAGTGTGTGTTTTTGTGTAGTTGTGTAATTGTTTGTGTGTGTAAAGGTTGGTCGTCTCCCTCGGTAACAGCCCAAACAGAAACAGTCACCTGTTCTCAGAGGATTTTAAAGCTCCACTAAGGAGATTTTAACGTCCTCGATCATATCTGTTAAAAACTACAAACAAACAAACTTTGGTGACAAATGAAACCACGTTCGCACCGGCTCGATGTATCAATGATCTAATTTATCGTTCGCTTGTTTAATCAAAATCAGGATGGACTGGGATTTGTGTTTGCACTGATTTATACACTGGAAAAAAAGGGGGTCTAAAAACAAGATAAAAACACTAAATCTGAGGGAAAAGGTACTAAAAACTGAAGGTGAAAGTGAAATTATCCATGCAGTGAGATAATTTCACTTGACAAGATTTGTTGAATTAAGATTGTTAAATCTAGAAATAAGTACGTCTACAAATGTATTTGGAAAGCTTAAAGTAAACCAAAAACGCTGGTGTCAAGATCAGATTACTTAAAATTTAACTTTTACAGCCCTAAAATAAGTTAAATGTACTTAATATACGTATAAAATAAGGAGAAAATGCTGGTTTTAAGATGAGGTAACCTAAAGTAACTTTTTACAGCCTCAAAATAAGTGAAATATACTAAATATTAGCAGTTACATATTTTGTTTTTTATACTTTGAGCAAATTAAGCTGAAGATGAGTTAAACAAAAAAAAGAAATTTAGAGAAACTATACCCCGTATTAGTGAAGAATGACTAAACTCTGTCTTAATCCAAGCAGGCTTAATCTTAAAACAAGATTCCTTATCACTTATTTTAACAGTTATTTTTCTCATTTTAAGATTTCCGGCCTATTTGAGACAAAAAAAGAAAAGGTTGTGCTTGATGTAAGATTAAAGTGTAAAAGTTAAACACCTAAAATAAGAAATTAAAACTTAAAACGAGAGAAATTATCAAACACTTTTAGATCGAAGTTTTTTTGTCTTGGCAAATAATTTGCAGTGTAGACGATGATCTCATGTCTGAAAAGGGACAAATAAAGAAAAATAACTTAAGAAATAAAACAAACCTACGGAGTTGGTGTTAGTTCAGGCAGGCCACAACATCAATCTCAGTCTACATTAAGGGCGCTTTCACTCCACCCTAATTAAGTCCTGTTGAACCGAACCCTGGAGCGTTTACCACGTTGGTGCGGTTCGTTTGGGTCTTGGACCGCTATCAAGTGAACTCTGGAGAGGTTCATTTCCAGTGTGAACGTCATCCACACCAATCACAGGAAACGCACCACAATAAAGAAATAAATGTCTGCTCACCTAACTTGTCCCGATTGACACCAGAGAGAAAACGCATCGTGGTAGGCAATGTATTTATTAATGCAGCAGTTGGCGCTCGCTGACTAACGTCTTTCAATACGCGCTCCAGATGAGGAGCAAAAGCAGAATCAGCCTACGGTGCTCCATGACAGGCAGAGCGGATAAACTAATGACCACAAACCAAACGATATTCGCCGTCACGTGACTTCCGGTTCTGTTTTCTGGAGCGATTGAGTTTGTCCTTTGTGAACGCAAACCGGACGCCTTAAACAATCAAAACAAATGTGTCGTCTCGCCTTGGATTCGAATCAGGAAACGGACCTTTAGGTGTTGATGATACAAACAGGAGCTCTATCAGTGTGTTGTCTTTGCTGCTGCTCTCCCTGCCCCTACCTTCCATATATGGTCATGAAACCGAGCGGAGGCGTTACCTGTTACCCGCCTCAGGTTTTGGTTTTCCGTCCTCAGAACAGAACCAGACCAGACTGTCTGTGCGGTGGTTTGGAGGCGTTCCCCATTGTGGCGTTTATTGTCGTTATGGTCGGATTTGAAGGCCCAGATGGTCTTGACTGGTCTTACTCATGGCGCGTTTTCAGACTTCGGCAAAAGCAGGAAAATAAAGGTCATAGTTCAGGCGGCACTGAGAGAATTACCTGTGAAAACAAAAATCATTCAAATTTATTCAAAACGTGATTTATTTTTTTTGGTCAATCTCCTTGCTTCCTCGTTTCCTTCCTTCTTCGTTTCCCTTTCCTTTTCTCTCTCGCTCTCCATCCTCACCTCCTCTTCCTCCTCACTGTCGGCAACATGTGGAGCGGTCACCATGGCAACGAGGGGAGGTGACATGTGCTGTAGACAGGCAGGGGATGGAGGGAGGGATGGGAGGAATATAAGGAGGAGCCCCACGGCGCACTTTGTAGTCTCTCTCCCTCCCTCTCTCTCTCTCTCTCTCTCGCTTGCTCGCCCGCTCACTCTCTTGGTTTAAAGAAAAAAAAAATCTCATCTCATTCCTGCGAGCGTGTGGAGAGCGGGAGACGCCGCTCCTCGTACTCCTCTCCTCTCCTCTCCTTCAGGAGCGAGGGATGAATTGCGTCAGGGAGACGCCGAGAACGCCGCCGGTGCGTCCGTCCCTCTTTCTTCTCGATGGATCAGAAACGAAACGCAGAAAAAGGAGGAAGAGAGGAAGCTGGGAACTTTCTTTTTCACCTTTTTTTTTTTTTTTTGGAAAAGGAGAGGAGGAAGAGGAGAAGGAGGAGGATGGGAACTCCCTCTGATTCCCTCGCTCCTCATCCTCTGCCGGTGCGTTAACGTCTAGTTTCGGTGCAGCCGGACAGGAATGGGAAATAGACGCTGGCGGAGGAGGAGGAGGAGGAGGAGGTGTGTGTGCGTTACCTCAGCGTGGATCTTTGGTAGGTTTTGGTTTCTATTCTGCATGTTTATGTGCTCTGACTCCTAAAAACCTCCTGCTGCAGATTCTGAATCCCCAAAATCTCCTTAAAACCTCCTTAAATCTTGAGTCTGTCCCGCCACCGTTCCACTCCTTCCTCATCCTCCTGCTGGATTCTCCTCATTTTACCCCAAATCGCTCTTTTTTTCTCACCCAAACCATAAATATTCAACCATTCACGTCCATTTCAACAACCCCGCACTCGTAAATTTCACAAACTCCCTCATCAGTCGCCTGAAAGAGCGTTTTCGGAGGCGAAGTGGCGATGGGAGTAGCTGGAGTTTGGACGTTGATTGACGGCGCGCCCCGCTCCAGCTGCTCCACACTGCTGCATCTCACCGTTACGTTGAAATAACGCTCATTTTGACGGGATTCACCGCTGTTTTCCTTCGCTCCCGCTGCGTCTCGGCGCCGCTGGAGCGCAAACTTTCAACCCATCAAATGTGGTTTGATGTTCCAACCTGCAGGAGTGTCCTCATTTGTATGCAAAGTGCGATGTCCTGAGTCGATTTGAGAATCACCGTGAAAAGTCACGTTTTCGTATCAAACTCCACGATGATTGGATGAATCTGGGTGATTCAGAGCAGGTTGTGTGTCTGAGTGTGTGTATTTGTCAGGTAGTGTGTTTGTGTGTCATTCCTGGTTCTGATTTGTTTTATTTGTCGGTCCTGCAGGTGAGCATGTGCAGCGTTTGAATCCTAGGCTAATTTCTCTCCCGTATCGTATCGTAAAGATCGAATCGTGTCGGAGTGTGAACGTCAGTGCAAACATGCAGTTTAAAGTGTGTGTGTCTGAGTGTGTCGAGTGTGTCGAGTGTGCACCTGCAGAAGTGTGATGGATGGAGAGATGGACTTTTTAAAACAACAGAGGGACGAGTAAGTCAGTACTGATGAGCTCTGAGCAAATTCTGCAATTATAAAAGATAAATTCACCAAAATCCCAAATTTAAAGCCGTAATTATGAGATAAAAATTTTTAAATAAGTCAACTTTTTATTTCACAGTTTAACTCTCCGTTTTAAGGTCATGATCTGGTTGATTTTTACTCCTTATTTTGATTTTTTTTTAAAATAGTTTTAGTTAAATATCAAGAGAAATTGACTTTTTATCTCATGATTTTGACGATTTTCTCCTGAAAATGACTTTTTATCATAATTGAACAGGTGATTTCATAAAATTGGCTCATTGTTATTTATTTTTTTACCTTTCAATGACAAAAAATATCAGAAAATTTTGAGATATTTATGACTTCATCTCAGTTATGGTGGCTTTTTTACTCGAATTTTACCAGTTTTACCTGATAAATTCAGACTTTTAATCTTATAACTTTGACTTTCATATCAACATTAGATATAAAAATCATATAATTTAGACATTTTAACTCTTAGTTTGACTTATTTCTCATAATTATGATGATATCTAATCATTTAAGATTTTCTCTCAGAATTTTCCAGTTTTTTTCTTAAAATTTTTGACTTTTTAAAAAAATTTCATCTCATGATTTTGAATTTTCATTTCAAAATTTTGACCTTTTCTCTCGTATATTGAAATTTTTTCATCACTTTTATATGAAAATTATGATCATATACGTCATGATTCAGACTTTTTATTCATAGTTTTGACTTTTTTTCTACAAATTAGTTTTTTCTGTCCTTTTAAAATTTCCAGTTTTGGTTTCATGATTTTTGACTTTTATCCCATAATCATGATTTCTGAAGCACAATTAGCAAAAAAGTCTCATAATTTAACTCTTTAAATGTCTTCATCTACATTTCTTATCTCATTGTTGTGACTAAATTATGAGTTTATAACATAATTTTGATGATTTCTTTTAAATTTCTTTTTAAATTTGACTTTTTTAATCACCACATTTTTCCTCTTTTTCACAATGTGGACTTGTAATCTCATAATTGAGACATTTCACCTCCTTACTTTGACCTTTTCTCACAATTCTGACTCGACAATTGGGATTTTTTTTATCATCTCGGTTAAGCCGACATGTTTTCAATCTAGTTAAGAAATCCAGAAACTAATAAATGCATTCAGACATCCTTCATTAAAAGAGTAAATCTAAAGTCATTTAAATACAAACGAGCTTTTTAGAGAGGTGGAGGTGTGAGGGGGTTTAAACATTCATCAGTGAAGCCTCGCATCAGGCCGCGCAGCTGTGTGTGTCTGCATTAACGTGTGTGTGTGTGTGTGTTTGCTGAAAGGTTTAGTTAAAACCCTCGGCTGAACTTTTCCAAAGACCTCGGGATGAATCGGAGGTGAGGGCCGGATCTTTGTTTCCTACAGCAGTCGTCCTGAAGGAAAACAATAGCCGGCCGCCGCTCTCCCTCTGACCTTTTTTCACCCGCTCTGAATAAGCCGGAGCCGTGCAAATCCATCTGCCTTTTGTCTATGGGAGCCCGGCTAATCCACACCCCCCCTCCACACACACACCCAGAGACGTAACCCTCCACTTCTTAAGCTCCAAAAATCAGGCGCAGGTTTATTCCTATTAGAGGCCACGAATCCAGATTTCTGGAAAAATTCACACATGAATTCGTTTGCTGTCCAGATTATCTAAGATAGATTCTACCTACAGGATCCTCCTGCAGAACCGCATCAGGAATCTAACTGAGGAGGGTCTTTTTTTTTCTGCTAAAGACGCCGGTGTGTCTGTCCGTCCGTCTGTCTGCAGGGAGTGTGTCTGATATTTGCAGAAAAAGGGCTGAACCCAGCGGCGTGTACGAGCAGCCAGACAGACGCCGTCTTTTCACAAATACTACCGAGAGGAGGAGCGGCGCACTGTATGTCAAATCACGTTTGTGAAATGAAAAAAAAAAAAATTTGCAAGTACAATTTTGCTCGGGCAGATGGACAATAGGAGGTGGAGGCGTGAAAGGAGCTCGCTTTTTTACGCTTTGAGGCGACAATCAGAGAAACACACACAGCAGCGTTTTTGGAGGTTTTTGCACTTTTTAATGCACACTCATTCCTCTCCACGCTCACCTTAGTGCATCTTCATAATCTGATTCCAGAGTCGTGAAAAGGCCTCGAGATAACCTCTCATTATCAGCCCAGAATAAGAGCCGCCAGGTGCAAATACGAGACTCACGAGGAGCGCCGCTTTTCACGCTGTGTCACCGAAAAGGTTGCACACTCCTCTGCAGAGTAATCACGCTTTTTTTTTTTCTCGCCGCCTCCCATCCTGAGCAAACATTTGATTTTCAATCATGGCAAATTTCTGCTACATCTGCCTCTGCAGCGCCCGGCTGAACGGCTGCTCGTTTTTCATCGTGCGCCCTCCTTTTACCGCTCCTAACAACTGCAACCAAACTTGATTAAGCAGGTGGGGTCAGGCTACATTTGTTTGAATCAATAGACAGACATGATAAAGAGAGCGCAGGGGGGGTGGAGGAGGAAGGAGAAGAAGAAGGGAGGAGGAGGAGGGGGTGTTGCTTTGGAGAAAACGCCGGCATCTGTCCCGTGAAAGATGACTGAGCTGTTACAGTTAGAGGCTTGAATTATGGGCCATTACCAGCCGAGCTCGACGCAATCCCTCTCCGTGAAACGTAATCAGACAAAACAATGAGATGACTCGGGGAGCGAAATGACAAATGAAGTTATTTGATCCGCGCTGGAGGAAAAAAAAGAAAAAAAATACATTTTGCAAAAGATGATTGCAGTGGAAGCATGTGGAATCAGCAGTAATGCATTATTAATGGGCCTGCCGAGCCCACGACACGTTCAGAGTCCTGCTCAGCTACTTCACTTTATGACGCCCTGATGTTTCTGCTTTACATTAAAGCCTCGTTAATAACCAGAAACATTAAAAAAATACAGACGCAATTAATATCTGCAGCCGTAGAAACGGAACGTAAACACCGCTCCTGCATTGTGTTACTGATTTATGAAGAGCGTCAGCCGAAAGTTGGAGGAACTGCTCCATAAATCTTTCACAAGTGCTCAACTTTAGCCGGATTTCTCACTTTCTTCACTTCTTCTAACCTGAGCTTTGAGAGACGTGTACGCCGATCATTTTAAACAACATTTTCTGCTTTCTAGTGTTTGATTTTGATGCATGACGGCTCAGCAATGGTCAGGAATACCCAGAGTTGTCCGCCATCTTGCAAATCTTGAAATGTGACCAGACCAATCAGCTTCGTTTGAGGAGAAAGAGGCGGTACCTTTACCTCCTCTCGAGTTATCTTCTAGTGCTTTTCAGAGTTGCAGCATTTCTTTTCATTTTGCCGCAAATACCTAAATAACAATTTGTGTTTTTCTTGCTCTGGATTTCTGTCGGCCTTGTTGTTTTGAGTGTCAACTCCTGGTCCTGCTTCTCAAACCCTGTGATTGTAGCTTCTTCTCAGAGTCCCAGTTCCTCGTTTTTCGTTGTTTTTGCTCATTTCTTTGTCTTTGGATTTTCATTACACGGTGTTAGCCTCAGGTCTTTAAAGGGATAGTCCGGCGTGAAATTGATTTAGGGTCAAACACACCGTAACACCGAGTTAGACACCCTCTCGAGAGATGAATGTTGCCGACCGCTTGCTTCTCTAGTTATACCAACTTTAGTAACGACCGCAGGATAGTAATACAGAGAGCCACGCCCTCAACCAAAACCCCACTCTATCGCCACAAATAATGCTCAGAACAGCACCTAACTTCATCAACAGGACATATAGGGTCACAGCCATAATACTAGACACCAAACATCTTTTTAACTTTGACTCATTTCTTTAGCAAAGAGACTAAACACAACTCACCTACTCTCTTCCAGCAGCCGCTTGTTTGTAGTGTGACGTCAGGCCAGTCTATTATGGACTACAGCGGGGTGAAGCAGCTCAAGGAAGAACATTTTACGCCGGAATGTCCCTTTAAGTCACTTGTTAACAGTTTTCTGATTCGCTGCCCATATTTGGTCATCAGGGAGGGGCCTCTTGTATCGTGTACTCCTCAGTTATGGACGTATTGCGTCGCTCTGATCGGCCCATTTTACCAACAATGACTAAAAAGCGTCTCTTTCAAACTAAAATTGATATTCTGTCAAAAACAAACATTTAATAACATCGTATAGATCCTTTACTCTGGTTGCTCCGTGTCATAAAACAAAGTCGAGATAAAGAAGAAGCGCTAGCCGCTAGTAAGCTAGCATAGCAGCGCTCAGAGAGACGATTCAGCAGGTTCCTCCGTTGAACATTTTTACTTTTTAAACATTTTTTAACTGTTTTCCTGAAGTTTCAGGACATATGATCTACCTTTAAAAATAAAAGCTCAGGGAACAAAGCGATGGCAGTGAAAGGCCGAAGATTTTCAAAATAAAAGCATGGAACAATAGTTTAATTAATTGTTTTGTTTCATTTTCAGGTTTTCTAACTGAACTGTGACGATATTGTTATCGTGATACTTAATACTGTCTCTGGAGTGAATATATACCAAACCACAGATATTTAAAACGGTCAGTTTGGTGTGTAAGGCCACCAGTAGATGGCGATAGTGAGTTATCTGCTTGTCAAGAACGTCGTTTGAGGGCGTATCGAGCACGTTCTTGAGGATACCGTTCGTTAAATGTTTGGTAAATGAAGTGAATAAAACTACACTGAAAAAAAAGGTCTAAAAACAAGATAAGAACACAAAATCTGAGGGAAAAGGAACTAAAAATTATCTGTCCATGCAGCAAGATAATGTCACTTGACAAGATTTCTTAAATTAAGATTGTTAAATCTAGAAATAAGCATGTCTACAAATGTATTAGGAGGGCTTAAAGTAAACCAAAAATTCTGGTTTTAGGATCAGAGTACTTGAATTTTAACTTTTAAAGGCCTAAAATAACTTAAATGTACTAAATATAAGTATAAGGTGAGGAGAATATGTTTTAAGTTTAAGATGAGATAACATATTACATTTTACGTTTTCTTACTTTTAGCAAATTAGGCTGATGATTAAACAAAAAACAGAAATCTTGAGAAGAAATACCCAGGATTAGTGAAGAATGACTGAACTCATCTGAGCTTGAAACAAGATTCCTTTCGATGAGACTAAAACTTATTTTGACAATTATTTTCCCTATTTTAAGATTTTCTGCCTATTTGGGACAAAAACAGATTAGATTGTGCTGATATAAGATTAAAGTGTGAAGTTAAACACTCTTAAAACAAGAGAACTTAGCAAACATTTCTAAACCAAAGTTTTTTTGTGTTGGTAAGAACCAAATAATTCACAGTGTACTGAGTGTATTTATTCACCCCTACGCCTCTTAGGTGTGGCGAAGTAAATCTAGGTACAAATCTAGGTAAATCTAGACCCTGTATCCACATCGGTCTAAAGGTGCCCCCCATGTCCAGAGGCTTCAGGTCCACATCTATCCCGTCTCTCTTCAGCCGAACTGTAACGTTAAAGAAGTCCAGATACGTGGACGCTGGTTTGGCGCCACTTTGCTCCCCTTCACGGCCGTCACATTACTATTCGACCAGCTTTTACAGTACGGCTCAAAGCTCCCCCAAGCAAATTGGACACCCCACAAAGCATCGGACAACTGTTGTCCCCCATTGTGGGCCTTTCTGCAGGCACTCTTTATCAGGTGCTGAATGCAGAAGCAGCAATGAATGAAATCATAGGGGGTGGGGTGGCGAAGGAGAGGGGGGGCCCCATCCTTGAGTGGTGATAGTGGTTTCAGATGGAGGGGGGGGGCGGGGGGGTCGCTCTGAAACCTCACAAGAATTTCAGAACAATCCCCGAGCCGAGCGGAGAGCGGCTCCTTTCTCCCACCTCCCAGGGTTTCAGGGTTTCTGTGCGCTGACAGGCAGGCAGGAGGGACTCGACAGGGCTGCCCCCTTTTCTCCACGCCGCTTTCAAAGCCTCCTTTCCATTAACTCACCACGCCGCACCTCGCCTAATCTCTGTGACCTCTACCACCGAGGGAGAGATTTCTTCAGCCCCCTTTTTCCCACAGCCCGGACAAGCCTTCTACCTTTTTCTCGGGGGGTTTTCTCCACTCCCTTTTTTCGGTGCTGTGTGTGGACATTCAAGAGCTGCAGCATTGCTTTTCATTTTTGCACAAGTAGCTTTAATGGAGAATGAAAAGTTTCTTCTGATTTCTTCTGATAATTACTGTCAGGAGGAATTGTAGGCCTCGTCATTGGCGGCGCAATTTGTAGCTCTTCTCGTCGGGTTCCTCGCCTCGCTCTTTGTTGTCACGATCATTGCGCAGTGTGTAATAACAGGGAATTATGCCGCCTTTTGTTAACTCTTGGTAGGCAGATATAATGCGAGGAGCGGTTCGAGCTGCGGCTCATAATGAACGGCTCAATAAGACTTTCTTCTCCGCTCTCCAAAAACGATGGTCGTGCCGTTTCCTCCGCTCTCCAGAAGCAGCTCAAACACAGACTTTCTGTCCTACTGTATGTGTCCATTGTGTTTTCTGCAGCAGCCGACCGAGCCAAAAGAAATCTTTCATCTCGAGTTGTTTGCTGAAGGATCTGGTTCTCACGCGCTAGATTAAAGCGCCGCTGAGGTCGACACTGCTAAAGCGCTCGCACAAGGCGGCGGATCTTCTCTGCTGTGGTACAAACTCCGGTGTAATATGAGCTGTCGAAGCACATCCAGCATGCTTTGCTAAACAGGAGTTTATGCATTCTACGCACTCCTGGGCACAGATGGTGGAACAAACGCTTGTGATTATACTTTTCATCGAGCACAGTCGTATGCATATTTATATCTCTCCAGAAAAAGCCCATGTGACTTCTGCTTTCATCTGCTGATGCAGAATCAAACGCTTTTTTGGGGAAATCACTGAAAACAGGAGAGCGCCGTTAACCGGGTTCAGATAGATGTCTGTCAAACGGAGGAATTCAGAGGGACGCTCGTCCTGATCAGACCTTCTACCAGATGACGCTGCAGATCGGCTCGTCTGGTCTGATTGATCACCTGATGTATGTGGAATTAAAAAAAACAAACAGCTGATTTATCTATAAAGTAAATAATACAGCCTCTCAGCTCAGCTGTTGTAGGGGTCGATGAAGATCGTAACGGCTGTCTCTTACTTCCTGTTGTTGCTGCTGCACAGTCGTGAAAAGGCTAGCATGGATATATTTACACGCACGGTTCAGTCAAGCTTCAGTTTTAGCTCAATTAGCTGTTTTAACTAGACTAGGGTGACCATCCCCAGAAAGAGGACATGACAACACGGGGGTGGAGTTAATTCTGAGAGTGTCTTTTACACGTTTCTAACTCAGTAATTCCACGTGTCCTAAATTTGAAACTTCCAAACAAAACCACAGAGATTTGAAGGATTTTATGAACTTCCTCGGGCAGTCCCCAAAAAAGAGGACATGTCCGGGTAAAAGAGGATGGTCACCACTGTCCTTGTCCCATCGGCTACAAAGTTTGTTCATCCCCTCTACAGTAGGTGGCGAAGCGTCACCTCCATCCCTCTAAGTTAACCTCGTACATCATGAACCAAAACAATCAACAAACCCGTTATCGAGACACCAACTAGTCGTACATCTAATGAGGAAAACATCAACATTTTTTAACTTTTTCAGTTTCGGTCTGATTTAATTTCGGTAAAATCCAATTAAAGTCAAACTAATGCAAGAATTTCACATTTTTTAACAACATGTAAACGAACAAATCGTTGCCTCACATCAAGAAGATCCCTGTTTCATTCCCCTGGACAGGTTTGGGGGTCTCTCAGGTACTCCAAAAACACTTGTTAGGTTACTTGGCGACTCTAAGTTGTCAATAGGTGTGAGTGTGTGCTTGAACGGTTGTGTTGGCCTTGTGATAGACCCTGCTGCCTGTCCAGAGTTTACCCTGTAACAGCTGAGATAGACTCCAGCCTTGGTGACCCAAATCGGGTAAACGGTGTAGATAATGGATCGGCATATTGATATTTATATTCAATATTTATTTAAAAAGCTTTGTTCAAAGTCGACATACAGCCGTCCGTTATTTTCCAGATCTCCAAATTCTCCCACTTGGTGTTTCTCAGGTGGTTTGGCGTCCTGATCGTCCGCTCAGTGCGGCTTTACTTGACCATGTCATCCATTTTTGTTTTGTAACATTAGGTCAAGAGTGCTATTCGGTGGTCAGGTTACGATAAGCTTCTGCTGGTTTACTGTATTATTATGAGTTTGGTCGTAGCACTCCTTGTCTCTGCGTGGTGAACACTGTAGTTTTTCCGCCCTGCAGGTTAAGCGCCGGCCTCCGGTACAAGCTCAGACATTTTTAGCACAGTGGATGAATCAAACCCTCATCTCACCTCTGAGAGTACTACCGTCTAACTATAGAGCCGCTGCACAGGAGTCAAAAAGAGAAGAGCGAGCAGGTCGTTCATCACTGTTTATGTTTGTGTCGTCTTTTGTTCCCTCACAGGAAAGCCAGATCAATCAGATCCCCACCAAGTACAGCCAGGCAGAGTCCACCAAGTTCCTCATCCTCACCGTCGTGTCCATCCTCTGCATCGTGGGAGTTCTCCTGGCTTCGACCGTGGTCTACTGCCTCCGACACCGATCCCACCACAAGCTCAAGGAAAAGCTCACCAACCTGGGGACAGACACTGGCAGCGATGCTACCGCCACCTATCAGGTAGGGGGTGTTACTGCACCATCACAGCTGTGGTTTTCTTTGAGTTGGGATTACATGAGATGAAGTTTATCTGCTCATTTTAAAGACGGCAGTCATTTCAGTACAAACTCAGCCAAAGACTTCAGATTTGGTTTTAATTTGAATTAACAAAAGACAAGTTTGTTTTCAGTGAAGCAGAAACTGTTTTTTTTTTCTGTTCTACACTGATTATAGTTACCAACCCTCCAAACCTAACCTAACCTTACTTTACTTAACCTACTCTCACCTGACTGAATCTGAACCCAGCTCATCCTAACCTTATCTTTTTCAACCTAATCTTTTCACACTCAAACAATTCTAAACCTAACTCAACCCTATTAACCTAACTTGACTAACCCAACTTAACTTGACTAACCCAACCTAACTTAACTCAATCAACCCAACATAATTTAACTCAACTAACCCAATCTAAATTAACTCGACTAACCCAACATAACTTAACCGGACTAACCTAACCTAACTCGACAAACCCAACCTAACTGGACCAGCCCAACCTAACTTAACTCAACTAACCTAACCTAACTCAACAAACCCAACCTAACTCGACTAACCCAATCTAACTTAACTAATCCAACCTCACCTTCACAAATCTTACCTAACCTAACCAAACCAGACCAAAACTAACCTAACCTAGCCAATTATCACTTAACCAAGTCTAAACCAGAGCCTAGCCTATCCTGTTCTTTCCTAACCTAAACTCACCTGACCTAACTTTTACCAAACGTGACCTCTCCTACTCAAACTAACATGTCGTCTTAACTCACCTGTTTTTACCTGATCTATCCTTCTCTTTCCTTACCCAACCAACCTACCCTAACCAAACTAACCTGACCTATCCTTACCTAACCTTATCTTACCAAACATAGCCTTAACCAACCTTGGCTTACCTGTTCTCGACTTACCTTACTAAACTTATTCTTTTTGTATTGTATTTTATTTATTTTGTTTTCTCTATTGCTCTTATCTTGCTGTTTTCACTCTGTGAAGTGTCCTTGAGTGTCCAGAGAGGCGCTTTCAAGTAAAATATATTATTATTCTTACTCTATGCTTCCTATTCTAAGATAACCTAGCCAAACTAGCGTATAACCTAGCCTAGTCCTGCCTATTCTCACCCAGCCTTCCTGTCCTTCCCTTGCTGACTGTACCCCGTCCCCTGTGATAATCTGTTGTTTGAGACCCGGGGCCGTGTCGCCAATCCAACAGGTTTCCCACCTCCAGTCATTTCCATTCCCCTTTTCGGCTCGCTGTAATTATCCTTTGGCCGGAATAGCCTGGTGTGAAATTTAATTTACACAATCCAATATTAAGTGGCTTTTTGAGCAAAGAATTAGATTGAGATTTTTCCGTCTCTCTCCCTGACCTTTTCCCCGCCATGTTTTTAAATGAGAGTAGTCCTGTGAGCATTGATTTTATAATGAGCCCGGCCCATCCCCTAAGTGCTTACATTTTGCGCTGTTCTCCGGGGATTTTTAACTCCTGAAAATAGACAGTGCCGCTGCGGTGGAGGTCTACCTCATCACTGCCAACTCAGGGGGATTCATAATGTAAATTCTGGTGTAAAGATTTACTGTTCACCGCAGAGAGAGAAGATGAAAGATGAAGTTTGAATAATGACTCATTACAGACGATTCCACTGCGAATAAAACCAAATGACAGGCTGACATTTTAGCAGAACGCCGTCCTCAATCTGGGAAATATCCACCTTCCTGACTCTGATGCTCTACAAGCTTCTCGTTGGAGGTCCTTTATTAAAATTCATGCGCTAGACTGCATTATTTTTCTGATTAATAATTAACAATAACATCGATGTTACTTTTAGGAGGCACAATTAATTCAATTTCAACCGCAATCATGATCTCAGGATGGAATAAACATGATTGATGATGATTATTGACATTTAAAACGTGCGCTCCAATCACAGCAAACTCTGCGTGGCCATCAACCAGAATATATTAACCTATTTAAATAACATTAATTTATATATTAGGTTGTTGATGAAGGCTTGATTTCCCAATTTATTCTTGCGTTTGTTCACAAACTTCCTCGACTCTCCAACTCTAGGTGTGTGTTAGTAAAGCAGAGGAAAAGAGTGAGACTGATATTTCTCATGTTCACCTTTCACTGTGTCAGTCTGCGACACCTACAGAGTAACTGAACCTTATTTATGTGTAGTTTACGCTTCATTTTCAATGCTTCTCCAGTGACGTAGAGTTAGATGTACCTTGTGGGTGTTACTTTTTACACAGCTCTTTAGTTCTGAGATGATCACCGTAGACTAGCAGTTACTTACAGCCTTTATAGCGTTTTTTTTTCAGGTGAAACAGCCCAATAATTAAGCAACAGTGAAGGTGTAAATCCAGATCTTACCAGCCTTTGTTTACAAAGGAGTCATCAGTAAAGAGGCGAGCTAAAACAGTCATATCAGGCTGTTGTTGTCCTAAAAATGCTAAACCTTCCACCTGTTTTCTTCCACCTGTGTCTTTGAGGAGGAAACCATGACTCGTGAAATTACGATTATAAGAAACTTGGGAGACATACTGAGTCAGAGCGAAGGAGGAGCTTTCCGTGTGAGGGGAAAATTCGTATCGTTCCAATTAAATTCCGATATAATGCAGATAAATACTTCAGATCATTACAAATGGGGCCCAGTCAAGGTGAAAGTCAAAAGCATTGGTGCTACTGTAGATGCCAACAGACTACCAGCAAACACAATGTTTGCAGGACTTCTACAACGAGGATAAAGTGACATAGTCCAGGACCCGAGGGAGGACAGTTTAGCGATGGAGCTACAACACGCTACAGCAGGTCCGTTTGACAAGAAACACTTCTGTTACAGACACTTGTCTTACTTTGTTAAAGCGGTTTACCTGTCCAGCAGAAAGGTTACAGGGTCACCAAGATCCCCAAGCGTCCCCCATCGTTTATGTTGACCCGGCTTTTTAGCTCTTGTCCGGTCTACCTCCGTTTTAAGCGCCCGTTATTCCTCCAGAGTCTCCGGGATTTACTTTGTTTTCTTGCTTGTGTCGGCAGTCGTGGCCAAAGGAGGATTCAGACAATTTTCCGAACTTTCTGGTTGGTTTCTACTGTCCGATATTGTAGCACGCTAACTTTGTTTGGGCTCCTGAACGACACGGGGGAGCAGCATCTGCCTCACAACCAATCAGGTTCAGGGAGGGGGTTAAGTTCTTAAAATAAGCAGTTTGGAGGAACTATGGATCACATCTGATTGGTGATTGTGCCAACATCCTTGTTCCTCTTTGCATGGATGTCCAACAAAAACACAGAATATCTTATATTCTTTATGATGCATTGTTCTGATGTAAATGGAGCCAATGAGGCCCAGATGAAAAGTCTCCTTTCAGCCCTGATAATAAGTGAGTTTCATGTAAATAAATAAGTTTAAAAATGTCCCTTAAATTGAAAAATCACCCTGATTAATGATCCTTATCTCGGCATTAATCGGATTAATTGTGATGATCATTTCGGTGATACTCCGTCAGCTCAGTCTGGAGACTTTCCTTCAGTTCAGTGTCGCTCAGACTCTCAGAGCTCCTCCAGTCGGCTCTCTTTCCTCTCTCATCTTTATCGGGTCTCGACAGCGAGCCGTCGTCTTCCTCAGTGAAAGACCTCAGTGTTCAGCTCCCATCTTAGTCGTGTAAGCCTCGTGTCTTTGTCAGCGCCGCTGTGTGGAGGGGTTCCCTCCCTGGGCTGGATTCTGTGTGTGTGTGTGTGTGTGTGTGTGTGTGTGTGTGTGTGTGTGTGTGCAGTCTCTGGGGCTACATGCAATTAAAGCAGACAGGAAGCGGCAGGCTGCCTGACGGCCTTACTACTGCAGCTCCTTCTCACTGCTGTCAAACACGCACTCACACGGGGCGCTCTCACACAAACACAAACACACACACACACGCAAACACACACACACACCTTGTACACTCATGCACACACTCTGCAGCTCCTGCATGTTAATGATTCTTGCCCTTGGCGCGTTTGTTTGAGGCCTCGCTTCACACGCTTACGAACACATTCGCCGTCCTCCGTTCACGTCAGCCTCCTCCCTGAATCCCCTCCACCTCCAGCTCCTCGCTCCCTTCGCTTGTCAATCAAGCAGTCCCGCGGAAACCGTGACATGGGATTGGCCGACGCCGACAAAGGAGACTTGATTGACAGGCATCAACAGAGGAGCGTGTGCGGTGTGTCTGAGCGCCAGGCGGAGGGGCGGTGGATGGATCTTGTCAGGTAGTCCCTCGATTACTCCACCGCCGACATGGGAGTCTACATCTGTCGCCTCAGTTTATCTTTACATCTGATTCAAACTTTTATCGGCGCATAAAAAGTCTTCTTTACTCCACGGGTATAACAAGATGGCAAAAAAAGGAGGAGTCAGGAAGGAGGCGGGACTCTAGCATAAGTGAAGGCAGGCTAAAATAGTTCAAATTCACCAGGTAGGGCTGGGCAATTTGTCCTCAAATCAATATCACGATATATTGATCAGTTTACCTCGATAACGATAAATGGACGAAATGGAAATGGACTTTCCCTCTTTGTTACAGACTGGATGGGGTGGAGTCACGTCTCTGATGTAGGACAGCGTCTTAAAGGGACATGAGACCATAGCCTACCTACACACGGGGGGCAACCGCCATTCCGACATTCCGACATTCCGACATTAGTCTCTAATTGTCGGAGTGGCGGTATGTTACCACGCTATCAAACGTCCCGTCATTCCGACAGCTCTCGTCTGCTATGGTCAGCTGCAGAGCCCTCTGCGCGGGTTCGGCGTGGGTGGGACGCGCCCAGCTACGCTCGGGATTAAATGACGGACTCCAGATGTGAATGCGCGGAAAGGTGAGACGTCGGAGTGGCGGGATGTAACCCTACACACATCCAAAACTAACTTTTATTGATTTTGACAGTGAATATTTACCGTAAATTTCGGTATTAGTAAATTTTCGGTTTATCGCCCGGCCCTATTCGCCAGTTTGTTGCATCAAAGGTACTTGACTGAGTTTGATTGTTACCCGCCTAAACTAGCGCTCTACTCGGTTTATGTTCGCTCGCATTAACAGAGTTGTCAAAGACATTTGCACCCTCGCTGGCCTCACACCCCGTCTGTTTTCTTTCTCCAACTCAATTCAATTTGTGCGACCTTCACCGCAGCGATAACATCATCTTTACGCGGACGAAGAATAAGTGCAGGACACATTTCCAGTCCATCTCGATTTAGATTAAACAAGCAAACAGTAACTCCTGCCCCCGGACGGTTTTAAGCCTCTTTCCTCTCTGTCAGTTGGGTTTCTTATTTCCAGTCTTGTGCTGCTCTCTGTAAGCCGATAAAACCCTTTTATTAAAAATCAGACCAGTTTCCAGTCAGGGTCTTCTACCACTTACGTGATGTGGAGGATGTTACTGGATTGATTAAATATCAAACGGTTGTGTATTAACGTTATAAGGCTCGTCTTTGGGGAGAGCTTCGTCTGAAGGAGTTTGATTTGATTACAAGTATTCTTACATTTCATTACCGCTCAGATGTCGGGTTAGCTGCCTTAACAATCAGATTTTCCTTGTGCTTTAAGAGGTAGAGACACTCAAGAGGTTCGACTGAGAGGAAGAATGACAGAGAGAAATATAATGATAACGACGGCCATGTTTCCTCGTCTTTTACAGAGGAGTTAGCATCAACGATCACGATATGGGTGAACAGGGCCAATAACAGACGTCATATATGCTCGGCTCTTATTTGTTTTATTGTAAGACAACCAATCACAGAGCTAGAGTTCATAAAATGTTGTTAAAATAACAAATCTTCTTTTCAGTGCGATATAGCGGAGCAGCATTGTATTATGAACATTCTGTCGTCTATCTTGATTTTAGGAGTTTCTGCTACATTTACAACGACTGACCAATAGGTGGCAGTGTTTCCCTGACATGTACTGAAGGCTGTTGTGAAACAAATCAAATCAAACAAAGGAGCGTCTTCAGGGTTTGAGAAATTGAGTCAGTGCTAAAGAAAGTGCAGCTCCTTGAGTGTCCACTTGAGTAACCGACTCCAAGCGCCAAGTTGACCCATTAAGACCCAGAATAAAGGGTCCAGTTCCTGCTTAACCTGAACACAGTAGACATAAGGTGAATATCTGGAGGATTTTGATATACAGACTTCAAAATACCCCCAATGTATGAAGTTGACAACATACTTGATATCTTTAACTTAAAGCAACACAAAGCACCTTTGTCTGAACTTAAACTTTCCCATTATTAACTAACCCGGGATTTCCACCGCATCCGGAACAGCTCCAATCTGGAATGGCAGCGATTTTCGTTGTACGCCAATTCCTACCGGATCCACAAAATAAAACATCTGGGACCTTTCACATCACGCCTGACTTCCTTTCCAGCACGGGTTAATCTGTGATGAATTTATCCGCCATGATCCGGCGTCCGGAAAAAACAGAACTCTTGCGATCAGCTGTGGAGTCCGGCAATCCCCAGCGGAACGGAGAGAAGCCGGTGTAAATTGACACGTTAACTTGAATGGTTACGTTCAGCAGATACAGCCTTTTCGTAGATGTTACGGATGCGGTGGAAATTGGGGGTAAATGTTTCCCTAAGTTAAATCTGGTTCTTGCATTTATTTAGAGGTCACTATAAAAGTTTTTAGTGGTTATCAGGATCAGAAACAGTCCTGTATCCCCCCTCTCTTCCTTTTCATCATTCCTCCGGTCCCTCGCCCCCCTCGGCCTCCCTCAGCTCCACCATATTGTATCATGTCGCCTCTTTTATTTGTTTGTTTGTTTGGGCACCGTCACAAAGCACTCGGGTGAAGGCCCCAGCATTTGTTTTGGTCAGAGGGGCATGTAAACAGAGGCGCCCCTGTGGGCCCGGCGGGCTCTGCTGACACACCCCGACCCCCAAACCCCAGCCCTCCTGCCCATTAGCGGGTCGTTACAAAGAGGGGGCGCTTTGGGCGGCACACGTCGCCCGTCACCGACACGCCTGCTGTCGCCTCGGGGTGATGCATGATTTGAGACGGTCGTATGGCGCCAAGTGGATTCCCTGGCATGATGCCCATGAGAAGGGGCGGCTGGTTTTCTTGTAACCTTTATTCATGCGGGGAGGGTTGACGAGGACTCTGAACCAAAGCTGTTATTACCACAAGTCTCCGAACTCATGAGTGGAAAAACTAAAATTTTTCAGCAGCACTTTACTCGTCGTTTTTCCACTTTTATTTTATCTCACGCTGCTCAACAAATTTGGCTCCTGGGCTTGTCAGTTTTCCCAAAACAGAATTTAATTTCTGACTCTGAAACAATCTTTGTTTCTTTGAATCCACTTCCCCATCGTCTCGCCGTGATGTAACCTCAAATGTGGTTATTCGTTTCAATCGCGACGGACGGTTTTCGAAGCATGATATTGGTTCACATCACAAAAATGTTTAGAAATATCCCATCATGTCCGTCAAGTGTTTTTCAAACGCTGCCATAAATTTCATGATTGATTTTCTGGCTTGGAGACGGCCATTTGTTTCCATCAGTTCTGTTTGTGTATTTTAAATCAATTTGAAAAGACTCGGTAGAGACTGGTAATCCATCACGGCGAACATTTATCCACCTTCATTTAGCGTCACAGTTAATGCAGTTGCGGGAATGAATGGGCCATGGTCTTACATCAAAAACCAGTCTGCCAAAAAGCCTTCAACTTATGAGCCGCGCTGTCAGAGAAATGAAAACGGACGACCAAAAAAATCAGCTAATGTGGACGCCCTGAAAGGATCGCACTCTCGTTTGTTACCCTGAATGATTGGACGTCCTTGGTCGTACCAACAGTGGAGATGTTTCTAAAGTCTTTGAAACTACTGCAGCAAACATGTGATGTCAAAAAAAGCTTCAGTGAGGAGTTTTAGCTCCATATAAAAAAGACTGGACAACTTTAAAACCAAACAAGAGTGATTTTAATCGATGTCGGTCATTTGTAAGATTTGGAAACCACTGGTGAGGGCTTTAGATTCCAGCTAACCTATTATTATTAATTATTTTCATTGAGTTAAAAGAACGAACGATAACCAAACTATTAGAATATTCTCAGAAAACTTGAACAACAAAACCAATGATTTTTAAATTAAGTGCTTTTATTTTGAAATATACTTCATACCTTTATATCTTAAGTTCACTTTGAGTCGATTTTAAGTTACAGAACTAAATAAAAACAGTTTAAAAATACAGAAATAAACATTCAGTTGCTTGTTAATGCCCCTTTTGATCATGGACCAATCAGATTCAAGAAGGGGCGGGACTTTTGATAATTTCTTATTCAACAACCGTACAAATTCCAGGTCTGTTGCCATGAACTGATTTCTATCAGTTAAACATTTGTTATCTTTGTAATTGGGAGTTTATAACTTTAGTAACTCGAGGTTTTTGGCGCTGACACTCATTGTTGTTGGGTTTTGACCAATCAGAGTAAAGTATTATGTAGAATTAGGTGATTGTACTGATAGTGGACCTGTATTAGTTATTGCTAAACCTCTTTAAGTTCCACTCTGAGCGGTTTTCTGTTTGTTTGGAGCGTCTCTTTGTCCAATCCCCTCTGTTATTTACATCATTGGTACAAATTTAATGAAAACACTGAAGCGAAGCTGAAAACTGCTCAGCAGACCCTCATCATCATCATAAACCACAGTGATTAACACGACACGTCTCGGTGGCTAATGAAGTGTGTCTGGTTTAAAAATCAATACGCTGTGAATCAAGCTACTTGTGTCTGTATGGAGGGAGGGGGAGGTGCGAGGACGCCGCAGTAAATTGACTCTGTTTAGACTCTAAACCTGTCCGCCGTTATATTGTTTCTTCAAATTTTTGCCTCTTTGTCCTCTAATTGGCTCTCGGGGGGGTGAAGCCGTTTTGAAACTGTTTTAATTACATCATAAAAGAATATGCTGCTGCGGCAAAGTTCACCGTCAGGCCTCGTTGAAATATGAATGTTGTTAGTCATGTGGTCCCCCCTCTTAAAAAAAAAAACACCCACAATGCAGTTTGTTGGGCTGGTTTGGTTCCATGTAGTGTTGATGAGGATGTTACCCTCCTCGCTGAGGTTAAACAAGATTGTGTTGATGATATTCAGCAATTAAGTGTGATTTGTGTACTTTATTTGGCATCCAGAGGGCGCTATTTATACACCCTATCTACTGAAAAGGCATCTAAAAGGAACTGCCTTGTATATTTATCCACTGGGAGGTCACCCAAAGACCTTATTTTTAGATATCATGGGTAGAAAAGGCATTCAGAGGGAGCTCTTTTCATATTTCATCTAGTAGGGGAATCTAGAGGGAACTCTTTCTATCTATCATGAACTGAGATTTCAATTGTGTTTCATATACCAGAAGGCTACTATTTTTATATAGCATCCATACACTTATCTGTACTTTATCCACAGGCAGGGCAACCAGGGCCCGTTTTTTTAGATATTTTACTCTGACAAGGGGACTTCTTAAATATTTTATCTACAAGGAGCAGCATCTAGAAGGTACTTTTCTACTGTAATTCACAAAGACAGCATCCAGAAGACATTTTTTCCATTTCACGTACTAGAAGAGCATCCAGAGGTTGCTATTTTTACACTGTATCTACTGGAAAGACATCTAGAAGGAACTTTTTTGTATATTTATCCACTTGGAGGTCACCTTGGGGCCTTTTTTTTAGATATCATAGGTAGAAAGGGTATTTAGAAGGAGCTATTTTTATATTTCGTTCATGGTAGGGGAATCTAGAGGGTACTTTTTTACATATACCCACAGGCGGGTTGTCCAAGGGGACATTTCCTAGAGATGATGAACTGAGAGGGCATCCAGAGGGCACGATTGTGTTTCATATACTGGAAGGGAACTTTTTTTATAAATTGCTTCCAGCATCCAGAGGACAAATATTTGTACTTAGTCTCATAGGCAGGACAACCAGACTTTTAGATATTATGCACTGAAAGGGGACTTAAAATGTTTTATCAACTAGCAGTAGCATCTGGTGGGTACTTCTTCATGTTTATCCACATAGAGTGCATCCAGAGAGACTTTTTTCATATCACGTACTGGAAGGGCATCCAGAGGACACTCTGTTATGTTTTATCCACAGGAAGGGGACCAGAATGGAATATAATATTGTTCTGTTTATTCAAGAAGCATCCAGAGGGCACTTCTGTGTTTCTTATACTGGAAGGACCCTTTTTTTAGATTGTTTTTAGTGGAGGGCATTCAGAGGCAGGGGATCAGGGCACTGTTTTAAGATATCGTACTCTAAAAGAGGACTTTTTAAATATTTTATCAACTAGCAGTTGCATCTAGCTGGCACTTTTTCATGTTTATCCATATAGAGTGCATCCAGAGTGACATTTTTCCCCTCTAACATATTGGAAGGGCATCCAGAGGACACTTTGTCCTTTTTTATTCCTTAGTGGATCATACACTAAAGCTTTTTTTCAACGTTTCCAGAAATAGGGTTTTATATTGTTCTATTTACTAAAGGAGCATCCAAAAAGGAACTTTTCTGTAGACATGAGGGAACCAGGGCGGCGATACCCCCGTGAATACAACACTGTGTACAAGTGTCCGATTTATTACACGTCACTGTGTGGAGGGAAACCACATCGTTACCTGCGATATCACTGTGAGAACAAATGTCAGCTGTCAGGCCCTCTGTATGAGAAACCATACATCACAGACAGGAGGTCCTGACTGCAGCGGCCCCGTCTCTCTGTGGGTGTGTGTTTCTTAATGAGAGAGATGCCGGTGATTAAGCGACGAGGTGTTTGATTGACGGTGGAGGTAATATGAGCGGGCCTTCATTAGTCTGTATCTGATGTGACTGATATCCTCGTAGGTCGGCGCGCTGACACTGATCTACGAGCTCGGACACAGACTCATAAATGTGAGCAGATTATTAAAGTGACCGGCCTGGAGATAGGGACGGCAGCGGGCGGGAGGAAAACATGGACGCCTCAGTGCGATCTGAGAGAGAGCACGAAGATAGTCAACGAAAAACTGGACCAGAGCTTCGGATTATGAATGAAACTTGGTCAAGAGATTCGAGTCTGTGTTAAAGTCTTTCTTCAAAGTTCACGAAATCATAATATTTGTAAACTTGAGTTTGTCTGGACTTGAAGCAGCAAACACTAGACTTAATTTTTTATTTTAAATGTTTAACTTTATATTTGAATCTTATATCACGCACAACCTTATCTTTTTTTGCCTCAAACAGGCAGAGGATGTTAAAATGAGAAAAATAACTTAAAATACGTTAAAAGGAATCTTGTTTTCAGATTAAGTAAGCCTTATTTCAAGATGAGCTGAGTATAGTCATTCTTCACTCATACTGGGTATTTTTTACTCTAAATTTATGTTTTTTTTTAAACTAATCTTCAGGTTAATTTGCTAAAAGTAAGAAAACAAAGTATGTAACTGCATTGGAGGCTGTAAAAAGTTACTTTTTAAGTTATCTGATCTTAAAACCAACCTTTTTTCCTTACCTTATACTTATATTTAGTACATTTAAGTTATTTTAGGGCTGTAAAAAGTTACTTTTTAAGTTATCTGATCTTAAAACCAGCATTTTCTCCTGATCTTACGCTTATATTTAGTGTATTTAAGTTATTTTAGGCCAGTAAAAGTTAATATTTAAGTACTCTGATCTTAAAACCAGCATTTTTGGCGTACTTTAAGCCTTCCAAAAACATTTGTAGACATGATCATTTCTAGATTTAAAAATCTTAATTCAAGAAATCTTGTCAAGTGAAATTATCTCACTGCACCAACAGATCATTTAACTTGTTTTTAGTGCCTTTTCCCTCAGATTTAGTGTTTTAATCTTGTTTTTAGACCCCCCTTTTTTGCAGTGTGAGACGAGGACAAAAAAACACCCGGAGGAGGAACATCTTTATAATAATTTAGTCAATTTTGCAGCAAGTTAGTTATATGACTGGGTGTGAAAAAAGTAGTCTAGGAAGGTCCATGATCTCTAGAAAAAGGGTCACTACTTTGTGTGAGTTAATAGTTCATAGAGTTTGAGGATTTGATCGTCTAAACCAAACTGAAAACCAGTACTGAGCTCCAAGCCTACAGGCAGCGCTGCATTAAAAACCCGGCATGACTCTGTAGTGGAAGTCACCGCATAAACCCACCGTCTGTGAACACAGTTTTGACTCTGAATCCGTTCCTGACTGTGTGACTCATCCGTCCTCTTCTTCTTCTTCTCTCAGGAGCTCTGTCGGCAGCGCATGGCGGTCAAACCTCCCATGGAGCGTCAGGAGCCCATCTCCTCCAGGATCAACAGCGTGTCCTCTCAGTTCAGCGACGCCGGTCAGGCCGTCAGCCCGTCCGCTCGGAGCAGCGTCTCCTCCTGGAGCGAAGAGCCCGCCCACTCCAACATGGACATCTCCACAGGTCACATGATACTGGTAAGTTTCTCAACTCATTATCACATCACGCCACTCCAATTAGAGTTTGACGGCGACTCCTGAGAACTTCATGATCTAAAAAGTAGATCCTGGAGCTCGTAGGAGGACTGATGGCTGGTCTCTGAAGTCTACGCAAAGTTCTGGGACAACAAGTGTTTTTTTTAAAGACTCTTCAGCCAAGGTCTGACACTCATGTGTAAATCAATTCCACCCACTTCCCATTTTGTACATCCAGAGCCGTTAAAAAGAGCAGACTGAAATCCAGACCCCAACTTTGGTGAATAACAGCCAAGAAAAGTTCAGGGAAAGTTTCTCTCTAAAAACAAACGGCAGCCGGGTCTAGTCCTGACCCGAACAGCTCTTGACTCCTGAACAGCTGCCTACACGTCTGCCGCTTTGTTGGCCGCCACAGCGGATGTTGTGTACAGACTGTTTATGAGAAGTGGTTTTGGAGAGCGCGGTGTTACTCACTGTTATCAAGCCTCTCGTCTGACATATCGCAGGTCAACATCCAGTTTTTGTTCTCGTAGTGAGTTCTTGTGTTTGGTCCACTGACAGTCCTGAAAACAGGTGAACCAATCAGAGCACAGTAAATACGTCTGTAACCATGGTAATCCTCAAATGATGGTGGTAATAAGGTTGTCCCTTTGTTCAATGAGTTCACCACAACGTCAATCAGGGTTCTCACTTTTTTGGGCTATATCTTTACCACACTGTATTTTGCTCAACAGCCATCATAATTATTTTGGTGAAGTACTTGGAGATCAGTTACGCAACTCACAGTTGCTTTTTGAAATAAACAGTTATTGAATAATGGGTTAAAGTGCAATGTCTAAATTTCGTCTAAAAGTATACAGAATCCAGACGGTTGAAATTAAGTCTAAAAAAACTCGATGTCTAATAGCCGTCTATCGCTCAGTAGGAGTGGTGACTTTTTCCACTTTTTGGTAACGTTCAGCGTGAATCACTTTTGAGGTGATTTTTTTTGCTACAAATCTGCAGCCGTCATCTTTTTCTTCATTTTTTTTGCTACAAGTTTATAGTGAAATGTTTTTGAGGATTTTTTTTGCAACAGGTCCTCAGCGATCACGTTTTGATGGGGGTTTTTTTTGGACATTTTTTTTTGCCAACTTGTCAATAAGAAAAGTCACAAGTGGCTGTCGGAGAAGTCGCTAGAAGTCGCTAGATGGTGTAATTGCCTAATTTACATGGGACTAATTAGCATTTTTAGTCTCAAAATAGTCGCTAGATTTGTCGCTAGTTGCTTTTTTTGAAAATAAATCGCTAGAGGGCTCTGAAAAGTCGCAAAATCTAGCGACAAAGTCACTGGGTCGGCAACACTGGATTCATTAGTTCTGTAGCGGTCACTATTATAACAGCTTTTGATGGGAACTCCTTATAATTCACTGCTAATCATTTTGCACAATGTTCTTGTAGAAAACTTTTTTGATTATTTTTTTGCACCAGGTCAGTAGTTGTGACTTTTTAGTAACTCATAAAAGGTCGTTTTTTTTCACAACAGGTACCTTTTTCAAATTATTCTCATTTCATTTCGGTGGAGGATATTATTTTTGTGACAGACCTGTTTTCGTCACTTTTTCTGATGTCTTTTTCAGGTCAGCGGTGACGACTTGTTTGATGACTTGTTTTGGTCACTTTTTTATCACAGGACTGTGCTGGTGAATATTTTAGGGATTCAGTGATTTTTGCAGCTGATCCTTTTTCATCACTTTTTGATTTTGTTGTTATTTTACATCAGATTTGAGCTTTTTGAAATCTCACTTTTGATCTGAGAAGCTAAACTACATTTTTCTTATCCCATTAGCAGAATCTATATCTAGGTAGTCCCATTTTTGGCTCTTACAATGTCAAAGTATTTCTTTATCTGACCTTCTCAGGTGAATCTGACTTTTATGAAGTCAAATCTGATTTTTTATTTTACAAGAACCACTTGTTTCAGTTTGATTCTTTCGCCTCTCTATGGTCCATATAACTCCAACAACATTGATATTAAATCTAAACCTTGAATCCAGTAAATGTTTTCATCACTGTAGGATTCAGACGACAAAAGCAGCAACACTCAGGATGAATTCTGACACAAACTGACCACAAAAAGGTGATTTTCATGAAGAAGATGGATCATGGAAATCTAAAAGGATCATATTTCTTTGATTATGGTGAAAAACAGCACACACGGGCTCTCAGAGGAACCATCAGAGCAGCTTATATCTTCTTTTTAAAGTGCAGTGGTGGCGTGGATACGTCCCTTAACGGTTATGGCATAAACAAAACCAAATACCAACGAATCCTAAATATGAATCAGGTTAAACAGAAAGGCGGAATAATGATGAGTAACTAAATGTCTGATCTATACAAACACAGATAAGTCGATGTAACTTTCGTCTGAGTTTCCCTGAAATCAAACTAAAATGATATTTGCGTTTTCCCGCTCTCTCTTATCCCCGATTTCTCTCTTTTATTTCTTCTCTGACTCTTCCCAGCATGCACCTCCATATTTAGCCCTCGTCCTCCTCCCTCCCTCACTCACACTCCTCTTCTCCTCCTCACTCCCTCTCTCATCTCCCTCCCGGTCGTTTCTGTACATCTCATTACACCCACAGTTTCCATAAGCAGCCTCCTTACCCTCCTCTATCCTGCAGATGAAAATCTCCACTGAACCCGCGCCGCACTCTCTCGTAATTGCGATACATAGCTGTTCACTTCAACCGCCCACCGCCACCACCTCCTCCATCCTTCCCACCTGCCCCCACCCACCTCCCTCTCAAACCCTCGCTCTCCCTCCACGCTTTATGGAGCTGCCGGCGAGATGTGACAGAGCGGGCTTTTTGATGTGTTCAACAGGCACAAAGATACTAATTACCCCTGAGATTTGGACCTCGGTTGTGTTCAGGAGAAAGTGCCGCTGCACAGAACGGCAGTTTTTTTACACAAACGCACAATCCTTTTTTTTGATGCATATTGATCACGTGTGCAGGAAAACAGGCAGTGAGGGTCGAACTTCTTCAGGTACGTCAGCAGACTGGGAGAAACGGAGAATTAAATGAAGTGTTGTTAATGTATTGTTGAGTATTCAGCCAGCGTGTGGGCTTCAGTCTGCTGAATATGTTGCATTAAAGACGCCGATATGTAAATGATGTGAGGGAAGCAGAGACCGAGTGCAGCAGACGTGGATGGATGTGATGATTAATCCACTTTGTGTGGGTGATGGAGATGAATATCTCCTTGATGATGATGATGATATTTCACTTAAGGGCCCGTGTCCACTGGTTTCTCTTCCTGGAGCCGGCAGCACCCACAGACCTGAACTTCAGAGTGAGTTCTTCTTTCTGCTGTTTTACTGTTGCTCGGTTATAAAGTCGTCTCATAGCACTGTAGACTTTACTGGAAACTGACCTTATAGTCTGTATTTCATACTGGTGAACTGGTTTTGACAGTTAAGTGACAAGAAAGATATCAAAAGGCGGGTGCTTTCGTTTTGTTCGATTAGTTGATTGTTTGGGAGGTTGGTTGTTTGTTTGACTGTTTGTTGATTTATTTGGTTGGTTGGTTGGTTGGTTGGTTTGTTGGTTCTTTAGTTGCTTGTTTGGCTGTTTGTTTATTTGGTTGTTTGATTGGTCGGTTTATTGTTTTCTTTTTTTCTGTCTGTTGATTTATTCGTTTGATGACTAGTTTATTGTTTCTTTGTTTACTTGTTTTTCTGTGTGTTCGTTTGTGTGTTTGGTTGTTTTGTTGTTTGTTTATTTGTTTGTTTGGCTGGTCAGTTTATTGTATTTTTTTTCTGTTTATTGATTTATTTATTTGTTTGATTGATTGTTGTATTATTTGTTTGTTTTTCTGTTTATTTGTTTGTTTGTTTTTCCTGTTGTTTGGTTGGTTGGTTGCTTGGTTGGTTTTTTACATTTGTTTGTTTGTTTGATTGTTTGTTTGTTTGTTTGTTTGTTTGTTTGGCTGGTCAGTTTATTTATTTGTTTTTCTGATTGATTTATTATTTGTATGTTTGGTTGTTTTGTTGTTTGTTTGTTTGTTTGGTTTATTGTTTCTTAGTTTACTTGTTTTTCTGTTTGTATGTTTGGTTGTTTGTTTGTTTGTTTGACAAAGTTCACACTTTGTCTGCCTGAGGTCCACTTATGCCAACATGAAGTTAAACTCATCATCATGATGATAAAAACTAAGGATAGGCAAAAACAAAAATAAGAAGACTACAATTAACCTGTTATCAATCACTCATTTAGGCAAACAGGAAGAAAAGGAAAGAAAGGTTTGGGACCCTATGCACTTGGACCCTTATACCAAGACACAGTGGGTCGATATTGGTATGACTACGGAGAGAGAAAGAAAGAGAGGCTGAACAGTCTTAAATCAGGTTTTATTTTCTATATTTAGGACCATGAATTATTAAGTAAGTTGGAAATCTACATACATCTGAATTATCACAGAATAGTTTGATTCGTCTGCATAGAGAGAAACCGTCTAACTGCTACATCCAGTGATTCAGCAGCGAGCGGTTTCATTTCCACCCATTACAGTTCCTGTTTAATATACGGGTAACAAAAATAGTTCTCCCCAAGCATATGTGGTCTCCTTTTAATTACAGCTCCTCTGCTTTATACCCATTAAACATGTCCAAATGCTCTGGGCCATTATGTGCCGACTGCGCTGATGTGAAGTTGATGGTAGATTTAATCCCACTGAGGAAATAAAAAGGAATTATCATCTTGTCAGTGGCAGGAAGCTCACTGTTACTGAAAAAAGATAATGTGAGACTGTTAGTTAATGGGTGAAAGCTGTGGGTTTTTGGATGCCCCTCTTTGGTTTAGATCTGAAGCCGTTATTTCACCTGAAGAGAGGAATCAAACTCTGAGCTGGTGAGAGAGTTTCAGCACCTCGGACAGCTCCGCATATACGATACAGGGAAACAGGAGCTCTGAATGGTCCACGCCATCTTCATCCTCCCACAATAGAGACATTTAGAAGCAGAGGGAGAGTTACATAATGTCGCTGTCAGGTGGGAAACATACATCTCCAAAGTGTCCGTTTATTTTAGACGGGAAAACTGATCACTGTGATTTTAAACTGAGTTTGACGGTGAAGGTTCTGGCAGACATGTTTGGGACGTTTTCACACCTGTCGTTCGTTTGCTCCGGTCTGAATTATGGACCAATCTGTCAAACTGTTTCATAATCATCTCAAGTTTGGTTCGGGGACAGTTATGAGAGGATGAGGATGTGTAATGTGTGAGAAAAGTGCTCTCTGATTGGCTGGAAAAACCTTTAAAGGATGGCCGCCTAGTATTAGCACAACCGAGGTCCAAATATCCAGCAGCCGCTTGTTTGTAGCAAGACCTCGGCCGAGTCCATTACAGACTACAGCGGGGTGCCGCAGCTCAAGGAAGAACATTTATGATCATTTCTTTATCATTTACTTGAAGTAATCATCATCATATTAATCAGTTTTCACTGCAGACGCGGTAGTTCTTCTGCCTTAGCGTCTCGGTCTGATTGTATTTCCATGAATAAATGATCATAAATGTTTTTCCTTGAGCTGCGTCACCCCGCTGTAGTCAATGGACTCGGCCGAGGTCTCGCTACAAACAAGCGGCTGCTGGAAGAGAGTAGGTGAGTTGTGTTTAGTCTCTTTGCTAAAGAAATGAGTCAAAGTTTAAAAGATGTTCTGTGTCTAGTACTATGTCTGTGACCCTATATGTCCTGTTGATGAAGTTAGGTGCTGTTCTGAGCATTATTTGTAGCTATAGAGTGGCGTTTTGGTTGAGGGCGTGGCTCTCTGTATTGCTATCCTGCGGTCGTTACTAAAGTTGGTTTAACTAGAGAAGCAAGCGGTCGGCAACATTCATCTCTGGAGGGGGCGTCTAACTCTGTGTTACAGTGTGTTTGACCCTAAATTAATTTTACGCTGAAATATCCCTTTAAGTCCACAACTCACCATTCTGCCATTTTTCCAAAGGGCTTTAAGCTAAAAATGACCCATATTACTCAATTACCCATAATGCATTTTGCGGTAATTGGTTAAACTGTTAAAATTGTCCCCTAATGACAGTCTCAGAGACGGGGATGTCGTTCCCAGAGCTCAACAAATGTTCTAGGTTTTTCCCTAAAATGCTAAACCAACATTGATACCACTCTCTGATTGGATTCAAGGATTCAAGGAACTGTATTTGTGATACCCCACATCTTTGACAGTAATAGCTAAGATACAATACAATAAAAATGAGCAAAATGTAAACAAAATTAGATTTAAGTCGGCTGAAATTAGCCCTGTGTCCCTAAAAGTTTTGTGTAAAAGCAGCACCTTGATTTTGTAAAGTAAGTAAACTATTAAAAGCAACGACTGAAATATGACGACTTCTCTTCTATTCATAAAACCAAAATTACTCAAATGTGTCTAAATTAAGCCCATAACAGTTTCTGTGGATTTTGATTGTCAGACAGCTCACCACTAATGTTTTACTTTAGTCTACACCGTTTTCATCTCAGGTCGTCAATATACGGCTGTAATCTTTGTTAATGAAATCAACACGACTCCTGAAACTTCCCAGACGCCCCCAAAGGTCACATTGTGTCTCATCCCTCTGAAGGAGCACGCCACTGCTGCTGCCGCCGCCGCCGCCGCTCTGCTGAAGTAAAAAGTTTCCGAGCACTAAAACCTGGAGTTATGAGGATTTCACCAAACAGTGACAATCTGGGAAATTGCTGTTTAATGTCTTTTACCGCCCCCCTATCATCGTCTTTAGTGAAGCTTTTATGGATTTGCTCCCACTATCCTCCATCTTTCATTCATTAGTTTTACTGCCGCGTGTCGCTAATTTTATGTTTTCTTAGAGTCGTTTTCACTTTTTTTCTGTGTACTAAACCTCCTCCTTTCATCACTTTTTCTCTTTTATTGCATATTTTCTGGCACTTTTTGTACAACACATATTTCCTCCGAGCAGTTTTGTCATTCCTCTCCTCCTCGCTGTCAATCCCTCCTTTTTTTACGTCCTCTTTCCTACCTTCTCTCCTTCCTTTCCTTCCTGTCAGGACTCGTTCCAAATTATAAGAAGAGAAATGACAATTTAGTGCCGTTGATATTCTTCCCTCGCAGTTCCAGCTGTCAGTTTAACGAAAAAATGCTCACGCTTACTCCGGAGCTCATTTCAGATTCACATCATGATGTCTACCAGAGACCGCGCCGAGTTTCAGAGCAACATAACCAAGACCCAGCCGACACGCTGAGCGGGAACCCGGAGCCGAGGGAGGCTGCGGCGTCACAGCGAGAGACCGAATCCATCACGGAGCGAGACGAGCGCGGCAGCCCCGCCACGGAAAAGCAAATATTTCATCTGACGCGCTGCCACACAGCCGAGCGAGGCAACTGTTGGACGATTAATAAAAATCACGGGCGTCAGAAAAAAGAATAACGTGATGGCTGATCAGCTGAGGGTCCCGCCTCTTACACCAAACCCTCCCCAAATTAATCGCCACTCGTAAACCAGCGCCAATTCCATGTCATCATCCGCCCACTGATTTTAATTTGAGGAAAACAGCTTTCACCATCTTATCGGAGTTAATGTATTACTCGGTCCCATGTGGCAGGGACTGAGCCACCCTCGCTACGCCGCCGCCGCCGCCCCCTACATCCTCTCTGCCTGTGTCTTAAGAGGATTAGTCGACTCTATATATAAAGCACATTATCTTGTCTTTTGTTGCCGGCTGAGTAAGTGTTATAGATTCTGCGGCAGAGAGAGAGCCGCCGTCCAGATTAACCGGGCCGCGGATTTGTTGTGGTGGTGGTTTTCGCAGCTCGCCGGTGTTCCAGCTGGTGGGATGTGATCTGTGGAGTTGGTAGGTCGCGGGGCAGCGGCTGGAGGACGAGCGGGGCTGCAGGAAATGGATGTTAAATCACTCTAATGTGCTCAGAGGAGGAGGAGGAGGAAGCTGCGGAGAAGTTGGACTCATGTATCAGGATGATGTCAGCCATTAACTAAAGATAAGACAGCGGCCCTCGGATGATGGATGCAGATCGACTCCTGATGATTTATTACATGTTTGTGATAGATTTCATTAACGGGAACATCTTGACCTGAATTAATTACAGTTTCTGTGCAATGTTGATGTGTTACCCCGATCCCTCAAAGTCGGGATGGCTGTAGAAATGAGGATAAAAAACAGATTTATCAAAACAGGTCAAAGACGACGAATAAAACGTTTAAATTCAATGTATACATTTTTGTTTTATGAAGCAGTTATGTCAGGACTCTTCTCCTACAGAGCCACGCTGTTGTCAGAATGAGGTTCAGGATCATATGAAGGTCGTCCCTGAAAAAGTCTTTGTCTGGATGGACGCAGATGTTCCTCCTAAACCTGGAGATGTTGTTTAAAACTGAGGATGCAGTATCTATGATTTCTAATTCTTCGTTGAGAGATTGTTAGATTTCAATTCAGCAAGACCTCAGGACAGTTCAGGGACAAGTGATATTAAGCCCATGCGGTGACTCCAACTACAGAGTCCTGATGCGCCTAAACCTGGAGATACTGTTCAGCATTAAAGGGATATTCCGGCATAAAATGTTGTCGACCGCTTGCTTCTCTAGTTATACTGACTTTAGTAACGACCGCACGATAGCAATACACAGCGGTCTGAGGAGCCATAAACAAACCTCGACCAAAACACCACTCTATAGCCACAAATAATGCTCAGAACAGCACCTAACTTCATCAACAGGACATACAGGGTCACAGCCATAGTACTAGACACCAAACATCTTTTTAACTTTGACTCATTTCTTTAGCAAAGAGACTAAACACAACTCACCTACTCTCTTCCAGCAGCTGTTTGTTTGTACGGAGACCTCTGGGCAAGTTCATTAAGGACTACAGCGGGGTGACGCAGCTCAAGGAAGAACATTTATGATGGGAATATTTATCTATCCTGCGGTCGTTACTAAAGTTGGTATAACTAGAGAAGCAAGCGGCAACATTCATTTCTCGAGGGGGTGTTTAACTCTGTGTTACGGTGTGTTTGACCCTAACTTAAATTTACGCCGGAATATCCCTTTAATGGAACCTTTGCAGATGAGGAAGATACCCATGACATGGACTCTTATGGTTCCCATACCAACAGGGACGCTGGCTTTAGACTGCATATTAACATCAAGCTGAGTGGTCCGCAGGGTCCATGGTTTCACATTTGTGGAGTTCTTAGCGGGTCTGAAGATCATGGCTATAAATTTCTGGTTTTGGTCTTTGTCTGTTACAAAGATTTTTCTAGATCTTGTGATGATTGAATTGGATTGCGTTTACCGTGTTCATTTTGACCTCGCACAGGGACTTCCACTTCAAACGTGACGAGTCGTTTTGCATTTGTTGATATTTGGTCTGTTGCTGGGAAATAAACACTGCAACGTCAGGTGGTTATGTAGATTTTAACGGTCCTGCTCACCCTGTCTAGATTCCAACTTGCATCATATTAATAAACCCTCATTTTAAAAGCATAAAAAAACTAAAAATACTCTGAACAAAACCAACCATTGAAGGCGGTGATGGTTTTTTGATGGTCATGGTTTTGTCAGTAGAGGGCTAAAGTTTCAAAAACAACCTCTCTCCTTTTTTAGAGTCCTTGGTCGCCCCCCCTCCCCTCCTGTTTGTACTCTCCCTCTCCTGCTGAGTAACCGTGTCCCACAGCAGTCTCAACCCTTCACCCACTCTCCCTCTGTCGATCCAAAATGGCGGCCGCATTACCTCACCTCCCATGCGACCGCCAGCTCACAAGCGTCTGTTTCCTACAGGTGCTCAGATGGTGCGTCAGAGCCTGGATGAAGTGGAGGCGGGTGGGGGGGGGGGGTTCGGTCCTCTAGTGTAGCTGCTTTTTATTGAGCACCTTTGGCGGCTGTAAACCCCCCCGCAGTAAGGGGATTATTCAGTGTTTGGCCGACACATGGTGATCTCAGCACCTCCTGATTGGATTGCAGTAATCCCTTTACACAGCCACAAAACCCTATTACTCTGGCATTAGGGGGGGGGGCATCTGATGGAGGACATGTGTGCGTCTCTGAAGTGTGAATGATCGCAGGGCATGTGTGTGTTTGATTCTTGAGCACATATATGACCGAGAAGGTGTCTGTTCTTTCAATCTATATGGATATTGTGTGTGTGTGTGTGTGTGTGTGTGTGTGTGTGTGTTTCTCTTGATTGACTCGTACAGAGCAGCGCCCGTATACATATCTGTGTGTTTGCAGCGTGTGGGCGGACTGTGTTTTTGTGTATGTGACCTTTATTTGTGCTGCGAGCTCTATACACGCTTTCTCTATATCTCCGAGTGTGTATTTGTGCGTATTTGTGTGTCTTTGTGTGCGTCTTGTGACGGATTTGGACCTCCTGCTGTTGATAAGCGCCTGTGTGCAGGTGGAGGGTCGCAGGGAGCGGTTTCCTGTTACATCACGGCTGCTTTTAGCCGAGAGAGGCGATACAGGAACGGCGAAGGTGACTGCGTTAAAACCTTGATGTGCGTTTGAGAGACGCTGCCTCCTTACCCCCAATTCTCACCGCATCCGGAACGGCAGCGATTTTCGCCATACGCCAATCCCTGCTGGATCCGTTTGTGGAAATTGACACGTTAACTTGAATGTTTACGATCAACTACGATCAGTGGATACAGCCTTTTGGTAGACGTTTCGGGTGCAGTGGAAATTGGGGGTTAGTCCTTTATGAACCAGGGGTAGTTAGAAACCGGCGGAGAGAGGACCGAGGAGAGAGGAGGGAAATCAGAGCGTACACAAACACGCCCCTTCCTATCAAATACCCCTCTCTGATTGGACGCTACAGCAGCTTGGACTTCACTCAGTACGTTTACATGACACTCTAGAGAAAATGCAATGCAATTGGAATTTGATTTTCTATATCATGTAACCGACGTTGTCAGAGTATGATTGGACAATGCATGTGCACATTCGTCACGTCCATAGACTGTATATAGAATGGACGCCGTCTGCCTCCCCTGGGTGAAGCCACTCTGAGAACGAGGAGTAGCGTGCGTCTCATCTGCAGAAAAAGTAGCGCGTTCATCATGTACGACAAAAACGATGCTCCATCTTCTTGCTCCAAAATGCCCCTCAGCAGTAGTAGACACTTCTGACGTCTGTGCATGTGAACGCACCGAGTGACAGTTGGTTAGGAGGAGCCTTGGAACAAATAAAACGAAGGTTAAACAGTCCTGGTCTAAACGGGTATGTGCAGACGAAAACTCTCATTTTAATCGTCCGGTAACTTCCTGTTTTTGTTGTTTGAAAATCGTCTTCTTCATCTTCCACCGCCGGACGTCTGCGCCGTGCCGCCTTCCATTTTTAACAAACCCCTGCTCATTTTAGCAGAAAGCCATTAGACTTTTTTTTTTTTTGGGAGCTAATTCTGATTAAGATCAGCCCCATTTATAACTGCCACCATAAATCACCGCAGGAGCCATTTAAAGAGCTCATTTGGTTCCCTCATCCATTACCCACAATTGTACCATCCATATTTTGACTGTGAGGGCCGCTGATACTCAGAGCTGCGAAAAACAAAACCACAATCAGATAGTGGAAAACCTGACAACACACATATAGTCCCGTCTGTGGTCTCCATCTCAGTAAACAAAGTCTTCCACCTTTTATAACAACACATGGTTAATTTCTCTGTTTCTCACTTCGTATCTTCTCTGTCTCCCTCTTCAGTCCTACATGGAGGACCACCTGAAGAACAAGGACCGCCTGGAGAAGGAGTGGGAGGCGCTGTGTGCCTATCAGGCAGAGCCCAACGCCTCCACCATCGGCCTGAAGGACGGTAACGCCAAGAAGAACCGCTCCACCGCTGTTGTGGCATGTAAGCGACTTACTCTCCCGACTTTATAAAGTGAGATCCGTCAGCTTTAACGTGGCAGTGATGGAAACTACCTGGTCTCTGTTTGACACCTGAGTAGAGTTGACCAATTATGGTCCATGTGACATGCAATGGCCAATCAGCTTTGGATTAAACCAGATCCATCCCAGTCTGGCAGTCAGCAGCTTCAACTCGAATTAGAGTCTAGATTAGGAGGTTAGTTTTAATCTTATGGAACAATAAATAAAGAATAAATTATTTACCCATACACAAAGTCTGTTTATATAAACTTTACATCATTCGTATTGTTAATTATGTCCGGGGCTGCCTTTGGCTTGACCTTACGGACTTCATCGTATTGTTCCAATTAAATTCAGATATAATGCAGATAAATACTTCAGATCATTACAAATGGGGCCCAGTCAAGGTGAAAGTCAAAAGCACTGGTGCTACTGTAGATGCCAACAGACTACCAGCAAACACAATGTTTGCAGGACTTCTACAACTAGGATAAAGTGACATAGTCCAGGACCCGAGGGAGGACAGTTTAGCGATGGCGCTACAAGAAACACCTATGTTAGCGACACTTGTCTTTCTTTGTTAAAGCGGTTTACCTGTCCAGCAGAAAGGTTAATGGGTTTGTAAGATCCCGAAGTGTCATTGGTGTTGACCCGGCTTCTCAGCTCTTGTCCGGTCTACCTCTGTTTTAAGCGCCCGTTATTCCTCCAGAGTCTCCGGGATTTACTTTGTTTTCTTGCTTGTGTTTTCCGAACTTTCTGGTTGGTTTCCACTGTCCGATGTTGGAGCACACTAACTTTGTTTGATCTCGTGAACATTATTTGAGAACATGGAGCATGCCTCACAACCAATCAGCACTAAGGAGCATTGTCCACCTTACAACCAATCAGGTTAGAGGAGGTGGAGAACGGCTTTGTTTACAGTCAGAAAGAGCGGACCACTCGAAAAATGTTCAAATGTTGACTACACAGACATAAGAGGACACAGTGATATCGTTATATCACCAAATTTTCGTCAATAACTAATAACTATTGACTGATATTAAAAGCTTTTTTGTAAATACACCAGAAATCCTGCCTACCCCACCTTTAAGAGTATAATCCATCCTTTTACAGGGACGAAATCCTCAGGATTAGAGTGCACAGTGCAGCTCTGTGCAGAAGAGCGTGGAGATACTGACAGCTCATCTCCTCAATCACAGCCTGGTTTCTGAAGTATCTTTGCTTAAAACGAGACAGAAAATCGACATGAAAAACAAAATAATCCAGTGAAAAAATCTCCTCCTGCCTCCTAGCTTACTGACCGCCGAGCTTTACTTAACCTCGGCTCTCTATGTAGTCCTCACAGTTACTTTAAAAGACCCTAAATGAACATGTTCAACTCTTCGCAGAACCACGATCCGCTCTTTCACCTCCTGATGTCAGCCTTTCACTCGCCGTGACCTCACTCTCACCACCTCTTGACCACGCTCACCAAACACTCCCAGCCTGGCGTCTATTATCAGAAAGCCGGAGCAGATGCGGCGAGCAGAAGGGTTGTAAATTAGTTTTCTATTAAAGCTCTCCTGCGCCGAGCTCATCAATGATTAAAATTTCTAAGCTTCTGTGGAAATAGCCCGTCTAAAAAAGTGCTGTCCCATTCTCTCCAGCGGGCCCGGGCTTAATGAAATCCAGGTTGTCAGCAGGGGAAAGCAGTTTGTCAGGAATAATTTGTGCGTCCTATTTGAAGCACCACTGGCTGCTCCGGAGAAAAAAATCTCCGAGCTGTTTTGCTGCTATCACCGCCGGCTCCAGAGTTCTGCTCACAAGCGGTAAAAGTACAAAGTGGGATAATTTGTCCCTTCTGGAGATTTCAGCGGACCAGTGATGATGGGGGGGGGGGCAGATTCTCCCTGAACTGAGGAAGACCACATCTGTCACCTTAGACTCTAAAGTACAGGGAAAAACTGGCGAGTTCAGTATTTTCTCTACATGTTTTTGGGTCCATGTGTACGGTAGACGTAAAAGTGCTGCAACATTATCAGTGCGTCCAGAGTGTCAAATACGGCATTTGTATAGAGAGGCTTGTCAATATCAGTTTTAGACATTATTGAAAAGGTTTAATGTATGAAGACCAAACAGAACCTGTTAAATACACTTTCACGTTTCAGTGTGTCAGTATGGGACACCTACAGAGTTTAGGTAGAGTAGGCAGGACTCCGTTAAAGAAGAATGTTTTTTTGGTGTATTTACAAAAAATCTTTGAATATCAGTCAATAGTTATTAGATATTAATAACATTTGGTAATATATCGATATCTCTGTGTTCTCTTATGTCTGTGTCGTCAACATTTGAACATTTTTGAGCGGTCCGCTCATTCTGACTGTAAACAAAGCCGTTCTCCACCTCCTCTAACCTGATTGGTTGTGAGGCAGACGCTGCTCCCCCGTGTCGTTCAGGAGCCCAAACAAAGTTAGCGTGCTACAATATCGGACAGTAGAAACCAACCAGAAAGTTCGGAAAATTGTCTGAATCCTCCTTTGGCCACGACTGCCGACACAAGCAAGAAAACAAAGTAAATACCGGAGACTCTGGAGGAATAACGGGCGCTTAAAACGGAGGTAGACCGGACAAGAGCTAAAAAGCCGGGTCAACATAAACGATGGGGGACGCTTGGGGATCTTGGTGACCCTGTAACCTTTCTGCTGGACAGGTAAACCGCTTTAACTAAGTAAGACAAGTGTCTGTAACAGAAGTGTTTCTTGTCAAACGGACCTGCTGTAGCGTGTTGTAGCGCCATCGCTAAACTGTCCTCCCTCGGGTCCTGGACTATGTCACTTTATCCTCGTTGTAGAAGTCCTGCAAACATTGTGTTTGCTGGTAGTCTGTTGGCATCTACAGTAGCACCAATGCTTTTGACTTTCACCTTGACTGGGCCCCATTTGTAATGATCTGAAGTATTTATCTGCATTATATCTGAATTTAACTGGAACGATACGAGCAGGAGCGTCTGTTTGTGGGCGGGGCTTGAGGGGGGAGGAGGAGCTGAGGGGGAAAACTGGTTGGGAGGGGTAGAGTTTACATTCAAGATTTCTCTTAAAAACTGGAACTTCCTCAGATCCTGACTACCCTACCTTTTAGACATGATTTGCAGCAAAAATGAAATATTTATCTCATAAAAACCCTTAAAAAATTATTTCAACATTAGCTTAATTCTCGCTGCTTGTGGGTGTTACTTTTTACACATCCCAAGAGTTATACCCTTACAGAAGATGACCGAGGTTTGAAATCAGCACCCACTTAGCTTTTCATGTAGCCGCATTAGCATTTGTTTTCACGTTTACATTATCTGCTGTTGGTGGTTCTGATGCTGCTCCTGCAAATCCAGATTAAACTGGTCTTTGTTTATGAAAGAGGATGCTGCAGTTGACCTCAAAACCTTCAAAACTCTCCTCTGTTTCTGGGCGTCTACGATAGCTACAATAAAAAACAGCGACTTTCTTCACAACCAAACAAACTGTTACTGTGAACTCTGATTTGGCGGTTTTTAGCCGATGAAACGAGGCAGCGTTTTTCTGAGTTGAACACAACCCTGCCACACTGGAGGGTTTTAAACTCTTTGGGTCATGGAAACATCCTCTCTTAGCCGCTAACAGGAGTTTAGATCAAGGCTACAGTGAGTTATAGAGTCACAGGCAGCGGGAAGCTCATTATAATGCGTGTCGTACCGTCACGCCGCTCCTGCACCCCAAAGACAAAACGCGCTGAATCTCTGTGTTTGTGTTCCAGATGATCACTCCAGAATCACCTTGAAGGTGGAGAACAGCCAAGGCAACTCTGATTACATCAACGCCAGCCCCATGGTAAGTACCTCCTCTGCATTCTAACGCCACACCGCCGCCGCCGTCGTGCACGCTCCCACACACCCCCCACGGGGCGTCACGGGAACAAGGCAGCCTCCCGTTGTACAATCTAAATTTCGATGCAACGCTTGCTTAGCTTCGGCGGCAGCCCAGCGCTGGTGTGTATGAATATTAATGACGGTTACAGCAAACACCCCGGGCGAGAATTCGCCGAGGGAAGGCGTGGGAAAGGACATGCGCGCGGATCTCGACTCGCTTCTCGTTTGTGAAAACAAAATTGATCCGCGGGGTCTCGGGGAATGATTGTTTCTGACCTTGGGTTATGCTAATTTGACTCGAGTTTGTGTTTACTGTTATGGCGTCTGCAACTTGCTGAGGCCTTTCCTTGGCGCAGCGGAGATTTAAGAAGCAGAGCAGCTCGTAAGAAGGAGAGGGGGGAAAAAAGAGAGGCATGTGCATTCACTAAGTCAGTGTATCAATTTGGAAACCAGTGTTGGAATAGTAGGGTTATGTTTCCCTGGAGGCAGATACAGTGGTATTCCATTAAAAGCAACAGAAACGCTATGCATTTCAAATCCGGGCTTCACACCAAGAAGTGGCTGAGTGTGTGTGACTCATGTGCATGTGTGTGTTTGTTTGTGTGTGCTTGTGTGTGTTTGTGCGACTGACAGAGAGAGAATCAAAGGGATTTAAAACTGTACGAGAACAAAGGAGCAGCAAATACCACGAGCACACAACAACTAAAACAAGCTGCAACACATGTACCCACACACACACACACACACACACACACTCTTCAACATGAATGCTTGAATCTATTCCAATATCTCCTCCCACATATACACACACACACGCTTACATATTAAAGAGTCGATAAATACGAATATAAGGAACACATTGAGGTTATTTAAGGAACCTCCTCCGCTGTTGCTGTTATTCTTCTAATGTTCACATTGATGGAAAGACGACACTGAACAAACAAGGATCGGGGTCTTTCTGTGGCAGACTGTCAACAGCAATAAAGGCGAGATGGATCTTCATGCTCTACTTTTGTATGTTCACGCTTGAACCAGAAATACGTCTGGAAAGCGAGTTAAAGGGATATTCCGGCGTAAAAGGGAATCAGGGCGGCAGAAGCTCAGGAGGTAGAGCGGTCGCCCAATAGCCAGAAGGTTGGCAGTTCGATTCCCCCCCTATCCTGAGTCTGTCCGTTGTATCCCTGGGCAAGACACTTAACCCACCTTGATCCCAGTGTGTGTCCTCCACTGGTGGATGATTGTGAGTGTTGTGTGGTAGTGGTCGGAGAGGCCGTAGGCGCAAACTGGCAGCCATGTTTCAGTCAGTCTGTCCCAGGGCAGCTTTGACTACTAAGGTAGTTTACCACCACCAAGGTGTGACTGTGTGAGCGAATGAATGATGTATCCAATGTAAAGAGCTTTGAGGGTCTATATTATAGTTATTAGATATTATATTATTATTTTTTATTTTTATTTATTTTATTATTATTTATTTATTTTATTTATTTTTATTTACTTTATTTATTTGTTATTATTTATTATATTATTATTATTTATTTATTTATTATTATTATTATTATTATTATTATTATTATTATTATTATATTATTATAGTCTTATTATTATAGGGTCTACATTTATGATCATCTCTTCAAGGAAATGCAATCAGACCGTGACGCTAAGGCAGAAGAACCACTGCGTCTGCAAAGAAAAAAAGATTGATATGATTAATGTTCTTCCTTGAGCTGTGAAACTCCACAGCAGTCCGTAATGGACTGGCCTGAGGTCTCGCTTTAAATAAGCGGCTGCTAGAAGAGAGTAGGTGAGTTGTGTTTCGTCTCTTTGCTAAAGAAATGAGTCAAAGTTAAAAAGATGTTTGGTGTCTAGTACTATGGCTGTGACCCTATATGTCCTGTTGATGAAGTTAGGTGCTGTTCTGAGCATTATTTGTGGCTATAGAGTGGCGTTTTGGTTGAGGTTTGTTTATGGCTCTTTAGACCGCTGTGTATTACTATCGTGCGGTCGTTACTAAAGTTGGAACAACTAGAGAAGTAAGCGGTCGGCAACATTCATCTCTCGAGGGGGTGTCTAACTCTGTGTTACAGTGTGTTTGACCCTAAATTAATTTTACACCAGAATATCCCTTTAATAGTGCGACAGAGCTTGACAGCTGTAAGAGCAGCCAGCAGGGGAGTATAGAAAGAGCTACACATTTGCATAAAATGGCACATTGCTTAAGTCTTCATGCAGCTACAAATTAAGACAAAAACTGTATCTTCTATATCAGTTTGATAAATCAACAGTCTATCCCTTTGAGAGGGTCTACACGAGTTTCAACCCTCTGTTAGTTTCTGAGAGTTGTTTTTCTGCAGATTATAAAAATGTGGGATTTCTAGTTTTCCGCACTTATTAAAAAAAGTCTCACGTTCACAGGTGCAGCTTTGGCTCAGCGAGGGACATTTAGGAAGCTTTTAAAACAGTACAGCTGTGTGAGAGCGACATTTTTAAAGGAATCAACGGTTCAACAGTTGTCATATAATCAAGCAGATGTCGTTTCCTAGCTGAAGTAAGGGCAGAATGAGGAGCTAAATTACATAATTAAAGCCGTACGAAATGTTACATGCTCACTTTCACATTAAATATTAGTTTGGAAATCTCCCGCTGAGATTTATTTGGCACCAGCAGCTGGAGTTTGAAGCAAACTGAAAGCAGTCTCAGATGATGATTGCCGGTTTTATGGGCTGAGGTCATTACCCTCGTGTCTAAATCCAAATGTGGAGGATCTCCTCACTGGTCCAAGTCAACAGGGTCACACTCAAAACCAAAAACACCGGTGATCCCGTCTGAAATTAAGTCCACAGTCCAAGCAACACAAGAAGCGGACAGTTTGATGTTGGTAACCAGAGGCTCACTCAGGGGCTTCACAATTTAAAGGGGCATCTAAAGACTCTGAGTGAAGCATTCTTCAAACAGAAACTTTCTATTAAAACTCAGCAAATAACCAGGTAAAAATACCAATGAAGAAATTTGTTTGCATTCTGTCTACTTAAAAAGAAACCCAAGGGTACTCTGTTTACATTTAAATTCACTGAAAGGGGCCACCAGGGAACAATCGCTTTACATTAGAAGAAGCTACAAGAGGACACTTTGTTTACTTTTTATTTGCTAGAAAGTAACCACAGGGTACTCTGCTTACATATTATGCAGTAAAAACAACCAGAGAGCACTTCATTTACATTTTCTTTGCTTGAAAAACAACAAGAGGGCAGTTTGTTTGACTTTATTCCCCTAAAACAGCAACAAAAATACGTTTTGTATACATATTTTTCACGAAATAAGCAACCAGACGGCACTGTGTCTACATTTTATCTCCTTAGTCTAGAGTTTATTTATAAAAAAGAGTAACCAGAAGGCACTTTGCTTCCATTTTTTCTATAAAAAGAAACAAGGGTGCGTTTTGTTTACATTTGAGTCAAAAAAGAGCAACCAGAGGGTCCCTTTATGTTAATCACTTAAGAGAGCAACCAGAGGGCACTTTGTTTATATTTTCAACACTGGAATATGACAACAAGAGGACACTTTGTTTACCTTTTATCCAATAAAAAATTAACACAAGGGCACTAAGTCTACACTTTATGCACTAAGAGATCAACCAGAGGGCACTTTGTTTACATTTATTTACTGAAAGATCAACCGGAGGGCACTTTGTTTACATTTATTTACTAAAAGAGCAACCGGAGAGCACTTTGTTTACTTCTAATTCCAAGAAGAGCATCTTTCAGGGTTCTATACCCTGTGATTCCTACTGCAGATCAACAGACAGGTTTATTTTATCTTGATTTACCATCTTCGATAAATGCACTTTATCAGACATGAGTGCACAGGGGGGCGTGCAGTTGTCCCCTTGCCCCCCTCTAGGTACACCACTGTTGCCAACATGTTAAATTCACTGTTCAGAGCTTGCATACTTGTCAGGATGGATGTTTGAATATTTCAGATGACGTTGGTCTTAAATTTGTCTGTAGGGCTGGTTTTTAAAGTTGTCATTTTATTTAAAAATATCAAACTTGTAAGAAATGCCCCGAAGTCCCACATGCATACATAATCAGATGCAGAAACTTACTCACAACAAACACAATCAATCACTCAGTGTCTCCTTCAGGACACACACAGAAAGTCCAAAACAAACCCAATACTCTCCTCAAACACTCGGCCCAACACACACACTTCCTAAGACATAATCAATCAGTCAGGTACCCATCAATCACACACACACACACACCGTCAAACAAACACTCCTGCTCATTGAGGTGCACGTCATGTGCAGATAGCAGTTTAAATCAGCCTCTCTGCTTTTATTGACAGCTCAATTGACTTTGTTTGACTTAAAAGAGTCACACTGAGGAAAATGGAAAAGACTGCAAATCATGTGTTCCTCTTTTTTTAACTTTACAGCAGCACAACACTGAGAAAAAAAACACCTAAATGAAACTTAAAGTAAGATAAACTTTCCAACATCCAAAAGGAGACAGAAAAAGACAAACAAATAAGTCAGCAAATTAAACAGCAGGGAGACGCAGGCAGCTCCTGTGTTTGCACCGTTAAATGATTGTTTTTGTCAATGGAGTCTGGCGGCTTTGAAGACGACAATGTCTCAGCAGTTTTCTGGTTGAAAAAGTAATTTTATCTCAACAAAGACAGCACAGTTAATAGATAGAGGAGAAGAAGACAATCTGTGTTTTTAACCATAGCGATAAGAAATAGACAAATAAAGAGACAAAGGAAGAAAGACGCTACAAAAGGGCTTTTGTTGCAAACATGTACAGCTGCAAATCCAATAGAAGTTAAGATGCTTTAAAATGTTAATAACAAAGAAAGTGATGTTTGCAAATCATTTTACTTTTGGTGCAGAGAAGATAAATCCAAAGTGGGAACTGGAAAAGTTGATGGGGCTCCAAATGTTTTCAGTGGGTAAGAAGAAGGGCTGGGTGATAAAACGATTCCCTCAATATCCATATAAAACATGGTCACTATGCTTTTCAATAACTGGCATTCTGCGATGTTTTTGTAGACTATATGAATAGCCAATGAAAAGGGGAGATTCTCCAAGTCCATGCTGTGCTGAACCAATCATGTGCTGACGTAGAACCAAGTAACAAACAACTGCGTCGTAGCACACAGCAGCTACACCCAACCTTATTATTTTGACATGTAGAGCCGACAGCACTGTTGGTGAGAAAAAAGAAAATGAGTGCTACCCACGATAGAAATGACGATGAAGGCTCAACAGAAGACGACATCGTCAACACTGACACAAAAACATCGGTGGTGTGGAGGTATTTTGTTTTTTGAGGTCGGACATGAAAAAACGTCAGAGACACAAAGATATCTTTTATATAGTTATATATATATATATATATATATATATATATTGACTGATATGAAAAAATATATTGTGATAAACTTTTTCCCATATATCACCTAGCCAGTATGAAGTGAAATATGGTCTTCCCTGAGTAAATTGTTGTCTGGATGGCAGCAGATGTTGCTCCTAAACCTGGTGATATTGTTTAAGGATGCAGCATCTATGATTTCCAATTCTTCGTTGAAAGGACAACTGGACTTACTTGGGAAGTTGGTGAAACATCCCAAGTAAGTCCAGTTGTCTTTTCCAAAAGAGTGTTAGATTTTGATTCATTAGACAGTTCACGGACAAGTGATATTAAGCCCATGTGGTGACTCCAACTACAGAGTCCTGTTGCTCCTAAACCTGTAGATATTGTCCAGCACTAATGGAGCCCTCACAGTGCCGCCAATGAGGGCATGTTTTTATTATGGTCTTGACCTTTCTTCAGGTTTCCTTACTTCCTCTGAATCTTTGACTGATACCACATACTGTGGACGATCATCTAGAGATTTGGGGTCACAACCGGAAGTCAAACTACCAACCGCTGAATCGAGGAGTATATCCTTGGTATACCAATATGAGGAGCCCTTCGTGGTTTAGCAGAGCCAGTCTTGATGAGTCAAACACACACGCAGATAATTGTCAAACTGCAGCAACAATCAACCATCAAACGGATCTGAAAGTGTCTCGCACACTTGACTCCTTTGTTCCCCCTGAAGAAAAGACAAAGAGAAAACAACAGGGATAATTACCCTTTCACATCCTCCATCAGGAGGTGTTCTCACGCATTTTAAAGGAGGAGACAGACAGACACACTCATGCCACGGTGTCATTAATGTCAGGGTTTAATTCTGGAGACACTGAGAGATGTCAGGAAGCTGTGTGTGTCCACGGTGATAAAAAAGGAGACAGAGAAGGAGGAGATAAAAACAGACGTCAAGTGTCTGTCTCTCCTTTATTTCGACGCTCATCTCTACTCCACTCTCTCCTCTTTTGACAAGTTTGCTCCCTGTCTGGTTTTATCCAACTTAATTTACTTCTCTGTCTCCGTCTTTCCGGGTCTTTCTCCTTGAGTTTCTGAGACTATTGTCTACCGGCTGAGAGATGTGTTATTCTCTTTAAATGTTCCCTCTAGTTTCAGCATCTTTTGTTGGTTAATAATCAGGGAAATATATAAGTTAGAGCTGTCATGATATCAGATGACTGGAGCCAAAGAATGAGTGGCAGGAAGAGGTACTTTTTAAGACGATCCCCACTTTGGCATTTGCCAGTTTCGTTTCACAGAGGGCTGAGCTGTCAGCTGTCATAGTCTGGTGTTAGGATGTACTGTGAACTGAGCTTGACTTAATAACATGCCTGAACTAACACCCAATTTCCCTCCAGCGACACTAGAAACAGTTCAAATCTAGACTTTCAAATCTAGACTTTCCATCTAAACGGTGCGTAATCCCAACCAGAGAACAGACCACACAGACACTCAGGGGCATCCACGCGCCTTCGGACACACGCTCTAGTGTACACAGGTGTAACCCTCGGGCAAACCAGTGCCGGATATCTCAGAAGCACACTTTTGCCTGCAGCTATTTTCTTGTCGGCCCGGCTGCAGCTGTGAGTGTTTTAATGAGCAAACCGCCCCGGTACCTTGTCACCTTTTCTCCCTCTCAGCTTCTACATTTAAGTTCATTAGAGGTGTATTGTTGTTTGGCATTCAAAAAGGGGAACAAAGGACCATTAAAGATAATTTTGTTCAAGGAAAAGCCCCAGAAATTATCTGCCTTGCCTCTGTAATTGCTTCCAGCTAAATTGGTCTACCCAATTATTACATTTACCGTACAATTTGCATGGTAATAAGCAGGGGTGCCACTCACTTCCTCGCCAGTTCACCTCACAGTCATTCCCTGTCTTTTGCTCTCAACGCCCACATCATGCTTCTATAATTTCCATTAAAGTACGGAGGAAGTCGAGATATTGAAAACTCTCACCTCCTACACCAAGAAGCTCCAGCTGTGACTGGAAGAGGATGAGCAGATGGTGCGTACCTGCAATTTAACACAGACTGAGGATGCAAAATGTCCTCAACCAAAAGAAAGAGGTCCAGGTCGGTGGCGGCAGGAGGTCAGGATTGGTTTTAGCAAACGTACACAGATGAACGCTTAATGTTTCGCTTCTTTTTGTTTTCTTTTTGGCGCTCTGAGGTTTATTAAAACCGTCTGTAGAGCTCTAAATCATCACGATGCTGCTGTCTGCTGGGATGGAGACGCTCGCCTTTTACTCCACTGGTGTCGAAATCTGTTGTTTCGCTGTCTGAGAGTTGAACTTGTAAAATATTCGAGCAGCAACATCCAGTATTAAGAACTGAAGCTGATGCAGAGGTGTTAAAAACTGCAGTTCCGCAAAGTGCCCACTAGAGGCTGTCTGCAGGAGCAACGAAAACCACATAAACACGTGTTCAAAAAAGCAAATTTTCACAGTAAAAAACACATTTTTTTTAGGATTGTATTTGTTTTGAAGATATTAAGGTTCTAAAACTTGGGACTTGGAGGCTCAGCTGATCTGTAGATATTTTCCTAGGACGCCTCTGGTAGGTCAGCTGATAGTTATGTTGTTGAGGGCTTCATCACCGATAAGGCGACTCCGCTTCACAAACAAATCACCGACACTCTATCCATTTATAATTTATTATCAGGTGTGTATTTTAACCTCCTCATTGTCTTATCGTCACCGTAAAAAAAAAGGTTGTGAGTGGATGTTTATTTTTGAACCCTGCTTTGGATTTGATTCAGATTCTTGTACCTTGCGCTGGTGTGTCTACTTTCTTGACTTGGATAAATCGGTTTGTCTTGGCGAACTTTGATGCCATTTTGGTCTCAGCGTAACAAAAACAGAAACCCTGATTTTCATGGTGAAAAACTGAATGACAGCAAGTGAATGAGAGTTAAATTTTTTGAGTCGTTACAGACGTGAGTTTTGTAAAAACATGAATCTCAGAGTGAAATCTGACGCTCTGACCTTTTGTCCTCCCTCTCTTGGTTTTTTTTCCTCTCCTTCCAGATGGATCATGATCCCAGGAACCCCGCCTACATCGCCACTCAGGGCCCCCTGCCCTCCACCGTGGCCGATTTCTGGCAGGTAAGAAAACACACACACTCACAAACACACACAAACACACACACAAGACTAAAAATCAATACCTTCCCCTCTCTAAAACAAGAGTTAGCCGATTTTTATTAGTACAGCGAGCCACACGGGACACCGGCTTGTTCTATGGATGTCGTTATTAATCTCTCCTTCACTATCATGCTCGCTGCCCAGCTATTGCTATTACACACACACTGACACACACACACACACTCACACACAGAGCGGTCTACAGTGGGACACATTGTTAATTCAGGGGACGACAAACCCTTTTCCCACTGTCCCGAATGTTGAATTGCGTTTGAATCCAGAGCAGGAGATCGATAAGTTATTCTGGCCAGTCAAGGCGGATAAGTGTGTGTCAAGGGGAATAATGGGGAAGCAGAGTGTGTGTGTGTTTGTGTGTGAAGGAAAGGTCTCCTTGTCAAACATGGTCTATCCCAGCTGCTCTCCCAGAGGGGATGGTTACCGAGCAGACTGGAGGCTGAGAAAACGCAGGATCCTCGAGATCCACGACTAAACTGCTGCTACTGCGAATCAACAGAAACCAGCGGAAAAATCCAGAATATCAATTTCAACATTCCCGAAATGTTTTTTTTTAAGGGTGTTTCTGTGCGTTGGTAAACTGCAGTTCCTCGTGTGTCCACTAGAGGATGTCTAAAAAGGCAAATCAAACCCCAGTAGAACTTCCCCAGAAATAATGGATCCGTCTCAGATTGATCGAGTTGAATCCAGGCTTTACCCCGACTCTTTGTTTTGTTGTCGACTTTCCCCCCCATCACTGTTTCAGTCAGGGACTGCAAAGGTTATTACACTTCATTCATCACATTACGCAACGTCTTTACCTATCACGATTCTGCTGAAGCAAAGAACAGAGGGACCATAATGTCAGAGTCGAAAAATTTAATTCATGGAGCGGTCTGACGATGAGGAGCACGACTCTCTAACAAACAGCATGGGGTGCAGTAAACTCCTTCCAGGATAAATAAAGAGATAAACTTTGATTTATAATAAAAGAAAATCGAGTTTGTGGAGGGTCTCCGCAGCACCAGCCGAGTTCAGCTCCAGCTAATTAACACCATCCCTCAAAAAAGTGCACCGTCACATCTCCAGATCCACGAGTCCAATCAGGGAGGCAGAGGAGCTGCAGTAATTCAAACCCCGCTGCAATTAATGATGGTTGAATCTCCGGCAAGGTGTGGCGGCGCTCTGTCTGAACGGCAGGTGCAGCCATCTTGATTATGTAGCGCCATGATGTGGGAGCGGTATTGTTTTATGGCTTCCATTAACGGCTGACTGTTACCTCTGATCAGAGCCGAATGGATCTCCAGAGCCGGCCCACCCCTCCGGCTGTGAGAATATGACTGCCAGCAGGAAAAAATACGACGTCGTGCTGGGTCTGGCTGCAGAATGACCCAGCTGAGGGACGAAAACGCCCCGACAGCAATCACTTTTCATGCCACGAGGCTCGACTCGCTCGCAGTTTCTTTTTAGGAGTTTGAAACACAGTCGTCGTGAAGTCCTGAAGTGTTTGGTGACAGATAAAGATTTCATCATCACCCAAACTCCAAACAGACAGACGTGGGAGATTTGGTGTCTCAGTGGGAATGTTCCCGGTTTAATTAAAGTTACCGAGTGTGTGTTTTGTCTGCAGATGGTTTGGGAGAACGGCTGCGTGGTCATCGTCATGCTGACGCCTTTGGTCGAGAGCGGAGTGAAGCAGTGCTACCACTACTGGCCTGATGAGGGATCGAACCTGTATCACATCTATGAGGTAAGATGACTCAGCATAATTTAGCGAGAGCTTTTAAGGTCTACATGACAATAATGGATTTAATTTTTATTGCCTTTGTGTTTGAGATCCTAGACAGAGAAAGGTGACACTCTCTTGTAGTTAAAGAAGAAGAAATGGGAGGGAGGAGGGGCTTAGAGACATGTTGGAGTTCAGGAGTCTTCTGAGGATCATTGGGCATAAGTAGAATTCTAGCTTTGATCTTAGAATTCAGACTGTAACCTTATTGCATTTTATCTTAGAGTTCTGACTTTGATCTTAGAATTCTGTTACAGTAGAATTTTGACTGTTACCTTGTTGCATTTGATCTTAGAATTCAGACTTTGATTTTAGAACTCTGACTTAGTTCTTAGAATTCTGGTTTTGATCTCAGAATTCTGACTGTCACCCCAGAATTCAGACTGTTAATTTATTGCATTTGATCTTAGAATTCTGGTTTTGATCTCGGGATTCTGACTCTAGTTTTCAAATTCTGGTTTAGACTTTTTAGTTCTTTTTGCTCTAAATGGTCTAACTTCAGATCTAGAATCTTGACTTCAATCCCGGATTACTTGCTTTTATCTCATAAATCTGATTTCAATCTAAATATGCTCTGAATGATCCATAATTGATCATAGTAGTCTGACTTCATTTGAATATTCTGACAATGATTTTTAATTTTGACATAAAAGTCAGAATTTCAGAAAAAAATCGTAATTTGTTATTTTACTGTAGGTGTCGCTTGAGTGTCAAATTTAATAGAATTAAAAAAAAATGCTCTGTCATTTATTTTATTTGGAGTTTTGACATTGATCTTATTATTATAAGATCATGATTATGATATCAGTAAATTCCATTACTGATAATCCTCTTGGATTAGAGTAGAATTCGTACTTTTTCGTTTTTGTTTTTTTTTAGATAAAAGCGAAAATTCTGATTCAAAAGTCGTAATTTTGACTTTTTTTCCCCAGTTTTCCATCTAATACACAGTACAGCACATCTCTGTGGTCCAATCAACTTATGACACAACTTTAAGTACAGACCATCTTGTTATTAAACACAAAGAAAGGTGTTCAATAGTTGAATCAAGGAGTTAACTTTTGCCTCTTTTTCTTAATTTATGTCGTCATAAATGAGACATAATCACTTCATTTTTCTACGGTGTCCCGTCACCCTCCTTCAGGTGAACCTGGTCTCTGAACACATCTGGTGTGATGACTTCCTGGTTCGTAGCTTTTACCTGAAGAACATGCAGACCAACGAGACACGAACCGTCACTCAGTTCCACTTCCTGACCTGGCTCAACCAGACCGTTCCGGAAACCAGCCGGACGCTCCTCGACTTCCGCAGGTAGGGAACTCCTTCAAAAGACACCGACAGTTTCAACCAGGAAAAGACTTTTAGTTTTTCATGCAAGTGCTTTTATTACTGATCACCGAGCGCCATTATCCGTGTCTCTCTCTGATTTCTCTCTGCAAATACTCCAAGTTTTGTGGTCTTGTAGAAAGCTGCTCCGACATGTTTTTCCGTACCGGCCAGGTGGGCTTTGATTTTAAGAGTTTGGTGAAACTCCCTGTCATAGAAGTACACAAAGTACACAAAGGCCTGCTTCTATTGTTGATAGTGAAGCTCAGAGGTTTAAAAAAGCCCTAAGGAAACTTTTGGAAGTCTTCTTTGAAAGAAGCCTTTGGAGGAAAAAACACTTTGATAACAGAGTTATTTTCCAAAGTAGAACATAAGAAGAAACTTCGTCTGATGTTTTCAACAAAAGTCACCAAAGTCTGTTTTTCTCAGAGGAGCCGGTTACTTCACTTTGTCTTTGGTTGAACAAAACCAGAGCCTGTTTGTGGAGAAGTTCACTCTTAGACGCACAAAAATTGAGTGATTGCTGCATTTCAAAGCAAAACGATCAAATATTTTGATCATCATAACTTGGTATTGATCGTAAGTTTTGTCAGTCTCATTCCGTCACTCACTGTTTCACATTCAGGCCCAAAAATACGTTTTTTTTTGTGGTTGTTGAAGCTCCTATTTTTTCCCTCTGTTTTCTGAGTTTCCTCGATAGACGGGTTTCTTGTGTACAAACAAGACTAGGTGAGCGCGCAACCAGGGTGTAAAAGCCTGTTTCGGAGTGAACTGATATCAACGAAGATGCCGTATTGTTTGCAAGTTCTCTCTGACATGATTGCAATAAAATGTCATTTCATTGAAAATTTGCTTTTCTTTCTTTGCATCAAAATCAGAACAATTTCGGTCAATTGACCAGGTTGTGACGTTGTTTTAGATGTTTCTAATATCAGGAGCAGGGTCGTAATGTTTGCCGATTGTTTGTTTTGCCGATTCGTGAAGTTTACAACACAACAGCTCCTTGTCATTTTCTTTCTCGCTTTCTTTCCCCCGTCTGCGATGACGTTGCACAGAAACCCGTCTATAAATCACTCCTCATCCAACAAGACGTCCTAAAGTCCTGTAAAGTCCTGCTTGGATCTGAATCCTGAAAGTTAATTTGAAGGTCACACGACCTGATCTTGGGTCATTTGGCAGGATCGTTGGATGAGTTTTTGGCGTGTTTGAAATTTTAGTTGGTCGACAGCAGAATCTCCCGAAAGCAGAGCCACGAGCCAACCCCCGATGTCAGAGCTTAGGTCCAGATGCTTGATATTAGCGGAGATGGTTCTGTCTGAGGGCTCTGATTGGCTCAAACTAGATTTCAGAGTATGCAGACTTCAAACCTTTCACTTTCCCCCGACTTTTCTCCAGACGGAGTGATATCTGTTTATCCTGGAGTATTTTTCCGCTCGATAACGGTGAAATTCAGGATGCATTGAGTGAACCCTGCAGGAGTGATCCTTTATCTGCGGCGCCTTTATAGCCCCTCCTCCCCCCTGCTCTTTCTGGCTGATATACTGTGGTACCTATGAGGCGGGAGCCGCCCGGCCCCCTTCCTCTGATTCACTGTGGATTTTCTGGAGCGATAGACCCCGACTCGGTTTTATATATAGTTCCGGTGTTGCTGCGCTCCTGGCGCACATCAATTAAGTGAGATATCAAGAGTGAGAGTTTGTGGTCACGGCCATTACGGAAAGGTCTGGTGGGCGTCACCACCCACCATCGGTTAGGAAATATTGCTTTTACTCAGGGGGCGGCGGGGTCAGAGCACAATGAAGAAAGCTCAGAGGGATATTTTTCACTTTTATTACAGAGGATGTGGTACTTTCACGCTAACAACCTGACCTCTTTTTTCGCTCAGGAAGTCGGCGATCTCTCTTCCTTTTACGCTCCTGCCGGCATGTTTTTTATTTTAACCTCACTCACCGCTGACTGACCGAGCCAGAGCACCGCTTACCGATCCTCTGTCATTCCCCACCTCTTTTACCAGCTAACTAGCGGTTGCCAGTGTCATTTTTGTGATGTTGCAGCTAGTAATATAAGCCCAGTTGCATAGTCACAAAAGTGATCATTGGAGACTGTGACTCTGCAACCAAAGGGGGCCTCACGGACCCCACCCCCGAGTCCTTCCTATCCTTACTTTCCTCGTTTTTCCTCCTCCTTTTCTCTCCCTCTCTTTTCATCTCTCTGCTCTCGCTGTGCCCGGTGACCTGAGGTGACCTCTTTGCCTTTTTGCTTGCTCATAGTTTGCTTGACTGCCCGCGGTTTCTCCCCCCCTGCGTCTCTCACCACGCCTCCCCACGTCTCATGGTTGCTTTTGTCTTTCTTACCCCACTCTCTCTCTCTCTCTCTTTCTCTCTTTTTTGGTTTCATCTTGATTTACATGAGAAATCGTCTTGGTAGTCACCGTCTTTAGCTCAGCGGATGCTCTCATACAGCTGTTTTCATGTTCATTAGTTGCATGACCCTGCATCCCAAACTCAGGATCTTCTCGGTGAAACACCTGCACGATTGTTCCTGCACCAGTCTGCCGTAACAATCACGTCCTTCTCTCCACCTCTGGTTTCATTCGCCACTTTAAAAACACGGTTCTGAACGCGCAGTCGTCCCGTTTCCACCCTCTTCCTGCACACGTAGCTGCTGTGGAGTTGGATTGAAAATACAGGACGCGTTTTATTACCAAATTTGAACATCGTGCTCACGGTTCCTCACATCCAGAGTCTGTTTGATGGATTTGTTGTTTACTTCAAGTGTCAAATGAGCCGAAAGTGAGTGATGCGCCCGGCGTGTTGCACTTGACTGTACACAAGAGGAATTATGTATGCTCCGAGATCCAGGCGGCGTCGTTTGCTTGTTCAGAGCCTTCTGACGAGAGATAGAGACGAGATACGGTGAACTTTCTGGATGTTTGAACTGCATTTTTATCGATCTTGTGTATATCTTGTTGGTCTCAGTGTTCTGATTTTGGTTTATTTATATCAATCATGTTTTATTACCATCTTTCTTATTCTCACCTTTTATTACGGTTAAGTTTAAACGTTTTAATCGATCTGTATCATTTCCTATCTTTATCTAAGGCACTCAGGGCTGTTCGCTTGTATAGATGTATTATGTCAGAGGGGTGTTACTTTTTACACCGCTTTCTCTCTGTTTCTCTTTCTCTCTTTCATAAAGGTAAAGCTACAGCCTGGCTCCGCCTCCTTTCCTCTTACGTCTCTGTTTTTCTCTCTTACACCGCTGTACATGTTTTTTTTTTCTGTTTTTATCCTCTTCCTACATTAAAAATGGAGGGATATGCAACCAGCCAAAGCAAGCCTCTAACCTGAGATTTCCACCGCGGCGCCGTACCCCAACTCCTACCGGATCTGTTGATGAGGCGAATTTTGTGGCAGATTACAGACAACAGGAATCGCAAGAACTCACGAGAATTCGCGGATTCACGTGCAATCATGCAATAACAAGTTGTCTTTAGCCACAGAGGCTAACCATCTAAGCAGTAGATTGTGTCCTTCCAGAGGAGGAAATCTACTTCTAGACTTCTAGAATCAGCATCTCCTCATCCATGGTGTCATCAGGGTGAAATGACGTCTAAAAACCTTTCTCTTGTTCGTCTCCGCCTGTTTGCATGGTGTGAAATACGATCCTCCTGAAACACGGAGTGTTTTATTTTGAAAAGCAGCCGGATGTTTTATTTTGTGTCTGTGCCCGACTTCCTTTCCAGCACGGGTTAATCTGTGCTGAATCGGTGGAAATTGACACGGTAACTTGAATGGTTACGATCAACTAGGATCGGTGGATATGGTCTTTTCGTAGCTGTTCTGGATGGGGTGGAAATTGGGGGTAACCCTTGCTCTGCTCTCCACGTTTTGTTTCCAACATCAGTCTCAGATCTTAAATCTCTTTGTCTTTTAATTATTCTCCACCTTGGTGAAGATGGGGGAGTAAGGGGAGGTAGAGCGTACAGCCTTTCATAGACCAAACTGGCTTATTTGTCTGGAAATTTCTATCACCTCATTTCAGCCCTCCATCTTTCTTCAGTTTTCTGAGCGTAAATATTGGGATAAGAGCGCCGTAAGTTTGGTATCTTGGCTGAAACGAGTGATTTTGACCGTAAGACGAGTCATTTTCTAACTGACTTACTCAGAAGTCGACATATTTTTGCAATCAGAGTGCCCCCTGTTTGTCATTTAAAGACTACAGCGCCCTCTTCATAGTGTCCAGCCTTCGGACTAGTCTTTCAGGATGAGCCGTGTTAGCCTGGATCTTGTCTTAACCCCTCACTTTGTTTCCCACCTCTCTTTTTATCTCTCTTCATCCGTCCTTTTTTTGTTTTTCTGTCATCCTCTTTGTCTCTTAATCTTTAACAAACCTAAACCTCTCCTACGGGGCTTTTCCTCACAGTCCTACACCACTCCGTAGCCCCCCCTCTTAGCTGACTCCCACGACCCCCCGCACCCACCCCTGCCTGTCGGTGAATCTCTACCGTCTGTTTCCATGGTAACATCACTCATAATTGTCTGCAGTGAGCTCTGACTTTCCCATTTTGGTGGGATGGAGGCTGGAAATGGAAATGACAGCAGGGGGGGGTTTGGTTTTTGGCTGCTTGTTTGTTCATCTCAGGAAACCCCCCAAAAAGGTGCATTTTGGTTAATCTAGCTTGTTTGTTTCAGGCGGCTCTTTTATTTGGGATCTGGGTTCTTCAACCCTCCAGTGTAGGAACTCTGATGTATAAAAATGAGCCAAAAATTCACATCTCATATCTCATCTTAATGTTGTAGCTACAGTTTAGCTGAGGGGAGCTGTAATGACTCTGCAGAAAGTCCATTAGAATAAAACTAAACTTCTCATAACATCTTTATAGCAGAGCTGCTGAGCGTCACGCTTTTAGTGTGACAGTCACGCAATTTGACTCATTCTCACTCCACACGCCACACTTGACATTTCTCATACTTACTTTTTTTCCCCATTCAGAACTCTGTATTTATTTATTTTCATAATAATAAACTTGGCTTGCTGTAGTTTGAGTAACTCTGATTGACTGACCGAGATAACCACTCCATCAGTCCTTTGTGCCTAATGCTGCGTTCGAGTTTCCTCAGAAGTCAGATGTCGGAGCTGAAAATGACGCTACACCCAACGTTCTCAACGTTTCAGTTAGCAAAATCAAAGGTGGAAACAAGATGGCTACGCCTTATATTCCGACAAGGCTTGTGCTAAAATAACTTTCGTAGATGTAGCCATCTTGCTTTTTTCTGACTTGGTAACTGAAACGTTTTTTGTTTTTTTTGGCGTCTCTATCTTTCACACACACCAGCACTGACATTTAAAACCCACTCGACGTCATGCAATATTGACAATAAATGTATTTTGTCAAAATTCTTGTTACAATTTTCATTTCTAATTTCTGGTTAATTAAGATGAGCATTAGTGAGAGCAGTTGGCATGAAGGTGAGGACATCAGTCTCAAGGTATAAATTGCCGCCAACGCTTGAGTCTCACTCTTGGCATTTTCTAAAACTCGACAGCCCTGTTTATAGTTTCTAAAATGTTTATAGTGAGTTTACCGCCTTCACTGCACCGGCCACTAGGGGGAGCTCTAGAAATCATGGCCTCATTTGGGATTTTAACCCCGCTATCTATTCCTTTTACTGTTGTTGTGGTCACTTCTTGTCCTGTTAAGACTTCCATCATCATTGTTGGCAAAGACGTTTTCAGAAGTCCCACCCCTTCTTGATTCTGATTGGTTGGTGAAACCCAGAAATTGAACAGCTTTAAATGTCAGTAGACACGGCTCCTAACGCTGGAGAAGGTTCTTGAAAGGTCCCCTAACAGGACTGAACATCAGGCTGGGCGATATGAGAAAAAGTTTATCACGATATATTTTTTCATATCAGTCGATATCGAAAAATATCACAATATAAAAAAAAATACTTGTCAATCTTAAATGTTCCCTGTTTGATGTTTTGTTGTAAGGCATTGTGCCAGAAGCGAAATGAATGATCGGCTGTTTCGGCCTCCGACCTCAAAAAACCAAAGTACCTCCACACCACCGACGTTTTCGTGTCGATGTCATCATCTGTTGAGCCTTCATGGTCGTTTCTGTCGGGGGTAGCACTCATTTTCTTTGTTTCTCACCAACAGTGCTGTCGGCTTCACCTGTTAAAGTGCTTTGGTTGGGTGTAGCTGCTGTCTGCTATGATGTAGTTGTTTGCTACTTGGCTACTTGCTCCCCTTTTCATTGGGTATTCGTATATTCTACCTAAAAATGGCAGAATGCAGACTACTAGAAAGCATATTGATGATGTTTTATATTGATATTGAGGGAAATCAATTTTTGATATATCATCATCGTTTTATCGCCCAGCCCGAACTGAACATAAAGAGGTTCGGTATCAGCACCTCCTCAGATTCTTTCCTTGACTCTGTGATGCATTATGAATCTCTCTCTCTCTCTCTCTCTCTCTCTCTCTCTCTCTCTCACACACACACACACAGATGCCTTTACATATTAGGCTCCTGCTGAATATTGTTATTTGGAGTTATCACCATGAGACAGAATCAGAGATGAAATCCTGCTGCGATCAAAGTCACGCCTCTCTGCGCCGCTCTCTCTGAGAGGAGTGGGATGTTTTCCACCCGCTGACGTGAATTCAGATGAACAAGGTGTGAATTTTTTACCGGTTTCTTAAAAAACAGGTTTCAGACGAGCTCTTTGAGCCGCTCTCTTAAACATGTATGTAAGCAGAAGCAGATCCCAGTGCTAAACACTCGTCTGCTCTGAGATATTAGGAGATGGTGAAGCAGCAGGATGGTTTCAATATTTAAAAATCATGTGATCATCTTTGTACCGAGTTTGTTAAAGGTTTGGCGCCGAGCAGCTACAGAATAAGGTTATAATTGGACATGAGCACTCATGAGAGCTGCTGTTGTTTGTTTCCAGGCAGTGAAAGTTTCCTCTGCTGACATTTGACCAAAATATGATCAGCCACAGGGACTCTTTTGATCATTTTTACCTCATTAATCAGGAAGAAGGTGCTCCTCTTTTTAAGAAAATGCAGTTTTATCTTTTAAAGTTGGAAATAATCAATTTTAATGAGTCGAGGCTTGAAGAGAAAAGACTGAAAAAGCAACAGGAGACAGATTTATGGGAATCTTTCTGCGGGGAAACATTTACACCCTGAGTTTTAGTTTTATTGTCGTCTAAAAATGTTTTCTTTTCATCATTTTTACGATCTTTCCATCTTCGTTTTGTCAAACCTCTCCACAGTCTCTAGTTTTATTTATACTGGTTTGATATTCCACCTGTGGGTAATAAGGACATAACTGATTTCTCTTTTACTTAACCATGCCGGTAATTATTCCTTATCGAGAATAGCTGATGGTTTTTACGTCTTATTTCCATCGCAGTTATGATTATTGTGTTTGTAGCCAAATATGAGATGATTTGAGTCGCCACGTCATCTGCGGCTGTTAATCTGCTGGAGGTTTTAGAGACCCTCATGCTTCCATCTGCTGAGAAGATCTTTATGAAGATCCAGATTTCCTTTTCCAGCAGGACTTTGCACCTGCCGACAGCGCCAGAACTACCACCAAATGGTTTGCCAAGCATGATATGATGATATGACCTGACCTTCATTGGGGCTCTGAGGAGAATTTGTCAAGAGACAGACGAGAAACACCTGGTCCAGTTTTGTAGATGGTCTAGATTCCAGCTATGTAGATGGTTTAGATTCCAGTTATATAGATAATCTTGATTCTAGTTATAGAAAGGTCTAGATTCAAGTTAAAGGGATTTTCTAGATTCCATAAATAGATGGTCTAGATTCCAGTTGTATAGATGGTCTTAATTCCAGTTACATAGATTGCCTAGATTCCAGTTATAGGGATGGTTTAGATTCTAGTTGTATAGATGGTCTAGATTCCAGTTATGGTAATGGTCTAGATTACAGTTAAGTAAATGGTCTAGATTCCAGATATATAGATGTTCTAGATTACAGTTACATAGATGGTCTAGATTCAGTTACATAGAGGACCTAGATTGCAGTTAAATAGATGGTCTAGGTTCCAGTCACAGAGATGGTCTTGATTCCAGCTGTATAGATGGCCTAGACTCCAGAAATATAGATGGTCCAGATTCTGGTTATAGTGGATGGTCTAGATTTCAGTTACCTAGATGGTCTAGATTCCAGTTACATAGATGGTCTAGATTCCAGTTACCTAGATGGTCTAGATTCCAGTCACAGAGATGGTCTTGATTCCAGTTACATAGAGGGTCTAGATCCCAGTTATAAGGATGGTCTGAATTCCATTTGTATAGATGGTCTATATTCCAGTTATATAGACGGTCTAGATGCCACCATGAAAGCTTCAACAGCTCAGTCGCCGCTCCTCACTGATGCAGTGATTCGTAGAAAAAGAGCCTCAGCCAAGTTTTGAATATAAAAATGAATCTCCTTTAAAAAGTTTGACTCTTCTGTGTTTAAATCCTGGAAATGTTTCAATTATTTAAGTCACGGTCTCCTGATTTTCATGAGCTTTAGGGCAAAATCATCCAAATAAAACCAAAGAAAGTCTTAAAATATTTTACCTCACATGCAAAGAATCTAGAGTTTGTCAAAGGTTACCTTTTTGAATAATGGGAAGATTAACGATTTTAAGAAGTACCTGGATATGGAGTATCTATTTGAGTTATTGGTCTCTGATTTTGCTTTGTTGAATTTTGGCGCCCCTCACGGACACCACGTTTTTTTTCTGTAGTATTGGTGCATATCTGTGGTTTTGCATTATTTATGTTTTGGTTTCTTTAAGATTTTTCCAGCAGTGTTTTTGACTTTTCTGAATGTTCAGCACTTATGAGAGTTTTTGGCGCCACTGCAGACGGTTCGCCTTTTCCATGTCTTTAACTTTCATCCAATAAAACTGAACCTTGTCATTCCCGCGCAGACCGTCCCTTGTGTTTTCCTTCTTGAAAAGTTCTGGTACATGATGTCCTCTCTGTGTTTCACTGCTGCAGCCGTGGTTTTATCACTGAGCTTGTTTTTCTGTTTTGTCTTTTCTTGCAGGAAAGTTAACAAGTGCTACCGGGGACGCTCGTGTCCTATCATTGTCCACTGCAGGCAAGTACCGTAATAACCGAACCATCTTTTCTCTCTCTCATTCCTCTGAAGGCTTACATCCAGGGTTATAGACTGTGGTTAGTTCTGACTGAGCTGTGATTTGTGGTTAATGAGCACGCACACGGACCTCTGACTGATACCCACAAACTTCCCGCTCGGGTGATTCGAAGCCGGACTTGGCCGACTCCCTCGTGGTTTCTGTTATCCGGTCCACATTACCGTTTAATTTCTTACAAGTTCCTGTGTCAGTTGTCAGCGTGGAGGAGGACGGCAAACATTTAAAGTGAGAAATTAGCCAGAAAGTTGTGATTTAATTGGACAAAGTGTCCGCGGAGGAGGGGAACTTTTAATTGGAGGCTCTTCAAAGTTTGCAGCGTGTCGGTCAGAGCCGGCGGGCGAGACAGAGAGGGAGAGGAAGGGTAAATAGAAGCAGGAAAGGATGCATTTGTTGCATTAGCGTGTGTGTTATCACATCTGCATACCTCCACCACCTTCAGAGAAAGCTCAGAGCGGGGAGACGTAATTAAATCTGCATTAAATAGAAAAATATGTCGCAGTTTTTCAGTGGGGAAACTCTGCCCTGATTGGATTAGAGACAAAAAATCTCTCCCATAACAGAAAGCTCTTATCTGTCTGCTCACTCCTGCTCTCAGTGATTTATTCTTTAATATGGTGTAATGGCTCTTCCAGGATGATGAAACTCTACATTTCTTGGCTGAATCGCTGCACCAGAGGATGAAACCGTCTTTTATTGAGCGCCATGTCGCCTCCACTTACCTGATACCAGAATTTTCGAACTTCTGAATACAAAACCAAGTCTCTAGCCATCAGTGTTTAAGTCCAAGGTTCTCATTATCTGTGCCCCAGCCCAAGTCAAAGGTCCCATAAGTCTGGTCCTCGTTACTTATGTCCAAGTCCGAGTAAATCTGTGCCTGCAGGGCTTGACACTAACTTTTTTCACAAGGGGCACATGAGCTCCTGAGTTAAAACAAGTAAGGAGCACACAAAGAACTTTAGGGGCACAATGAAAATTGATCAAATAATGTGTGTCTTATTGGTCGACATAAGTAATATTATTTAAAATCAGTTTTAGGTCTTTTGGTCACATGACATGGAAGCTATTGAAGGAAATCAGCCTTTTTTGAGAACATCAACCGGTAATTTGTTGACGGTCCCTTATTCAACACCGACGTTGACAGTCAGGATCCTGAGTACCTGTTTTCAATTTCATGTTGAGTCCCTATTGCCTGGGTCCAAGTACAAGTCTAATTCCCATTCCCAGTGTTTGGGTCAAAGTCTAGTCCCCATTACAGGTATTTGAGTCAAGGTCTAGTCTAGTCTACTCTAGATTCCTAAGTCCCTGATATCTGGATCAAGACACAATTTCCTGCATCCAGGTCCAAGTTGAGTCCCCATTACCTGGGTCAAAGTTTGCGTTGAATCCCCAAAGAAGAATGAGTCAAGACCCCAAGTTTAGTCCTTATTACTTAGAGTGTAGGTCCCATTACCTGGGTCTGAGCTGAGTCCAGTTACCTTTGTCCAAGTCACTGGTGTCAAAGTCTGAGTCCAAGTCTAGACCCTATAACATGCATCCGACTCGTGTCCAAGTCAAAATGGAGTCCGCATTGCATTTGTCTGAGTCCAAGTTGAGTACCCATGACTGGGGTCCAAGTGTGAGCCAAGATCCCAGTTTCTAAGATTCTTTTGGGGGATCGTGTCCTTAATTACTTTGTCTTAGTCGAAGTCAAGCCCCCATAACACGTGTCTAAGTGTAAGTTAAGTCCAGGTATTGTTGGTCGTCTTGCGCCGGTTTTCTTCAGTTTGGTTGAAGTCTCTTCACTCAGAATCTTGCGTGTTCCAACACCCTTCGCTAGTTTCAGCTTCCTCCTCTGGTCTTTGCGTCTCTGCAGTTGACCGGTCTGCCATTCAACCACTGATCCTAAAGTATGAGTGAGCTACACACCTGCATAAAATCCTCACATTGCTGAACGTAACAGAATTCTTCACGCAGGAACACGGCTTAAATCGTTTTCCCTTGAACCTCCAAAAGAGACTTACTCTGCGACACTTGATTTATGATACCGGGCAGTTTTCCTCTAGTTGGACTTACAGTACATCGAATTTATTGTCAGCTGATAAAGTACAACAAACAAGGTGGTAATAGTCGTAATTACTCGACTCAATAATCATATTTAAGGAAATCTCTCTCTCTCGCTCTCTCAGCGTCTTTATTTTTGTTTCCTTCTTTCATTCTTGGTCATTTTTTCGTGTCTCTTTTCTTCACGTCTTTCCTCCTCTCTGCTGTCTCTCATTTTACCGAGAGTGAAAGGAGGCGGCAGACATCTTGACGTGTTTACTCACAGCCCTCAGGCGTCTGCTGACACACACATGCGCGCACATATACGCACATCTACACACATCACCTATCTTTGATCGCCTTGTAATGATCCTGGCAAGGTGCAGCGATACGGAAGATCTAATCAGGATGTAATAACCTGTACACACACGCACACACACACACACACACACACACACACACGGACACACACGGACACACACAAACTGTTTGAGATCACAGTGATAGGAGGATCTGTGTAGGAGGCACTGACACAAACACACACTCAGACACAAACATGTACGCACACCGATGTTGTGACACCGCCGCTCAATCGCTGCTGCAGAGCGTGTAGGAAAACGCCGCTGTGTGATTTTGTGCGAATTTTTGCTGTTAGAAGTAAAATATTCTGAAAGTGAGGGATCATGTCAGCCGGAGAAATCACACGAAAATACTCAAGGACACACACTTGAGTTTGTGACGAACACACCATCATTAAAAACATCATTTTCAACACTTAAACCTACAGAACCAGAATGAACATGAACACACAACGTAAAGCTAACGTAAAAATACACAAATGTGAGATCAGACTTATTAATGTGTGACAAAACCCTTAAATGTGCACATGTAACAACAAATATAGATGTGTAAAGGTGGTTATAGTCTTCCAAATATGTACAAATAAGTTCATGTTAAATTAAGTCCACTTTTAGACGGAAACGGTCTCCATAGAAAACGGAAAAGTGCCGTTTCGTTTTCAGTTTTTATGCTGTGTGGTTGAAAACGCTGTAATGTGCATGCCAGGTCGTAGGTGGCGCGTGTCGGTGTGACCGCGCTCCCATATAGACCAACAACGCTTACATAGAACAACTTCCGTTCTACTTCCTAGAAGCACACAGCGTGAGCCGATGTGAGCCAGGACGTCACAGGTTTGACTGTTTTCAGCGTTTTTGTACTTTAGACGAAAGCGGGACTAGCAGAGCGTTTACAACATTTCCACTCTGGAGGGTTTTTTTTAACTTTGTTACGTTTTCATCTCCTACACGCAGTTGCCGTCTAAACAGACCCCCCTAAACAAAACTAAATTTTTCTGTTTTCTATGGAGACCGTTTCCGTCTAAAAGTGGCCTCAGCATCATATACATACATTCAAATCCATCAACAAATATGAACAAGGATCCACTGATAATTACAAACAAAGAACGAATAACGTGTAAAAATTTCCACAAATCAGTTTTACTAATCAGTTTTAATTTACATATGCATCTGAAGGAAAACAAACGTGAACACGGATCCAAAAATGTGCAAAAACATTGAAAAAATTCCAACATATTTTCACGACAAGATCCACAAATGTGTACGAAGAACCAAAAATGTGTGCATTAATCCATGAATGCATAAACAGATTCAAAATTATCTGACAATGTGTACATACTTGTCCTGGTATGTAATTGAATGAGCATAGATTTACAAATGTGAAGACAACTATACAAACATGAACATCGATCTACAAATGTGTAAATAAATCCACAAATACAAACATAAATACACTAACGCGTAAAAAGATCCTCAACAAATGTAAACTTAGATCCACAAATGTGAACTATTATCTACTAATGTGTACAAAAATCCAAAAATGTGTGAATGCTAGTCCATTCAAGTATTAGCATTTATCCGCAGATGAGTTAAAAGATCCTCAAATGTGGCAACAAATGCGTAAATTGATCCACAAATGTGGATTCCTGGTCTCCCTGATCCTAAAACAGATCCACTAATCCATCTGTAGACCTATTTATAAATCTGCCGTCACAGTTTCGGGCCCGTTTGCACATTATTTTACACATTTGTAAATTTTTCTGCAAGAATTTAAGCTAAAAACACGTCTTAGATAAAACATTTTCCACCCACATGCTTTACAAAGTCTAATTTAATTCTCGTCTTTGTTTATTCACATTTTGATGTTTTTTTAATAGAATATAAGAACATTTATTTCGCGTCCGTCGGACACGTACTGCTGCTGTCCTGTTGTCGTGTAAAAAGCAGATTTTTATTGATGTTTCTTTTAATTCCTGACCAAAAATAAAACCTTTTTCAGTCTTTCTGTTCCATAATTACAGGCTTTGAAGTTGTTTATCCCCTTGAAATAGCATTAGGAGCTCCAACATAGTAAATCTGTTTGACTGCTGCCGAAACGCTGAGCTCTGAGTCTTATTACATCTGTCCACAGAGCAGAAAAACACTCGTTTAAGTTGTATTGTTAAAGCAGCAGTCGTATAAACTTCAGGATAACTCTCTATCTGTCCGCCCTCTGCAGTGACGGGTCAGGAAGATCTGGGACCTACATCCTGATCGACATGGTCCTCAACAAGATGGCGAAAGGTAAGTCTTCCTCTCTTCTTCAATCGTGTGGTGAATAAAGGAGATAAAACTCATTTCTCCCTCCTCCAAAAACAGCGAATCCTCCGCAGTCCAAACGCCGTCGCCATCATTGGGGGTAATTTAGTAAAATTGTGTTGGTGATTTCATCAGAAATGATGAGATTTAATGAGATAATTACAATGATCAGACAGCGAACATGATCATTTCTGTTAACACCAAACAGCTAAATCACTGTCGACACATTTGTTTAATTACCGCTAATTAATATCTGTTTCATTATCTCAGCCCATGATTCCCTCTGTGGCTTCAGACTGCAGGTTTTCTCTCCTCTGTGGCTCCGTTTAATCATTCTCACACCCTTTCAAAATAAAAGCCGAAGAGGAATGACTCCTGAAAAAAAGAGAAGAGAAAAGTTTTTTTACGAGGGCGTTTGTTTGGAACTTTTTCAAACTTTAAATCGAGTAAAAGTGAAACTTTATTTGAAGACTCATTGAACGTTAAACACACGGAGGACATGATAATTACGGTAATTTCAGATGTAATAAATGTAATTATGATATCGTAAACTCAGTGTGGTAATTATGTAGGAAGCTGAATCTTTCATGGAGCAGTGAAAGTTCATGATATAACATCAAATTAAGAGACACTTTGAAAGTTTTGTTGGGTTAGATCCAGTTATTAAGCAGCTTTTTGATTAACACACAGTCATGACGAGGGTTTTTACAGTACGGACACGACGAGTGGTGAACTTTTTTATCTGCATACTCTCGTTATATAAGGTCTGAGCCTCCAGAGTTCAGAGTCTGCTGGGGGTTTAACAACCTACAGTACATAAAGACTATAGACTCTGGAGCAGCAGTGTGTTGGTGAACTACACCAATAAAACTTTCACAAAGTCTTCCTTCTGTGTGAGTTTCTAAACGGTGGAGACTCGTTACTAAATGTTAAGAATTTTAGTCCAAATCATTCGAGTAAAACGATACACACTACAAGGTTTTAAAAACTTTGACGGGTCTTAAAGATGAGACCCGATCCTTTCTTTTTCAGGACACTTAAAAATGTAAATGATGACAGAACAGCTTCACTGTGACTGTCCGCATCAGGCTGGATGAGTTGTTGACTCGTTGGCGGATAAATAGAAATCAAATGAAGAGTTTCTGACAGACTTGTACACACTCAGTATGTTTACATGACACCCGAGAAAAACGAATTATTACCTCATTATGATCAAGACCGGACAACTGAAGTGCAACACCTTTAGTCCAACTATAACTGGAGTTTGAGAACTCCAAGATTGGAATTCGATTTTCTCTACCATGTAACCGGCGTAGTCTTGTTTGATCGGACTGTGCGTGTGCGCCGCAACCCTGAAACAAAAACACCAGAGAAGAGGAGTATCGTGCGTCTCATCAGCAGAAAAAGTAGCGCGTCATTTTCCCCCGGAGAGTCGCAAAATCGCATCGCTCTTGATGTGTATAGCCAGGCGCATCAAGATTCGCCTCCAAATATTTCGTGATTTCGCGTTCTGTATTCGCGTTGGCTCCGGTGTGTAAGGACCTTAACTTGGTCAGAGTTTTGGATCGTCATCTCGTCCCAGAAACTAAACATCTATCCATCAGTTTTTTACGATCAGAGACGTATTGAAGCTCATCATCACCTCGTCTTTATTATAAAGTAAGGGATGTTTACGAACATCTATCATCACAGATTTTCGTCGATGACTTTAATTCTGTATATTTCGTCATTCTTGGACAAACTTCTCTAAAGCCTCATGAACTTTTATATGTGGAGAAATACTTCAAATCATGAACCAAAGAGACTAAATTCTCGTCTTTTTTGAGTTTACATCGTGTAAAATGAGTCCTGTGAGAAGGTTTAAATTCCTCCTCCTCCTCCTCCTCCTCTTCCTCAGTCCATCAGGCTGCCTCTCCCTCCAAACCTCCCCCACCTCGTTCCTCGCCTCTTATTTTGGAGGTTTTTGTCAGTCCTGAGAAGCTGGAGGCCCCCAGGTCTGCAGCCTTCCCCATCTGATCAAAGCCTCCTCCTCCTCCTCCTCCTCTTCCTCTCTCAGTCTCCAAATTATTCCAGTTTTCCTCACCCCTCCTCCTCCTCCTCTCTACTTTCCCACTCCTTTTCTCTGAAGGACTGAATTGTAAATCTCCGTGAGTATTATGGCGGTGTTGCAGGGTTGAGGAGGTATTGCAGCGGTTCTCACGTTTTGTTTCCTCGTCTTATACTTTTCCAAAAGGCTTCCTCTCTCTACGTTACCCCCTCCTCCTCCCCTCCTTACACCTCCTACACATCGCCCTCCTCTTCATCTTAAGACTCGAATGAAACCCATCGAGGGTCGCCGAGCTTTTCAGCGTCCCCGTGTTTCTTTTTCCCAGCCCCAGCTGGTGAGCCGGCCCTCGGCTCCGGCCTTCCCGGTCTTTTACGGCCTCTTCAAGGACCCGTCTTTCTTTTTTTTCCTCCACCCCCTCCTCTCTTCCTCAATCCCACTCTGCGACCTCCACCCTGAAGCCGGGCTCTCGCCGAGGAGGGAAGTTCAAAATGAGGCTAGAGTTTTTTTTTTTTTCCTTTAAAACCGTCCATTTGAGGTTTATCAAACCCCGCACAATAGCCCTCAGCTTGTTAATTCCTCCACCGTGAAAAAAAGAGAAACTACAGCAGCGAGGACTGTGCTGCAGCTTTTCCTGGCTAGAAGGGGGTCCATTGTGTGGCCGAGAGAAAAAAAAATCCCCAAACCTGTGAAAAAGAATAAGAAAACGGTGTGAATGAGCAGCTCTCCCACCATTCAGTCCTCTCCTCATGCAGGCAAGAAAAAGAAGTGTTATTATGTGTCACAACCGAAAAGGAGGAAAGTGAAAACTCACGCTTTTTTGTCTCCTCTGAATTTGGATAAAAGAAAAAGGAGGAAGAGGAGGAGGAGGAAGGAGTGACAGAAAACAAATTAAATGTTTTATTTATTTCTTTTGTTCTTTGCACATTTAATCATTTCCCCCGTCATCCCTCTCCTCCTCTCGTACCTCGTCCTCTGTCGTAATAGGATGTCTTGTTTTCTCCTTGAAGGGCGCTTATAAGGATATTTTATAACAAGGGTTGTTTTTGCATTTTCCTATATCTTAAATGAAAGTTTGAAAGTTTTGGAAACGCTCCAGTAAACGGGTTTAGCCAACCTCTGCAGAAAAAGTTTGGACACGACTTCAAATTTAAAGCTCAACTTGTTGACGCTGAAAAATGTTTAAAATATATAAATGAAGAAGTGATGCCATTGGAAAAAGATGGGACAGGGTCAGTTTCCTTTTCTTCTTCTATTAACAACACGGCACAAATGTATGGGAGCCCAGGAGGCCAGTTTCTCAGCAGCAGGACTCTTCTCCTTCAGAGCCATGCTGTTGTAATCCCTGTGGTCAGAATGAGGTTTGGGATCATATGAAGGTCTGCAGCAGATGTTGCTCCTAAATCTTGATATTGTTCAAAACTATGGATGCAGCATCTATGATTTCCAGTTCTTTGTTGAAAGAGTGTTAGATTTTGATTTATCAGACTTTACCAAACAAGTGATATTAAGCCCATGTGGTGACTCCAACTACAGAGTCCTGATGCTCCCAAACCTGAAGATATTGTTCAGCATTAATGGGAGTAAAACTAATTTAGGGTTAAACACACCGAAACACCGAGTTAGACCCCCCTCCAGAGATGAATGTTGCCGACCGCTTGCTTCTCTAGTTATACCAACTTTAGTAACGACCGCAGGATAGAAATACACAGCGGTCTGAGGAGCCATAAACAAACCTCAACCAAAACGCCACTCTATAGCCACAAATAATGCTCAGAACAGCAACTAACTTCATCAACAGGATATATAAGGTCACAGCCACATCTTATTAGCTTTGCCTAATTTCTTAAGCAAAGGGACTAACTACAACTCACCTACTCTCTTCCAGCAGCTGCTTGTTTGTATCGAGACCTCAGGCCAGTCCATTACGGACTACAGCGGGGTGTCACAGCTCAAGGAGGAACATTTATGATCATTGTATCATGGAAATACAATCAGACCGAGACACTAAGGCAGAAGAACTACTGTGTCTGCAGAGAAAAATGATTAATACGATTATTACTTCAAGGAAATGATAAAGAAATGATCATAAATGTTCTTCCTTGAGCTGCGGCACCCCACTGTAGTCCGTAATGGACTGGCTTGAGGTCTCGCTACAAACAAGCGGCTGCTGGAAGAGAGTAGGTGAGTTGTGTTTAGTCTCTTTGCTAAAGAAATGAGTCAAAGTTAAAAAGATGTTTGGTGTCTAGTACTATGTCTGGGACCCTATATGTCCTGTTGATGAAGTTAGGTGCTGTTCTGAGCATTATTTGTGTCTATAGAGTGGTGTTTTGGTTGAGGTTTGGTCATGGCTCCTCAAACCGCTGCTACTCCAGCCCCCCTAAAATTCATGTTTTTTAATCAAACGTTTTGGTTTTTTTTAATTATGTGTTAAATAGTAAAAGTAGTGTTATTCTAAGAGGATGAAAGTGGCCTGACTTGTTCTCAGTCACACTGAAATCGTCCACCACGGCTTTGAAAAGGTCGTTCTCCGTGTCATTTTAATTACCGGCTCTCACAGAGGTTTGAAAAGCTTCCTGCTCATTAAAAGCTTCAGTCTCGACACGGACGGATCTTCAGCAAATAAAAAGAAATCAATGAACTGTTTGTCAGATAATCTTCTTGGACTGATAAATCTCTGCGCTCGTCTCTTAAAAGGATTATAATCTGTTTTTAATGTCTCACATTGTCTGATAATCTGAGCGGTGTGCGGCTCGAGGTCGTTCAGCAGACTGTCGGCAGCCAAACTGTCCTCAGCTGTGGGGCATCTCGCCAGTCTGGCACGCTGACAGGCTAACTATCGAGAGCACACACACAGACACACTCTTTAACACACTTAGGCATGTCAGAGTCTGGCAGAGCTCAAAGGCTACAGGGCCACTATCAAAGATGGACTCAGAGAAGGCCACCAACAGGCCGGCTAATGATCTCCTCCACAAAGCCGGATGAATCCAACCATGTTCACGTTCATGTTTGTCCCACAGGTGCCAAGGAGATTGATATCGCAGCCACTCTGGAGCACCTGAGGGACCAGAGACCGGGGATGGTCCAGACTAAGGTAACAAACTCCAGTTCAGTTTTCTGTGTAAAGAATGTCTGATTGGTGGATTAGGGGGTCAAACTAAATCCAAACAAATGGATGGGAAACATGGGACATAAATGATGGAAATGGTGAAAATGAACGGAGAGATGAATGGAAAGATATTATGAACAATGTTTTAACGATAGAACAGATGGAGAAAATATAAAAGGGTTAATGAGAAAAAGAATGAATGGATGAAAATGGAGGGTTAGATGGATGAGTCTGACTCATTGTAATGGATAGATGATTGGATGGATGGATGAATCAATGGTTGGAAAATTGAATAACTGGATGGTTGGATTGACAAATTGATTGATGGATGAATGGATGAGGGATGGATAAATGGATTGATGAAAGCATAGATGGAAAATTGGTTGAATGAATAAATAGAAAGATGAAGGATTGAAACATGGAAGCGGGATGTTTAAACTGGTAGATGAATGAATGGATGAGTGATACACGAATTGATAGATAAGGAATGACGAATGAGTGGGTGGATGGATGAATGGATGGATGAATGAAAGAGTGAAAAATTGATAGATAGACGGATGGATGGATGGATGATGAATGGGTGGTGAATGCATGGTAGGATGATGGATGTACTGAAGATAAAATAAATGGATGGATGATAGATCGATATATTATCAAAGAGAAGATGGATGGAGAGATTGATGGAAGTATGGATAGCAAATTGGGTGAATGAAAGAGTGAAACGATGGATGGATGATAAATGGGTAACGAGATGGATCGAGAAAATACAGTTCAATATTTTCTCGTCACTCAAGTTAATTTGCAGTTTTTCGTTTTACTGCTGATGTGAAAGTTTCATAAAAGGAAATGATCTTCATGAACATCTCTCACTTTTTAAAAACTAGCGAGAACAGCGTGTTATTTTTAATTGTTAATAACAGACCCACAGATGAGTCAGAGCTGCTCCTCTCAAACAGCAAAGAGAAAGTGACTTAGTTACTCTCAAAGTTTGACATTTTTAAAGATTTGACTCAAAGTTTAGTCACTGACGGCTGTTGGGGTCAAACCTGTGACCTTCACATCAACATACCGCCTTCTTTTACTTCTAAATCCATCTGCTCTCGTCTGCGCCCCATCCTCAGATCGGCTGGATTAGCAGGTTTTTATTGGGGAGGGGGGGTCTCATTTCTCCTGTCAGGCTACATCAATCGATTTCTGAGCCGGTATTATCGTCAGGTCTGCTGAGATCACTCAGGAATATGTACAGAATTAAAATGGGAGGTAATAATCTGCTCTTAAAGCTGCTTCAAGGGTATCAGAATTTCTGCTGCAGCTTTTTTATTTTTTTGGTTTTATGAAATGAGTGAAAACCCCAGAGTGAGTTTTAATGTGGAAATGGAGTTCCTGCACTCCTAGGTTTTCCACTTTCATACACTTTCTGATTATCTAAAGAGTGCATCATAGAGTTTGAAAGTCAAACACTCACATTTGCAGACTTTAGAGAAATAAAGAAAACTCGGTATGATCCCTCTGAAACACTCTGTCCATTCTCCTGTGTTTTATTTGACTGCTGGGGACACGTTTACACACCCTGAGACCTTTCCCTGAAATGACCGCAGCCTTCACTCGCCTCGCTGTACGCAGGGTAAAGCCGGGTCGGTCTGGAAACTTCAATTACAGGCTGATCTGTGAACATAATTAGAAAGAAAATCCAGGATGTGTGTATAACATCCGCTGATCGATCCGGGCTTTATTAAACCATGCATCCAGAGAGAAGCTGCTGTCGCCGAGCTCTCTGACACATTGATTCCCCGATTGGTCTGCAGTCGGATTTCATCCCTGATTCTGATCCTGTTCAGACGGTTAATCTTCAGCTTCATGTGATGATGTAACGGGCAGAAATGCTCGCCATGTTTAGGTGCTCTAAACATGACTAATTAATGACGTCTGCACACTTCAACATAAAGCTGTTTCTGTTTTAAGTACCAAGATGTTAAGTTCACCGCCAGGCGGTTTGACTGCATTAATTAATATTTACATGAATGATTGATAAGGCTGTTTGTGGATCTCCACTCTGTGCAGGACGAGCGTCCATTAGTGTGCAACTCTAGAAGCTTTTCATTAAACACCGAACAGACAGAGGAGGAGGGTTCGAACACTCGACGGAGCTTTTACTGAAATCTCAATTAAATGCATAAACAGAGAATTCATACACAGACCCTGAACAGATGCGTCTGTTTCACTGACTGGAAACTGAAACCGCTGTCTTTCTCCTCTTTCTTCGTCTCTCTGCAGGATCAGTTTGAGTTTGCGTTGACGGCCGTTGCAGAAGAGGTGAACGCCATCTTGAAAGCTCTTCCACAGTAGGAAGGAGCGCCTCCTTCTGATGGACCCTCTTCTTCTTCTTCTTCTTCTTCTTCTTCCTCTTTTGGTGTCTGAAGTGACGGGAAATTCTTGTTTTCATTTCCTCACATGTTCACTTGTTGTTATCTTAAATTTACCGAATCCTCACTCTTTCCTGTCCTTGTTTTGTCTCCTTTCTCTTATGTCGTATTGTTGCTCCTTAAAAGAACCTGACCGATTGTTTTTGTCCTTTTTCTTCTTTTCCGCACATTTCTGTCCTTGTTTATGTCTTTCACTACTTCCTCCTTTGTTTCCTTTCCTCACCTGTCTCCTCTTTTTCCATTGTGCCAGAAAAACCTTGAACCACTCCTGTTCATAGATAGACCTCTCCTCTATTGTACAGATCCTCGCAGCCTGTTTTCCAAAGTGTCATGTAAACAGATTCCACAGAGTTATAAAGATGTTTCTCTATGTTCTGTTCAGAGTTTATCTATCAGAGTTTATTTGGACTGGTAGACGAGGCTTGACCTTAACAGGGATTGGTTGGAACAGATTTGGGTTTGAGTTCTTTTTTTCCTGTTTTTGTAACGTTGAAAGGATAATGTGACCGATCTCAAGGCGTCTCGTTGGGTCGTTTTTCCACTTTACTCTAAAATTTGACTAAAATGGAAATAAAAGGGAAATAAGGAGTCTTAATCCTCATCTGTGGACCTAGATATGAACCCTTCCCCCAAATGACGTTAAACGTTGGTGTTCGCCAGTCTACCAAAACTTGATGTCCTTGATCAGTCTTTGTCGTGAACGTCTGGATGACGTTTCTCATTGTGTCTGTATCAAACAGTTCATGTGTGTGTCTGATTTTATTGCCATGTTTTATGATATGTTTTAGTACGGTATGCTGGAGTGTCCTCAGCTGGGTCCCAATTCAGGGGTAGAATCTTTCAAAGTACTGAGGTTTCGAAGGATCCGGCCTTCGTAGACTTCACAGACCTCCGAAACTGAGCTGAAATTAGATGGACTGGTCATCATTGCCTTCAATTTCAAGGCATCTGTCATTGAGTCGGCATTAAAAATCAGAGGATATGTTGGGTAAAGTAAAACCGTAATGAAAGAACCTCCACAGCTCACCACTTTGACCCAATCAGACTTGAAATGCGCCCTTCAGAGGATGCGGCCCCTGAGTTTGGACACAGCTGCAGTCTTGGTCAAACCTAAAACAAGTATATTTCTTTACAGTACCTGGTAAAAACACAATCATATGATGCTATTTTTCAAAAACAAGATACTAGACTTGAGCATGAGTTTAACAAACACTGACGTTATTTTTCCATTGTATAAATCTCATCGATCTTGTAGAAGCAATATTTGTTGAACCTGAATCGTTATCTCTCGTGGACGACCGATGTTGTGACTTGTCAGTGAAGTTACACTCATGTCTGCCTTAATAAAAACACAGTAGATGTGTTGATGAATTTGTCCAGCCACGTGGAAACAAGGCTAGGCTGCAGCACTTCATTTTAAAACGTCCTTATTCCAGTAGATTAACCTGTGGACTAAAGGTTTGCTGTGCTGCTTCTTAATGAAAATCCCTCCGATAAACACGGCGCTCTTTAATAACCAAAGGGCAGGAAGTTCCCTCCCGTCCAAGAGTTTGTCAGAGTCTTTGAACAACTTTGACAGAAGTAATCTTGTGCTCTGAAATACTTTCAAAGATTGGGATGAGGCCATTATAAAATGAAGTGTTCCAGAGTGGAACGACTACGATAAAAGAGGATAGTCTTGCTTCTTAATAGCAGTTCTTCTATGTAGCATTAAAGGATTATTTCCACATGTACAGTAGCTGAGTCTGTCTTGCATTTAAAACTAGTTTGCAGAGGCACTTGTTTGCTGGTTTTACCTGAACATCTTCAGACGAATATGAAGTTAAAGTATTTCGTTAAAAGTAATTATCCGAGGTAGCCATCGGTTTCCATTCATTTCTGACATGACATTTCAAAGCCATTAGACATTTATATAACAATCAATGGCTTACAGACCAATCAGAATAAACATTTCAAATATTCTTAATATCATAAAGAAGATTCACTATATCATGCTTCTGCTTATCTTTCTCTCTGATGTTTTCTGCTCTATTAAGATTGACGTGTGTTGGAGGCATAGAGGGTCAAAAATAGAGTCGGCGCATATCTTTAGCTAATCAGCGCATGGAGACGCTCCTGGCACAGAGCAGCGACAGAGCTGAAACGCATCCTGTGTGCAGCTGGAGTTCTAAAACTAAAACTAGGATTCTAGAATTCTAAGATCAAAGCCAGAATTCAAACATCAAAGCCAGAGTGGAATGATTTATCCAGAATTCTAAGATTAAAGTCAGAATCTTGAGATCAGCCTCCATCGCTGTAACCTTGCACTTAAATTCAACAAATTTCACAAAGAACAAACCGGATTTTTCGTGCCATAAGGCGCACTGGATTATAAGGCACATTAAGCAACACAGTCCGGTAAATCAAACTATTTAACTCAGTCGTAACAACAAATATATTATTGTATATGTATATTGTTATATATATATTTTCATAAACATACCTATTGTGTTTTTGAGTAATCCTAAAGCCTCTAAGTCCCGTTTTCTCATGTCTGACCTGATTATTTTGCGGATCTGCTCACTCTGATGACAGATTTTACTCTTGAATCCAAACAAGCAGAAATTCTGAAGATGTTTTTGGTAAACCAGCCCACATGTTGTGCAGAATCGACGTCATTTCACTGCTCTAATTGGCTGACAGTGAATGGACAGTTTAAAAGTCTCTATTGATCAAATAGTAGATGTTTGTTCAATCTATTTTTGAATCACTAATATATGACTTGCGTACACTCTGCTACTCGTGCATGGCTATTTATTGAGCAGATAAGCGTGCTGTACTTTCCTGTGGCCTCGAGGTGATTATAGCAAACTTTCAAGCAAACAAACAAATATCGGTTTAACTTTTCACTTTCTTTCTGAATATATATATATATATTGCACGAGAATCTCCAAGGACCTTAAAAGTGCAAAAGCCAAGGATTATCATCTCTGGACTGTGCAGATAGTGGTTAAAGCAAGTTGAAAGGTGGTGCAGTATCAGTATGATGTAACACTGCAGCAAGCTGGTGTCATGTTGTTGGAATGGACTCCATTTTTCATCATGATATTAAAACACGCTGCAGGAAATGCTCCTTACAACAGCTTCAAGTGGAATCAGATCCTGTTATTTCCGCCTGTTTTTGAGACACTCTGTCGTTCTGAAAATGTGGGGAAAATTAAACTGCATTAAAAATATAAAGTATCCAAATCTAACTGCAGGTCTTAATGAGAGTAAAATCTAATTATGTTATAAGGAGTACTCTTTTTGCAGTGTGTCAACTCCCCAAAGCTGTCTTTTCATCACACACTCCATTCAAATCAATAGATGGCCGGTCTGTCGCATTATCACTGTACATAAAACAAAAAGCATAAAAAACAGAAGATATTTTGTTCTATCGGTGTAAACAACTTGTGAATAAAGTCTCATTGTTGATGCAGTATTGTAATGCAATCCTAACTCCTGAGTTTTGCCTCTTTTTTTTCCTTGCAGTGTCGTGCAGCAAACTTTACGCTCAGGATGCAGTTATATGTGATCATTTGTACCATGTGGGTGGGCGGTGAAACATCTGCTATATGCACCAAACTCCTGGAGGTGGCGTCAGGTTAGGCGGAAACAGATATTTAAACAGTCTCACAGCAAACTCAGGAAGATGACGGTCACAACTTTAAATACAAGAGAAAAATGGATATGGACTCCTTTGTTTGATTTAAAAACTTAAGATGCTAAAGTACGCAGCTGTAAAAATAATGTTAACATCTTCTGGTAGAGTTCTGTTGGTTATTCTACCAGTTCCTGAAAAAGAGAAGGAGCAGAATAATGTAAATTTGACTTTCAAAACCGCAGAAACTGGTCGACTTGTTCTGTTTAAAGAAAAGGTGATGAAAATGTTGTCATTTTAGGGTTTCAAAGATTCGGGAACCATTATTTTACACAGCGTTTTAGTATGAGGGTGGTATATTCCTGAGTCTGTGAGGAGCCGAGAGATTTCTTTGGATTATCTGTGTTCGATAAGAGTCTCTGCAGACACGATGACTCCTCCTCCTCCCTGAAATGTCAGGGTTTTACTGTGAATGATAATCACACACACTCTGCCATTATACTGTCGTCTTTAACAGGTTATTTATCGGAGGCTTTACTGCGCGTATAAAATAATATCCAGTCGTAAAAACACTTTAGTAAAATCACCCAGTGGGGAGCCTCCAGCACCAGCAGACTGCTGTCACTCAGCTGCTGAGCCCTTTAAAGGACACTGGGGGGCTCTTATAAATATTCACATGGTGAGCGATGCTAACAGATGCCGTAGCTCGCCATGATGTGACAGAGCGCACAAATATTCTTTACCTTTCAGATGGCGAGTCGCACAGGTCACGTTAGTAGCGTCTGGTGAACACAGCTCAGTTAAAGGAATATTTCAGCGTAAAGTTAATTTAGGGCCGAACACACTGTAACACTGAGTAAGACAACCCCAAGATAGCAATACATAAACCTCAATAAATAAACCTCAACCACAGCGCCACTCTATAGCCACAAATAATGCTCAGAACAGCACCTAACTTCATCAACAGGACATATAGGGTCACAGCCATAGTACTAGACACCAAACATCTTTTTAACTTTGACTAATTTCACCTACTCTCTTCCAGCAGCCGCTTGTTTGTATCGAGACCTCAGGCCAGTCCATTAGGGACTACAGCGGGGTGCCGCAGCTCAAGGAAGAACATTTATGATCATTACTTTATGGAAATGCAATTAGACCGAGATGCTAAGGTAGAAGAACTACCGTGTCTGCAGAGAAAAATGATTAATATGGTGATTATTACTTCAAGGAAATGATAAAGAAATGATCATAAATGTTCTTCCTTGAGCTGCGAAACTCCAATGTAGTCTGTAATGGACTGGCCCGAGGTCTCGATACAAACAAGCGGCTGCTGGAAGAGAGTAGGTGAAATTAGTCAAAATTAAAAAGATGTTTGGTGTCTAGTACTATGTCTGTGACCCTATATGTCCTGTTGATGAAGTTAGGTGCTGTTCTGAGCATTATTTGTGGTTATAGAGTGACGTTTTGGTTGAGGGCGTGGCTCTCTGTTGCTATCCTGTGGTCGTTACTAAAGTTGGTATAACTAGAGAAGCAAGCGGTTGGCTACATTCATCTCTCGAGAGGATGTCTAACTCAATGTGTGTTTGACCCTAACTTAATTTCACACCAGAATACCCCTTTAATGTACGCTGCTTTATCTCGAATCTTATTGGACAGGATGAAAATGGTCACTTTTGCAGTACTTCAGGGTCTCTGTAAAATCCCTCGATTGTCTCTTTTTTTCTCTCTTGTTTGACACTCCCAGCAGCTCTCGGGTCTGAACTGCAGAGCGCGGCAGTCAGGAGGTTGTTTTACTCGGCAGTGAAGGTGATCGCTGCAGTTTAACTGATTTGAGCTCAATTTACACTGATATTTATAATGCAATTAAACTCACACAACCTGCAGGTTTATTTGCGCGGCGCTGGGCGGGAGTCGAACGATTATCACTTCACCCTGCAGCTCGTGGAGACGTACAGGAATGATTGAAATTAAAAAAAATAAATTCTTTTAATTCGAATCACCTCTCAGATCTTTTCTCATTACTCCCTCGTCCAATTGGATCACTAATGGCGACGCCTGTGACTCTCGGCGCCGCTCGGCCCTCGGCTCCCCCTGCCCGGTTCACCTAATGTGAGGACACTTCTGGCATTTAGTTGATCATTTTCATCGGTGTCGCACGTGCGGCGCCCCCAATATCGCCCACCGTCACTCATCATTAGCACGTTTATAAGCACGCGTCCACCGGCGGGCCTCGCGGGGAATTTAACCATTTGCATAGAAAAATTGCTTTCCTCCATGCGCTGAGAAATGACTGTTTTGCATAATTACAAATGATGTGCGGCTGCTGGACCAGACTGACATGTGCACGTGGGAGAATTAGGGGGAGAATGAGGCTGTGATTGATATGATGTGTGTCGGAGGACATGGAGGACGATCACAGCGAGAAATGATTTGGTTTCATCTGTTTGGAGGAGGGGAGTTTATTTTATTTCTGCTTTGAAGGAAATAAAATGAAGCGTTGTTTCCCCCTCATGTTCTGCACAAAAACGTTCATTTTTTTATGCACGAATAAGTACCCAGCAATATAATTAATAAGCAGCTGCAGGTTCACGCCTCAGAGCAACACGTGAGTATAATTAAAGTCAATGAAGAGCTTCCCCCTCGCTCTCCGTTAAACGACCTCCAACTCTAATTGCTGCTGCATCGACCGAAATCAGTTTTTACTCACATCTTTTTAAAAAAAACGCAGCGGTTCTTCATGTCACATGAAAAGTTAAAGCTCAGTTTGGATTCTGTTTGGTGTTGTGAAGCTCCTCAAAAGTTCCGCAGTTATGCCTAACACTCCAGTCAATCCCCCCGCAGGCTACGACATATATTATAGAGCAGCTGAGTGAAAGGAGTTGAGCAGCACTAATCAGTCCCTGTGAGAGGAGCCGGTATGTCTGCTCAGCATTCACAGGTTTAATGTGGACTCTGATTTACATGCCTCAGTGTTGAGAGTCTGTCTGTTAGAGGCTACAGGAGTTCACAGATGGACACCAGAAAACAACATGGAAGATCTCCGTCGTATCAAATGTCAAAAATTAAAAAAAACTAAAATCACAGTTTAAATGTTTAGAGACAGAGGAGACCAGTTTGTCCAGTTCTGGAAGTAAAACGTTGACCAGTCTTTACTTTTTACAGGATTTCAGCTGCAGGATTTTGCTTCCAACTCGTGACAGTTCAGGGGCCTGTTCTACGAAGCAGGATTACTGCTTAGCGAGGTATCTTCGAGGGTTTCCTGTTCTACGACGCGGGTTCACTTCGTAGCGAGGTTAGCCGTTCCTGATTGAACTCATCGAGTATAAAAGCCCCGCCCACTGACCAATGAGCTCTCTTGAAAAATGGCTTGTCCGTTCTTGGAGGATCCTGTAGACCTCGGTGCTCGCATTGTCCGATGAGCACTCCGGCGCGCGAGAGTTTTCAGGGACCGCACGGACCCACGTACTTCTCCGGATGAACACCTTTATGAAAGGCTCATATGGCCGACATATCACACAAAACATGTAAACACAATAGGAATGAACACATGAATGAATTCATCTTGGAAATGAATTAGACATGTCTGCTGCTTGTTAAAAGCGCATGTTGAACAGAGTTATTTCAGGGTGATAATGGCATCACTGATTTTTTGCGCACTGTACTTCCGAATTGAGACTGTCGGCAATTTCTTTGCATTTCCATGAAGAAATGATCATAAATGTTCTTCCTTGAGCCATAAACAAACCTCAACCAAAATGTCACTCTATAGCCACAAGTAATGCTCAGAACAGGACCTAACGGACTACAGCGGGGTGACGCAGCTCGAGGAAGAACATTTATGATCATTTCTTCATGGAAATACAATCAGACCGAGACGCTAAGGCAGAAGAACTACCGCGTCTGAAGTGCAAAATGATCAATATGATGATTATTACTTCAAGGAAATGATAAAGAAATGATCATAAATGTTCTTCCTTGGGCTGCGTCACCCCGCTGTAGTCCGTAATGGACTGGTCTGAGGTCTCTTCATCTCTCGATGAGGTGTCTAACTCGGTGTGTTTGACCCTAAATTAATTTTACACCGGGATATTCCTTTAACACATGTATAAGCTGTAAAGCTGCTCTACAGGTGTACCAGACTGACGTACTGTTAAGTGAAAATGATTATAGGATTTCCTTTCATCAAATCTGTTGCAGCTTTTAGAGTCGAACGTGCCAGAACAAGTGTTCCCGATCCGTCCGCCAGCTCTCCATTGTCACGGTTTCCTGTGTTTGTTCGAGGACTGAGCTCAGACTTCCACCACCAGGCAGAACTTTCCATCGATGCCATTTCTCGGCCAACTTCCTCCTTTATCTGTCTCGCTCGGGTGGCGCCGGCAGTGGAGGAGAGAAGCGCCGCGCTGAAAACCACGAAGAAGAAGACTGGAGGTGATAACAGAGCGGGAGATAAAAAGAGACAGAGAAAACGCACACACAAGGATGTGTTTGAGAGCTATTAGAGCCTGTCACAGTTGGCTTGTCATGGATCTGGCGCACACACAAACACACAAACACACACAGTGGCGTCACGCAGCACCTTGCACAATCCTAATTCTCACTCGTGTACACACTCTGGATGACATACTCCCCGCTGAGGCAATCTCACACAGACACAAACTGGCTTCCTTCCTATTCAACACTCTCTCTCTCACACACAGACACAGACACACACACACACACTGAGACACATGTCTGCCTGCCATCTCAGGAATCAAAGAGTGCAGCAGCAGGTATTTTCGACGTGCAGACTTGAGCAATTTTCAAAGATAAGAGCTGCGACTGAGTGGCTTCTCCGCCATCTGGGTGGTGTGTGTGTAAGTGTGTGTGTAAGTGTGTGTGAGCGTCGGTGTGTATAAGAGAGTGTGAGAAAGAGAAGCAGACCGCAGACTGAACACTTCTGTCTCTGCAAATGTAATCCAGCATCGACCAGAATGGACACCTGTAAGCAGAGAGTATAATCAACAACTTTTAATGGAGGAGTCTGAGAATTTGGACGACAATGAAAGAGACAGAGTGTTTTTCTCTGCGGCAGGTGTGCGCGGGTTTGAAAGGAGAGTGTGATTTGGCCACAAACTTTAGAGAAAGATGTTAAAAGGAGTGGGAAAACAGGAACTGGCCTCTCCTCTCAAGAGCTTGATGATATGATTACCTAAAAGTTTACATCACAACACAGTTTATTGACTTGTATCATAGCGTAACATATCGTATTTAACTATCATATCGAATTGTATTGTAACTTAATGTAACGTCGTATTGTATCATAATGTATTGTAACCGTAGACTGTATAAACTATGGATAACTTGGTTCCGCCTTCCACCAGTTTATAGATTTGAAGCCGAAAAGCTCTCTCCATTTCCTGAAACCAACATTGCGCAGTAGCGTTGTACACATTCGGCGGGAGAGTCGCTTGAGAGTCGCTGTGATGACGCTCGGCTCAAACAGCGTATCCCCCTGGTGAGCTACACAAACTTCGTACGCCTATAGGCTGTATCAGGTGTCAATCATAGAAAACATGAACCCCCTAAAAACTTTGAAAAATGGAGCTGTACAGAAAAAAGAGGACTTGAACACAAACCAGTCTGACAGTAACTACATGTCAACATCACAACCGGGGGGAGAAACATTTATATTCTGCGTAATAAATTTCTACATTTTGTCCACAGCTCCATAAGGAGGCGGGATTAATGACCTATACTGCAGCCCGTCACCAGAGGATGCTGTTCTGTTCTATATACAGTGAGGAGGCAGACAGTGATCTATATATACCATAAATGTAACGTATTGTATTGGATTATATCATACCATAGACTTTAGCGCTTTGGTCGAGGTTTGTTTATGGCTCCTCAGACCGCTGTGTTTTGCTAGCGTGCGGTCGTTACTAAAGTTGGTATAACTAGAGAAGCAAGCGGTCGGCAACATTCATCTCTCGAGGGGGTGTCTGACTCTATGTTACGGTGTGTTTGACCCTAACTTAATTTAACACCAGAATATCTCTTTAATTCCTCTGTGGAGTACAGTGCTGTTGCACACAGGCACAGGATCAGACAGTTATTGTCAGTTCTGGTATATTGAAACAGCCTCAATAATATTTATCAGGTGGTTTGTTACATGTCTGGTTCTGGATTGATGTTGCAGACCTGGATGGAGGGCGTTGGAGTCATAAACGAGCAAACGGGCAACTTCTTTGGTGAGAAAGATCCATTTTTTCTCTGCAGTAAGATTTCACAGGAGAGGGTCACAGTTCATGTATGTGCAGAATAGAGCGTGCTCATGTACAGAAAGCCTTCAGAGTATCAGGTAGAAAGGCGGTCCAGAGCGCTGAGTTTAATTAGAGAGTAGCAGGGTGGATATTTTAATAACCACCTACCTCATACAACCTTGTACTGCCTGCTTTTGCTTCACTGTGCTTAATTATATTCTTGCCATTACAGCAATTTCAAATTAGCGATAAAAATCTGGCGACAGAATGATGAAACAAAAGAGTGAGAAAGTCTGATAAAAACGACACAGAGAGAGAGAGAGAGAGAGAGAGCGAGGAGTGAGGGTCCAGTCATCAGCATTTCAGATCCACTCCTCCACCAGAAATCCAACCATCCATAATGCATCACATGTCTCCTAGCAACAGCCGGGAACCTAGCAACAGGATCTCGGCAACAGCATCAAACTGCCGCCTCCTTGCCTGACGGCCAATCAGGAAGGAGTTAGTCCGATTTACAGCGGCCAATCGGGATGAGCGAGAGGCCTGTTAGTGAGTAAAGTGGGTGTGTTTCCTCGCACAGCTGATTAGGCGCACACACAAATACACACAGGAGTACACACTCATACACAAACAGGACACATCGTAAAAAGAACAGAAACACAGAAGTACAATTTAACATACACACAACTTTTACTACTTCTGTTTCTTTTCAAATTAGAAATCTAGTTTGTTTTGAATCAACTCAGAAACAAGATGAAATTTAAAAAAGATATTCATTTACCCAACACCTTTAGCGTCCTCTAAAGTTGGGGCATGTTTACGGTGTGTTGCATCACCTCTTTAAGAAAACTATAAATATGAGGAACTGAGGAGACCAGTCTCTGGAGCTGAGACTGAAAAGCTGTCCCAGTCTTTCTGGGTCTCTGTAGTCGTATTTTCTGTGTTTCTTTTGTCGAGTCAGGACTGCAGGCAGACCAGTTCATCAGCAGGACTCTTCTACTACAGAGCCATGCTGTTGTAATCCCTGCGAATGTGGGTCGTCACTACCTCTTGTCTGTCACTTTGGTAATATAAAATCTTAAAATGATGCAGGCATTCATTCAAAAGGCTGATATTAGTCTTGATGTTGGACAGGCATGTAAATATGTAAAATAGCCCTTAAATAATGAGCTGGAAACCTGTTTCAAACTGTAAGGAGTAGAGAGTACCGAGTGTTTGGACGTGTTGGTAGAAAAATAGATGTTCAGGTAAAGTACAGATCCCTGATAAGATTATTGACGACAGTTAAATACCTCATTTTTAGAGTCCATTTCTGCATATTTTTGTCCTGAAACCCAAAAAGTGAGATATTCGTCTGAGTCCCTCTCACAGAGGGTTTAAAAGACTCCTCCGTATCTGTTCTTTCTCTCTGCAATGTTCCAGCGGCTACAGCTGATATCAGCCCTCTCCTCCACACACCCCAGGGCAAGAAAAGAATAAGAAAAAAAAAAAGCTCCATCTTTAACTTTAAATGAGCTGTAATGGCGTCTGGGGGCCTTTCCCCAGATCCAATACGGCCCCGCATCCTGCAGACACACGGGGGCTTTTCAATTCGCAGGGCCAAAGGTGCGAGTATTATCTGGAGATTCATTCTCAGGGCTCAAATGGAAGAATGAAAAGTGAGGCTTAACTCACCTGCCTTTTTGTGAGCTTGATGCAGCTCATTCTCCATTCAGCAGCAGCAATCTTCAAACCAAACCAGGAGGAGGAGGAGGAGGAGGAGGAGGAGGAGAGAGTGCCTTTTAGTCAGATGACTTCCCCATCAGGACAGGCACAGGTGGTTAGTCATGTGATTTACCAATTTGGTTCTAGGTCATAAAAAAAGAGGAAATTTGTTAAATCTCTGAATACTTCGTTTTCGGATAACCATTATTCAGTAATAGTGTTGTCAATGGTAGCATGAATTCTCCAAAGGTGTGGACTCGAGTCATGTCAGACTTCGAACTGCATGTAACAGTTATGTAATACGGAATGTACTCACTGCGGATCCTGTATATTTTCAGAGTAGGAGCTCAACCTGCAGCTGCTTTAATGTCAACTTTCAAACTGTTCTTTCACCACAGTGGAGATTCTGTGATGTCACAAAGTTCCGGAACTCCCTTGAATCACAAAGTTCCGGAACTCCCTTGAAGTTCCGGAACTCCCTTGATGTTGACGTTGATGTTGTTGAGATGGGTTCTCTTTGGCCAGGCTTCCAGAGAGCTGACCAATCAGAAGAAAGTGGGTTTGTCAGGAGGAGGAACTTAAAGAGACAGAAACAAGACTGAAGCAACAGGTGAGAGTATTTGAAGACCAGCCTGAGGTAATCAGGGTTTCATTTGCAATAAATCATATAAAGTTAATATAGAAAATGAAACTAAACAAAGGCTGAAAAATTCGAACCATACCCCCTCTTTAGCTTTAACAGTGTAAGTATTTTAACTTAAACCTAGATCTTTTCTGTGAAACTGTACCACGTATTTTGATGACTGTTGGTGTCAATTTTGATGCCTCCTGTGGACCGGGTGATCTCATGACTGATTTTTCACATACATGTGAAAGCAGTGATTTTAGCCATCAAAGTCTCATTGTCCTTGCTCGTGACTGTCAAACACTCACTGTGAATATTTGTAGTGAAAAAGTTAAGAGAGTCTGTTTTTCCAGCCTGCTGTCAATAATCTAATAGTCTACCACCCGCCCCCTCACAAAGGTTACAGACATCAGAAATTACAGCATCAAAACTGTCAATCTGGGTATCTGAAACAGACAGTGACGCGACCGTTGGTTAACCACAAACTAGCCAATCAGATATCAGCTCCATTGTCTTCCTGCCAAAAGTTACACCATTTCTGATGTAGATGTAATTCGAATTAAGGTTACGCTCATCCCAAAGAGGCTCGGGGCGTAATACCTGAGAATTGTCGGGGGTTTTGACCAATCAGAATCAAGTATTTGCACCAGATGAATAAGATTTCATAGAAGCTGCTGCCATAAGTTATGTTGAGTGTTTACGTGGCTCATACAGTCTAAAATACCACAAAATCACCTGTAAGAGAAAAAAGCCTTGGCTGTCTGTCTGTCTGTGATCTGGACATGCTTTATCCTTGCAAATTTAATTGATAAAAGACGCTCAATTTACCCCCACAGATGTACAAAATGTAATTTTTTCCAGATAATTTCAATGTCTGCAGTCAGTCTGGCTGATTCTCCTCCAGTTTTACACCCAAATCCAGCGTGGGAGGCAGGGCCGAGGAGTGCACATCACATTTTCTGGTTTTTATTTTAAAGCTGACGTGCTGTCAGAAGAAGTGTTGCTTGGTGGCTGGATATGTGCCGAAATGAAGAGCAAACCTGTTAGTGAGTAAACACATTATTTGATGTTTTGTCTGCTCTCATTTTCTCTCACGTCTTCAGTATTTTACAAGTATATCCTCCTCTTCTTCTTAGTCTCCATTCGACGCCTCGGCTCTGCCCTCGGTCCTCGCTTTCACTCCTGTTCCTCTCTGTCTTTATTCAGTTTAGGTTTGATTCAGTTTGCTTTATTGGCGTGAACGTTGGAGGACCAGAGCAGCTGAATCGGATGAATAATAGTCATACAAAATATCCACAACATGAAATAAGTGGCTCTGCATCCCTCTCTCCCTCTTTTGTCACACTCTGTCATATTCGGCTGCCCTCCGCTGTCTCGCTTACACACTTGTAGTCTCGCCGCACACACTCGCAGAGCCTCCCAGCCCTCTCAGGGTTTTTTCTCCATCACTGCTCAGATTAATCAGCAGCTTCCTGCCAGTGTCTGACAGTTTTCCCCTAGTTGGCCGGCCTCCAAATCAGACAGTGTTAGACATCAGCTCACTGTCCTGTCTGACTCTCTCTCTCTCTCTTTCTCGCTCGCTCTGTTTCTTTTACAATCCCATTTTTTCCTGAACTTTCTCAGTATTTTTGCCACCCTACAGGAATGAAAATAGCAGCACCGTTTTTCTGTATGTAACATGAATGACATTCATCAGTTCAGTCTGTGCACATTATCATTATTTTACACACACAGCACTGAAGCAGCAGGAAAACTGTGTACCTAACATTATGGCTGTCAGTCAGTTAATGTTAAAATATCCTGATTAATTCCTGATCTTCATTAGTTTATCACCATTAATCACATTTGTCACATCTCATTAACATTTTGATTCACTGATCGGAGCAGGAGTCCCACGCTGCAGACACAGCGGAGCTCTGTTAGCATGTGTGCAGTTGGACTTTGGTTGGACCTCTGTTAGCTAGAGTGGGAGGCTGGGCTTCTGCTTGGTTACTGGAAAACAAGGCGATCTCAGCATGATCCTCAGCTAGGAATTATTGTGGTTCAACTTTGGCAATTTTATTTCACCAGTGTCCTTGATTTGGGAATGAGCCGAACTCAACTTTTAGATTTACTACTCAGTTAAATGCTGACGGCTACACCAGTCTGCTCTGAAACCATTACTAGAGGTAGGAGACAGCTTCAAGGTTCTTAAACTATCAATTACAGGGTTTCTTTTTAAAGCACTGCCATGCTAAGAAATGTCCAATTAGTGTGAGTATGGTGTGCAGCTATTCTGAGATCATTTTGATAACTCGCTGATGTGCAGCGATCCCTGATTAATGCAACAGAATCACTCAGTGTGTTTACATGCACAGCTTCATCGGACTAAGCTCATCATTTGTTTTTTTCACCGAATCGGACTTCTCTCCTTGTCCGCGTATACATGCAGGTGAGAAAATCGAATTGTTGACGTGAACATGTCCTCCTCCCCAACACTAGGGGGCAGTATGGCTCTTTCAGCGGCGCTGTTTCCGATCGCATACAAACATCAACAACAACAGCAGGTCGGTGTCAGACGTCAGAAGTGTCTACAACTGCTGCTGGGCATTTTGGAGAAACAAGAAGATGGAGCATTGTACAGCGTTGTTTTTGTCAAACATGATGTACGCGCTACTTTTTCTGCAGATGAGATGAACGCTACTCCTCTACTCTGGTGTTTTTGTTTCGGAGTTACGGGGGCGTGGCGCACACGTACATGCATTGTCCGATTATACTCCTACTCCGCTGGTTACATGGTAGAGAAAATCGAATTACAATCGTGTTATCTGGGTGTCTTGATCTGAGTTCTCTGACTCCAATCAGAGTTTTCGTTTTTCTTGAGTGTCATGTAAACGTACTAACTAATGACCTGATTCCTGGTTAACGCAAAAGCATTTCAATCGAGATAATAATAATAATAATAATAATACATTTTATTTGAAGCGCCTTTCACGTCACTCAAGGACACTTTACAGAACATATAAAAACAATAATAAAACACTATTAACAATTAAAATCATTAATCATCAAACAGTTAAAATCAACAAAGCAACATTAAACATGAACAACAGCAAAGGAATAAATAAAGAAATTAATAATACCAATTGAAATTTAATTTAAAAAAGTGGGTTAGGGGTGGTTGGAGGGATAGGCCAGTTTAAACAGGTGTGTTTTGAGTTTGGACTAGGTTGTGGAGGGTTTTGGTGATGATACGGGCAGCGGAGTTGTGGACCAGTTGAAGTTTATGGAGAGACGTGTAAGGGAGACCGAAGAGGAGGGAGTTGCAGTAATCCAGACGGGAGGTGACGAGACTGTGGACGAGGATGGAGGTGGTGTTGGGGGAGAGGGAGGGGCGGAGACGATTGATGTGGCGGAGGTGGAAATAGGCAGTGCGAGTGGTAAGGCTGATGTGGGATTTAAAAGAAAGGGAACTTTCTAGATTACTTTCTAAACAACATTTATTTCTAATTGAGATTCAACAAGGATGTCAAATCACTGAAGTGACTGAACCCCACTGAGTTGTCTCCGTATTCTTGAAAGGGTCAGTGAGGCCACCTGTGGATATCCACCCCTCTGATGTAGCCAAGACACTAGTGGTGAAGGGTCAGGGCTGGAAAACTCATCCTAGACACTGTGACCTGCTGGCTCTCTGACTATCTCATCACCTGTTGTCATGTTTGGGGGTTATCTTAGCTTCTCAAAAGAGCATAAATGTTGATACAAGGCGATGGATTGTTTCAGATTCCCGGGTTTAATGACAGAAACAATCCCTGCAGAGTTGAAGCACAGAGGTTAGTTCAGCAGCTCTACCTGCATGTGTGTCGAGGTTTCCACACTCCTCTCCAGTCCAATTAAGACTCGTTTAGCTGAAAAGCATATTGAACTAACTAGCTGCTTTAGTGACCATGCCCTCCTCCTAATCTCACCATCATTTCGCCAGCCTTCCTCTGTCACTCTCTCGACCGTCTGCCACTGCTTGTCTGTCTGCTGTGAGTCAGCGTGTTGGTGCAGACTCACCTTAATTTGGTCCAGAGGGAACCTGTGTCTGCTGCAGAGTTACAGTCTGTCACAGTCAGACCTGTGGAGCGTTTGGGGGAAACCAGCTGAATGTTAACAAACACACAGAGACAGACCTCCAGGTTTTTGAGCAATATGAGGTAAATATACGAGCAGGGGAAAACACAAGTGACACTGAATACTGACTAAAGAGGGCACTTTACCTGCAGACACACTGATAGTGGGCTTATATGTTGACTCGGACACAAACACACAAACACACACCTTCATGGACGAAAAGAAAAAGTTCTTTTTTCTCTTAGTGGAGCTGTTTTGGGTCTTTTAAACCCAGCTGGATTTTTTGTCCTTGAATCTTTCCTTACAGTCTTCTCAGGGTGATGATTACCAAGTGGGTTGCCTGACTAATAGGTCACCACAGTCTGGCAGCGTCTGCATATTGTTCCATATTTGTCTGTCACCTTTTCTCCTTTCTCATTTCCCAGCAGGGATCCAAATTTCCTCCACAGAATGGATAAAACCCGCTGAAGCATCCACAAGGTCCTTTACCGTGAGGATCTATTATTTCATACCAACACAGGTCCACGGCAGGATCAGGGGGGCTTTTTTAGGCAATGCTATACTGAACGACACTGAATTCAACCAACTGTCTTCAGTTTTTAGAAGTTACATCAAAAAGCCAGAAAAGTCCAATGGCGTAGGTTTTCATCTGTCACTGTTTTTAATTTACCGACACGCCCATATCAGTTAGGATATGCTTACTTCATCAAAATACACAGCAAAGGTGGAAGGAAGTGCCAGTTTTCGGGGGAAATCTTGGATGTAAACACCACTCCCTTTGTGTCGGCAGTCGTGGCCAAAGGAGGATTCGGAAAAATTTCTGTACTTTCTGGATGCTTTCTACTGTCCGATATTGTAGCACGCTAACTTTGTTTGAGCTCATGAATGTTATTCAAGGACGTGGACCGTGCCTCACAACACGGGGGAGCAGCATCCCCCTCACAACCAGTCAGGTTGGGGGAGGCGGAGAATGGCTTTCAGAAAGAGCGGGCCGCTCAAAAAATTTAAAATGTTGACTAAACAGACGTAACAAAACACAGCGATATCATGATATTCCTAAAAGTCATCAATAACTGATATTAAAAGCTGTTTTGTATATAAACCACAAAAAAAGATGCTTCTTTAACAGATTCCTGCGTACCCCACCTTTAAGTTAAGGTAAGTTTAGAGACATACCACCATTTAACGTGGTAAGAAAGTGGACATAAGTCAGAGTCAGTGCCTGAAAATTGGAACAATTTAGTAAAATCACCTCAGTTAGCCATAATGGTAGCTTGACAGGATCCTCTGTCTGTTATACACTTACTAAGTCGCCAACCCTATATAAACAACTTCAAAAAAGAACTATCCCTTTAACGCCCTTTAACCCCTCGCTTTAGTCTTGTTACGATTACAACAACCGCTGACAGTGACGGCTCTATCCTATCTTACACTGAGAAACATTGACGGTGGCGTTCCAGATAGCCATTCTCCACCCCATTATTAATTCATATAATATCACATGTTGGAATGAGGTTCTTCATCCGTCATGTGAGCGTTCACAAAAGATGATATCGAGTTAATATAAAATTCAGCTCATATCAGAGATCCCGCTGAACATGGCACCTTTGATACCTGCAAAGTAACTGTGAAAAATCTCCTCACAGCCCCGCTCTGCTGTGAGAAATGAGGCAATATGTTTCTAAACTGTATCCCAATTCATAATTCAAAATGCTGCGTGATTAACTTTCTTCTCCGGAGCCTTAATGTGATACCAAATTAAATAAGTGCTGGAAGAGAGAGAGAGGGAGAGGGGGAGGCAACGAAATATCAATTTAGAGGCTTAGGGAGAAAGAGTTGGAGTAGACGGCAGAATGAGGCTGTGAGGAGAGGTTATGATAGAGTGGTGGATAAGAGGAGGAAAATAAGGGGGAGGATAAGGCTGGAACACACCTCTTAGTCTTGTGAGGGTGTCTGTTTCTGCATACATGCAAGAGCATGCATGGTGTTGGTGTTTTGGGCCTATGAAGGACTGAGGTGAAGCAGGTGTTCACGAGATAACGATGCAGGTGTCCTCATCTTTTGGCATCCCGGGATTGACCCCAAATGGTGACATGGTCTATAAAAAGCAAACTATATGCTTGGGTTATTTGAGGAATCAAATACATTACTACTAGTAATGTGTGGTACGGATGAGGTCTTACACTCAGAACTGACCACGCCTTCTTTTAGCTGAAAGTGGTCCATCCAGGTATGGTCAAAATGAACAGCAGTCAACAGGAATTCAGGGTTTCTTTCGCAACGTAGTCGTCTAAAACAGAAAACACGATCATTTTCGACTATCAAGAGTTCAGATCTAGAAGTCCTGACATTTTTGATCAGTTGTCGGCGGTGTAGCATTCGAAAAGGTCCAAATTTAAAGGGTCCCATTAGTGTACGTTCAGTCCGTTTATCACACTTAAGCTAATATGTTGCGAAAATCTAGAGTTTCTTTTTCTAACAGTCAAAAGGAGCAGGGTCACAACCAAAGGGTGAAGTAACTGGATGGTTGTACTCATATCATGACCCGTTGATCACTACTGGGAATACATTTCAAATAGTACTTTCACTTCAGGTACCAAAAATAACAGCAGGGGGGGATAAAGAGACAGCTAAAACCCCAACTTTGAAGTTTTAACCCGCCGTTTTAAAACAACATGATGCCATTATTTGTTTTTTTGTTTCCGAAGAAACTGACTTGGCCGAGCTACAGTCTACGCTCCTCCAAGTCCACATTCAGATTGAACATATTATCATAAAGACTTCTAGTAAATATAAGTACCGGTTTGTGTGGAGATCAGACTCCACATTTACACACCATACTGTTCCTGACCTCCCCTCCCTCACCCTTCTCTCTCCTCCCCAGTCATTTACATTTATATTGAATTAGAAGCCGTGGTGGAGAGCGAGTGGAGGCAGCCGAGACTGATTATAATGGGAGATTACGGGCCGACTGCACCACCATTATGTCGTGTAATTACAAAGAGAGAGAGAGAGAGAGAGAGTAAGGGAGAGGAGGATGGGGCCCTTGGACGCCCAGATGTCAGGATCTATTTCATTTAGGGAAATAATGTCTCTCTGCTTTCCCTTCCACCTATTCTACCTGTAAATATTATAGAGAGCCCCGTTCTTGCCCCTTTTACACCCGCCTTTATGGGTCGCGATTTATTGGAGACAAATATCAAACAAGGCATTAAGGAGGATGTGTGGGTCCCCAACAGGCGATTTACCGCTGCGTCTCGATTCGCTTTATGGCTTCATTTGACTGCCATCGATCTGGTGTCGTAATGCTTGTAGGATTACCGGCCATGTACTCAGGAAAGAACTAATGGGCTCAGCATAATGTGGAGCCTGTTTGAAAAGATCGTCTGCCGGAGCTTGGCTTATGAAATACAACAGAGGAAGTGACAGGTAATTCTGCCGTTAGGGGAAGACTTATGGTCGCAGGTGTGGCAGTAAATTAAAGGGACATTACAAGGAGTACAAATCCTGTTTAATGATATGGCGCTCATTTATATACTGTCCTTAACAAAGCTACAAACCGAATGTAGAATATCTGTATTTATAGCATAGAATTATTGGAAAAATCACAAAGTAATGAGAGGTCTTTTTTTTTATTGTTATACCCCAATTAAAAAAAAAGGAGGTACTTCTCATTTCTTTGTTAGGACAAAATTTTATGGCTGCTTCCTTTAACAAAATTTAGATAATATGGGATAAAAGAAGAAGCAGTCACTCGGCTTATCGGTTACCTATTAAACCAGATCTATGCTGAAGCTGGAGTACGGTGTTCCCCAAGGTTCAGTGATAGGGCCATTGCTGTTTATTTTGTATATAGTAAGTATAAAGTCTTCAAAACCTGCCGTGGATCAGACTTCGAATAACAGTAGAATACTGTGAGGGATGAGATAAATGAGCTGATGGATTTAATGTTGTTATGATTGGGAAATTTCAATAACAAGTCAGGTCTCGTTTATGTCCCTCTCGTGCAGAAAAATATTGTATTGTGTATCGTTCTGACTGACCGAAGCTTTCAACACAAAATACCAAATCGATGGTTTTCTTCCCTCTCAATGAGCTCTGAAAATCTGTAACCTGTTGACTCCAGGTGAGGCCCCTCTCACTCAGTGTGTTTACATGCACAGTTTAATCGAACTAAGCTCATAATTCGTTTTTTTTTTTGCCGAATCGGACTTCTCTCCTTGTCCGTGTACACATGGATACATATACATGTTCTGGGGTTATGGGGGCGTGGCGCACATGCATTGTCCGATCATACTCCGACTACACTGGTTACATGGTAGTTCTCAAACTCTGATTACAGTCGGACGAAGGTGTTCACATGCAATTTACTTGTCTGGTCTTAATCGGAGTAAGGCAATAATTCGGTTTTCTCGAGTGTCATGTAAATGTACTGACTGTTGCGGTATGATGACGTGATCTGGTGCCAACAAGGAGTTTTATTTTGTAAGTTACTTGAATGTTTGAATGCACGGCTACATCTACTGCAGAGGTGTCCGGATTTCTGGAGCTCAGATGGAGCAGAAAATGACAAAAAGTTGGTAAAAAGTTGAAACAGTACAATAAAGCTGATAAGGGTAAAATGCAACAGTAAAGAGAGATTAGCAGGAAGGCGGAGTCTCCTTGGAGGAAAGATAAGGAGAGGTTCAACACTTTGTGAGAGACTGCGGGAGAAAACAGGTCAGCAGTTTCTAAAACAAAAAGGTCCTGATCTTACAGTAAATAATAAAGGATTCAGGTAGATTATCAAACATTGCTTTAATAACTCGTAGTTCATAATTATGTGACATTTAAAAATCCTCAAGTTTGAGTGAGTGCTTGAGGGTCTTTAAGGCAGACATCCACCAGGTGATTTTATGAGGCTAAACAGCAGTAAATGATGTGGATCTCATCTGTTTGAGGTGTAATAAAAACACCTATTTGAAGAGTCGGGATAATGAGGGCTATAAAAACAGTGATTAAACGGGATTACTTTGATATTCTGGCTCGAGTTAGAAGGAGTTTGCAAGCATTGTTATCATGACCGAATAATAAAACCGTCCAATGTGAGCTGCTTATAATCCAGGGCCTTTAAATATGTTTTCAGGGCCTCAGTGGAGTCATGATCAGACCGGACAATGGCCCCATCTAGTGTTAATTTGAGTTATTGTAAATGTTTGCTGTCAGCTGACATTTATTGTGACGGATCCTTCAGTAAATATGCAGTAATGTCTCAGTCATTTGTTGGCAGCCTGGCCGGAGGTGCTTGAGCTTATGGAGGAACAGTAACTGAATGTCTTTATTTGAATGTAAGCATGTAAACAGGAGATTAGAAGGCATTAATGTGACAGTGATTTACGCTCTGGGGTCTGTAATGTGTGCCGAACTGGTGCACCATTGGCCCATGACCAAATTATTGGAAACAAGTTTCAAATTGCAAATTTTACATTTTTATATAATTATGACTGAATAACGACTTGTGTCTCTAATCTTAGTAAGCTAATTGGTCCTATAACCTATAAATCAAATGAGCTCAAAGACTGAAATCAGTGTGTAACTTGCTGAGCGTCACAGTCAAACTATCAAACAACCCAGCGTACTGTCTTTGTGTTTATCCAGAAAATTTTGTTTATATTTGCAAAAAAAGGGAAAACGTTTGAGATGTACAAAAGGGCGTAAACAATGGTTCAATGGGCCCCTCTGTTTTGGCCAATAATATTGATTGTTTATCATTCACACACCTTCACAAATTAACATTCTATGACATGCAAACATACCTTTATCTTGGCGTTTTTTTCTCTTCTTCTTTCTCGGCTCCTAAAGGATATGTCCTTATTTTGCAACATTGTTTTGCCCCCAAAACTACCTGCACTTTGGATGCTCAGTGCACATCGCACAGCAGAAGGCACATAACGGTAACGGAGCTTTGACATATCGGCAGTACGAATCATAGGCCTACATCAGCAGCAACACTAAAATGTTTTACTCTTTTTTGTTTTATTTTTATATGTATTTGTATATATTTATTATTTTTATATTTATTTATTATATATATTATAGTTATTTGATCATAAAGAAAGCATCACTCATACATGCAAAAAATAATAAAAAAAATATATTTTTTTTTTCAGGCGCTAAGTTCACTTGTGCCTTGGGTCGGCTCTGGGCGTAAACAACTAAAATTAAAAAACCATAACCAAAAAAAAGTGTTCAGATTTGTGTCTATTTTAGGCTACCGTACATATAAAACAAAATTTTTGAAGCACAACAATATTGTTTTCCGGAATTTTCAGTTTTTGTGTAAATAAAGGAAAAACATAAAAAAAGTCAGCCTTAAAGCAGAGTCGGTATATTTTTCAAACTAATAGGAGTAGGAGCCGAAACATATTTTTATAATTTGTACGTCACTTCCGGGGCGTGGTTTTGTGATTTTTGGCGGGATACTTAAAAACATCGGTGTAGTCAGAGACGGTGTTTTTTTATTTATTTATTTATTTATTTTTTTAATTGTGAGCTCTGATTATTTTCTGTTGACCATTTTCACTCTTCTTTCTCCTACCCACAATTCATCGTATCACCGTTTCATTTAGAGGCAAAAGTTTGGACCTGGATCGGTACTAGACGGTAAGTTTCCATCCTTTTTATGAATAATAAATCACCTTTAACAATCAAGCGGCCCAGGAAAGCAGTCGCTACAAGTAGGCCACGAATTTCAATGGATCCACTTTACAAAAAGACGCCGTTAAGACGAGACTTTTATTTTGAAGGCTGCCCCTGACGAATACACCGGAAGTAAACACTGAAACGTACGGATTCCGTAACGTACTCAGGAGGGGGTTCGTTCCTTGGACTTTTACCTACTTATGTTGTTGTTCTTTTGATTCTGTACCTGATTTTTTTTTGATCGGCGTCGAGTATGAGCGCGATTCTTCCGCGGATCGAGCAGCTGTCCGCCAGAGTGATCCGGGTTTTGGGCTGCAACCCGGGACCGATGACCCTGCAGGGAACCAACACTTACCTGGTCGGCACAGGCAAAAGGTGAGAGTTCATCTCTCTCTCTTTTATAACGACAAGCTGATTAAATGTCTTTTCTTCTTCTGAGTATCTGTATTTGAAAGGAATTCGTTGTTAAAAACGCACCGCATACATTTTTTTCCTCATAGCCCCATGTTAGCAGATGGAAAAGAACCAAACTCCATTCAAAAAACACCGAATTCAACGTTTTCTGGCTTGTAGCTGAAAACAGACAGAATATAAAGTAAGACTGATTCTGTAAACGGAACTACTAATATCTACTAGTATATTTGGCTGATGCAGATGATGAGTATCAATACACGGGTTTATGGTATCACTAGACTTTTACAATAATGATCTTGAGAGTCTAATTTTGGCACTTATTCAAAGCCAGTATGTTGAGTAAAGACAGGGAAATATGTTGATCTAAGTCTTGGTATGCTTGTTTTGTGAAAAAATGTGAATTAACGTGGTCTTTTTTGTTTGTTTTGTGGGTTTGAAAATATGACATATTGAACTGTAAAAAGGCATGTTGGCCTGCAGCTGTTGTTTATTTTTATTGAAAGAGGGGCAGACTCTATAAGAGTTTTTTTCTTTCTGCTCCTTTTTATTCACTTTTGAGATTTTTCCTTGTTTGTATTGAAAGTTTTAAATATCAACTGAAGGTAATAAAGTATGAAAATGAAAAATGAAATTTCATTGCTTCATGAAAAATATAAACATCATCTCAATATTGCATTGTGTCTTCTTTTAGCAACACTGTGTAAACCTTAAAGAACCAATAAGGAGTTTTTTTTTAAGTGAAATATTGGATTTACAATTGTGTGTGTATAATGTGTGTTTATATTTCAGGAGAGTGCTCATAGACACCGGAGAAGCTGCTGTTCCTGAGTACATCAGCAGTCTGAAACAGGCCCTGAAGCAGTTCAACACCAGCATCCAGGAGATCATCCTCACACACTGGCATCATGACCACACTGGCGGAGTGGAGGACATCTGCAGGGACATCACGGGTACGAAGGTCTCAGCTCAAGTTTCTTTGTTCTTGTGTTGCTGTGTTGTTTTCAGAAATTGAAAATACCTCTCCGTTCTCCTCACAGGCTCTGACGTTCAGGTCAGCAAACTTCCTCGCTCCAGTAACATCTCAGAGACGGCTGGGAACAAAAGCTTCACTTACCTGAAGGACGGAGATGTGGTCCAGACAGAGGGCGCCACACTAAAGTGAGTCAGGTTTTAAGTGTTGTTAATGAGCACAGAGCTTTTCAAACAGAGAACCGTGTCAAATATCTGTTTTTTTAGAGTGCTCTTCACACCAGGCCACACCGACGACCACATGGCACTGCTGCTGGAGGAGGAGGGGGCGGTCTTCTCGGGAGACTGCATCCTGGGTGAAGGTACGGCCGTGTTTGAGGATCTCTACGACTACATGAAATCTTTAAAGATCCTCCTGGATGTTCGAGCTGATCTCATCTACCCTGGTGAGTAAAAAGTAGAGAAAATGTGTGGCATATTCACACCTGAAGGCTGCCCAATCAAGTCCAGTCCACAACCGCGCTGCTTTCCCTGTGCAGGTCATGGCCCCGTGGTCCAGGATGCCGGCTCTAAGATCAGTTACTACATCAGCCACAGAGACCAGAGAGAGCAGCAGATCCTGGCAGCTATTCAGGATGGGGCGGGAAAGCCTTTCACCTCCATGGAGCTGGTCAAGATCGTCTATAAGGTCAGAACAAGATCTCTTTGAATGTTTTTGCAGTTATGTTCAGAAACTTCAGAAACAGAGATGAATGTGGCGACGCTAATTTATGATAGTAGAAATAAAACAAGGCTTTGGACGTGATCCCAAGATATACTGCACCAGATCATTGATGCTTTTATATAATGATGCATTTATATTCACATCCATGTGGTATTTTGTTACAGACTTTTTTTTTGACTCTGTAACTTTTTTTTGTTACAGAAGCGGAAACAAGATGGCTGCATCTACGAAAGTTATTTTAGCACTTGCCTTGTCCAAATATATAAGGCAGGAAAATACTTCTCCGATCTCCTTACAGGCAAAGCTATTTTAGCGCTTGCCTTGTCCGAATAGCGCTAAAAGTCAAGCGCTAAAATAACTTTCGTAGATGTAGCCATCTTGTTTTACACCTCCAATTTTGCTTTTTTACTTAGTAACTGAAACGCTGGTTACTCGGGTGTGACGTCATTTTCAGCTCAGTGCTCTGACTTCCGAGGTAACTCAAACGCAGTGTAATTATACTTTATCTTATTTTGCTGTATTGTAGCTAACATGTCATATCAAATTGTGATTTAATACATTGTGTATCGTTTAATGTATTGAATATTATGCTGTGTCCTATCTTTTTGTATCGTACACATTATCGTTTCACACTGTAATAATCGTATCATATGATTTTCTTTCATGAAACACAATTGTTTCCTGCCCAATTACTCCATAGTCTATTAAATTGTAACCCTTGTATCACACAGTACCGTACTGTATTGAATGATATTGTACCAAATAGTATCATATCGTCCACTTTAAATTGTATTGTGTTTCATTATACAGATTTTAATATATAGTATCGCTTTAAATTATTGGAACTTACAGTATGGAGTATAGAGTATCATCGTGTCATATCTTTATGTTTTAATAGGTACTGTTTGGTAAAGTACCTTTTTGAATCTTATTGTTTTATTTTATTTGTGACTGGTAACACTTGATTCATCTCGTCTAGGACACCCCTGAACATCTGCACCCAGCAGCTAATGTGAACCTGGTCCATCACTTAAAGAAACTGGAGAAAGAAGGAAAGATCACCTTCGGTACGTCACCCTCTACCACGACTGTAGAACATCCTGGGATGATATCAGAGCATCAGACTCAGCGCTGAAATCTAAACCCTTAAGGGAGACCTTTCCCGCTCTGCAGAGACAGTTTTCTGTTATTTAGATTCCAGCAAAGTTATCTGTTGCTGAAAATTGATTGAATTTCTTTTTGGTTGATTTATAAAAGTAGGGTTTGTAGTCAAAGACTTTAAACTCAAGTATAATAACAGAAACTTCTCTCCCCCTCAGTGAACGACGCTCCACAGGACGTCAAGTGGAGGAGTAACCTGTGATTTCCACTGAAGCCACAAAGAAATTATCTTTCCTCGATCATTTGGTGATTCTTACTAAATTCTCAATCGAACTGTGATTGACAGATAAGTGAATGAGGACAAAGGGGCTGGGGGGTCACACATGCTGTCTTGGATGTTTCCTGACTCTGATTAGGCTGAAGTACACTAACGGCTGATTCAGGTCCCTGATTTTGGTGCTGTGTGATTTCCTAGGATCCCCTGTTAATGTGACCTGCACTTTTCAGGAGTTCAATATAGAGCAATCTTTGAGTGAATCTTGATTTGGGAATCAAATATTTTTAATATAAGTCTGTGGTGTCCAGGGATCCCACAATAATGATAGTATTCTGGTTCAGTTTGACACACTGTCAGCTGAGTTTTCTGGGAGTTTTTTTTAGAGTGATCGGTGGCATTCGAAAGCGCAGTAGTGTCATGTTATATCACGAATCAGGAGAAAGAAAGGTCCAGGATTGATGGTATTAAACAGATTTAATGAGGCATTTATCTTTCCTGTTTATTCTTTATCTGGACTCTTGCAGATTTTTATGTATTTATTTTTTTTAAATTGAAGTTTGGAAAGGAAACCTTATGCTGCGTTTGCCCCTTTGTGAAGCCAGGGGTCGACTTTCCCTGAATTATTGGCTCTTTGAATGAGTTAATGTTGAGCTAATTGTGTTTACATTGGGATCCTGTGCAAAGTAATAATTTGTATTTTGTTCAGGAAGCATTTATTTACTTCCTCTTCATGGACACTGGATCAGTAGAGTAATGAAAAATAAAACCTATTTTGTTGAATCTTCAGAGACTATAACAGCAGACGGTGTAAATCTTTATTAAGACCAACATTCAGACTTAATTTCAGCAGTAAAGTTGTTAAAACATAAAACTGTTTCCTTTTATCTGACCCTGATATTAACGCACTTGTATTTAAAAGGCTGCTGTAACACTTCAGTCAGACACTAGGTGGCACTATCTGCTTATACTGACAGAACATGAACAGCAGATATAAAAATACAAACATAAATCTGTTAAAATGACTATATATTATGAACGTGACTGTGTAATCATGGTATTTTTTTAATCTAAATAATTAACGCTGTCTATTTTCAGGCAGTGAGTCAAAACTATCTTATTTTGCAAGAATACTTGAACATATTGAGGTATAACTTCTATAAATGTTAATATATCATCAATAAAATCTCTGTAAACATCATTAAGCAGGTGAATCTGCTCTAAGTTAAACCAACATTATAAACCAGCTTTCAAATGAGTAACCTCTGTGAACTTTTGACCTATTTGCAAGTCGAATCTGTTTTCATAATGACTAATATCTCTCATGCAGTCTGACATTTCTGGGGGTTGTTTTATATTATCACATACAGAGTTATCATGTCGCCTCTGTGGGTTTTTCTGTGTAACTTGAGCAGCTTCATTGGAATGACCTGCCTGTTTGAAGCAAACATCGCTGAACTTCGCCACAGTGCCACAGAAACAGACCAGATAACACATCAGCTGAATGCACTGTGCACACATAAACTACAAGACCATTTCTGCACATTTAAAAGACGAGCAAGGCACCACCTCTTCTGTCGCTGCATTCTCGCAATTTTTTTTGTTTTGTTTTAACATTTATTTTTAAAAAATCACACTTGGAAATATGGTGGCCCCAAAGGCGAACTGCACTAACATTTGACTGAACTGAACCCAAAAGTTTAACCAAACACAAAAATATTTTACTGAACATAAAAATTCTAATTCAATGCTAAATTTATTTCACCAAACACAAAAACTTCTCATTAAATACAAAATGAACAAATAAATGGAGGTAAATGGAATCCGGAAAACATTTCATAGAACAAAAAAAAAAATCAATGACAGCTGGCAAATCACAAAAAAAATTCAGTGAAACACTCAAAAAGCATTAACGATACAAAATGTTGTTTTTTTGATTTTGATTTTTTTTGGTTTTCAGTCGTAAGTGAAATAAACATTTCAGCTCCAAAATTTTTTTAATTTTTCTTGGTCATAATTTGTGGTTACAGGCATTAAAGGGTTAAATGACTACAGAATAATTTCACAAAAAGCACTCATATTAAATTAAATTCAATACTTTGAGTTTCAAATTTGAGATTCATGTATTAGATAACATTTTTGCATTTCATTAAATATTTTTGTTCAGTGAAATGGTTTTGTGAGTAAATGTTTTTACATTTCCTGAAACAGGCTTGTGTTGATTTTGCATTTTTAGGTGTTTTCTGAAATCTTGTCACTATGTCCTCTCAGGGCCACCATATAGAAAACACTTTTGATAACTGAATCTCACTAATCATAGGTTAATTCGGTTGTAAACTCCTCTTTATTGGTTAAAATTGATTTTTTTGTTGTTACCATAGTTCATTGTTTGTGTCCGGTTTAAATGCTGCCTGTACCTTATGTGTCACTATAAGGTGGAGAGAGAGAGAGAATGGTAGAGAGACACCGGCTCAGCGTTGTGGTAATGAGATGAGTAGAGGTGGTGGAGAGGAAGGAGGAGGGGGGGGTCTACTGGTAAAGATAAACAGCCGAGGAGCCTCTGAGCCACTGGAACATGGCGGCTCCGGCCCTGGACGCCACTGCCGCTCCGTCCCGTTGACCAACACATCCGGCACCGCTCGCACCCACGGCTCCTCAACTCTCAGGTAAGTTTCCTGTCATTTGTCCTGACACCCCCCTCGCCTCCCCCCAAAAATACTCATCCCATCCCGCCTCGCGTAGGAGAAATATCGCAAATATTTCACGCCGGAGCTCGTGTAAAGTGTCAGTTCCAGTTCAAATCGAGGTTAACGTACTTGAGAGTCGCGCGACATAACCGTTAGGACATTTGTACGGTGTTTCCTCTCCGCGCGTGACACGACCGTTATACCGTTTTGTGTGAATTGATCCCAAAAATGTCACCGTCGAGTGTTTGAGACTGGAAAATAAGGTGAAACGGGACCGGTATTTGTCGTGCGGGTTATTTCTCGGTGTCCCTGATGTTGTTAGCCTCCTTAACAAACTGTACGGCACACTGAATCGGCTGAACTGACAACCGCAAACGTGTTTTAGGCGAAATTCACGGATCGAAAATGACACTTTTAACCGGTTGTCTGTCAAAATCCGCTGTTCGGTGTGAGGACTTTGTGGAGAAAAGTAAATGCTGATATTCTTGTGTTTGTTTAACGTGTTCAAACACTGAGTGATAACTGCACAAATATCCCAAACGGGACTTGGGTGTTTAACTTTAACAGTTAGCTGTTAAAACCACCTTCCTGATCAACAGAAGCGACCAACCGCAGGCTTATGTGAACCGTGACACCCTGCGTTGGCAACGACCCTGCTCCGGGTGTTGTTGATGTCAAAGTTGGGTATTTCTGCTCAAATATTCAACATTTTGGTTTTATTTTCGAGGTAGTGGTGTCACTCGCGTTGATAAATGGCAGTTTGATGGTGAAATATTTGACTTATTCGCGGTTGATATTGCTCCGACTTCCTCAATAAACCGAAGCATCAATGTTAACACTGTCTTCACACAGCTTCCGTCGTCCTGCTTCAAAATAAAAGAATTTCAGATATCAATTTCATGCAAAAACCGTGGTTATTTTTCTTATGAGCTTACCCTGAAGTTTTTTCTTGCCACTGCTACTCATGTTAGATGAGATGGTCCAAAACCCATCTTAGGTTGGTCCTTGATCATCAAACAATGAGCGTGGTCTACACCTGCTCTTGTTCTTTGAAAAGCGTCTTGGGATGAGGACTGTTGTGAATTGGCGCTATAGAAATAAATTCGATTGATTGATTGATAGATATTGTGAATTGTATATTTTGGTATCAAAAAGTCATTTAAGAATAAGGCAAATGGGATAAGAGATTTACTTAAATCAGCCCACCACCTTTATATAGCTATATAAGCTATATTTCCTCCAAAAGAACCAAAATTCAACACTCACCAAACAACAATCTGCATAGTCTGGGACTTTTTCTCCTTTTCAAGACTTTCTGAGGCAGATTTTTGGTGCTGGAATCATACTTGTCTAAAATGAAATCAAGGTGTTTGTCTGATTGATTGTTGGTGCTTTTATTTTGAAGAGGAAATTGACCAGTGTTTGGTCTTAATCTTGTTCATTCTGGTGAGCTTGGTAGAGTTTATCAATCAGCATTTGATGGTATTAGCACAGACCTTTTTCCTCATGCATTTGATCCCATGAAGGAAGTGTTTCACACATAAATATACAAACTTGTAAATGATTATATTCTGAGAAGAGTAAATTATTTATGAGTCAGTCCTCCAACACAATGCAAATGACAGCATTTCTAATGGGAACAAAAACAGGTGAAACACGACAACAGCTGACTGTAAATACACTTCTCTCAGTGAATTGACAATCGTTTTATTTCTCTTCATATAAATATATGTTCTGCTAAAGTGCAGATAATGTGAACAAACAGATGTTAGTCTGGCCAACAGAGTGTATTCCTCCTATTGTGTGCAGGATCAGCATTGCCTGAGAAGGGCTGCAGGGCTGTAACTTAATGTGCTACAGGAGTTTAAACTGAATAGAGACTCAGCACAGTTTAACTCTATTGTCTGACAGTCAGGTAGGCTTTCTCTGGTGCAGGACAGGTTCAGGAATTTGTCCTTATTTGCTGTTGTGCTGGTTTGTCTGTGTTTGCTGTTGTGCTGGTATGTTACTGTAGAGAACCTGTAAGTTTGCCTACGTGACAGGTGCCATCTGACTCCTCTAGATGTGTTATCTTTGAGGGCTGGACTCCTGATTTTTTGGCTCTTTAAAGCTTATTTGCTCTTTCCCTGCACCCCAAAGTGAACTTTGAAAAGTGTTGCAACACTCGGGTTGCCAGGTCCTGTGTTTATCCCCTCTGTTGTGAACTATATTCTGCAGTTTTCATGTGTTAGGTTCAGCAACATGACTCTGACAATAAGCAATTAAACAATTACAGCCTGATCACCGGGCTTTAATGCACCAGGGTTGTTATTTAGCTGCAGCAAGAGTGCAAGGAATGTATTTAAGACCAAGATCTTAACATGAGATTGGCCGTTTGCCCAGTGAGGGATTCTTAGTAGCTTGAATTCACTCGACCACGTGAGGGCTCAAATAATGCCCTGACCAATGACAACAGCAGCAGCAGGAGAAACAGAAGGAGGAGGAGGAGGGGAAAAGGCTTGACTGTGCACTTCTCCATTGCAGGTTTCCACCAGGTTTTATCCTCAGCAGGCAAATCCAGAGGAAAGAGAAGAAATTCAAAGTCCAACTGCAAAAAGCGTGCATTTTCAGTTTGTTCCTAAAGACACATGTCCTGTGCATGATTACAAAACCACCACTGTCTTTAAACTGTTGTGAGGGTTTATCTGATTCATGATATAAACATTAAACATAGAGTCAGAGACGTCTGGATGAGCTTTTCTAAACGCTTTTCCCAATACTGAGAATAACTAGTCCTGATCTAATACTACTAAAGCCGCATTTCTGTATTCTTGTTGACGAAAGTGAAGCTAAGTGTTGGTTCATGCAGGATTTAGCAGTCATAGGCCTGACAGGTTAGAGCCAAGTATAACTGTATTATGGCATGACGAAATGCAGAATGTGGCGCATTACAAACTCCAACAGTAAACATAGTTCACATGCCTTTGTCGGATGTAAAATTAAAAGTCAAAATCCCAACGTCACAACCAAGAGTAAACCATAAACAGTTATGTTGAGCCTGATTAATCTCTTGTGTATCTCTAATCCCAATTATTCAGATTGTAATTAAAACCATGATTATTAATCACTATTAGTCATGATTTGAGATCAATCACAAACTGTAGGAAAATGCTGTTTTACCTGGTTAGTTAACCAAAGCATGCCTGTCCGTCTAACTGGATTTTTAGCCTTCTAGTCGTGAAGTCGGTTGCACTCACACACGCTAAAGATCTCTACAGTTTATTTTTTGTAGTGCTCAGTCGGTCCTTTGGCTTTTCAGACGCACAATGACCTCCTCCTGCTCTCCTCATCTGCCTCCTCCTGCTCCTCTCAACTACCTTGCACACCCAAACTTCATTTACATCGATCTGAGCTCGTAACGATTAAGTTAAAGTGAGACTTTGATCGGTCCCCTTGCTCCTACTGTGTTGGGGTGTGTTACCTTGTTTCTAAGTAAATAAAAGCAACTTTTATTAGCTGCTTTAAGAGACAGACTTACATTATTGGAATAATTAGTATTGATAAAATATTCCCTTTATTGTCACCAAACATCGGACGTCGAAGATCAAGTTAGTATTGGGTCGGTCTGTCAAAGACCACATCTAGACATCAGTGCGACGTGCAAAACAGGTTAGAAATTTCCAAATTGATGCTTTTTTAAAAGTCGCTCTGATGTTTATAATTTGGACGTCATCTGAAGACCAAATCTAGACGTCATTATTGGACCTCTTTTAGACGTTGAAATGACGTTCACATTTGTACCTCATCATCAAAAAAATACGTTAAATAGATGTCATTTCGACGTCGCAGTGCGCAGTGGGTTGGCCTGATAATCTGTGGATAACCCTCTGCAAATTTGTGCATACCCAACAAAATGACCTCATCCTAAAAAGCTGCTTTATCTTGTCATGGCGACATCAGGAAGAAGTATAAAATATAACAATTAAAACAGAGATTAGTATTTGCAAATCAAATTCAAGAACAAAAAACTGACCCACTGCATCAAAGTTCAGAGCTGGAACCTGCTGCTGTCGTATATTTTTGTACCTCATCTTCTTCTGGACACATTTTGCAGAGGGAATATTACAGTAATTATGGTAATCAGGCTCTACAGGAGGCTTTTGGAGGAGTCGTGACATGGCTGTGCATGTGTGTGTTTGTGTGTGTGCGTGTGTCTGTGTGTGTGATGTGTAGGTTAATTAGAGCACTTGGTCTCAGGAGGATCAGACCTGGAAGACGACCGTCTCTGCTACGTGACAGAGAGCCAGGTGGCTGTAAGTGTGTGTGTGTATGTGTGTGTGAGTGTGAGTGTGAGAGAGTCTGATAAGTTGGTGGCAGTGAGAAGAGCCAGACACAAACAAACACAGCTGGGAGACACAAACACAAACAAGCACACACCCATTGGATGCTCTACCTGGAGCCCATTCATATCAGATATTCTTCTTGTATTTGCAGGTGAGCACGGAGATTTGAACTCATCCTGCCAGCGATGTTTGTTTCCTTATACACTGCACTTGTGTGTTGTATATGGTGTTTTTGTACAGCACTCCATTGTAGTAACAAAGAAATATACCGACATGTTAAATGGTGGTTTTTAGTTATTTAAGACAGCCATAAAGATGTTTTAAAGTGTGAGCTTTAGGGTAATAGTGAGTAAAAAGAGCTGTTTGTTTGTGTCACAGATGCCTGTTTAACCCTGGATTTTAAGGATGTGCATTTAACATTCAATGTTTCATTCAATAATCCATCTGAGAGTGGTTTTCTCTTCAGAGATTTTGCAGCTCGTCTGTCAGGAGTTTGGTTTGCATCAGCGAGAGACACTGCTGTTTCTGTTGGCTGGTCAGCTAAACGTGGGGCTCAAAGTTCAACCTAAAGGACTCTATTTTCAGAAGGTTTGAGTTTCTCGCCTCAACAAAATCTGTGGAGGGCAACATAATATTTGCTGCATATCAGGTGTAGACTCGTGCATTAATGAGGAATACAATATTCATAGCTTTCTCTACATTCAACCTCTCCTATATGTTCAAGAACCGTAACAAAGCTTTACAGGGTGGAAGCAGCAGACCAGGGAGCCAAGTCCAGCAGGTTGCATAACAAGTGCTAATTTGGTTAGCTGGAGTTGACAGCGGCTGTAATTCTCCAGCACTGGGACAGCAGAGCTGAGTTAGAGCAAGTCCACAGGCCTCCAGCAGGATAATACAAGCTAATAGCATAACAAGCTTTTGCGGAACAAACCTAGGCTGTAGCCAGAGTTAACTGTGGTGCTTTTCAATGCTTTTGGTCTAGGCTGCTGATGGCAAGGAGATACAGGAGTTTTGGAAGAATTACTGTGGTTAATGCAGCCAAAGATCAGGCTTAGGTCAAGTTTGATTGGTCAAGATTTACTCTGACTTACTTTACTCTAACCTCAGAATCATCCAAAAATCCATAAATAACCAGGAAGAAATGGGCAGCGAAATTAAGGGTTTAAGTACTTTCAGCTTTAAAACAATAAATAAATAAAAATAAAAGTGCCCGCAGTGACACGGGCCCTAAGTTTAATTTGCCTTTGTTGTCATTTATACCAATCAATCAGGGTCCTTTGTTTAAAATGGGGCGGGTTCTGTCAGAAAACAGCACAGCAGCATATACATAAACAACCAAGATGGCAGCTTCCGCCACTGAAAAGTACATTGAATATTAACAATGTAAAGAATGCACATCCACTGGAGTGATAGGTGTGTTTTTATTCATCTCATTTCATCCCAACATTCTAGAACCCAGCATTCTCGAACATATTGTTACATAACCGAACATTTTAGAATCAAATATCTTTTTGGCTAAAGGTTGTTGAAATGCGTAAAGCATTCTAGAACCCAGAATTTCGGAACAGAACATTCTGGAACCCAGGATTTTGGAACCCAACGTTCAAGTATCCAACATTCTAGAACCCAGCATTCTGGAACCCAACATTCTAAAACCCAGCATTTTGGAACCCACAATTCTAGAACCCAACATTCTCGAACATATTGTTACGTAACTTTTAGTTTTAGAATCAAGTATCTTTGTGGCTAAAGGTTGTTTTACATCTCTGCTGCAATGCATAAAGCATTCTTGAACCAAGCATTTTGGAACCCAGTGTTTTGCAACCCAACATTCTAGAACCCAGCATTCTAGAACATATTGTTACATTACCAAACTTTCTAGAATCAAGTTCTAGGACCCAGAATTTTGGAACCCAAAATTCAAGAACCCAACATTCTAGAACATATTATTACATCACCAAACTTTCTAGAATCAAGTATCTTAACAGTTAAACTTCAGTGTTTTTACAAAAAAAAAAAATCAGTCCTGTCGTGCCTTTTGTTACCAATACTTACACTATCAGTATCACCAAATATCCCCTGGGTATAAACAAAGTATTCTGATTCTGATCCTGATCTTGTCATAGATGAAAACTTTTTGACAAAATACTCTGGATTTTGGTTCAAATATAATTATTTTTAGGGTTTTTGATTGCATCTGACTTTTACTGACAGCCCAAAGCACACTGAAGAGTATCTGAGTCCTAGAAAAGAAGAGATTCCTCGAAAGATCGTCTCCTCTGGACTTTTTTTTAGTTTACAAACTGAACGGAATCACAGCCTCAGACTCTGTAACTGCGTGTAGGAAAAGAAAGCATTTGCTCTTGCATGTGTGCTTGTGCAATTCACAAAACAGTTGGGCAGAGATCAGCTGTCCATCCCCTCCTACACACACACACACACGCACACGCCAGCACTGTCACGCTCTGACACACACTGACACACAAACACTGACACATGCACACATATGCAGCTATCTCTCAGTGGTGGCAGGTGCATTTTGAAGTGTTGTGGCGTTTAAGTCCACAATGTCCAAATGACAGAGAGGGCGGCTGTTTGATCCAAACACACACACACACACACACTCTAACACACACACTCACACACACACACACACACACACACACACACACACACACACACACACACACACACACACACACACACACACACTCTAACACACACACTCACACACAGATGACACTCAAACACGCAGCAGGGGGAAGAGCCAGCAGATGTTTCAAACATGGCTGCTGACCAAAAAGCTCACTTCTCCTTTTTCTTTTTTTTTTTACTTTTCATTTATTGCTCTTGATTACAGTAACCCTTCACACCCCGCATACTCAAAGACACACAAAAACACACACAATAGTCATGATGAGTACAATAGAGACTGCTAGAACTTTCTAGGGCAGGTATTTTCCTGCGGTAGTTTTTGGTAATTTCTTGTAATCGTGTTACAATGTGGTGATTTTTAAGTTTGCTCTATCTCTTGATTTTCTTTAAATATGCTGGTTTATGTGACTCCCATTGAGTTATATTTTTTGTGTAATTTTGTAAGGATATTTACAGACAACTCCTCACTCTTTGCCTTAGTGGTCCCTCCATTTTATACATCTACCAATGCACTAAAGAAGGTCTGAAATGCCGAGGAAAAAGGACATTGTCCATTAAGAGACTGTGCTGTTTCCCATTCAGAGTTATGGTGCATGTCTTATAGCATGCCCCGGACTGAATCAAGTTAAACATTGTACTGTATGTTACTCAGGAAGGACATCATTGACAATAAGGACCTAAAAATACATCCCACATCAAATGCCAGCAAGCAAATTACACAGAAATGCATTTAGATGACTCAAGTGAATTCACTACAAACAATAGTGCACGGAAATTACAGCAATAAATGGACTTCAAATGGTGAAAATGTTGTGTAGAAAGCAATACATGTAACATTATGTTGGAAGAAGAGGTGATGATTCACAGAGGAGAACATGTGACGAGTGATATTTCCTGTAATGTCATTAGATTACATAAGACAAGGAAGGACGGCATGGAGCGAGCAGGTAGAGTCTGTGAAGACATGTAAACACGCAGAAAGCAGCTAATTAGTGCAGGTTTGAGCTTTTTAAAAACAGCGAAAGGTCTTTTTGTGAAATAGGACGTCTGTGAACGTGAAGCAAAGCCAGTGGGAACCCACTGAACCTGGACCGGCACCACACTGGCCCGGGTCAGCCTCACAGTGTGAAAAAGGCCCCCAAACCCTCTGACTGGTCCTCCAGGGCAGGGTCAGTGTCTGGGAAAAGCAGCGGGTTTTCTTGTTTTTGTGGGCCGGAGTGAGACTTCCAGCATAAGCAGTGTGTGATGTTGAAGATGAAAATCAGCTCAATAATTGACCCTGTAATAAACAACTCAACAGCATATATCTGAAACACTTACTCATACATACGGCCTCTGTTTGAACTCTGTGATGCTGTTTTATTACCTCTGTGACTCAATAATCCGTCAATGTTAGTCTATCATCTTTATCTTTGAAAGCGTATGACATTTAGCTGCCGGTAGCACCAGTAAATACGCATTATTCTCTCCATATCAAGCTCCAGTTCACAGATCATATTGCGTTTAACATTTCTCTAAACAAACAGGTCCAAAAATGTCTCCAACTCTTGGCAGTTCGCTCTTGTTTTGCGCCTGATGAACTGTCGGCATCACCACTCTCTACTACTCAGATCTGCCAATGTGACCACGCTGAGAAGGCTGAGCCTGGGTATTCCCAAACTGATGTATCTTTAGATTATAACAATAAGACTAACAGTGAAGTAATATTAACAGACTTTATGGAAAGATACTGTGACTTTAGGTCATCCAGAGGTGGAGTTTTGTCTTGATCGATGAAATTTAAAGGGCATAAATACGGTGGTATTTATATACTGTGGTATTTGAAATAGCTCTGCTCACTGTCTTTAATCTGAATCATGTCTTATGTGTGTTTCAGAAATGACTGAGTGATGTCCCAAGGAAAAAACTTTGTGGATATTTACCCAGAATGCTTTGCTTATGAGGTAAGTACGCAATTATGATTTAATAAGCTCTTCAACCCTGATATCTTTTAAATTTTTTTTGCTCATCTTGTTCCCACAAAGTCTTTTCATTTGCGTGCAAGATATTAGGAATTAATTAATTTCTATTATTTACCCTCAATATATTTACATAATGTCTACAAGATAGCTTTGTTGTGTACTCGTTGTGGTGGCAACTCTGTAGAAAACTGGAATATTACCGAGTGAACGAATTGTGTTGCGCAATTTTAGCAAATCGGTTGTGGGAAGTGGATTTATAACTACCAGCACTACTGTAGACCAAGTTCAGCGACTGTGAGGTTAGCTGGCAGGGTGGGCTTACCCGGAATTTCCACCACATCTGGAATGGCGTCGATTTTCGCCGTCTGTCGATTCCTACCACATCTGTTTGTGAGGCGAATTTCGTGGCAGATTTCGGACAGCAGGAACCGTGAGAACTTACAAGATCCAGTGGATTCACGTGCAATCGCGAGATAACAAGTTGTCTTTAGCCACATAGGCTAACCATACAAGCAGTAAATTGTGTCCTTCCAGAGGAGGAAATCTACTTCTAGACTTCTAGAATCAGCATCTCTTCATCCATGGTGTCATCGGGGTGAAAATGAAAACCTTTTAGCCGGATGTTTTATTTTCTGTCTGTGCCCGACTTCCTTTCCAGCACGGGTTAATCTGTGCTGAATTTATCCGCCCAGCTCCGATGTCTGGAAAAAATAGAACTCTTGCGATCAGCTGCGAAGTTCAGCGATCCGCAGAGGAACGGAAAGAAGCCGGTGGAAATTGACACGCTAACTTGAACGGTTACGATCAGCTACGATCGTCGGAAACGGCCTTTTCGTAGCCGTTCCGGTGGAAATTGGGGGTTAGCAGATGGTATGAGAGCGAGCTTCACATCTGCATGAAAACTTCACATTACTGAACGCTACATAAGTGCATGCAGGAATGCACAGACTCCTGGTGACTTATATTTTGGTTTCTATGGTAATAAAAAGTAGTCAACAGTTCGCTCAGTTTCTGCATAAATGCTCCGAAAACAATGAGCACAGCATCAGGATTACTGCTCTGTGAGAATTTCAGGTATTTGCTGGACTCCCAACTCTTTCCTCCGCACTGTTGGGTCGGTGTAGAGTGACTGAAAAAACAACCACGTGTTTGAGCTGCGCCCCCTCACAGCCGGGATACAGCAAAGTTTTGGTCAAACGAAAACATCACCGCTCTGAGCGTTCTTCTGGAAACTGAAGCAGCCTCTGAGGTGGATACCAAACCTTGTGAAAGTGGTTTTTTTAGAGAGAATAATGAGGAGAAAAACAAGAGGTGGGGTCAGTGTGAGGCCCGAGTGTGACAGCGGTCAGGTGGAGAGGCTGAGCAATCCTGCTGCAGTTTGTACAGCGAGCGTTAAAACTGGTTCTCTGTAACAGCAACAGGCTGGAAAAGCAAACAGGCAGGCGGCATGAAAGTGGAAGAAGAGGAAGATTCGTTTGTTGTGGTGTGTGTGTGTGTGAGAAATAGAGGTGTGTGCGTGTTACAGCGACACAGCCAGCTTGACAAATTTTGTGTCTTTGTGCGTATGTATGTGTTAGCCGTGTGTGTGTGTTATTGTGTGACCTGTAAGCACAGCTGCTTCCACCAGCACTCACAGCTTTTGTCATTTTAAAATTACCCCTCCTCTCTCCCTCTTTCTCTCTTTCACTCTCTCACTTTCACTTGTGTTTTCTGCTGTCTCACTTTGTGTGTTTCTGTGTGTTTGTGTGCGAGTGTGTGTTTGTGTGTGAGGCTTATTATGGAGACAGGGAGGAGGCTTATTATGAGTGCACAGTAACAGGCTTTAACACTGCCTGTCTGTCTCTGTTAACTCGACGGATTCACTGCTTCAAAACTCGTTCATTTGCTTTTATTTTGAAGTTGTTTTTCTCAAACTTCCTGTGAGAAGTTTTTAGCAGGTTATGAAACAGACAGGGATCAATACTGGTGCATCTACATTGGAAGTGGACCAATTATCAGGCTTGGCCTATTTTTGGCTCCAATTTTCGGCATTTGGCTTTATTATCTCGACCTTTTTCATTGAACAGCTCAGCCGCTATTTTGTGTTGCTACCGCTTTGACTTTTTCTCTGACCCTGTATACTTGCACCTTTTTCCCCAGCTATTGCTCCGCCCACAAAACCATTTCTGATTGGCTCGATATCTCATGACTAACATTTGCTAATGTTGAGGTTTATAATTCATTTACTTTTTGACTTATTGGCTGAATTGGCAGGTAGATCGAAAAAAATTCACTTGCAGTGCAAATTTTCACCGGCCACAATCATAACATTAGGGCTTAAGTGCAGCTAGCTTATTTTTAGTATTTCGCACAAAACAGGCAGTTGAGCAGCCGTAGTTGGAGTCAACAGTTTTTAGTTACGTCCATGTAGATTCTCATTCATCCAGGTCATGGTTATCTTGAAGACTCCAAAAACAGGCAACTGGACTGTGTAGAGTTGGACTCTACACAGTCCAGTCGCCTGTTTTGGTCCTCAAGAGTTTTTAGTTACATGACTATAATGCCGCAAATATTTACTGGCCATATGGCGCATTGCCCCCCTAAAATCTACCGATTAAATCAGTTGACACCGGTGAACCAAGTTTTGACGCACTGGTTCTGAATATAAATTGCTGGTCTCATGAACTACCAGTAACTGGTATCAGAGTCAGCCCTGGAAAACCGATATCAGTCAACTCCTAGTCTGTAAGAGCAAAGAGTGTATCATCTGCATAAAGACCGACTGTTTGTACAAGTCCTGAAACTGCTGCCAAAAGGTGTCAGACAGAGTGACTAACAACAGGCTGAGGACACACCTTTGTTTTAGGTTGTTTACATGGAAATGTTTATAACAGACATGGTAAACTACTGCCGATCATTTACACAGAAACAGCGTTTTAATCCAAACTTTTGTGAATGGGATCCAAAGTGGAAGTTCTCTGTCCCAATCCCACATGTTCATTACGTTCCCGGTCAAAGAGCTAATGCGCCATTAGACAATAGCATCAATGGCGGACTATTGAGCCGTCTTTGTCCTTTCTTAGTGCTATCCTCTCATTATTTTTGTGTTTTGTAGAACCCCTTTATGTATTGTGTTCTTCAGTGGTGTTTCAATAGCGCCAACTGCTGGCCTGGCACAATCTTTTCAGCTATCCTTGAGCACCTTGTTTGAGTGCGAATTGATAATTTTGCATCGTAAAGATTCACAGACTTGTTTTCCTATGTGTAGATTTTAGCTGGTTATAAAACAGAAAAATTGCACTCATAGTTCTTTGTCACCTTCAAGAGAAAACCAGACCTTCAACATTAAGTTGAGCTACTTCTGTGTGGTGGTCTTTGACGTCTGAAACCGCTAACGGGGGGAGGGGAGGTGTCAGTTTTAGTGACTAAAATGCTCGTCACGCTCTAACAGGTCAGTAACTGTTTCAGTTTGATGCACTTTCGTTTCGGATTGAGAAACCGTTGCCCATGTGAGCACCGATGGGAATGTGATGTAGAGTATTTCACAATTCCATTTGTCAGCTGATCTCTCTCTTAACATTGGTGTTAATGGGGATTCCCAAACTTTTGAACTCATCCTCTAGTGGACACTCATGGAACTGCACCTTTTGCACTTCCACATTCGTTTCGTTTGGGAAGATCAAATTTTCAAACTTTCCAACAACATATTGGCGGATAATATAGTGTGATTTAAAACCTCTGAAGCTACTTCAACTATCATCGGTAACAAGCTAACAAGCTAACAAACAGAACAACCAAAGGTGCTAACCTCCGTTTACACTCTGAGTGAAATGTGTGAGTAGCAAACTTAAGAAGCAGTAGTTCGCTGTGAAGTGCTTTCTAGATGTTGTTTTTATTCACAGCTAAGAGAAATGAAACCAAACCAGACCAGTGATGAGTCAGGCTGACGCTGATGTGGTGACGTGCTGCTGTCTTCTTACAGCCTGTGTAGGCAAGTTGTGATAGTAAACATGGCCACCAAAAGTACATAGACACCCCTGGTTGTGGTGTGAGGCTGGTTTTGAAGGTAAGACCCCAGTTTCCAGTAAAGAGAAACTTCAATTTTGCATACTTCTTGACATCAGGGTGCTTCCAACTCTGACATGGCGGCACAGCTGTGCAGAAAGCAAAGCCCACAGAGGACTGATCGTGGTTTTCTATTTCATGTGGAGGCTGATTGATACCACACCTTTGGGATGAAGTTGAAGAAGCAGAGAAAGTACCTGAAGGTTCCAAAATGTTGTGGAAAGTTCCCAGAAGAGTCAAGGCTGCCATCATGGTGGCTTAATGGGGAGCTATTTTGTAATTCTTGTCTGAAGTTTGGTGTAAGTTTTCATGCCCCGAAGGTTCAAACTGGTTCAGTAGTCTTTATGGTATTTGAGGTAGTAGTGTGCTTCATGTGGTTGCCTACCTTCCTGGAGAACAAAACAAACATTTGGTTTTGATTGCATAGAAAGTATGGAAGACAGCAAACCGTCAGTCAGTTAATACGTGTTGTTATTGCCTTAGTATGACTGAAACTGGAATTTTAGAAAACATGTGAACACGTGAGTCTGAATGAAAAGTTGAACTCCTCACAGTTGGACTAACCCACTGAGCAATAGACGGCTACTAGACTCTAGTTTTTTTTTTTAGACCTAATTTCAACCGTCTAGATTCTTTACATTTTTAGATGGAATTTAGATTCTACTTCTTTTGTCTTGTTTTTTTGGTTTAAAGTGGAAAAACAATGAAAATAGACAAATTTAAAGACATTTTTATTCACTTTTTACTGTGAATCCTGAGTAACAACCTTAAAATACGCCGGTTTAGAAGGAAAGTCCAAAAATATCTGAATATCTTTTAAAAGAACTTAATTTCAAATTACTAAAATAAAATGTAAAAACTTTATCATTGTCACTAACACCTATTAAATAAGAATGTATACCATAAAAACACGATTAACGGATAAAACTTTGTCTTTACATTAAAAAAGAATGGTTATTTAACTCCATCTCCCATGATTCCTTGCTTGAGCATTATTCAAACAAAGTGTTTTGTCACTTATTTGACAGTGAGACCTTTAACAGTGAAAAAAACATATTGAAACTATCCTTAAAATGAACATTTTAAAAAGATTTAACTCATTTTATGGCATTATTTTTGTATAAAAGCATAAAAAGTTTCTGTTTTCGTCAAATTAAGTGTAAAAAGTGCCTAAAAGAACTTAAGAGTCGTGTTAGAGTCTAAAATTTAAATACAACAGGTCATGTAAATCATTCAGTAACAGGCTGGGAGGGAGAGGGAGAGGGAGAGGGAGGGAGTGTTTTCTACACATTGGCTAATAGGAGGAAAGAGGGTGAGTGTGTGGTGGGAGGAGACAGGGAGGAGTGTGTGATTGTGTGTGTGTCTATGTGATGGGGGAGGGGACAGAGAAAGAGAGAGAGAGAGAGAGAGAGAGAGGATTTGTGGCATGTAGTTAGTCAGCTGTCATTAGGCACAGATGACACACACACAAACACACACACACACATAGAGGGAGGTAATCTCCCAGAGAAAAGAGAGGAAATACAAACCAAGCGAGTGTGTGTCTGTGTGTGTTTGTTGTGCTGTTGTTGACTTGTGTGCATGGTGTGAAAAACCTGTGTGTCAGCCTGGCCGGCATGGGATAGTCGGCCGGCGTTGGACTGGTTATGGACTGGTTTTACCAAAGCAGAGGTGAGTAGCGACCATCCTCCTCTTCTAGTGTGTTTCTGATGGATTTAAAGGGCCAGTCCGCTCTTTTTGGTGATTTAAACGAGACTGAAACGGTTTTAACTGAAGTGTTTGAGCGACTTTTACTCATAGATCGGGGTGAGAAACAGCCTCAAACTGCATTATAACTTGTTTGACTGTGTTGAAGTACCTGTCAGTCAATATGGGAGTGGTGTAAAGGCATGTGTTTTAAATAGTCAAGCTACTGTTTTGTTTACTTTTGGCACAAGATCACAGCTTTAGTGACACATCATAAAAGAAAATGTGCGATAATTTTAGCGAAAATCTCAGCTAATGCGTTAACAGTGTGTATTTAGATCTTAATAATAAACGGCAGAGACACAGGCTGAGTCTAAGCAGGCCAACATGATCATTTTGTGTACTGGTTACCACACAGTGATGCTCACAGTTGCATGACCGTCTTAGTCAGACCTGGACTTTGAGCTGTCATGTATTATTGTGGTTTTTGACACTGTGTGTTTGAGTACGTGTGTGTTGGAGGGGAGGTGGTGGTGGTTATGAATGACTGGTCTCTCTCTTCCACACGCACGCACACACACACACTAACAGAGTGCACAGTCAGCAGGGCTGTAGCTGCTCTGTCACCTGAGGTCTGAGCAGCCAACTGTTTACCCAGTTTGCTTTGCTGCAACAACAACTGTTGTTCGGACTCATTCAGGAAGAAACGGCTTCTCAACACGGACGGAAAATGATTCGATCAAGTCAATCTGCGACAAATGTGAAGTTTGCAGCAGTTTCAGGATGATGAGTTGGCTCTTTTCCTGCCGTTCTTCTGTCGGAGGTGTGTGTGAATGTTCCATGTTGACGTGGTTTCTAATGCACAAACTGCAGACGCTGCATTATTAGACTGTGTGCACGCTGAGTATGAAAGCGCAAGTCTTCTATCTCAGAAGATATCCTGTCGGTTCTCGGGGTTTTGCGATTAATAGTGCTGATAGCAGATCCTGCCGAAGTGTCTGGTTTCATCCAGCGCTCTGTAAAGATGGCAAAGACAAAGACAGAGTTTCGGTTGGTCTAACTCATGTAGGTTTGTGCAAAAAAGTCCTCAGTACCAAAACCTATACTTGTTTCATAAACATAGTTGGATTTATTCTTGTGTGTTTGTAATTTGTACCTCCACAGCGCCATAATGCAAAGAAAAATCAAGGGCTGAAGAATAACCCCCAATTTCCACCGCTTCCTGGGGGCCGTATCTGCCAATCGTAGCTGATTGTAATAATTCAAGTTAATGTGTCAATTTCCAACGGCTTCTTTCCATTCCGATTCGGATCGCTGGACTCTGCAGCTGATCGTAAGAGTTTTATTTTTTCCGGACGCCAGAGCATGCTGGATAAATTCTGCACAGATTAACTCTTGCTGGAAAGGAAGTCAGGCACAAAGACAAAATAAAACATCCGGCTTCTTTTCAAAATAAAACACACCATGAACGGACGAACAAGTGAAATGTTTTTAGACGTCATTTCACCCCGATGACACCATGGAGATGCTGATTCTAGAAGTCTAGAAGTAGATTTCCTCCTCTGGTTAGCCTATGTGGCTAAAAGCAACTTGTTATCCCGTTGTTGCACATGAATCCGCGGGTTCTTGTGAGTTCTCACGATTCCTGCTGTCCGTAATCTCCCACAAAATTGTCTCACAAACAAATTCGGTAGGAATTGGCGTACAGTGAAAATCACTACTGTTCCAGATCCAGATGCAGTGAAAATCCCGGGTTTATCATTCAACACTATAAGTTCTCGTTGTCCAAGATTAATATTCAACAAAAACCTCAATGAAATTCACTGAAACACAAAGACAAGCTGACCTTTGTGCAGGGAGAGTCTGTATCTGCAGGCCCGTAGAATGTAAACATGCACACCAGTTGGATTGCTCCATCGCAGATACCCCGGAATCGCTTCTTTAGAAAGACAGAATTTTAAAGAAGTGTTAACCTGCTAGTCTTGGGGTTTATTTACAGACAGAGAGTTTTGTTTTGTACTTGTGTTGTCATGATATTCAAGTCATAAGTGGTTAGGACATAAACTAGCTTCACAGAAGAGTCCACTTCCCCCTTCATAGTTGCGATGTTGGGAACACTGCACAGCACATTTCCTTCAATTACATAAGAGATAAACTCATTGTTTTGCTTTCAAGTAATGATCATTTCCCTTAAACAAGTTGACAAAAATCTTTGCTTCGTCTTCCCTGACTCTCCTCTTTGGTATTTTTTTCTCTGAACTTGCAGTAAATATGCAAAACCGTGCAGAAACAGCACAGTTTCCTGCAGTTGTTCAGCTGTGACTGTATGTAAATGTTCACACTGACTCGAGCTGCCATGAGAGCAGATAAGTCAATCAGTGAGTTAAAGTTTGGAGTTTGACCTGCGGGCCAGTGGAGCGACCTGAGACTCCAGCAAAACCTCCGACAGTTTTTACTTTCAGTTTGTGTTTTATAACTCTGGTCATTACACCAGGTACAAGCTTTAGTGGAGCCCATTTGTTGATGAATAACAGAAGTCAGTATGATCTATTATCAAATACTTGATTCTGATTGGTCAAAACCCCATAACAACCAGATCAGCCATCATTGTAAATCAACCAGACTCAGACGCTAACGTATGGGAGTTGTAGTTTCTAACCAGATTATTGGGCCAATATTTGGCATTCGGCTGGTTTCCCGTATCAATCTTTTGTTTTCAAAATGAAACATTAAATTAATCTTTGGTTCCACTTCTTGGTGTCTTTCACTCAGGATCGGTCTTCCTGCACCACCTTGTGTCATCTCATGTTTCTGTCAACTCTTGTATGTGACATTAAAAATTGCAGAGCTGGTGCATTCGGCGTCCGGTTGAGACCACATTTAAATCTAAAGTACCCCGAACTTTTAGTCCCAAGAACGACTTTTCAAGGAACTTTGAGCTGTTTTTAACACCAGGTTTCTGTTTCTATTTACAGATGAATTGATCAGACCAAACAATAAAAACAAATGACTGTTTTTCCATATTGATCTTTGAGTTTCCATTTACTGTTGATATCATAAACTATTCTAAAGCCATGACTTCTCAGTGGTTCACACAGCTTTATGTCCTGAACTGCGTCATCTAAGTTTTGAGTATAGTGCCTGAAAGGAGATCCATGACCCACTTTCATAGTTCCTTTTTTTTTTTAAATGCCCTAAACCCCGAGCAGGGACTTTTTAAGGGGGTTAAGTGTCGCACGCTTTAATTTAAAGTCCAAAGCCCCTGAAGTGCTCCAGGATTTTGGGCCGATACACCCGTCTCATGATCAGAACTTTCGTTACACATTTCTTTACTCACATTGTAAAAGAGATTTGTGTAAATTAGCAGAAAATTCATTAATCAACAGTTTAAAGTCATTATTTTTAAACCGTTAATTCCCAGAGTTGAAAAAAAACACTAAAAGCTGCATCCAGAGTTATTTTCTACATCAGTGCAAAGGCATTAGGAAGTGCGGTTCGAGGAAATGCTGGAGTGCCTGTTCTTCCCCATACTGCAGATACTATCTTAGTTTTAAAAAATAGTAATAATTCAACTTTAAAACCCAGATCTCTGAGTGCATGTTGTCCTTAAAAACATCAGATTCCTGCCAAAGAAACCCTTTTGGTTACTCACCCATAAAGAGAAGATCCCTGATGTGTGAATTAAGTTTTTAAAGCTGCAAAATAAGTGAGTAATACCAAATTAATGATGAGTTAAAACTTGTAATTTTAATTTGTGGTCTATGATGAAAACTGCAGTTCCTTGAATGTCCACTTGAGGCTTGCGCCAAAAAGCAAAGACTCCCTATCAAACCCCAAACAAAAATTATTATCTGTACGGTTAAATCAACCATGTTCACAGGCTGGTAAAAACAAAAAAATGTGTTTAATTATCCACCCTGATTACTGTCACAAAACACAAATCTTGACAACCAGTGTACCACAAAAGTTCATTAACTTTTCATCGAATATTTTCTTTTGTAAGCAGCCATAAAAAGTTAAGGGCGGTGTTGACTGACGCCGTTTCCACCTTGGTTTCCCCAGTTTTTATTCATACTAACTGCAGTTCTGCATCCTTGGTGCAAAAACGTTTCCATTAGTTACCAAGGACGGACGGCCCTAAAATCTGTACCGCGCCATCTTTCTTGCGCTGTTTTCTGCACGGTGCAGTGTCAGGGTAATGTGTTACCTCTGTGATAGCCGTTCCCTGGTCTAACCCTTCACATGAGCATGAAGACGTGGAGAGGTCTGACTGATGTTGTTGTTTGTTTTTCTGCAAGTCTGACTTCCTGTCTGTATGTTTAATTTAGCTCCAGGGCGACACGCTCTCTGTGTGTGAAAGCGAAAATGAAGCTCGTCTCACACGTTCGAATGGATGAACATCGGTGGATTGGTGTGTTTTCTGCCTCTGTGTGTGTTTTTTCTGTGTGCACTTGCAGTTGAGTTAGCATCTGGGCTAGGATGTTCAGTGTTATTGATTTGTGTCTATAATCGATCGGCTCTCATGTTACATGAAGCCGCACATATGCAGAGTGATGAGCAGCTGCTGGCTGAGAAACCTGCTAACTGGCCACATGTGAGCTGTTGATTTCAAGTCACTTAGCTGCTCTGGACCTTTAATCGCTTTTAAATTAAACAGCTGATTAATTCACACAAGGAGGAGTCACCAAATTAGGATACTCATCTTACAAATCCAAACTCTGTCTCATAGTCTCATTTAAAGAATAATTAGCCTATATTTATGGAGACTTAGGAGGTTAGGGTGGGGGTGGGTGGTCAGCCAATAAACGGTGCTGGTTAAAGTGGGTCAATGTGTACAGCTTGAATTTTACAGCCACTCACTGCTCAGCACACAGAGGGGCGTTTGCTTTCAATTCCAGCATGTTAGTGTCAGAAATCTGTGAAAACTTTGACAACAGCTCAGTCAAAGAGGCAAAGAGGCATAAAAGGACGTCATCCACTTATTTACCCCAACAACTGAATTTAAGATTCTGGACATTCATTGGTCGACAACTTGATAAACTCTGTAAATATACCCATAATTAAATTAAGTTTGTGCTTTTTTTGTAGCGACAGCTTCATCTTGGCAAAAGAAAGATTTCGTTTTTTACTTGAGTAGTCACGCTACTCGACAAGTAATGAGTAGTTACACTGCTGAGCTATGAATGATATTAATTTCTTCTAAATTAAGTATTTTAAAAATCGCCCTCCAAACTGTGTGTGCAAGAGAAATCTGATAAGATCCAAAGCATTTTTTATGAACCAGCCTGTAGACGTGTTTGATTTTACTGTAAAAAAAAAATATATAGGTATTTTAAAATGAACGTCAATGGGACTTCCTCAGCTTTTGGAACCAGCTTCTAGTGGACACTTGAGGAACTGCAATTTTCTACACTTCTTTTTTATTACATTATGAGCTGCCACTTGGATTAACATAAAATTTAGAGTTTCATTCAGCCATCATTTAATAGAAACTCTTATATATGATAAATATACAATTAAATGAAAAGGTTTTTATTCAGTCAGTAACAAAGAGGTTTCACTGGATTTAAAACTTTGGTTTCCAGACTTGACCGGAGACTTAAACTACCATTGTTGCTCTTTTTCACTATCCAGCGTATTAATATCAATCATCTTAAGACAGAATCTTAGTTAAGCTCCAAAGATTTGTTTAAGCAGCTTATCGTAAATAATCCCGTTTTTTGGTTGTGACTTTTTTTTTGGCTTGGGGTGGTTTTTTCAGTTTTGGTCTTTTTGGTGGAATTAGCACAAAACCACATGTGCACAAACAGCATCAAGCTAACACCAAATATATCAAATGAAAGGTAGATGAGGCACATTTAGGAAAGTCCATTTTAAGTGGAAGGTGACTGACAAAATCTAAAAACCCTTTACACTTGTCCGTTCTGAATTGGTTTTGATAAAAGACAGAAGAGAATCTAGTTGCTTAAAATTATATTTTCAATATCAGCATGAAAAATAAAACAATATGATAAACAGATTTATGATAAAATCCACTCAGTTTGTGAGACCGGCAACTTTCTGGTACAAACTCTGTGTTCCTGTGGCTTTTTATCCTGCAAAAAAGATTGGTGTATTTGTAGAGACTGTCCACATTCAGTTCTTTAAAATTGAGGGTACTCGGTGGTGATTTAGGTATTAACTTTAGTAGCGTAGTGCCATTAATCTTGAGGGCCAACAACGACCCTTTGAAGGCTGTATCACTAATCACATGACCCATAAAGACATAATACTTTGTCTCATGGTGAGGGTGATCAAAAGAGACATGGAAAAAATTACTGTAATAAAGTTTGTTATCAACACAAAAATGCCTACTTTCGATTAAAAATTAATTTAATGATCAGAATTGATAATGGCATTTGTATCAATAAAATCTCAGTAATTCACACCCAGCTAAATTTTGCATAGATTTCTAAGATCTGCATTTTTGTTTTGTCGCACTTCTTGTCTTGTCATTCAAAGCTGTATATAATGTTAGTTAACTTGGTCTAGATTAGATCATGTTGTTGTTGGTGCTTCACCAAAGATACACGGCCAGCTGGATCAACCAAACGCTTGTCGTCCTTAGCAACAGGCTGTAAGCCACGGACCACAAAGCCACGGGCTCAGAGCGGCATCACCGCGACACCAAACAGCAGAGATGTACATAAAGAGATTGGACATATTGACGTGGACGCACTGAGATGCACTCACATGGACACAGACAAACACGCCCGGCGTGGATATGATGCAGGCCCTCCAGTGTGGGAGAAGCCAGTGTTCTTAATCCAGCCTCAGCAGGGTATTAAATCTACTTTATGTTAGTGTGTGACGGGACGGTCCGCTGGCTTAGACAGAAGCTTAGAAAGCAGAGAGAGGAGGATCCAGCCTCTCCGTCACTGCTGTCAGAGCCGTCATGTTTACATCCTCTAGGTGCTGAATATGATCCTCCTTTTATTAGTTTGTTTTCTATTAAAAGAGGTTAACTCTCCTCCGCAGGAATACAGACCTAAAATCAAGACTGGATGGTAGCAGTCTGTGTGTCGTCTCAGGGCTTTTTAATTGATGTCCAACACAATCAGGCCACCTCTCCTTATTAGATTCCTCAATTTACCGATAATTAGCTTATAAAAAACGTCGACACGCAAAGGCGGTCTTCTTGAACACATCCGGTTTGGCTCTGTTAGGGTTGTTAACCCTTGGCTGAACCTATGGCTTGGATTGACTGTCCTATACCGAGTGCCAACGATATAATGCTGCTAGACATCAGCGACCTAAGCGTACTGTAATGTCTCAGAACTTCTGAATTAACATGTAAAATGTAAATTAAAATAGAATTTGATCGTCTGCAAATCATTGTAAAACTCATGAGTCATGGGTGTGCTTTTTTGGGCTTGTTTTTAACTAGTATTTACTTATTTGAAGGTTTGCTTTTCAGGACTGGATGGTAGCAGTCTTTGAGCCCTCAGGTACCACTGTGTAATAAACAGATGTAACTTTGTAGTGGAAATCACCACATGGGCTCAAAATCACCTGTGAACACAGCTTAGGTTAAAACTTTACCATGAAAAAACAAACTTTTGGACAACGTGCTTGTACGATTTGAAATACATTGTTTGGATTTCATGGAATCTATGATTCAATGAAGAATTTACATGATTATGGTGGAAAACAGATTTCCCCGTATAGAGTTTCAGTGGAAGGATCAAACAATTATCAAGATGCTATACAAGTGTGTTGCTTTTATTTTGAAAACCTAGCCGTTGTTTTATTTCCGTTTGCATTTGTGAACAGAGACAAGTTTAAACATTGGCAAAATATATGTAGATGCCTTATAGTTGCCAAGTTTGCTTATTATAAACGACTTTAGGCTTGTTTCTGTCAGAAGTCACTTGTAAAACTCCTGAGTCATGGGTGCGCTTTTTTGGGCTTGTTTTCAACTCGTATTTACTTATTTGGGTTTGCTTTTCTGTATGTGTGAACCCCCTGATTTGAAGTTGAAGTTATTGTTGGTTCGGCCCTCCAATACAGTCCGGGTTTCTCATGTGACCCCATGTAAAAATTAATTGCCCACCCTTGGTTTAGGTGATAGAAAGCCTGAGTATACAGGAGGAGTCTTCAGTGAGGGTGAACTTTTACCCCCAACATACAAGGATTATCCAACGCTAGAAAAAAAACCAAACAACCAAGATGTGCAGCTAAGGGTATAAAGTCGTAGAGCAACAGTTTGGATTTCATGGAATCTATAATTCAATGGAGAATTCATGATTATGGTGGAAAACAGATTTCCCCGTACAGAGTTTCAGTGGAAGGAAAACACAACAAGCGTATCGAGGGAATCACTTATAAACATAAACAGCAGTTCTTTTGTAACCGTTATAGTGTTACACAAGTTCTGACTGAACCTTTACATCGAAAAGAGATGGTACTCCAACTTTTCTTCTCTAACTTGTACCCTCTTAGTGTTTGCTGTTAAATTATCATCTGTCTGTTCACTTAAACAATCCTATGAGGAGTTTTTCACTGAGAGATGACTACAAAAATGGACGCATCTGTTCATCTGGTTGTTAAACACGACTGAAAATGATCATCTGTTAATGTCGTTCCCGCTCCTGCCCGCTCCTGTTGCTTTTTTTTCCCGTCCTGATCCCGAAAAATGTCATCTTCTAATTCCCACCCCTAAATTTCAGTGCAGAGTTAAAACCCACCATATTTTAAAGTTTACTACAATTTGATCCGCCTTGAAAGTGTAGAGGAGTAGAAATATAGAATAAAATCAATAAGAAATACTCAAAGATAAAATGCAAGTTTCCAGCTCTAGAGTTATTGTACTCAGTTAAACCCACGGAGTATTCTTGGGATGACAACTCTGACATTCAACTGATCAGTACACAGAAAACTCATCACAAAGGTGTTGTTGTATGTCGATGTTTTCCACCATCCCTGTAAAAACACATTAGCTTTAATTGTGTGCTGTCAGTCGTTACATAAGGCTGCGTGGTCAGTGTATTTTTTTTTTTTTTACACAATCCAAACCTTAATTATTCTGCGAGCCGAAGCCTAAAGGATGAGTCACCGCTTTAATAACAGCCCATAGTGTGCTTTACTACCATGACAACTATCATTTTGTCAGGGTAGGGCTTTCATGCAAATGGTGATTGTTGGATCTCTCCAACTCTCCAACATCCATCCAGGAGTCTGCAGCGTCTCTGCTTCCACAAGTTCTCCTTTTGTAATCATTGTCCTAACACTTAATCATAATTAAAGAGGTCAAACCGCTGCCTTATTCTTCCTCTCTTTTTTTTTTCCAACCTGACCTCTATCTGTCTGTAATCTGACACACACACACACACACACACTGTACCTGCTCCTAGTCTCCTGGAGCTTGCCAGGAAGTGGATTTCCAGGAATAATGCTTGAAAGCTGAACAGGTCAGGAAGTCAGATACAGGTTCAGTGAAGCCGTCAAGAGTCCTTATTTGCAAACTTTATACTCTTTATACGTCACATGAAGTGAAATATTCAAAGTTTTATTGATGATTTTGTTTATTGTCCATGAAAATTCAAAATCTCAAATTTTCACTCTTGGGATATTATTTAAGATCAGACTGCAGGGGCCGTGTATAATCTAGTAAACGAGTCAATATAAAATTCGAAAACGAACACTAATTATTTTATTTTCTGTATAACCAAAAAATAAAAAATTGTGTTTGTTTTCATATTTTCAGATACCAAATATTCCCAAACAACTACATTAACTTTTGACTTGAGTTGGGACAAAGTTTTGCCGTTTTATTCAAGATTCAATCTTTTTAAATGTCAGTTTCTGTTCATGTGTAAGTACACACACAGGAACCGAAAATTACAGATAATTTATTAAAAATATAAAAAATACAATTGAGAAAGTAGATTAATTATTTTGTTTTTGTTTCCTTCTGTATTATATATTCTGTTTTGAACTGAAAATTTAAAAACAAACACGTCAATAGCGCGTTGAGGTTACTTTTAGGTTGGATATCTGACGGACATTCTCTGAGGATCTACCGGTGTCTTCGCACTCTTCATAACTGGGAATAATAACAGCAGCGCGGTTAAATCTACTCGGCACTCTCACTGTCAACGTTGGGTGTTAAATAAGGGACCATCAATAAATTACCAGTTGATTTATTTATTTATTTATTTTAAAAATGCTGTTTTTCTTCAATAGCTTCCATGTCATGTGACCAAAAGACCTAAAATTGATTTCAAATAATAGTACTAAGGTTGGACAATAAGACACACCTCTTTATTTCCCTAATTTGTCCTCTAAAAATTTTTGTGTTAAATTTAAAGGCAAATTTTTCACATTTTCTTCAATAGCTTCCATGTCATGTGACCAAAAGACTTAGAATTGATTTCAAATATTCATACTTAAGTCGACCAATAAGACACACATTATTTGATCAATTTTTGTTGTGCCCCTAAAGTTCTTGGTGTGCTGCTAGTGAAAAAAAAAAGTGTCAAGCCCTGTAATACTGTAAGAGAGCGGTTAATGTTGAATAAATGAATAAATAAATCTTATTAAATCAATTATTAATTATTGATTAGATCTAGATTATTAGACCTGTGGCCATTCATGTTAAAACTAAAATACAATGATGCTTAAAACATTGGGGTTTTTTTGCGTGAATTTGCCTTTTTCACTTATGTAACTTTTTGACAGTGACCTACTTTATTAAGGCGCCGCACCTGTCGCCGTGAGAGATGGACATGAAGGTGTTTTGAGGTATCTTGGGATCTGATAGGTTCGGATCCATTCACAGACAGGTGAGCAGGATAAAGCACACCTGTGAACTCGTTACCTTTTCTGTCGTGTTGTTGTTGTTGTTTTTTTTTTCTAGAAACCCATAACAAAGAGCAGAGAGAGGCGCTGGTTTCCATAGGAGACAGAGTCCACTTAAGCAGGCAGAGATCGATCCTGCGCTTTAATTCCTTAATGGCCGGTTTGACCCTCAGGCCTCGTCTCTTCTCTGCAGCTCAAATTGTTTTTAAATGGCTTCACTCTGCGAAGCTCCCGGCTCCTCTGATTGTATTAGCGCTGGCCTGAACAGAGCAGAGGCTTTTGTCCCGAGTTACATTAGTGTTAATTCATTGTGTGTGTGTGTGTGTGTGAGTGAGTGTGTGTATGCAGGCCCATATGTGTCTCTCCATATGTAGGTGTTTGTAAGTGTAGACACGAGTGTATCTGCTTCTGGCATCGACTGTTTAAATAATCCGGTTTGTGAGTTCGGCAGCTCTTTGTGTGTTAGAGAGAGACAGTGTGTGTGTGTGTTTGTTTGTGTGCGTCTTTCATGCAGCAGCCATGTTGGCGAATGTTTGTCGCCTGGAAACAGCTGTACGCTTCTGTTAAAGATGTTGGAATAGATTTGTCAAGAGTTTGTGGTGGACTTTAGTTCCAGGTCTGATACCGCAAACTAGACCTGTTCCAAAGGACTGAGGAGGGACTCTCATTTACCGCAAGCAGACATGTTGTTGTTGTTGTTGTTGTGTTTGTCTCTGGGAGGGTGTAAGGACTCAAGGAGAAGGAAGTCAAAGAGGAAAGTCTTATGGTCCAACAAAGAGGGTCCCCATGATCCACATCGAATGATCAGACACTTGACCTGATTTATTGAACTTTTTCTCGTTTTCAGCGTCCCGATCAGCCTCTTCTTCCTCTCCTCTCCTCTCCTCTTGTTCAATCAGGTCATTTTCTCCTCCTCCTCCATCCTCAGGCCTGATTATTTAGAGCAACAGATGCCCTTCCTCCCATTTCCTCCCCATCCTCGCTCACTCCTCTTATTTTATAACATTTCCACTCGTCTGCTTGATCTGTGTGAGAAAATATTTCACATTTGCGCCGATAAGCCTGTTGTTCAACCATCTGATCCTCTCTTCCACTTTTCCTTCTGTTTTCCATCCCTCTCTCTCTCTCTTTTTTTCCTCACCCACTCTCACTCATCCTTCTTGTTTTTCTCTCCCATATCCCATTTTCCTCACTTCGTCTGCTCAGTGTCAGCCCCTCCGACCGGCTCTTATGTAACAGTCAGGTGATGTGTTGGCCTGTCAAAAGGCCTTAAAGGCCTACCATCCTCTCAGACACGGCCTCTCCCTGATTGTAACCGCTACACTAATCTCGCTCTCTTTCTCTCTCTCTCTCTCTTTGTGAATTTTCCCATAAGTGAAATTTTCTGGCGTTCAAAAGCACCAAATCTTGTTTCAGCTTGTAATCCTGTCAGAAGATAATCTGCCAGTTTGCCCTCATAACTTACTAAACCTTTATTCAGTAACCAGCTTAGTTGAGAAATCATCGTGTCGGAGCCGTTTCCAAACTGTGCAGATAAAGTCATTTCGAACTGTAAGGCTGTGAAAGACTCTGAATTGTGTCAGTGGGATTAGATTTGGCTGCTGAATGTGAAACTCCTTAAAGCTCATTTCCGCTCTGAATTTTTACGTTTGCATTTCTTGGAAGAGTCAGCTACTCAGAAGCAAAGATCTGGTTTACATCTTCAGCCAATTTACAATGAAGTGGTGCCTGTAATATCAACTTTGTTACATAAAATCAACCAGAAACTTACTGTGCTGGAGCTCATAACAGCTCAGTTCGCAGCCCCCAAAGCATTATAAAAACTAGGGGTGTCCCTGATCTGATATTGATATTGGATATCGGTCCGATAGTGGCAAAAAACAAATATTGGATTATATCGGCCTGCATCTAAAATCTCTGATACAAGCACTCAGATACAAACAGTCCATTCCAGACTCCACTCCGCTTCTATCCAGCAGTGTTCGGATCCAACATGAAGAGCCTACAAAATTTGATAACAACAGTGTGTATGAGTGATGTAACGAGTGGCAAAATAAGTAGGAGTGATGTCAATATCGGTATCGGCAAATACCAAAGGCTACAATATCAATATCCTATGAAAGTAAAAAAGTTGTATCTGGACACTCCTAATAAAAACAGTTGGACAGATGCTAGTAACGCACCAAAACTGTTTCAGTCTGAATTTTTTTGACTAGTTTTGACCACGGGGAAACTTCAAAAAATACTTTCTGTCCAGTGTTGTTTTCGTTGACGATGATGCCCCTTTTTTCCACGATGAAGACGTGACGTTGACGAGCTAAACGTAAGTCTTAGATGACTAAAATGTGATGAGAAGAATGTGCGTTTACGTTGACGAGACGAGACTAGACGAAAACGTTAGTGGTGGACGACGAACAGAGTTCCAAAATTCATGAGCATTTCGTCAGTCAAATGCTTAACATACATTCTGCAGTGTTGTTTTTGTTGACGATGACATTGACGAAATATTTTCATCGTCAAGGAAAACAATGTTGTTTCTGTCAAACGACAACGACATGCTAAGTGTAAGCTTGTAGAAGCTCAGCTCTCGGCCCCCAAAGCTGCTGCAAACTACTGGAGAAACACCGATTTGTCCACTTATACCGATTCTATCTGTACTTTTTATGAGCTTTAATTATAGAGATTGTCTGTTGGTACATTTGCATGCACAGTGAAGTAACAGATGATTTAATTGAACTACTTTACTTGTGCTGGTGTACAGCCAATGAGGGAGAACTTGATCTGTTATATGACTTAGATTCAGTTTAATGGTACAGGATGTGGCGTCATCACCCTTTTCAGCTAGTTACATCACGACCTTTTACATCACGTACCAAAACAATCAATAAACAGGGTTAGCGGGAGGTTAATAGGTTATATGTGAAAGACAAGTTTTTGTAACATCTGGTTAACGTACTGTGGGGATTGAAATCTTCAGGGTACCAACAAATTTGGCCCACTTAGAAGTCTCTGTATTCTGGAGCATCGCTGTGACTCTCCAGATCTGTCTGGTTGTGAGGCCTCGGTCATGACAGTGATGTTCCAACTTTAAAAATCTCATCCTAAATTAAGGTCAATATGATATTTATAGTTTTCAGACTTCGATTTGCTCATTTTTGGAGAAAAGGTGCAAAGATTTCCTCACCGTAGGAAGAATTTGTCCAGTGCTGATCATAATGACGAGGTCTGTTATCATTTTTGAGTAAAAGTGAAGCAGCATAAGGGAACCATATGGTGAATCTGCCCCAGACGTTTAACTTTCCACTCTCCTCTTTTTGTTCTCACACCAAACTCTCAGGAAAATATGAACAGGAGGATTTGGCTCGGATGGTTCAGACTTCTATAAAAGGCTGTAAACCCGTTGGCAGAAATGCTCATGTTCGAGCTGTGTGAATGCCTACATGAATTTCTAACTGAAGTAATTATTGACACTCTCTGTATTCCCACTAGGCCTCCCACATATTGCCTGCAGGCACACCACAATGGTACATTGTTTTCATGAGTCATGAGCACACTCCCAGTTTGATCATGCTCCATTCAGACAGATTGTGTACATCTTGGGCACATTATTTCTTCTCCACATGAATAATGTGGCTGATAAAGCCGTGAAGCTCGCCGAGTGTGGAGAAGAGCACTTCTCTCCGTGAGTGGTCTTGGTTTTTAATGCGCACGACGCTCGGCTGCGCTCGGCTTCACAGGATCAATGCATGTATTACAGCGCTGAGTTTACTGTTTTGCACATCAAGAGAGGTATACGGGGTTTAATGCATCATTGTTATTGTAACAAAAAGGATCACGAGCGCAAACTGTAAAGTGCAAATAAACTCGGAGGTGTCAGAAGCTGAGTTTCTTGTTTTGCTCTGAAGAGTGACTAAATATTGTGACAGCAACCTCCGGTAACTGATCTACATTTGCATTGTTCAAACAGATCTGCAAACAGCTGCTTCTGCTGCTTTATCGCCACGATGGACTCGTCTGTTTTAACAGAAGTTTATTTACTAAAAACATCAACTGTATGACTCATTTTGAAGATATCGATGGATTCATTCAGACTGAAAACGCTATCTTTCTCTTTTTTATCCTCCCCAGGTGCTGATATTTGCTGAAGATGAGTAGTGGGGGTGGAAACACCCCAGAGACCCCCAGAGGGGGGGAGTCTCTGAAGAGGAAGGACTGTCAGTCGGACCTCCTGGGGCCGAGGTGAGAACCTGTAATCTCAGTTCACAGTCTCGGTAACAAAACCTCCTCCTGCTTCCCCTCCTGCTCCCCTCTCTCCTCCCGCCTTAACAATCGTTCACTCTCCATTATCATATTTATATGGTTTGTAATGAACCTTAAAGACACATGGTCAACTGTATCAATTAGAGGTGTAGGTATCGCAATTTTTTGTTTTACAATTTTCAAATAAATTTTATGTTCAAAAATCGAATCTCAAAAACCGACCTTCATGTGATGTGTATTTTTGGGGAAATATGGTTCCTGGAATAATACAATCATAATTATTCAACTGTTTCACTAGTGTTAAAAATGCAGACTAAAGATCGAGAAAATCAACAATATCGTAGAATCGCAATTTAAATCGAATCAGCATCCAGAAAATCATAGAAGAATCGAATCGGGAGAGAAGCGTAACGTCCCAGCCCGAGTATCAATCTGGAGCAGGTTAAAAAGTTAAAAACGAACTTAAACTCAGGCGATGTTTCCGAATAAACTCTTATTGCAAATGTTTAACGGTCTGTGCGAGAGTTTCCACACGACAGTAAACAACAGTGTTGTCGGCGTAAAAATGTAACAAAGCTTCTGATACATTTTTCCCTTGATTAGACACATAAATGGTAAACAGAAGGGGACCCAGTATAACGCCCTGTGGCACACCTCTGTCAGATACCATATTAAAGCATAGACAGTCAAAATTGAGATTCTGGAGCTTCTGGTTGTGATGGCCGTCATTTATTACCAAACAGCTATGATACTTCATCTTCTTATATTTAATGTAAACAACAAATATCCTTAACTTATTTTGAACTAGCAAATGAAAATGTTCTTTTATTCAGTGTGAGAGAGAGAGAAAAAAAACAAAGAAGGGAGAGAAAGAAGGGGGAGGAGGAGGTTTGTTTGAAATGGGACGAGGCCTCACAGGTCGATGAGGAAAAACTGCTGTGGCGGCATTTTTACAGCCGACAGTTTATACAGGGGGGCTTACAAGTCGTTGTTCTTTCAGTGTCCAAGAGGATATATGAAGGTCGGAGTGACGGAGGACTGAGTTTTAGTGCGGCTGAGGTTGAAATGAGGACAAGTGGACGGCGTAGATGGAGTTGTTGTGAGGATATGAACATGCAGTAAGAAAGAGGCTGTGAAAAAGGGAATAATTACCTTCTCCAAAGAAGAAGAAGAAATTAAGCATTTTCAGCCGTTTGATTCGAGCTGCTGATGTCTCTCAGACGAGCCTTCCATCGTCGCTCCCAGTCAATCCGATTCACCATACATCCCGCCATGTCATTGGTACTCTGAGAAAAAATCCGGAATGGAAGGAAAGAAATAATGGCTTACATTTCTTTCCAAATCAACACAACAATTTATACGATGGTGACTTTGATTTGTGTTTCAAAAGAGTTGGGACAGACGGGGTCAAAAAAACACTGAAAAAGTTGTGTAATAGAAGTAAAACCTGGAGGGGAATCTTTCAGTTATTTACAACCATTTAGTGACACGAGGGGCTGAGGCTCAAAGAAGAAGAAGAAGTTCACAACTCTGAGAAACTTTTCAGAGAATCTGGAGAAAACTAAATAAAAGGGACGAGGCTGAAAATCAGAAATCAACAAATAGAGAAGATTCACAAATACAAGATAAAGCTTTACCGTGCAAAGAGGAAGTTGTACCGTTGATATTTCACAATCTTGATCCATGATTTCCAAGATGTAATTTCACATTCTTCTTGGAAATCATGGACGAATCATGGATGGCTCTGGAGTAGAAGAGTCCTGCTGCTAAACTGGTCTTCTCACAAGTCCGTAATTTTTTCACACTTTGGCATTTTTGGCATCAGACAAGTGAGGAAATCTTTGAGGGACTAAAAAGTAGTTTGGCTAAGATACAGAAAGTGGAATTTCAGGTGTGTAAATACATTTCTAACCACCTTCTTTTTGTCCTCCAGCCCAAAGAGGAGCACCGAGAGGAGGAACCGGGAGCAGGAGAACAAGTACATCGAGGAGCTGGCCGAGCTGATCTTCGCCAACATCAACGACATGGACGACCTGAACGTCAAGCCAGATAAATGTGCCATCCTGAAAGAGACGGTGAAGCAGATCCGGCAGATCAAGGAGCAAGGTGAGGATCTATTTCTGTGTGAACGTGTCCGAACCTCCGCTTTATTCCTTCTCTCTCTTTCCCCTCTGTAAATCACCTCTCTCCTCTCTTTCTCTTCTTCTACTCGCTCTCTCCGTTCCTGAGGTCAGCCAGTCGGCGTCCCTGTGTTTTAGCGCTGTTTGTGTCCGAAAACAACAGCTGAATAAGCACACGCGTGCACTCATAGATTACACAAAAGTCACACAGCTGTCGCCCGGCCTCGGTGTTTGACTCAGGACACGAGATGTATCGAAACAAAAGTTGGAGAGAAGTCACTTTAGAGGAAAACAACTTATAAAACAACATATTAATCAGTTTGAGTCATGAAATCAGCTGTTTCCTGATGGTACGCTGCAGTATCTATTCATAAATGTCATCCTATGTGCGCCGTTGTAATCATAAAGCGTTCTGAAGTGTGAGCTGTGTTGCATAAATCATATTACAGAGAGTTACACAAGGAAATCTGACTAAGAGGATTAAAAATGGAAATTATACGTTAAAGTCCTTTAAGATTGTACAACGGTGACGGCAGGGTGAGAGTCTCCTTCGTGTTTCCAGGACAGAAACACTGGAAGTGGGCGGGGCTGAGGGTTCGACAGCGTGCTGTGAAGTTTAGACACAAACGAAAGACTTTGTGTTCTGAAAGTAGGGCTGGGCGATATGTCCTCAAATCAATATCACGATATATTGATCAGTTCACCTCGATAACGACAAATGGACGATAACTACTCCACAAGATGCTCACCCCCTCCGACATGAGCGTTGTCTACTTCAGCCGCTACAACTTTTAAACCGTCCTCCATCTCCTCATCTGTCTGTCCCTCTTTGTAGGACAGCGTCTTAAAGGGACATGAAACCATAGCCTACCTACACACATTCAAAAACAACTTTGATTTATTTATTTATCTGACACCAAATATACCAATATGGGCAAAATGACGTCAGCTATTGTCGTAAATTTTGGTCAAGTCAAAGTTTATTTATAAAGCACCTTTAAAAGACAGCAGTCTGACAAAGTGCAAAGTGTAAACAATAAAAAATTAAATTAAAAACAGTAGAGTAAAATACAGACAGTAAAAGAATAAAAGCTACCGTGGCTATAATTCCTGTGTGCTCGTTTATTCAATGCAATGGAGAAAAGGTGGTTTTTTAAGATGATTTAAAAGACTCTAAATGGCACGTTACGCACCACGTCCCCCGTGTTGACATCGGCGCTGCTACACTTAATATGTCCTGTTGATGAAGTTAGGTGCTGTTCTGAACATTATTTGTGGCTATAGAGTGGCGTTGTGGTTGAGCGCGTGGCTCTCTGTATTTCTATCCTTACTAAAGTTGGTATAACTAGAGAAGCAAGCAGTCGACAACATTCATCTCTGGAGGGGGTGACTAACTCGGTGTTTCGGTGTGTTTGACCCTAAATTAATTTTACGCCGGAATATCCCTTTAATGCAGTGATCCTGAAGGCTTGTCTCCCTTTTGAACAGAGATCCTCTGAATGTTTTCTCATGATGTCTCACTCTGTAGATGATTGAAGGAACGTTTTTCTGAAGTTCTCACAGAGTGGTGGACCTCCTCTTAGAGACTCATCCTCTCTGAATGTCGTTTTCATACCCAGTCATGAATCTCACTTGTTGAAGTGATTAAAGTGATTTTAAAGCCTTAGAGTCTTTGTTAATCATCATCACAGACGGCGCTCCAGCTGTTTTTGTATATTTATCGATCTTCAGATCAGGCAGACTGCGCTCCAACACCCTCTCACCTACATGTCCGCGGCGGCTCCAGAGTCCACTACAGCGACTGATGACTCTCTGTTCAGCTCTGGTCCCACTACAGGAATGTCAGCTATGTGGCCTAATGGGGCCATGGGAGGCTTAACAGTCAGTGGTCCAGCCTGGGAGGAGAGTGAGAACCGGACTCTAGATTTGTGAGTGTCGTACCTGCTGTCGACACAGGTGCACAAACCCGCAAGTGCATCGTTACATCAGGTGTAGTCGAGGGTGTGTGAGGGATCGGCCAATGATCAGTGAAGGGTCTGTGTGTGTGTGTGTGTTTGCTCGAGGGCGACATCATCACAAAAACAACACTGTCAGTGTTTTCCGGGAAAAGAAAATAACTGCGAAGAGGCCGAGTGAAAAGATAACGGCGCCTCGTTCTGCCTGAGTCTGTCTGTGATCATCAGGAGGAACTTCTTCTTCTCCTCTGAACACATTGAAGGTGTTTTTAACCCCCTCTCCTCTCATGTCTTACAGAAAAAGCTCCAGTGGCTGATACCGAGGAGGTGCAGAAGGCCGACGTCTCCTCCACAGGACCGGGTGTCATTGATAAAGACGCCTTGGGGCCCATGATGCTGGAGGTGGGTCCTACCAAACTTTAGCGTCCCTGTGTTATCTCACCGCGGGGAGTCTAAAGGTCGGCGTGATAGCACAGAGGCCTGAGATTGACCCGCTGTACAGTACTCTGTTTTTTTTGATAGTTGAAATGTGTCAGGACGAGGGTTACCGTGAGAACAGAGCTTTAATTTTCTGATTCATTACTTCTGTCACTCTATGGTACTCGTCCGCTGCTGCTTTTGCTTTATTCTGGTAGATATAGGTTGAAAATGTGAACATAGATCTGCCTTTTTGTCACTTTTCGATGCTACGAAACGCAAAAAAACACAGATCAGGGCTTGACACTAACTTTTTATAGAAAGAGTACATGTGCAAAGAACTTCAGGGGCAAAATAAAAATTGATCGAATCATGTTTGTCTTATTGGTCGACTTCAGTACTATTATTTGAAATCAATTTTAGGTCAATTGGTCACATGACATGGAAGCTAATTAAGGAAAACAGCCTTTTCTGAGAACATCAACCAGTAATTTATTGACGGTCCCTTATTCAACACCCGACGTTGACAGCGAGGATGCCGAGGAGATTTAACAGCGCTATTGTTGCTATTCCCGGTTATGGAGAGTGAGGAGACACCGGTAGATCCTCAGTGAATGTCCGTCAAATATCCAACCTAAAACTAACTTCACCGCCGTATTTACAGGAAAAAACATTTGTTACCTCAGCTAATTTTTTATGTGCACATGTGACCCTAAATACATTTTGCAATTTGCACACATCTATTTTTAGTAGCAAATGCGAGTGAAACGGTCGAGTCCTGCAGATGATATTCTTTTAAATTGAGTCACTGAGTGTATCTTTAAATGAGAGCCGCCGGAGCGTCTCTCTGACTTTAAATGGCGTTGTACTCTGCAGCCACGCAGAACGAGATAAGAGCTCCTCTGGTTAGCAGCCCTGCCGTCATCAAGCCAACCTGTGTGTGTGTGTGTGTGTGTGTGTGTTTGTGTGTCCACGTGTGTGGTGACGTATAACATGGGACCCAATGAGGTATAAATACCTTAACTTAAAAGCCAGATTAGCAAAGACAGGGAGGAGCCTGACCACAGACACACAGACACACACATTAACACAGACACATATTAACACATACGCACAGGTTATATTTAGCTTCTAGCAGCAGAGGTAAGCATATGTGAGGTACCAATCTAGTCATTTTAGATCTATAGGACTCCTCTCTGTGTTACAATGATAAGCAGGTACACACAGCACAGGTAAAGGTGAACATTAGGAGGAGGAGGAGGAGGAGGAGGCTTGTGCAGACATGTGCAGGCTAAAGGACAAATCACAGTCTGTTCATATACTATAGAGGAAAAACTGCTGAGCTGACAAGAATGAAAGAATGGAAACACATGCACAAGCACACACATGCACACGGCCGAAGACGTACACTTGCTTTAATGCTCCAATTATAATGCAGGACACAGTTTTATAATGTTGTGGTATAATGAAGGAGGTTTGTGCGGATATATTGTCCCAGTAATGATGTGTAAATTTGTCGGCCTCTGCTGCAGCGAATGTTGTAGGGAAGTGAAAATTTATCAGATCTGAAGGTCAGTATCTGCATTTGTTTTAAAAACTGTTGTAGCTTTTTTTTTTTTTGTGATAAGTCAGACTAATTTTTGACACCAGGTATTTTTTCTTTTTTTTTTTCTTTTTTTTTGTCATATTTTTAAACCATTAAATGATTGACCATAATTTTTTTTTTTATTGTATGTTGGATTTTCAGGCTACAGTCACATTTTAACAAATAATAATATTGAATGAAATGATAAAAAAATAAATAAATAAATGAATAAATAAATAAATAAATAAATAATAAGTAATACTTGTTATAATAATAGTAGCATTAATCATAAAAATAATAATAATAATAATAATAATAATAATAATAATAATAATAATAATAATAATAATAATAATTATTATTATTATTATTATTATTATTATTATTATTATTATTATTATATTATTTTTAATGTTATTATTATTATTGTTATAACTATTTTTATTATTACTTTTAATGTTATTTCTATAACATAATAATTATTTTAACTTTTATTATTATTATTTTATTTTTTTAATACAGCACTTTTCGGAACAGAGTAAGTGCTTTACAACATCAAAATGAAATAGAGATAAAAAAATTTCATTTAAGTAAAAACAAATAAAAACAGAGTTAAAGGTCATATCTAGTAAAAGCACACTTTAGTCCAGAATAAACTTTTTCAGAAAACTAGAAATAACCTGTAAACTATTGTAAATATTTCAGACCTCTTATGAACGGGTGTGGGAGTGTAGAGCGCAGAATTTACGCTGCACTTGTATTTGTATAATTTCTAGTGAAAGTTTTTTTGAAGATCCAATAAAAGCTGATAAAAAAAAATAGCCAAATATAAAATCTTGATCACCCCATCGCTGTTTGCCTTTTGTCTTTTTAATTAAACTAGAACTTCACAAGATGTATTATCTGTTATGATGCTCTGTTTCCTTCAAACTCATGATTATTAAGTAATAAGTGTTCAAAAGTATCTCCTACGTCATCATGAAAACAGCGAATTTGTTGTTTATTCGAACACGTGACTTCAGTTTTGTCGTCAAGTCCTCCAGAAATACCACCTCAAAAGCTTCACAGACGTGTCAATAATAATGATTTTTATGTGCTCTCCATACTGTGACGACAAATTCTGTATCCTCTCCATCTTCAGCCTCGGTCACAAACATCTCGAGAGGTTTATTTTCACCTTTTCTGTCGCTGCCATTCACTGTCATTTCTATTCGTTTTCATTCTTTACATTTATGGGTAATTGTTGGTGTGTAGAGGACAGACTTTGAGGCTGATCTACATGTGAATATTTTCAGGTGGAAAATGGTTTACAAGGGGAACATTATGTGCCGGGTGTTCATAAATCTGGACTATTTTCGGCCGGTACTCCAGGTTTTCAGTCTCTTAACACTTCGTAGTGATTCTGCGTATTGTTTGACGTAAATGTGGCTCATATTCAGTGTGACATGATATTTTATTCTTGGAGTTTGACGAACACTCTTGGTAAGATTTGAGTTTTTAGCCGTGTGTTGGAAGAAAAGGCTGAAGTAAAGAGGAGGAACATCTCAACTTTTGCTTTCATTAATTAGAGTTAATCAGCTTTAGGTGGAAAGTTTAAATGAACTTTAATTAACGTCCGGTCTCCTCTCTTATCCCCTTTACCTTTTGACTTCGTCTTTTCCTCCTGTGGGCACGAACGTTTGCCTCTCTGCCTAATCTCCTTCTACTTTGTTCAATTTCTCTCCCTCTCTTTCTCCTCTAACACTCTTTGTCATCCATTTATCTCCTTCCTTCTCCTCCTCTATCAGGCTCTGGACGGCTTCTTTTTCGTGGTCAACATGGAGGGAAACATTGTGTTCGTGTCGGAGAACGTCAGCCAGTATTTGCGCTACCAGCAGGAGGAGCTGATGAACACCAGCGTCTACAGCGTGCTGCATGTCGGGGATCACGCCGAGTTTGTCAAGAACCTGCTGCCCAAGAGCCTCGGTGAGAAACTCATGGAAAAAATTTGGGAACTTGTTATAAATTTGTGTCAGATTTGATTAGTTTCCCATTTCCCAAAAGCTTTTACCTCTTACCTCAAACTCTCAGATTCAGAACTTTGTCTTTTATGCACTCCTGAACTTCCTGCCTTGAAAGAAAGCATGTCACCATTTTAGCTTTCCTTATACAGGCTCTTAGTTAATCTTAGAACTGATTAAAACCTTTTAATGATCAATTTTTAAGTACTATCTGGACTTAAGTACATTGCTGAGCCGCTCGCCAAGAATCCAGATTGAGGACCACTCGTTGAAACAACAAGGAGTTCAGAGCGACAAGTTCTTTATCCTCTTTTAACTCTGTTTTAATCATGTTTAACTGGTTTTAACTGATTTTTAACTGATTACGTTAACTTTTAATCGGCATATGTTGCATCTTTTACTGAATTTCAACTTTTTTTCCGTTGTAATCGTTTCTCTAAATGTCGTCTTCGATTTCTATTCTGTTTTAAAGAACTTTGTAAGTTTGTTTTGGGAAGAACTCTTTAAAAGTGAAGTTTATCGTCATTGCTGATTATGAAGGACCATAATATCTGGCTCCAAGGCTCCTTGTCGTAATAATAATAATAACTTTATTTTTATGGCACTTTTATAAACAGAAGTTTACAAAGTGCTTTGAAAAACAGTCGTAAAGCACAGAACATCAGCACATGGAGATAAAAACAACTAAAAAACAGAAGCTCAGTTAAAAACAAGACCTCCGAACTGAGGGCCAGTTTCATTTTTCATAAGAAACTCAGACAATACAAGAACCCTACAACATAAAATGAGACCATGAGGACCAAAATAAAAACATAAAATAGGTAAGAAGAAGAAATGTAATGAAAAAGGGGGTAGAAATCAGGAAACAAGATAATAAATATAAAAAGACAATAAAATAAAAAATAAAATAATAATGATGATAATAGTAATGATAAAATGGAATAACAAAAATGAGCAGGAAAAAACAATAAAATCAATTTTAAGATTATAAGTAAAACAAAAGCTAAAAAGACAGTAAGTCGAAATAAGATTGAGGTAAAAAGATAAAATACAAATTAAAAAAAAGAGAAAAGACATCGCAAAAAATCAAGTCTGTAAAAGTGAGTTTTTAAATTTGACTGAAAAGAAGCAACTTTCTCTGCACGCCTTATCTCCTCCCCTTGTTGAGTAAAATATACATTAAAAATGTCACAGTTTCACAGTGCTTCATAGTTGGTACTGATATTAATTAGAGGACCGAGCACTGAACCCTGGGGGACGCCCAAAAGCATATGCCCTGAATGTTGTTTGTTGTTCTGAGTGAACAGCCGAAAACAAATGTCAGTCATCTATGCCATCTTATCTAACAGCATGTATTTTTCTGTCTTTAGTTTCTCTAAATAAGAAAAAACTGTCACGTTTCTCTCTCCTGCAGTAAATCACCGCAGCAGTGACTCGTCCAACAGGAACAGCCACACCTTCAACTGTCGCATGTTAGTCAATCCTCACGTTGACGGCGAAGCGCGGCCGTCCTCTGACCAGCAGGACGTATCGCAGCAGAAATACGAGACCATGCAGTGTTTCGCCGTCTCCGAACCCAAATCTATCAAGGAGGAGGGCGAAGGTACGGCATTTCTCAAATCCGTCTCCTAAACTAAACTTTCCTCTTCATTAGGTCTCTCTTTTGTTTCTCCGACTTTCTTTCTCCCTCGTTTTCCCCTCCCTCTCCGTCTCTCCATCTCTCTCCCGACTTCCCGTCATTTTCCCATCACTCCTCCATCCCTACTTTCCCCGGTCTCTCGTGCCCTGTCCTCCTTTCATCACCGCTCCTCTCCACTTTCCCTCCCATCCACCGTGAGGGACTAATTAGTGCGTGGCACTTTGTCATCCTCCCATCTTATCTCAACACACACTCACACAAGCACACACGAGGGAAAAGTCTGTCTGGCACTCTAATTTTAGATGTCTGACAACCAGATATTGTGCCAATCCCTCACCGACATGAGGAGGACAGCCGGTTGACAGATGGAGGGTTGCCGGTTGAGGCTGAGGTTGATTAAAATGCAGCTGTGACGGCGAGGTTGAAGCTAGTTAAGGTCTCTGTTTGAGGGGAACTCAGGTGTCTACAAACCTGGAGACTCAAAGATACCAAAAGTTTTTCATCACTTAGGAAGGTTTAAGTTCACCGCACATTCAGAAAAACCCACTTAAGGGATTATTTGGATGAGTTTTTGGTCATGAGACGCTCCAATCAGTTCATCGAGCGACAGATCCGACATTAGGAATAAGGCAGACCTATCACCTCGTGTGTTTTTAATGAGGGATGCTGTGAAGCCGTAACAGGTGGGGAACCAGAGTGAGACCACCCAGGAGAGAGAGAGAGAGAGAGAGAGAGAGAGAGAGAGAGAGAGAGAGAGAGAGAGATAGTGAGCTCACACTTACCTGCAAAGCGAAGGAAAGAAGCAGTTTGGATGTTGTTGTGGTGGAGGATTATTTTAACCCTCTTTTTCTCTCACGCAGACTTCCAGTCGTGTCTGATCTGTGTGGCGAGGAGAGTGCCGGTCAAAGAGAGACCGGTGATGCCGACTTACGAGAGCTTCACCACCAGACAGGACCTTCAAGGTAGGACTAATGCACCTTCAAAAAGTCACGTGTCACCTGTAGACTGTAATGCTAGCAACTTTAAAACTTCTGAGCACAGGATCAGAGTCTGTGTCAGTCCTACTAAAACTGTCATAAAAACAGGAGTGAGATGAATTACCTAAAATCGTCAGTTTGGAGCTAAATAGCGGTTGTCGTCTCTGGGACATGACCCATTTGTTTCCAATCACGGCAGCCGCCATATTGGAAATGCTAACTCTGACTAACTTCTTACAGAGAAGTTGTCCAAGTAAGTCTTGGATTAAAGAATGGAGATAAATAATTATGTTTGGGTCTGTCGTGTGGTTAGAAACTTTGGGGTCCAATGAGGATCGACTCGCTTTTGGAGGTGGCCTCAAGTGGTCACTCCAGGAACTGCAAGCCAGCTTCGTATTTCGTTTGGTTAAGTTTGTTTGTGTTTATTATCTAATGTCTCCTGGTCAGTTGATGGTTACTGCGCGACATTATCACCCAGATTTTCCAAACTTGCAAACATCTGTAAACATGACTGTAATCTGTTCGTGTGGCCTCTCCAGGTAAGATCACCTCCCTCGATACGAGTCTCCTCCGTGCGTCCATGAAGCCGGGGTGGGAGGACCTGGTCAGGAGGTGCATTCAGAGGTTTCACCTACAGAACGACGGGGAGATGTCCTTCGCCAAGAAACACCAGCAAGAAGGTGATTAACAGATCACCTTAATTCAGGTTTTTTTCTGGAAGTGTTTAGGATATTAAGCATCACTGTAGCTCTTGAGGAAATCAACCACAGATTATTTTCAGGACTTTAGATCATTTTTCTCTCTCTCTTTCAAATCAAACGGCACTCGCTGTGTTCGATCTCTGAAGGTCCGTTTCTGTCTCTTTGCAGTGTTGAGGAACGGCCACGCTCTCAGCCCTCTGTACAGATTCACCCTCGCAGACGGCACCATCGTCTCAGCGCACACTAAGAGCAAGCTGGTCCGATCTCCGGCCACCAATGAACCCCAGCTCTACATGTCCCTGCACATCCTGCAAAGGTACAGACCTCTCTTTGTACCGTTTGGACCTGCAGCTGATTGTAAAACCACAAGACTGAGCTAAATCAAAGAAACCAAACCAACTTTAGCTGTAAAAAGTCTGAATTAAATCAAATATCATCAACATTCAGAGATATTATTTCTAGTGTTGGCCTCTTCCATGTTGGCTCCCAGTCGTTGCGGTTTCCTCTTGATCCAGACAAAGAGAGGGAAACAGCAGTTTGCATTGAGAACAAAGAGCTTTTTATAACCCTGCTGCTGTATGTGCAAACCAAAACTGACACAAGCGCTACCAGTCGGTCCAGTATACAAAGCCCCGTCCCTTTCCCCCCTCTGATCACTGGGAGCGACCGCAACAAAACCAGCGTCCAGCCTTTGGTATGACCATTCAGAGTTCGGGATTGGACGCAGATCAGAAAACAATGCCAGGACTGTTACCCAGAGTATTCAGGGATCAATGGCAAGAACTTGGTCTTTTTACTTCCACCAAGTTTCACATTGAAAATTATCGCCCCGGCGCTCATTCAGCACAATCAGAGCTTTGTTTGTTTGTTTGGTATGGAGCTGAAGCTGCTCTGTGTTCAGAGCTCCTTCAGTGTTCTAACCTTTATTTTCCCAACTCTATAGACTTTACAGAAATGAACTGTGTTAATGACATGACTGAAACTAAGCTGAGGGAAACCACTATGCCCTGATTCCTAACAAATCCTGAAAGACGCTCTTAAGACAACCAAAGTTGGAGCACTGTTAAGAGAACTACATACGGATGGAAAAGAACATATCAAATATCTCTGAAAACCATCGTCTGCAGACAGAACTCCTCAGTGCGTCCGCTTACGGAGGTTCAATCTGCACCAAGCAAAGTGAAAACCAAACATAAACACGATTCAGACGTTGGTGACCACTGGAAAAGTCGAAAACGGTCCAGTCTGGTTCATCAAACTTTCTTTCTGGAAATCACGGACATCTTGCCCGCTGTTCATGTATGGTTGATGCAGCTGAAAGGGTGTTTCCTTCTTGGACCACCATCAGATCCGTCTCTGCTGTCAGAGCGGCGAGCAGATGTTCAAACTGCGTTTTCTACTCTGAACCTTAAAGTTAATCTTGTGTCTGCTTCCTTTTGTTTTCAGGGAGAACATGGGGGGTTTGAGTGCAGACACACCGGGCAGCCAAGGCATGACCAAGCCAATGACCCCAACCAGTATGGGTGGCCCCTCCCCTTCTCCTGATGCCAGTGTCACCAGCAACACCCACCACTCCACCTCGGTGTCAGGAGCACAGGGACGGGGGTTTGGGTCTGTATCGAGCCGGTCATCCACGCCTCAGGGAAACAGCCACTCTCTCAAACTGGGCAGTCCTTCGGCCCAGGGGAGCCCCAGCATCTCCTCAGGGGTCCAAGGGGCCATGTTGTCTCCTCGTCATCGCCAGAGCCCCGGCATGGCGGCGAGCAGCAGCAGCTGTAGCAGTCCCCACCTCCCCCAGCATCCACCTGGTTCTTTCTCTCCTGCAGCCGGGCTTCCTTCGCCAGCATCCGTGTGCAGCAGCACGGGGAACAGCCAAGGGTTTAACTCCCTCAGCGCCCTGCAGGCCCTCAGCCAGGGCCACAGGGTTTCCCAGGGACCCAGTGAGGGGCAGCATCTAGATTCACCTGATGGAAAACCAGATGGTCTTCAGAGTCCACTACAGAGCAGCAGTTCCGGAAGCCAGCTAGCCAAGAACAACCCCAGCTTGGAGGCCGACATATTTGGAGCTTTTGAGGAGCAGCAGGACTTGTTGTCACCCCAGAACCAGGAGGGAGACCAGGGGGAGGGGAAAGACGCTGACCCTGACAGCTTCGGAGGTAGTGGGAGCTTAGAGGAGCTTGGCGACGCCTCAAACCGCCTCCTGAACACAAAAGGCCCCACGAAACTGCTCCAGCTCCTCACGACCAAGCTCGAGCCGTCAGATCCCGGATCTCCACCTCCTCTGGGGGACGAGCAAAGCTGTAAGGACCAGCTGGCCGGGTTGGGCGGTATGGGTGGTGCGGGGCACAACAACCACTCCACCTCGCTGAAGGAGAAACACAAAATCCTCCACAGGTTACTGCAGAACAGTACCTCACCTGTGGAACTGGCCAAGCTCACAGCAGAGGCGACTGGGAAAGACCCCGTTGGTCCAGAGTCGGCTTCAGGGGACAACGCGGCCCTGAGTGAACTCTGCACAAAGCAGGAGCCCGGGAGCCCCAAGAAGAAGGACAATGCGTTGCTTCGTTACCTGCTGGATCGGGATGATAACGGGATCCTGGATAAAGCCATCAAGATGGAGCCCAGTGAGGGTCCGAAGCTGAGCAATGTGAAGACGGAGAAACAGGACGCAGGTTTCAACATGGCCGACCAGGTCAGTGTCTTACCTGAATTTATTCATTGGTGGTTTTTGTTGTTGTTTGGTTCCTAGCCCCCCTCTTTTTGGTTTCAGCTATAAATTAGGTCTCATAGTGGTCTGGACTTTTAGTTTTTAACATTTCCAGCTGACAGACATGGAGGAGAAACGCAGGAAATCAGCTGTTTGTGGCATTACCGTAGTCACATACCCTCTTGTTCCTCGGTTGGTCTCGGCAGATCCAGTTCAAAGTGTTGTTGGGTAAATTCAGAGTGCAGGTGCTCCGACAAAAACTGAGGTTAGTTCCAGGAAGGAGCTAGACTTCAAAAGTGTGACCGGTCCCACCAAAAGCTCTTCCTCCGGTCAGGGGAGGCTGCTGCTGGCAAGGAGGTCTCCATTCAGAGGTTTCCATCCTGGAGTTTGTTAGGCGATGTTTCCTTTAGCTGGAGTTAAAGATTCCTGTCAGAGAAACGACAAAGTTACTGAGAAAATATTCCAGTTTACAAGAATAAGAAATAAAAAAATCAAACTGAAAAGACAGAAAGGGACAAAGCAAACATGGTCTCCCTAGCTTCCAGGTTTTTGCAGATACAAAGTTAGCGTCGTTTTTGTCTCTTTATCTCGTCTGTCCAACAAACTCTGGACTTTGGATAGTCTGAAAAAAAGTCCTCGTATCTCTGTCTGAGATCGTGCCCTTGATATGGCCGCTTTATGTTCACAGTCTGTGTGTGAAAGTGTGTGTTTGTGCATCTCCACTGTGGCTAAACAGAGCTGTGACTGTGTCTTACTGTGACCTCATTAGTGCCGGCAGTTTATTTTTAGCTCCTCCTCTATTCATCAGCCAAACGGCCGGAGGAAACCAATGCTGTCAGCGGGTGGGTGTGTCTGGGTTGAATTACACTGCAATACTGAGGGGAGCTTGTTTTTTTTTCCAAATAGTTATAGAAGTAAATATCAGGTTTTGTAAATCTTTTGTCTGAGTTTTCTTTTTTTATATTATTCTCCTTTTTCTTTTGTTTTCACATCCTAAACTGCTTTCGTACATGTCTGCTTCTATTGCAAAACAAACGCAAAATACCGTCTTCTTTGTTTGATGCATCGTACAATAAACAAACACTCAGACGGATAAAAACCTCTCTTCATAGCAGATTATTCCAACCATTTAAAGCTCGTGTTGCATCTTGATTTCTGAGCAACAACTGTTATAACACCCGCAAGAAATCCCATCTTCATAAACTCCTCCAAACATAAAATGATACAGCGTTATTCTGACGGTGAAACAGAAAATTTTCCGCAACAATGAGGGTCTCACTTTTGCTTTAGTCTGTGCCAAAACATATATAATTTAAGTGTAAGTGAAAAGCCTCTGTCATGTTTCTGTAGACCACCTACAGGGAAAACAGCTTCAACAAGATAAACTGGGTTGGCTCCTGTGGTGATGTAACAACAGGAGTGATTTGCAAAGCCATTACCACTCCATCCTACGTTTTGTTGTTTTTCTCTGCTGTTGTACAGTCAACATGTCCGAGGTTAGAGCCAGACAATGATCTGTTGTTGGTTGCATAAACCCACACAAATGTCACTGCACTGTCCCAGCACTGGAGAACTAAAGAAGACAACAATGTGCCAGATACAAGCAGTGCTAATTTTGTTGTTTGTGCCAACGTACCACTCAAGAACCACGCTGTTGTAACTGCGGCTACGACACTTCACCAGTTGCCTTGTCAGATTCTGGATTATGCATAATATCATGGCGCAGGTTCTCACTTGCCAAGCTTGTTTTGGTGTTTTTCCGCCTCTACATCCATCTGCACCGGTCTGCATTCTCCCCCTTCAAACAACAATGCGGGCAGCCAATCAAAACAGTTCCTCATTCTCATAGCATCCCTGCCCAAGCAGATCACTATGTGGATAATGAGGTTGGGAACTGAGAGGCTGCAGATCCTTGCCTAAAAGATGACTAGCGTTACATGGGACCTTCAAGATGATCTTGAAGGTGGAAATTTGATGTGATAGATATAGGACCCCCTCCCCATGCACTTTCTTCCATCTAATTTTGTTCCTAAATCTTGCTGATCTCAGTCCAGTGAATTGGAGGACCTTTTGGAGGACCTGCAGAGTGGCGGCCAGCAGCAGCAGCAGATGTTTGGAGCACAACCTTCAGTCAGAAGATCAGCCTCCACTTCATCCTCCTCTTCCTCTGTGCCGCCTAGTTCCTCTGCAGATAAACAGACCATCATCGGCAACATCCTGCAGATGACAGACAGCACCAGCACCAGCAGCAGCCCCCCCAACCAGCACAGAGCTTTCCCCACGATGGGACCAGCAGGTACGTCCAGTTCAGGGTGGTTCTAAGTGGATAAATCTGTATTAATCGATATCTTAGACCGTGCTACCTTCACCATATCTCTGTCTGAGGATATAAAACAGATATGACACGCCCACTTTTTGTCTCTCCAGCAGGTTTTAACAGTGCCAGGCCAGGCCAGCCGGGTCGAGCCCCTCCCCCGGTCAGGAGCGCATCTCTGGACGGCAGTATGGGCCCCAATCCCAACACTGGCAGACCATTTCCTCCCCAGCACAGAACCAACGCCCCCTACTCCCTACTGCAGCATCAGCAACAGCAGCAAGGCATGATGGGAACCCATACAGGCATGGCCAACCAGGCGGGGATGGCCAATCCAGGTCAGATACCTTAATTGTCTTGTCCTCAGGGAAAATAGTGTCAGAGTTAATATATGATAATAAAATTCTAACGATCTTTAAATCTGATTGTTTCTGTTCTTTTCAAATCAGGCATGCTGAGTAACGGGTCAATGAGGGGCCCTATGCAGCAAGGCTGGGGTCCCCAGGGGCCCTTAGGAGGGAGTGCTGGAGGAATGATGGGCCAAGGGGTAGGACCTGGTCGCATGGTCCCCAATATGAACTCTGCAATGCCCACAAGAGGCCCTCATGGGTCCAGAGCCATGGTCAACATGCAGATGATGAGCAACGGTGAGAAGAAAATCGAGAAAAAGACAAAAACTGTCTGACGTAAAGTTTAATCATATTAATACCTGATGTTGCTTTTTTCTCACCTTCAGAGATGGAGATGGCGAACCCAACCTACCCTCAGCAACAAGCTCCACCCAATCAGACTGCACCATGGCCAGACCGAATGATGTCCATGGATCACTATGGAAACCAAAGCAGGTAAAAAGTCAAACATAAAGCACCAGCATCTGTTGGCGGATTTACAAATCAAAACCCTGAGTCTGATGTGACAATAACAACATGTTTCCTTCAGGCCACCGTATGGCGTCCCCCAAGGAGACGGGATGGGGTGCTGCAGCACAGGACCCGAGGGTCAGCCAGATGAGGGCACTCTGTTGAACCAGCTGTGCTCTGTGCTGAAGGACTTTGAGGGTCTGGAGGAGATCGACAAGATGCTGGGGATCCCAACGCTGGCTGGACAGGTGAAACCCAAACTCCCAGGAATATGGGTGCTTAAAAATATACTGGTTCCTGTTGCTTATAACCCGTTCTTTCCTCCCTGCAGGGTCCCATGTCAGACCAGGACCAGTACCTCGGCTCCTCAGACCCATCAGCCTCCATGAAGCCTCTCCTGTACGGTCAGCAACACTACAGTGGTCAGTCTGGATACAGCAACATGGCTCCTGATGGCGGTTTTCATGGCCCCTCCATGGGTGGCCATATGGGTCCTCAGAGGATGCCGCCGGCTGGTTACCCTCCAATGATGAGGATGCCGGGGAGCGTGGGGCCCAGAGCAGCTGGGATGAGACCAGGGGGGCCAAATCCAGGCGTGCCACCTCAGCCCAACAACCTGAGGCTGCAGCTGCAGCACAGACTCCAGGCCCAGCTGGTAGGTGGCAACAAATATTTATCATCAGCCCTCTCACTGCCATGCGATGTTTGCTGACCACAAACCAGGACTGTTGTTGTAAACAGATGGGACTGACTGTCCATCCAGCTGGTGATCAGCCTTTTAAATACAACATTTAGAAATTTAATTGAGGATGTTCACCATGATATTGTTCAAAAGTGATGGATGCAGCCACCTGATGGCACTCAAAGGTTTATGAACTAATGGCTGAAAGCCTCAAATTTGGCATCTTGGCTCTTTGGAGCTCGAGGTGTCCTGGAGATGAGCCTGACTGCACCGATGCTAACAGGGTTCACTGGGTTTAAACAGCAGCAGCAGCCTCAGAGGAACAAATGTGTTTCAACTTTTTGCCTTCATCAGTAGTTACCTGCTGCTGAGACACATAAAAATGAACACACATGTGAGGTACTGACACACATACAGAGCTGCTCTCTAACTTATGAAGATGATACACGGGGGCTGTGCTACGTAACTGACTTAATGTCAAAAATGTTCTTTTTATCTCCCATCATGGTTATTTATCCAGGTGCATGATACCTTTATTTAATACTTTGTTTGTTAAGGTGGAATTATGTAAAATAAATTATTTTTAATTGCTGTTTTAAAGTCATATTTTTGTAATGCTAAGGAGGTCTATCACTAGATTTTTAGATTCAAGCTACAGTGGATTCAGTAATAATTTATTTACACAACTCTTTATGGTTTAGATGCTAAATGGTAGCGTGTAAAAGTCTAGACTGCCACCTGGTGGAAATTTGAGAAAACAGCAGGTGTATTAAGGCTGTTGGTTTAGCAGCTGGTTCAGATGGGAGACACGGCATTTGCACCTCTGTCTCCAGGATTCTGCCAGTGTGAGTGAGAAGAGAACAGTGTGATTATTGTGATGACTAAATCATTTATCTCACTTCATTGCAGAACCGTCAGCCAATGGTGAACCAGATGAGCGGAGTGTCCAATATGAATCTACCTCTCAGGTCTAACGTACCAAACCAGGTCAGTCAGAAACGAACACATTCCTGTAAGAATTTCACTCACTCACTCCTTAAACATCCAAATACCCGCCATCACAGATGAACCAACTCCTGTGAGAGAATCGAACATTGATGGAAAATAAAAAGATAGCTGAAGGTATGAAGGTTCCGAATTGGAAATGACCTGTTTTTGCTCAGCAGTGCAGTTGCAATAGAATGAGAACAAAGCAATAGAATGTGATCGAAGAATGGAATCAAAACAATAGAATTAGAAAGCAATAGAATGGAATCAAACTAATGAAATGGAGTCAAAACAATCAAATGAGAACAAAGCAATAGAATGGAATCAAATCATTAGAATGGAATCAAAGCATCAGAATGAAATCAAAACAATAGAATGAGAAAGCAATAGAATGGATTCAAACTAATGAAATATAATCAAAACAATAGAATGTGATCAAAGCATTAGAATGTGATCAAAACAATAGAATGAGAAAACTATCAAACCACTGAGTCACAATGAAGAGCTCAATATGAAAACCTTGTAAGAACAGTAAATTAAACAGGAGCATCACAAAGATTAAAAATAGTTTAATACTTGTGAATACCAAAAAAGCAATTAAAAAAAAAAAGAAAAACTCCTTTTGACTTTGTTTTTCATCAACTTCTCTGTGTTACTTTTTTGTTTCCAGGGAACCCTCAATGCCCAGATGCTAGCTCAGCGTCAGCGCGAGTACCTCAGCAACCACCTACGCCAACGCCAACAGCAGCAACAACACGTGCACCAGCAGCGTGCCATGATGATGCGAACCCAGGGAATCAACATGCCACCTAATATGCCCAGCGGGGGCGCCGCTCCAACCCCAATGCCCATGGGTGGCACCAACCCACGACTCCCACAGGGAAACCCGCAGCAGTTCCCCTACCCGGCCTCCAGCTACGGTACCGGTCTGCCCTCTCCTCCTCCTCATCCCAGCTCCACCAGTCCTTTCCCATCCCCTATCTCCCCTAGCCATCACCTGGCTAGCCAGGGCATGATGGGAAATGTAAGCGGGCAGTACAGCGGGGTTATGAGTCCGCCATCACAGCACAGTGCCTACCAGTTCAACAGTACAGGTATTTGATTAGAGCGCAGTAACGGCGTCGCAGCAGTCTGTGTGTGCTTCTTGGCCGGTGTAGTCGCTTTTTCCCTCTGTGGTAATCAAATACTGTATAATCATCTCTGTTTGGTTTAACCTCTTGAGATCATGATTGGAGGTGGTTGAAGGTTGCATGATGCTTGTTTTTGTTTGCAAATCAATGTTGCATCTGATCTTCTGCTTTAATGTTTAGATAAACACTCTGTCTATGATTGTAACTCTGTCATTAACCAATCAGAAGACTTCATGTTTTTTTTTGTTTTTTTGTCTGAGGATACTTTGTTGTTACAGTCATTGTTATCGTAGTTTCCGACGTAGCTTATTACTCTTAAATCTGCTCAAATCTACAGGAATGAGCCAACAGCAGCAACACCAGGACCCGGTGTCAGGCTTTCCATGCGGGGCTGCGACCCCTCAGAGCCCAATGCTGTCCCCCAGGATGGGTCAGGGTCAAAGCCCCATGCTACAGCACACCCAGGGCCAACCCCAATCCCAGGGTCCCAACCAGGCAGGAGCAGCAGGTTACCAGCAGGGCAGCGACCTCAACGGGTGGCCCCAACCTGCCAACATCTCCACCAGCAACAGGTGACAGAAGATTAACTGTTCACTAAATTTTACATGAACCTTTTTGAGTGTTTTTGTGAATACCATCATGCTCTTTGACTCTTCTTTTTAGTGTGTACCCTCAGCAGTCCCAGTCTCAGTACTCAGCACAACCCAACGGGGGAATGTACAGCAACAACGCCAACATGAACCTGGGAGTCATGGGCAGCAACGGCGGCAACATGAGCCAGATGTCAGCACAGATGAGTTCCATGACCTCCATGAACACAGACCAGGTGAGAGATGCAAAAATTCACCTATTTAAATGGATAAAATATTATTACCATTGTTAAAGTTCTTATCTGATTTAAACTCCATGTCTGTCTTCATCACTGTAACTCTCAGGTGTGTGACAGCATTCTGGGGCAGCTTGCAGAAATCGACATGTTGACACAAGATGGTGAAGCCAATTCTGTGAGTAAAGGTTTCTTGTCTTGCACACATTACATAGATATTTTGGGCTTAAATTTGATTCAATTTAAAGTTTATTTTTTTGTATCAAAAAATAGAAGAGTAGCCTCTAAGGTGACATCTATCCATAATACCCTATATTGTTTGAGACAGCATTATACTTGGACGAGGGGTGGTACTGGGAAGGAATGAGGGTGTTAGCCAAATCTCTATCATCAGTCAGTACTTGAAAGTTGGTAAAAGCAGCTTTTATGTTATTCATGATACTAATTTAATAATCAAACGTACATCCAAAAGAGCTTGGTTCATAGTAACTACAGTTGTCCATAAGGGATTGTGAATTTGGTGTGCCTCAGGGCTCCATTTCAGGTCTTCATTGATTCTCTTCGTATATCCTTCCACCCTGTCCAACTACTGCTGCATTATTCATACTTCATAGACATCCTGTGAATTATAGGTTATTTCATTAAATGCTCTGCTCGTTTGTTTTTCTCTGTTGTACAGAATTTCTGCTGACCCCGGCTGCTGTCCACACGAGGTAACACAGGAGCTCATGCAAAAACACTCAAACCCACTCAGCTCAGCAATCAGAGAGACATTAAGTAGTTAAAGACACGTGATGGAAACGCTTGTTTCTCCGTCACACCAGCCGACACTGAGGCACTACGGAGAGAGGACGACTTTATATATAAGACAGTAAATGGAAGTTTGCAGGTTCGTGTGTGAGACGGAAACAACGGTGTCACCGTTTGAGACCGGAGAACTGAAAGGCTGTCGAGCATGAATGAAACCTCTGGATTTTATCTGAAATATTTCAGAGCTGGACTGAAAACTTAAATGAATGAAAAGGTTTATAAAAATATTTTACTATTATTTATAGTTTTGATGAGGTTTTAGAGATTATTTGTATGACACACAAAAAAAATCAAGGATATCTTTCGCTTAAGAAAATCTCCCAAAATGGTACATTTTGATGTCAATTTAAAATTAATATATTTCAACTGCTGTAGTTACGAGGAGCTAAATCCTCGTGAAACGACTTTTTGAATGAAGGTGAATGTGTATAGATAGTGTACATACAAAGATTTATTATACTCTCTTTTACCCTCAGTGACATGGAGAAGCAGTAGTTTGGAGTTTTAGTCCGACAAACATTTCTCAGAGAGCAGATCTGTCATTGGTTAAACTACACATCAGGGGGCGGAGCTAAAGGTTTTGCGGGTCCCAATGGCAAAAATGCTACATGCTGCTGTTTTCGCTATTTTGAATCTTAAAGCTTAAACTTTAACCATGTGGTCAAGCAGCAACAAGAGGTTGGTTTGATTAGCACGTTTAGTGATGAAAACTAAAACCAACACAGAAGTGAAATAAACTACAGTTACACGATTATATAGCAGAGTTAAACATGTTTACACCCCAATGCAAAAAGGCAGCAACAGGCTTAAATAATTAGCCCCGCCCATAACAAAACCAATTTTCTTTTATCAAGATTAAGAGTCACACATTATTGGGTAGAATCAGCTGTCTGTATGATTTACACAATGAACTTAGCCCGCTTTAACTCTGTAGCTTGAGTCATTATCCAATATGGCGACCAAGCTGACGACTCGGCCCAGAACTCATCCATTTTGGTCAAGAGTGATGAGTCATTAGGGAGAGGTTACAGCGGCTGTTTTGATCTGTTGGGTCCAGAATCTCGCCAACAGTCGAATAGGTTGGAGTGACATTTGGAACAGCTGTTCATTCTACCACTACTGTCAATTTAAGAACATTAAACCCCCCTGACTTTTTTTTAGCATCATTATCAGGTTAGTCTTTTAACTCGTCCATTATTTTGGTTTTAGACTCAAAATCTAAAGAGTAAATGTGATTCCTATTATTTTAATGTAGATAATTAGCTCCGCCCACTGTATTTCCAACCAATGAAACACATCTTACTGGACAGCATCTTTGCTTTTGGGTACAACTGATGAAACTCTGAGTTACTGCGGTCGTAGACCTCATGGCTGCGATGTCACACTGAAGGGGGGGGGTAGTTTTGTTGTGTTTGGGTCATTCTGTGCGTGAAGATGATTTTTGAATGACAAACAGTCGAACCCTACTCTGTGTACTGTTGATGAATGAATGAACGAGTCAGGGCGGTCTCAGAAGGATGTTCAGTTTTGCATAAAGACGGGCAGGTGATCGAGAACCTTTACAATCCAAAGTCATGAAACTCTCACAGACTGGACCTCAGAGATTTTGGGAATAGATTCATCAGATCATTTCAAAGGTGCTCTTTGTATTCATTAGGTGCTGTCTCATAAACTTGACTGTAACTGTCCAATCCTAATCTTGAATTGAGACGGTCCACAAATCTATAAACCTGTAAAGCACACACTGGAATAAAGACAGACAATGACGAGTACGGCGGAGTGTTAGGTCCACATTAAAGAAAAGAAGAAATGAGATTTAAATAGTGTAAAGGTAAATTACAAGAATGAAGTCAGAGTGAAAAGTATCATAAAATGAGGCGGTTAGATTATCATTTATGCCCAATCGTCTCAGCGTTAACACTTTTATTTTTACTTTTATGACGTTAAACTTCACAAGCCACAAGTGAAACTAGCTCCTCTTCAAACAGTCCCCTCCAAAATATCAGAAACACCAAGTTTTTTTTCTTGTACAATTAACACTTAACTTTTGGAATATCACTTCTTTTTCCACATGAAATCGAAATTCAATCATCTTAAAAACAGTTTAACCACTTTACTCTTTTGACATAAGAGTTTCTTTCATGATATTCCGACTTCATCCTGATGACGTTGTCACTTATTCTGGTAATACTGGGATCTTATTCTTGGTTTACAACTATTTGACCTTTATTCTCACGATTGCACCACTTTCTAAAATTACAACTTATATTTATGACATAATGACTTGTCTCATGATATTACACCTTCATTCTCAAAACATCACATTTTCTTTAACGTGGACCTGATAAACGAGAGGACAGGGATGTGAAAATGCAAACTGGACACAAAACAAAAACACTGAACAGAACTTTTGACTTTTTCCCTATTCAGGAAATGTTGACCCCGTGATTTCTCCATTTCTCTTAAGATCTTAGCACAGGAAAGTCAACTCCAGTGTGCATTTTGTGAAATCCCAAAGATTTTAAGGAGACAACTTCTGAGAGAAAATGAAAGCCATGAAAAAAAAAAGTCCTGAATGTCAAACTCTCTGCAAAGTTTGGAAACAATCAAAAAGATGTAAACTCATGTACATAACTCCTGATGTTCTAGATGAAAGTGAAATATTTTCTCTTGGTTTCAACTGATACAGTATATAAATACTGTATATATATATATATATTGAAGAGTTCTTGATTTATAGATTGATATTTTATCTATTGCAAAATACTGTAATTCATGTAAGTACCTTAAGATGCGAAGATGAAGCATAATGCCTTAGATCTGTGATTCTTTGTCTGGTGTTTATCTGTCTGGTTTACAGGTGTACTTTATTATCTGTCAGTCCCATACTGCTGAGTGAGTGAGTGTTTCACCACTTCATTCTGTAGCTACAAGAGTTCAATAACCAGGTTTTTGAAAATCTTCTATCATGAAGTGACGCTGAACGACAAGTTCATGGTCTCAAGGAAAGCTAGAGTAACTGCGTGTTAGCCTTCGTGATCACGGTGCAGAAACGTGCTTTTAATTTTGATGTAGTTTATTTGCGTTGTCACACCTTGTATGTGCGCAACGCACCAGGGAGGTTCTCCCAGACTAACACAGTGTTTTTTGTTTTTTTTTAAAGGGGCATTTCATAGTCTTTGACTTTTGTTGATCTCAATGACCAATAAGCTCTGTAGCAACATCTCAGTACAGTTAGCTGTAAATTACAGTAACTTACTGTAATTGTACGCAGTGATGTAGCGCTAATGCTGGAACATACTAATATGAACATAACACACCCATCCCATGTTTTTGAATACAGACACTATACCACTCCCTGTTAGACAACCCGAAATCTGAGAGCCATCAGCAGATGCTCTTAGTATGCCGATGATGCTAATGTTTGCCATGTTCTAATGTTAGGGATCTTAAATATGATCCTATAGCTCCATTGATTTTCTCTGTCCTTAATTTTTTGGCTTTGTATCAATCTGGGAGAAATGTCAACAATTTGTGACATTATTGATGTTCATACAATCCTTATAACTCTGAGGGTGGGAAGCTCAAATAATGTTACCTGGTCTTCCTGATGTTTTCCAGATCATAAGACACATAAACCACAATAATCCAACAAATTGATGGATCCTTGTTTGATGTGCAGCCATGAAAATAATAGACGGTGTAAATGTTGGGAGAGATGGGGCTATTTAGCTTACATTAGAACTCAGCAAAGTTAGCATTTAGCCACTTATGAGATAGCAGTTATGCTTTAAAATCATCGATAGAACGGGAAAGGCATCGATTATTTTACTAATAACCACTTTAGAAGAGCTAATGTTAATGCTGAACAGAAAATTAGCCAGTCTACGATACAATCTGCAGGTACCGTAAGCCTCGAGCATGACATCATGAGGAGAAGACTGCTGAAGGGAATCTGGGCGGTACGCTTTAGTTCAAAGAGGAGGTTTTATGATCATTTTTAGGCTTAAAACCTGCGACAGAACTTATGGTTCAAAATACTCCTTATTTATCTCACCCAGCGTCGGCACACAGGAAATTTTAGGTACTGTCTCTTTAAGGCCCCTTTCCCTGCAGACCTACTTTCTTCTGATTGGCCAGTTCTCTAGAATGTTACCAGGTTGTTATTGTACAGGATCAATGGAGGAGTTCTGTGGCTTTGTGACATCACAGAATTCCGGATATAGATACATTTTAATAGAGATGAACTGTAGAGCAGACCGAACTCTGAACTCTGAGAATCTAAATAGTTGTACCTTTATTAGCCGGCTCTAAAAACAGAAAAATAGTCACTCTATAAAACAGCATTCATTTGTGATGGGAGGTTCAGTTTGCTTAGTTAAATATTTTTATTTTAAAGTGTTTTCAAACAAGGATGCAAGTATTCAAAAACCTCTTTTTTTTGCAGCCCAACAGATTCACTTTCAAACAATCCATTTAAACATCTCAGCAGTGACAGTCAGTACACTTTACATGGAGCGTGTTATTATGCAAAAGCCCAGACGTTCACGCCACTTTATGCAAGCTGTCGACTCTAATGTTGCTTTTGCCAATGCTGCTTGTTAATTTATGATTCATGCCACTGTAAATAAATTATTTTTATGGAATTGGACGACTCTCGTCTTTTTTTCCCCCTGAACTAAAAAGCACCACAGACCTGACACTGAAAGCCTATGCCAACGAGAGGAAAGAACTCTTTCCATCCATAAAAGCAATTTTTAATCATAATTGATAACCATAAATTGCTTTTTGGTGGAATGACAGTCTTCTTGTGTATGCATTTCCTTCTTTACACCAGCAGGGGGCAACAGATCACAGGAATTTCAATTGACTGAGTGTGGTCTTGACCTAAAATTTGCTCAGTGAATTTTTTTGGGAACATGCAGAGATTTCCACCACAGACCCATGTCAGTTTTTACAGCTGCCTGAGAGCGCGCTCATCCACAGCAGGTTTTCATCCTTATCCGTTCCTGTACAGATTTCATCAGAATCAGAGAGGCCCTTTCAATACTTAGTTACTTTACTAAACCAATTTACCTCATTAGTTGGGAACTGTTCCTCCTGTTTATTTATTTATTTGTTTTGACATTTTACAACATTCTAAGTGTTTTCATATCCTTGTTCCAAATTTTTTTAAATTGTATCACTGGCTCCAAAGTTTAAAAAGGAATATTTTTTGTATAATACAATTACATTTTTAAAGGGATATTCCGGTGTAAAATTAAGTTAGGGTCAAACATATCGTAACACCGAGTTAGACCCCCCCCCCCCCAGAGATGAATGTTGCCGACTGCTTTCTTCTCTAGTTATACCAACTTTAGTAACGACCGCAGGATAGCAATACAGAGAGCTACGCGCTCAACCAAAACGCCACTCTATAGCCACAAATAATGCTCAGAACAGCACCTAACTTCATCAACAGGACATATAGGGTCCCAGCCATAGTGCTGTGGCTAGGACCCTATAGGACCCTCTCTGTATTGCTATCCTGCGGTCGTTACTTAAGTTGGTATAACTAGAGAAGCAAGCGGTCGGCAACATTCATCTCTCGACGGCGTGTCTAACTCGGTGTAATGGTGTGTTTGACCCTAAAATAATTTTATGCCGGAATATCCCTTTAAGTTTGTTCCTGATTGAATATAAAGTTTAAAATTATTCCATCAAAACTTTTTTTTCAACATTTTTATCTTATCTTTCAGACTCGAACCATTAGAGAATCATCTTATTTTGTACTTGTTCCTCTCACGTATCCATATAAATCTTTTTAATAGAATAAGGAAAAACCTTTTAGTCATTTGTGACGGTTTCTGCTGACGCATCAAGACTCATGTGGCGCTGAAAAACCAGTTCCTTGTTTCAGATGTCGGACCTGCGTTTGGAGAAGTGAGGAGCAGCCAGACGTCCTCAGTAAGTCTGCATGGTCTCACTGTAACAGCAGTAACGTACACACTGCCAAAATTCCTCTGCAAAGAACTTGAACCCCATCCAGGACCTGATGTCCTCTACATGGCCCTTCAAATCTAATCGGACTGAAGGCCACCGTCTGTCCCTGTAGATATGTACGCTAACTTACTACTTACTTACTCAAATCCAGCTTTTGTCATGATTACATTTGTATGAAATCTCTGTCTTGGCCGTGAGGTTGAAGTGCCAAAGCCTTCAGTGTTTTCACAGATAAAGTTTCAGAGATAGAGCCTGAAGTTTGCCAAACAATTGCTCAAGGTCATGAACGTGTAGTTCCTTATTTCTGTCCAACTTTAGCAAACAGGAATGAGTCGATTGAGTCATGTTATAACAGCCCCTGAAATTACAGAAACTCTTAAATTCAGAATTTGACACAGGAAATATTATTAAGAAGTTAGGACTTATAAGATGCTGTAGACGTTTCATATTTTATCTTAAAACAACTCTGCTGTATCTAAATCTTTGTTCTTTTATTACATAAAACCTTTAATAATCTAATCTCTGCTTTTGTTGCACTCTGTCAACTTCTTCACGCAGTTTCAACACTCGCTGTCTCTGCTGTCTGAAATTTGTGAATAGTTGTTGGAGATGTATTGTTTCCCGACGCGCAACGTGATCTCAGCTGTGATTGGTCAGAATGTATTCCCACAGTACGTGATCTGGGCGTCCATTGGTGGATCCAGCTGCTTGTCAGAGAGGCCGGATTCGTGAGAGCCAAAGATCAGCTAAAAAAAATGAAGACCTCTCACTCCGGGTCTGTTTCTGTTGTTAGTTGCAGCTATAAAAAAAGTGAGTTTTTTGGACGGTTGTTCAAAAGCTCTGCTGTTTAATGCTTAAAAAGTATTTTATTCTGTACTTAAAATTGTTTTGGAATCCATTATATTTATATCCATTATGGATATTTAGGCTCATTAACTGCGAGTGCAAATCCCAGGCTTCCTCACAAATTAGTACCTGATACATGAATCTAGACACTTACATCATGATAAAGCTTTTCCACAATAATCTTGTGACTGTAATGCACAAGTCATGTCTCTGATATTTTGTCCCACCCCCGTTTTTACTGAGTTGACAGAAACTAATCTACCTCACAAAGCATTGCCAATAACTGCAAGCATTTGTATGGTGGCCCTGAAGGTCAACGGTATAAAAAAGTACAAAAAATTACCCAAATGCAAAAATATAATTAATATTATGAACATTTTCATTTTTATTTTCATACTTTATTTCATTCCGTTGATATTTTAAACATTTAATTCAAACAAGGAAAAATCTCAAACATTATCTAACGAAACACATAATAAAATTAAATAAGAGCTGCAGGCCAACATGCCTTTTTACGGTTTCTTATTTTCAAAAACAGCCCACAAAACAAACAGATAAGACCAAGTTAGTTGACATTTTTTTCACAAACAACAACAAAAACATACCAAGACTTAGATTAACATATTTCCCTGTATTTACTCAACATACTGGCTTTGACACTTTTTTTGAAGATAAAATCTGGTTTCGCTTCTTTAGTTTCTTTGTTCAGATTGTTCCACAAACTACATCCTCTCACTTCCCTCTAAATCCTGGCTTTTTAAATATTTAAAATCCATGAAATGCTGTAACAATCAAAAAGTCTGCAAAAATATTTTAATGAAAGGCACATTTTTTTCAAAAATTTCAAAAATACTGTCTCCACAAAATTTAAAATAATATAAATATATATCATAACTCGTGAAATTAAAAAAAAATTATCGTGAAACTCAAAAGCAATTTACGAAATCAAGAAATAATTCTGAGAACGTGAAAATATACCATTTATTCTTTTGACCTTTTTCATATTTTTGCACAACTATGCTAACTCGCACAGTCGCTGTTGTATGGAGTGAGTCATCTTTCTTATTATAGGATCTTTGTTTAGGGGGCGTGTCCTGAAGGTAGAGGGCGGTAACCACTGCGGTCCTACTACTGTATCCCTCCTCTCGGATACTGTCAGTGTTACTCGCCTCTTAAGGCTTGTTAAATTGTACATTTTAGTTTTTTTGGGCGCAGGTGTTTGTTACCTGGTTCTAACATGGCGGGAGCGGCGGCACCGAAGCGGCAGGACACCCGGAAATTCTTCGAGAACCTGTCCGGAGCTGGAAAATCCATCGCTGTTCTGACCAGCGGAGGAGATGCCCAAGGTAACGTTCTTTTTGCCCTGGTTCCATTATCGGACACATGTACTGTCTCTGTTTTCACCTTTTATTTTCACCACATTTTCCTGCAACATGCTTCCTGAAACGAAATGAAGTCCACTCGAGCTTTTACGAGTCTTTTCACGTCGATTTATCATCTTAAATTACTCACGTACATTTTGTATCTTCCTAAGACAGACATTCATTTATTAAGTGTCACTCGTTTGAAGAAAATATCCAGTTTTAGAAGAATTAACGCAGATGTAAGTTTACTGTTTAAAATCATCATTTTTAATCAGGAAATGAAGGAAATCCCTGTTTAATAATAGATGTGCAGGTTTAAGCTTGTCCGATAATGGACTCACCTGTTACAGATACTCCTGGGGCGCAGATAAAAAAAAGCGATCTCTGCACATAAACGAGGGAAAGTTTGATGTATTCCACTTACCCTACATGATTATTCTTAGTTTAATGCAATCTGTGATGTGATCGGAAGATGATCGGGTTTTTAAATGAATCGAAAATGCCGTTATGCAACAGCTGACGCCCCCTTTCACACTCCTGTTTCACATCTTCACATGGATGCCTCTGTTTCTTCTCATGGAGATAACCTCTAAGCCTCATAACACCACACGTAATAACCTCTTCATCCTGCAGAGGAATATCTCACCGTGCTCTCTGAAGCACTTCTGCATCAACAAGTGGTTTTACTCCCAGAATAATTGAAGTTAATCTCGCTCCACATGAGGCGGTCTGTTCCTGATCATGCATCCTGCAGTGGTGCAGGATACATGATCAGGAATGGGCTGAGTTGCTTGCATAGAGAGCATGGATGGTGTATATTTGTTTTTATGCATGAAACTAAACCTCTATGCGAGCATGCACGCTGCAGCAAAGACGAATTTAATTCAATCACAGACTCAAATGGATCATTACTCCGTCTGTGCTTCCATTATGAGCCCCAGAGAGGATCTGATTAGTAGGGCTGGGATGATACGCTTCACTCCTGATTCGATTTTTCTACAATTTGTTGGGAGGCGGTTTGATTTGAATCGTGATTCTACGATATTGTTGATTTTCTCGATTTTTTTGTCTGCATTTTTAACACCAAACAATGAAACAGTGAATGATTATGATTGTCTACTGACCATTCCAGGAAACATATTTCCCCAAAAACACACATTACATGGAAGTCAGTTTTTAAGATTAAAGGTCCTTACACAACGGGAACGACACAAATATAGAACACGAAATTATGAAATATTAGGAGCCGAATTTTGACGCACCTGACTATACACATCAAGCCCGATGCGATTTTGCGACTTTACGGGGGGGGGGGAGAAAGACGCGTCCCGGGTGGAAGCGAGAAGACTGAGCCAACAGCAGACTGAGTGTTTTTCAGTTCTGATTAGACTCTAGTGTTGAGATGTCGGTCTGTCATGATAACTTTAGCTTACGAGCTAAAGTTACATTAGCACAGATGAAAGTTATTGATGTCCCCATTTCCCACGTTGCGCAACAAAGTCGCCAACAACGTTGACCAAAAACTCCAGTCCAGAGCGGTAGAGAAAGGCTAACCTGTTGTCATGGAGACGGACGCATCCTTCGAATTAATCAAAGCTGCCAGGAGGGTCACGCCTAAGGAGGAAGATATGACTGCAGAAAAAATTACAACCAGAGCGCTGTTGTAATGGAAGATTTTGGCGTTCGAACCGCTCTGTCGCATCTTTTGCCATGGTAACTGTCGCCGAGCATCATGGGAAGGCCAGTGTAGCCTCCATGCACGAATGCTCAAAACAGGCGCACTCAAAATCAATATTTGTGAATAAGATTTATTATTTTGTTTCCTTCTCTATTACATATTCTGTTTGAGCTGAAAATATGAAAACAAACACAATTTTTTTATTTTTTGGTCATACACAAAAACAAATAAACAAAATATTGACTTGTTTTTTTTTAGTTTGTTATTTACTAGATTGAATGGAATAATTGAATGGATGAATAATACATGGACCAAAATGTTAGGCATGTCTTTGTTTGCTTTATATATGAAATGTTTTGAAAGTTTCTGTTTGCAGGCTGATAATTCTCTTTGCACTTATGGAAGAAGCAAATTTAGCTCCAAAAAGTGCATAAAAATATTCTATTTTTGCACCAAATTCGTTATTTTCACGTTCAAAACTCGATTTAAAGTAATTTAAACGACTCTCTCGTCTTTAAAAATACTTGTGCATGACTGTAGATGCGTTCACACACGTGTCCGGCATCACGAAGGATGAGTGGTGAGAGGACCACTGTCAAGCCAGCCAGAGTGGAAACACTGCAGTAATCCAGTCACAGCAAACATCTTATCTTACAGCTTCCTCTGTCGTGCTTTTATTTTGAAGGCGGTCGCTCTGAATTCCTGGTGGGCTCTTAAAGTAATTGACTCATCCTGACCTGGAGGGCTGTGCAGCCTACGTGAGGAGCTGCGAGTATGCAGGGCTGAATTAGTGCGAAGAAAGACGAGGAATTGAACAATAACAGTAAAACACTGTCAAATTTAAAGGTTCAAAATGTTAAAAAAAAGGCAGAATTACATCATATTTAACAATCCAAATGAAAAATGTATATCTTAACTGTCACCATAGAGATGTTCTGCATGTCTTTGTTCCTCAAACACCCTCAGCCCATTTTCTAACCCTCCTGTGTGTCTCCTCTCCATGTTTTTATCGATGTTATTGAGCTCTATAATCTGTACATGCAGGGCAGCAGGTTCATTCACAGCTATTGTGGGCTTACAGGCTGTTATATAACCCTGCTCCTATAGCCCATGATTGGAGCTCTGATTTCTCGCCTGTCAGTCTCTCTGCAGTGAATCTCGGTTCTTGTAAACAGTTTCAGAATCAGTGTTTCTGGTTATGACTCGGGTTGTAACAGGAGATCTTCTTCCCGGCAGCCTCTGAGGTTTAATTGAAGCTGCACGTTGGAGCAGAAATGATGCACGCGGCTGAGTCTGAGTGTTTCCACTGTCCTAGTTTCACTCATTCATAAAAACTGGTGCTGTAGCTCCCTCTCTCTTGACATGGTTTGATCGAAATGAAAAAGAGCTGCAGCTTTTTGACTCGAATCATCAGATCTCTGCGCTTTTGTTTTTAAGCTGGAAACAAAAATGAAACTTACCCCAGACTAAAGGAACTCCTCAGCGATCATTTCCTACTCTGAATTACACAAGAGATAATTACATTTTCTGTGTGCTCATTTAGCTCAAAGGTGGGGTAGGCAGGAACCCTAACCCTAATATCAGTCAATAGTTATTAGTTATTGATGACATTTGGTAATATAACGATATCTCTGTGTTCTCTTATGTCTGTGTCGTCAACATTTTACAAATGTTTAAGCGGTCCACTCCCCACCTCCCGGACCTGATTGGTTGTGAGGCAGACGCTGCACATCCTCCAATAACTAGGGCCCAACTGATATGGATTTTTTGGGGCTGATACAATTATTAGGGGGGGGAAAAAACAGATTACGAATTAATCGGCAGATTTTTTCAATTTGTTATTAAGTTATAAAAAATACATATATACTGTAGATATACTGTAGGTTGTGGTCTTCATGCCGACAGGAAGACCGACTGATCAAACTCGGACCAGAAAAACGTTTTCAATTGTTTATTCTACCGTTACTGCTGCCTGCTTCAGATCCGTCACTCTGCTGTGCTGTGAGGTAGTTAGTGGATGAAGATTGTCATGAGGTCGCTGCGCCATCTACAGGATAAGTCGGGGAATCTTTTCAAATTGCAAAACATTAAAATGGAAACCGAATCTTATTCACCGCGTTTTATTTCTGAAAATATCGGTTTTGGCCAATTAGTCTCAAACAGGCTAAAATTGGCCGATTAATCAGTAGGGCCCTACTAATAACGTTTACAAGCCCAAACAAAGTTAGCGTGCTACAATACTAGACAGTAGAAATCAACAAGAAAGTTTGGAAAACACAAGCAAGAAAACAAAGTAAATACCGGAGACTCTGGCAGAAAAACGGGCGCTTAAAACGGAGGTAGAGCGGACAAGAGCTAAAAAGCCGAGTCAACATAAACGATGGGGGACGCTTGGGGATCTTGGTGACCCTGTAACCTTTCTGCTGGACAGGTAAACCGCTTTAACAAAGTAAGACAAGTGTCTGTAACAGAAGTGTTTCTTGTCAAACGGACCTGCTGTAGCGTGTTGTAGCGCCATCGCTAAACTGTCCTCCCTCGGGTCCTGGACTATGTCACTTTATCCTCGTTGTAGAAGTCCTGCAAACATTGTGTTTGCTGGTAGTCTGTTGGCATCTACAGTAGCACCAATGCTTTTGACTTTCACCTTGACTGGGCCCCATTTGTAATGATCTGAAGTATTTATCTGCATTATATCTGAATTTAATTGGAACGATGCGAGCGAGCAGGAGCGTCTGTTTGTGGGCGGGGCTTGAGGGGAGAGGAGGAGCTGAGGGGAAAACTGGTTGGAGGGGTAGAGTTTACATTCAAGATTTCTCCTAAAAACTGGAACTAACTCAGATCCTGACTACACCACCTTTAAAACATGACTTTTGGCTCTGTCTCAAGACTCTGGATCGTCACATGCTAATAAACAAAAATTAAACTTTAAAGCGACAGGTGTTGTGTTGAATTGTTTCATCCCTCTCCCCCTGCGTCCCTACGAGAACAGAAATGAACACAACAGACACCAGATGCCTCTCACAGTCAGCTGCACCCTCTGCCAGTTTTCCTCCCACACCACACGCCGCTTACAAGCCGTCCCATTGACCGAGCCTTATCTGAAAAATGTGGAGGGGGTGAGACCACTTCAGGATCACAATGTCGGACTCTCCAAACAGCATTGTTCAGAAAAAAAGATCACTCATATCACTGATGGGGAGACACAAAGTACGGGTCACATGCTGGGTCAAAGCACGAAGGAGGATTTCCTTAATGGAGGAAACTCGGAGTGAAAGCCTGGATGTGGTTTCAGACTAACGAAAGCTGATGGGATGAGCTAATGTTGCTAGGAGACCAGGACACTGCTGTTCGTGGAAATACACATGATACTGTGCACAAAGAATAACTACAGCAGGGTGTAAGGTCGTACATATTGAGAGGAAGATATTATCCTGCTCTCACTAAATAACTGTATCTGACCCAGATAGATAATGACGTTGAACACGCAAGATTATGAACGTGATCTTCTGAACCTGCAAGACAATTATCTTGTGAATGCAAGAAAGTTTTAACTTTTTATAACATGATGAATTCATGGTGCAAACAAGATTATAAATCACCATACACTATATTATCTTGCGCACACAAGATTTATAGAGAAAAGCTTGCTCCCACTTGTTGATCTTTTGTTCATGCAAAATAAAAATTTGGGGTGCAGGAGATAACCGATTATTTTGTGCAGTAAACAAAGTTTATACCAACAAGATCATGGTATTATTCCAATGAGATAATACAACACAACATTATTGTGTTGTATTGTATTACAAAACATTAATGTACAGTATTCTACCGTCACCATCATAAGAAGCTCTCTCTGCTCTATATTCAGACTGTGGGCTCTCACTAAAATCAAAGTGTCGATCAGAGACTGAGAGTCTGAGATTTATTGTTTCTAATTTTACTAAGTGCTCCTGCAGACGTCCTCAAGGGCGTTTTGTCGTCTCTGTATCTGTGTTTGTGTCTTTTTATATTTTTAACATCATTAACTCTCCTGGTGTTTGACCGTCTGTCTCGACACCGTCTACAGCCTCATGTTTACGTTTCTATTTCTCCCTTTTTTTTGTTTGTTTTTGTTGAAACAGCAAATTCAATGTACAGAAAATAGATGTTGTGTCTGTATTTGCCAAACTAAGCCTGACAGTATTTTGAATATTTTCTAAAATCTCTGTCTTCTTCATCTTTTTCCAGGTATGAATGGTGCGGTCCGCGCCGTGGTGCGGATGGGGATCTACGTTGGAGCGAAGGTTTACTTCATCCATGAGGTGAGGCATGACTGAGGCTCCAGACTTAGCCTCCGGATAGTCTGCAGTGTCCTCGACATTTGACACAGAGCCAAATCAGTCCAGACAATTTCGACCTGTTTCCTGGAGGCTAGACGTCTTATCTTCTGACCTTACAAGGAAACAACATCTCACCCTGAAATTCAATTAACTCCCCACTAGATACGATTATATTTATGAAAAACTGGAAACAAGGTGAATATTAGATTTATTTGTTGATATGTTCTTGTTATGAAGGGTGGTTTGAAGAGAATCAAAGTCAGTATAAACTTACTGTCTTGGGGTTCAGGTAGGAGGGTTGTTTACACACAGATAACATTAATACTTAAAATACACTGCTTTGTAAACTTTAATCTGACTAAAATTGCTTAAACCTTTATGAGTTTTAATATTTTCTGTACTAGATTACGCATCAATTGATCCTGAAATATATATTTGTCTTGATTTATGCAACATAACTATCACGTAGCTAGCTCTGGATATATTTTTATTCAAATTTGTTATTTTCAACAGGTTTCCTTTTGTTTTTACTTCCTCATGGTAGTGTATCTTGTTATAGCATATCATATCAAACCAGGCATGTATTGTACCCGATCATATCAATTGTATCGTAATGCAACACAAGACATTACATTACATCACATCATATTGTCATGTATCGCACCATATCACATCGCTCCGTATCGTATCGCACTGTATCGCATCGCATTGTATCGCATTATATCGCATTATATTGCATTATATCACATTGTATCATATCATAACTTATCATAACATATTGTTTAAAAGTCACATTCCGAGTTGTATCGTATTTTTCGCATTATAATATTGCATTTTGTGTGTTATCCCAAGATATTATCTAACTTTGCAGTCATTTAATTGTATTGTATCTTATTGTTGTTATATTATATCGTGCTGCTTCGTACGGTATCAAACCTTACACAGTTGTGTTGTGTTGGGTATTTTTATGTATGTAACTGTATCATTAGTGTGTATCCTAGTGTATCTGAAGTTATGCTGCATTACCTAACCCCAGTTTAGACACTTTAGATATTTGCTCTTACAAATTTCGTTGTACCTTATGTATTACACCTTAATTTAATTTACATGGACTAATGAGTCGAGAGGATGTTGTTTGCTTTGATTCTTTAACTCAAGTTTTTTGGACCCTGTCTAGATCGGGGTCTTCTTTCCCATTGGTCTAAGTAATGTTAGAATTTAAATAATGCATAGTTAAGCTATCAAATTACGACCTGAAACACTCTGACGGTTTTCTGCCTGGATTCAGTGCAGCACAGAATAATCAAACCTTCTGATTTGAATCAGAAATTAAAAAAAAAATCCCTATTTTATTAAACCCTGAAGTTATTTAGCTGAGTCGACCGAGTAAAGACGTGCGGTTTTAACTGGCTTGGCGCCATTGAGGACGGTGAGTCAGGCAGGTAGAGACGATCTGGTTTCAGTGTGGGTATAATTGGATTACCATGGGCAGGCCTCATCCCTCACTGACTACACTGTTATCTCCATCAGCCCCAGATAACCCCAGAGCTGTAAGTAATGACAGCTCAGGTCCATGACACTTTTATTTTAGGAACCCTAAAAGTACAAATACAAACACTCGACAAACTGCCTCATCCACTGAAGATTAACTCGCCGAAAATTAATTTTGTGAAGCGTTGATAAAAGGTTTGACACTTTTTGTTTCCAGTTTTTCAGGGTAGTTTGGTGTTGAACTGTATCTTCTGAATCATATTAAATCGTAACTTATCAAATTCAAAGACATAATATAATACATTTCAAAAATGTGTCCCATCATATATCTATCGTAACTTTTCAATTCTTTCATATGGTTTCTTATAACTTAACAGTTCTTTTAAAATTGTATTTTTTCTTTTCAAACTGGATAGAACCAGACTACTTATTGTACAATATCTTTATAATTTTTTATATTAAAAAAGAAATTCCTTCATGTTATACAGTATGTTTTATTTTACCATATCTCTTTAAATTTGTTCTATTCTAACAAATTGTAACTTTTAAAAACTGAGTTATGTTGTGTTGTAATTTTTAAAAATGTATCTTATTTGTATCTTATCTTTTTAGAGTCTGTTGTGTCTGTTTTTTACTGTTTTCTGCTGTATCTCTTCAAAATTAATCATATTGTAATATCTGGTATTATGCTGTTTGATTTTCCTCGGAAGTCATATGTCGGAGCTGAAAATGACGTCGGAAAAACTTGCGGAAAAATGAAAAATCGAAGGCGGAAACAAGATGGCTACATCTTCTTAAGTTATTTAAGCACTTGCCTCGTCCGAATATAAGGCAAGCACTAAAACAACTTTCGTAGATGTAGCCATCTTGCTTCCGTCTTTGATTTTTCTTTTTTCCGACTTGGTATCTGAAACGCTTGGAACTCAGGTGTGACGTCATTTTTGGCTCCGACATCGGACTTCCGAGATAACTCGAATCGCTTGAATTTGACCGATTCCGATTCCAATTCCAATTCCTCGTTTTAAATCTGAATCCTAACGATTCTCTATTATGATTCTTTTAAAAGGCAGGATAAAAAAAATGCATGTTTTAAATGAGGGCGCTAACCAAAGTTCCTCTTTTTAGATGATATGTCTGAAAATTCTCTATTCATTTTTACATTAAATAAACTTCTTATAATTTTCCTATGAATCTCTTACAGGGATACTTACAACCAGTATATAAATATCAATCTTTGTTGTCCGTTCATTTGTCAATGAAAAAGTTAAACTGATGTTTAGTTAGTTTTGTGCATGAAGATCAGCTGAGCATTAATCCTGTTCGTCTCCTCTCAGGGGTATCAGGGGATGGTGGACGGTGGAGACAACATCAAGGAGGCGACGTGGGAGAGTGTGTCCAGCATGCTTCAAGTGGTGAGTGGAGCTTAATGCCGCTGTTTCAGGTCACACACTCCAGATAAAAGAGCTTAAAACTGCCGGTAACGCCAGTGAAAACTCAAATAAAGCTCAGATTTGAGTGTCTCAGCTCTATAGAAGTGTGTTTGACACAGGAAGAGGGGTATTCATGCTCAGGTCAACATGGCCGATCTCTGCTGTGTCAGTGGACGAGTGTGATGATCATTGGAAGTGACTCAGCAGCAAAGCCAAATTAGTGTGTGATTGAATTAGACCTGGTTTGTCATTGTGGGACTGTCATTGTCCAAATTGGATTACTCTCAGTGCCACATTTAAAAAAGACTTAACTCCTATAGGAGCTGAAGTATCAAAACCAGACATATATGCAGCATGTTCTCAGTAATAATAATCAGTGACCTGGAGGCATCATGACGGCTTCTGGACCACCAGATCAACTTTTCACACAACAAAACTTACTGCAAAGTGATTCACATGAACAGAAAAACCATCGAGATGAAACAAATCCTGATTCATGGGCAAGGTTATGACAAGTGAACAAAACAAACAACAAACAGATACACAAATCAAAAATATGATAACTGCCGTAATGCTATCATGAGTTCATAATGAGGAAACACTAGAGGTGTGATTAAAATGTTGAAACACAAAATAGCTAAGAATACAAATAGATTTATTAATAAACAAATGGAAAATTGATAAATAAATAAACTATACAATTACCATGTAGAGCTGTGTGTCATCTGCAAAGCTATGGAAGTTGATGCTGTTCCTTCTGAGGGGTGACATATAAAAGTCAAAAAGTGAAGGACCTAGAATTGAACCCTGAGGAACGCCACAATTTACATCATAATGCCTATGGTATTTAAATAGAGTTTGACAGAAGGGACTTTTTATCCATGTTTGACCTTAGATCATTTACTGTGATTTGTCCTTAAACCAGATTGGCAGTTTTCACAGATGTACCTCAGCAATACGTTTTAAATTCTTATTGATACTCAAGATAACAAGAATATGAATGAAAGAAGGCAATACATAGAATTCTGAATAAATGAATACATAGAAATATACTATGTAGAGCTGTGTGTCATCTGCAAAGCTATAAAAGTTGATGCTGTGCCTCCTGAGAGGTAACATATAAAATGAAAAAGTGAAGGACCTAGAATTAAACCCTGAGGAACGCCGCAATTTACATTAAAACTTGACTTTCTGTCTTTATTGTTTTGTGTATCATATGCTTAAAAGAAAGTGCTCCCACAACATAATTTTTGGACCAATATTTGGTTCAATTAAATCATTTTCTTATCTGCAGCAGACAGACTCATAACTGCCTTAAAATTAAACATTGTAAAATAAATTATTAGCATGAATTCTCCCTTATTTTACAATAAAAACAGAAAAAAGATAAACACTTTCTGACTGAGTAATTCCTGCATGAGAGGAATAGGAGGATACTTTTGTTTTTGAGGGTGTGCTGTGTGTTTCCTCAGGGCGGCACGGTCATCGGCAGCGCTCGCTGTAAAGAGTTTCGTTCCCACGAGGGTCGTGGATGGTTTAATGGCCATGCATGCAAACACAATGGGCCTCATTCTCCAATAGTTATTACTTGTGAGAAATTTTCTGTTTGCGTTGATTTTGGTGCCAACCTGTTCAGAATTATACCGCTCATCTTTAGTCCTCTACAAGAGTCATATTTTCACACAAAAACCTCATTCAATCATAGGAAAACAGATCACTTATTAGGAATAGTGTCTTCTTTATAAAGAGACGGAAAGCTGTGTTTGTTTCAGTTTGGGTTTTTGTTAATCTGTCATCATCTGCAGGGCTGATCGATGAGGCGGCAGCTGAGAGCAACTCTGAGCTACACATCGTCGGCATGGTGGGCTCCATTGACAATGACTTCTGCGGAACAGACATGACCATCGGCACCGACTCAGCTCTGCACAGGATCATCGAGGTGGTGGATGCCATCATGACCACGGCTCAGAGGTAAACCTACCCTTAAAGAAAAGGCATGGACGAAGTCTTTGGTTTTACAAATTTGCAAAAATACATTTAAATAAATCTTTCACATTCAAAAGAAAAAAGTTTATCTTCATGTAAATAACAAACATCTTTCTTCTACCCATTTACCGTGAGTCTATTCTGTTTCATGTCATTTTAAGAGATAAATCCTTTCACTGCTTAGAGCTTTTATAGTTTCTGATGTTATGTCCTGTTTTTCAGCCACCAGAGGACGTTTGTGCTGGAGGTGATGGGCCGACACTGCGGGTGAGGACTCGGCATGAACATCACATATACAATATTTTATAATGAGTAGTAAATAATAATGTGGATGGTTTAATGGCCATGCATGCAAACACAATGGGCCTCATTCTCCAATAGTTATTACTTGTGAGAAATTTTCTGTTTGCGTTGATTTTGGCGCCCCCTGTCTGAATTATACCACTCATCTTTAGTCCTCTACACGAGTCATATTTTCACAGAAAAATCTCATTCAATCATAGGAAAACAGATCACTTATTAGGAATAGTTTTCTGATGAAATAAAAATCCTTAAAATATTTATTTCAAACCAGTAGTCTGTTAATGATCAAAACGGTGATATTATACTTTACTATGACTATACTATATTATTTTTTACAAACTATACTATGACCTTTTTAATCATACTATACCATGACTTTATTTATCATACTATACTGTGACATTTTTATCATACAATGCTATGACATTTTTTTATCATACCATACTGTGACAAATTTTATCATACTATACTATGACATTTTTATCATCATTCTATACTATGACATTTTTATCATACTTTAATGTAAAGTTTTTATCATACTATACCATGACTTTTTTTTACAAACTTAACTATGTTTATTTTCATACAAAAATTTGAACTTTTTAACATTTTATGCTTTGACATTTTTTGTCATACTATACTATGACACTTTTTATCATACTATACATGACATTTTTTACAAACTTAACTTTGAAAAAATATATTATACTTTACTATGACTATACTATATTATTTTTTTACAAACTATACTATGACCTTTTTAATCATACTATACTATGACTTTATTTATCATACTATACTGTGACATTTTTATCATACAATGCTATGACATTTTTTTATCATACCATACTGTGACAAATTTTATCATACTATACTATGACATTTTTATCATCATTCTATACTATGACATTTTTATCATACTTTAATGTAAAGTTTTTATCATACTATACCATGACTTTTTTTTACAAACTTAACTATGAAAAAATTTATTATTCCTTTCTATGACATTTTTTCAACATATTATACTTTGACATTTTTTGTCATACTATACTATGACACTTTTATCATACAATACTATGACCTTTTTAATCATACTTAACTAGGATTATTTATCATTCTCTTTAAAACTTTGTTATATCATCGTATACTCTGACATTTTTATCATATTATACTTTTAAATTTTTTATCATACTATACTATGACATTTTTCATCAAACCATAGTATAACCTTTTTAATCATACTACACTGACTTTTTTTATCATTCTATAGTATGTCATTTTTATCTACTATACTGTTAAATTTTTCATCATACCATACAATGACCTTTTTAATCATACTATACTATGACTTTTTAAATCATACTATAAAGTGACATTTTTATCATACTCTACTATGAAATTTTGTTTATCATTCTATACGGACATTTTTATCATACTTTAATGTGAAATTTTTATCATACTATACCATGACATTTTTTTACAAACTTAACTATAAAAAAAATTATTTTACTTTACTGTGACATTTTTTCAACATATTATACTCTGACATTTTTTGTCATGCTATCCTATGACATTTTATCATACTTAACTATGATATTCCTTATACTATAGTGACAATTTTTTTTGTCATACTATAGTATGACATTTTTTAACATACTATAAATACTATGACAATTTAATCATACTTTACTATGCCATTTATATCATACTATACTGTGACATTTTTATTATACTATACTCTTAAAATTTTATCATATTATACTTACATGTTTGCATCCCAATTGACTATGATTTTATCACACTATTTAATGACATTATTGTTTTATTCTTCACTATGACTTTTTTATCATACTTTACTTGACATTTTAATCACACTATACTTTGATAACATTTTTTTAAATAATCTTGTCTTCCAATTGCAATCAATAAAGAATCATGAGTCAACCAGTTTCATTTGTTATTTTATTGAGCGGATGAAGTGACAGAGATTGAATTTACAGTCTGAGTTACCAAAACTCACTGAGGCAGTTTTAGTGAGCACACACATATATCATCATAAGAGACAACTTCCTGTTTCCACTTTTGGCAAATCAGAAGAGGGGAGAGCGAAATGTCTGCAAGCAGCATGAAAACTTGGAAAAGAGAATGTGCAGATTAACAAGATGTGCAGCTGTACACAGGTAAAAACAGGCAGAAAGGCAAGAGCAAACATTGTCAAACATGACATTTTTTGTCATACTCTACTATGACATATTTTCATCATACTATACTATGACGTTTTTTAACATACTATACTATGACATTTTTTATCACACTATACTATGACATTTTTATCATACTTAACCATGACTTTTTCATCGTCCCACACAATGACATTTTAAATCATACTATACTTTGACTATTTTTATCATACTATACTATGACACTTTTTAACATGCTATACTATGACATTTTTTCATCATACAATACAATGACATTTTTCATCATACTATTCTATGACAGGTTTTAACATACTATACTATGACACTTTTTAACATGCTATACTATGACATTTTTTCATCATACAATAAAATGACAGTTTTCATCATACTATACTGTGACATTTTTATCATACTATACTATGACATATTTTCATCATACTATACTTTGACTATTTTTATCATACTATACTATGACATTTTTATCATACTTAACCATGACCTTTTTATCATCCCACACAATGAAATTTTAAATCATACTATACTTTGACTATTTTTATCATATTATACTATGACATTTTTAATCATACTATACAATGACACTTTTTAACATGCTATACTATGACATTTTTTCATCATACAATACAATGACATTTTTCATCATACCATTCTATGACACGTTTTAACATACTAGACTATGACATTTGTGATCATACTTTACTATGATATGTTTATTATACTATACAATGACATTTTCAATCATACTATACTATGACACTTTTTTACATACTATACTATGACATTTTTCATCATACTATACTATGACACTTTTAACATGCTATACTATGACATTTATTCATCATACAATAAAATGACATTTTTCATCATACTATACTATGACATTTTTATCATACTATACTATGACATATTTTCATCATACTATACTATGATGTTTTTTAACATACTATACTATGACATTTTTATCATACTTAACTATGACTTTTTTATCATCCCACACAATGACATTTTAAATCAAACTATACTTTGACTATTTTTATCATACTATACTATGACTTTTTTATCACACTTTACTTTGACATTTTTATCATACTAAACTATGACTTTTTTATCATCCCACACAATGACATTTTAAATCAAACTATACTTTGACTATTTTTATCATACTATACTATGACATTTTTAATCACACTATACTATGACACTTTCTAACATACTTTACTATTACATTTTTTTTATCATTCTATACAATGACATTTTTCATCACACTATACCATGGCACTTTTAAACACCCTATACTGTCACATCTTGAATAATACTTTTCTATGATATCTTTATCATACTATACATAGACATTTTCATATTTACTATACAATGAAATTTTTTATCATACTATACTATAACATTTTTTATCAAACTATACTATTACATTTTTTATCATACTATACTATGACATTTTTCATCAAACTATCCTACAACATTTTTTGACATACTATACTATGACATTTTTCATCATACTGTACTATGACATCTTTTAACATACTATGCTGTGACACATGATCATAACTTTACTATGGTATCTTTATCATACTATACAATGACATTTTCAATCATACTTTAGTATGACATTTTTTATTATACTATACTATGATGTTTTTATCATACTATACTATGACACTTAACATACTATACTAAGACATTTTTATCATACTTCACAGGTCTTTTTTATCATACCATACAATGACATTTTTTATCATACTATACTATGACACTTTTTAACATGCTATACTATGACATTTTTTCATCATACTATACAATGACATTTTTCATCATACTATACTATGACGCTATTTAACATACTATACTATGATATTTTTGTCATACTTTACAGGTCTTTTTTATTATACCACACAATGACATTTTGAATCATACTATACTTTGACTATTTTTATCATATTATACTATGACATTTTTAATCATACTATACTATGACACTTTTTAACATGCTATACTATGACATTTTTTCATCATACAAAACAATGACATTTTTCATCATACTATTCTGTGACACGTTTTAACATACTAGACTATGACATTTGTGATCATACTTTACTATGATATCTTTATTATACTATACAATGACATTTTCAATCATACTATACTATGACACTTTTTAACATACCATACTATGTCATTTTTGATCATACTTTACTATGACTTTTTTATATAAAGTAGTTTTAACATACAATACTACAATATTTATTATACTATACTATGATTTTTTTTTGTCAAACTTGATTTTTTTTAACATACTATAGCCTGATATTTTTTCACACGGTAATTTTTTTTAATCAGATAACATAAATATTTCTTAACATACTTTGACCTTTTTTTCATACTATAATATGATATTTTTATCATACTATACTATGACATTTTTAAAATTACTTAAGATTACTAATTCTTTTCCTATTTTTTTCCCACCTATCAACTCCAAGTGGTCTGAAACATACTCCCCAATCGGTTCTGGACAATGATTCTAACCCTACGCCCTGAACCAGGCCCTCACCCTAACCATAGACACTTAAAAAATCTGTGTTCGATTTTGCTATAGAGGGTAGCATCTCCCTTTCACTTGAATAGGGATTTTTCAAATTGTCCATAACTTTTAAACGCAACATCATAGAGACTTTATTCCAGTACCAGTGAACTCGGGGTACATGAAATAGGAAAGTATGGTCCTTGACCCAGACACTTAGTACCCAATAGTGGAGAGAAATAGTGGAATGATTTCAAACAGATGTTAATAATCAGGTGTGTGTTCACGTGCAGGTACCTGGCTTTGGTCAGCGCTCTGGCGTGTGGAGCTGACTGGGTTTTTATTCCAGAAATGCCTCCTGAGGACGGCTGGGAGGACAACATGTGTCAGAAACTGTCTGAGGTAACACACACACACACACACACACACACACACACACACACGCACACACGCACACACACACACACACACACACATAAACTTTCACAACTGCTAAGTATTTTACAATTTTTATTTGAAATATTTGCAGATTACGTACAAAAATAACAATACACCCTGCATACAAAAGCCAACTTGTTATTATAAGTAACAAAAAAGTTCCTTTTTAAGCTTTTAAAGTGACTTTTAAGACTTTATTTATCGAGTGTCTGTGTCCTTGTAAGCAGGACTTTACTGGGAGGTATTTCAAGTGTTTGAGTAGAAGTTTAACACATTATACCCCCTCACTTCAGAGCCTGCTGTGAATCTAAAAATAGTAGGAGGCACATAAACAGCTGACTTACTTAAGTTGTGTGCCATTAAACAGGCAGCTGCAGAGCTTCATAATGCATCAAACAGAAAACGAAAGTCATTAAGAGTCATGTCTGTGATGTAATCAGATCAGCTGATCTCTTATTTTGAAAGTGAAAGTGTTTACAAACATGAATGAGAAAGTAAACACTGTAAAACAACGACTCTGGTGGGACTCGAACCCACAACCTTTGAATCACTTCTCAAGTGCTTGACTAGAAGTCCAATGCGCTATCCATTGCGCCACAGAGCCCCTTGTGCCATGGGAGACTGAGGGAGCATTAAAAGTTTCCAGTTACAGAGAGAACACATGGTGAGAGCAAGAGTTAATGTTGAGTCTAACTTTGTTAAACACTGTCTAAAAGAACTAAGTGCTTAAGTGCCGCTCAGGGAAATATCAGAAAAAATTAAAGTTTACACATAGTGTTACAAAAGCTACAGATGTACAAATACTTATTTCTAACAGTAAAATAAATAAAAGAGCCTAAATTAAGAAACCTGAATATTTAGGTTAAGTTATCAGAGATGAAGGTAAATGAAGAAATAGACAGTCAGAGTTAAGGAATATAAAGTCAAAAGTTTGACATGAAGACAAGTAAGTCATAGTTCTAAGATATAAAGAATGAAAATATTTATTTTTAATATATAATAATTGTTTTGTAATTTAAAGATCAATATTGTGACAAAGTAGGTCATGATCACAAGATACCAAGTCACAACTATGTTATAAAAGTCATAATTTTGAGGTAAAAAAAAACAGCAAATCAATTGGATAAAAAAATTACATTATGTGAAAAAGTAACAGGATATATGAGTATGTGTATGAGCTATATATTATCTTATCTTAAATCTACTGGAAAGCAAATCATAACTTTTAAATAAAAGTTGATTTTTTAAAACTTTTGTCATGATTTTAATTATTTTTAATCTCATTTTTGTAACTTTTGTCACATAATTTGTTTTATTCTCTCATTACTGTGATTTATTTTTAATCTCTGATGACTTTTAATCTCATTTTGACAGCTATTACTATTTTCTCTTCCCGAAGACAAAGTCACCTGAAAGAGAAGAGGTTTTCTGTGGAACTTTTTTTTGTAACTAAAGAGCTGTGTGAAAAATAACACCCCTGTGTCTAACCTTCTGTTGGTGAAAAGCAGCTAAATCGAAGCAGAGGCTGAAAGGCTCTAAAGTGAAGGGTTTGATAGACATCAGTACGATACTTGGAAAAAAACTTTTGAGCTGTAAATCACCCAAAGCTTTTCTACCATTGTCCCAGTCACCACAACAATCTACACGCACCCAAAGGTGTAAACGCCTTCATGATTAAAGGTTGTTGGCTCCTGTGAACAACTCCCATCTGACTCCCAAACTTTTTAGCATACTGACGACTCTCAGAGACTTGACCATCTAATTTCTTCACCAGGGAGGAAACTTTTTGGTTTCAAGGCAAAATATGTTCAAGGACTATAAAGTAGTTTAAATTTACTAGAATAGATAAAGAATTTCACATCTCAAAAATGTCTTCAGGAACTTGAAGCACGTACAGGCGCCTGTATTTAAAGGGATATTCCAGTGTAAAGTTAATTTAGGGTCAAACACACTATAATACAGAGTTAGACACCCCTTGAAAAATGAAGGTTGACGACCGCTTGCTTCTCTAGTTATACCAACTTTAGTAACAACCGCACAGAAGCAATACATAGCAGTCTGGTGAGCCTTAAACAAACCTTGCAGTTCGATGAAGAACTGTTCATATTGTCTGCAACATTTCTGTCTCAAGGGGGTTTCTAACGCGGTGTTACAGTGTGTTTGAACCTAAATTAATTTTATGCTGGAATATCCCTTTACGGGGCAGTTTTCAGTGCAGTTCAAAGCTTTTCTTCTTTGAACAAACATCGACTCTGGTGGGACTCGAACCCACAACCTTTGAATCACTCCTCAAGTGCTTGACTAGAAGTCCAATGCGCTATCCGTTGCGCCACAGAGCCCCTTGACCCAACCGTAGCCCCCTTTAGGTGACGAAACCTCAGGAATAGGCTATTTAGCATTTTCCATGGACCCAGGGGATATAATATCTAGAGGTTTAGAAGTCCATCAAAAATGGTCTCAAAAGCCATGACTAGACAAGTAGTTAGCAGACAATGGACCCATTGAGTTCTGCCTGAAGCATATGCCATCGTATATCAACAAGTCAAGTCAAAGGTCTAACCATTAGTAAACATGTGTAAGACCTCAAGCCCCTCAGTAAAGAAACATCGACTCTGGTGGGACTCGAACCCACAACCTTTGAATCACTCCTCAAGTGCTTGACTAGAAGTCCAATGCGCTATCCATTGCGCCACAGCGCCACTTGACAACGCACCTCCCTCCAGGTGAGGCAGCCTCAGGAATAGGCTATTTAGCATTTCCCATGGACAATGGGGATATAACATCTAGAGGTTTACACATAAAAGTCTCTCAAGTCCATCAAAAATGGTCTCAAAAGCCATGAATAGGCAAGTAGTTAGCAGAGAATGAACCCATTGAGTTCTGCCTCAAGCATATGCCATCGTATATCAACTCAAGTCAAAGGTCTAACCATTAGTAAACATATGTAAGTGGCTGATTAGACCTCAAGCCCCTCAGTAAAGAAACATCGACTCTGGTGGGTCTCGAACCCACAACCTTTGAATCACTCCTCAAGTGCTTGACTAGAAGTCCAATGCGCTATCCATTGCGCCACAGAGCCACTTGACAATGCACCTCCCTCCAGGTGAGGCAGCCTCAGGAATAGGCTATTTAGCATTTCCCATGGACAATGGGGATATAACATCTAGAGAGTTACACATAAAAGTCTCTCAAGTCCATCAAAAATGGTCTTGAAAGCCATGAGTAGACAAGTAGTTAGCAGACAATGGACCCATTGAGTTCTGCCTCAAGCATATGCCATCGTATATCAACAAGTCAAGTCAAAGGTCTAACCATTAGTAAACATGTGTAAGACCTCAAGCCCCTCAGTAAACAAACGTCGACTCTGGTGGGACTCGAACCCACAACCTTTGAATCACTCCTCAAGTGCTTGACTAGAAGTCCAATGCGCTATCCATTGCGCCACAGAGCCCCACATTGGAGTTGAGGGGCTAAAACCAGGAGAGCAAGAGCGTGAATTTATCCCAAGTTCAAGATTTTCAATACAAGAAAATTCCAGTTTTATTCCTTATTGTTTTCTTGATAAAATAATGACACTGTTGGGACTCAAACCTGTAACCTTCTGGAGCCAAAAACATTCACCATATTTCAGGTATTCTCGACTGACTAACATTTACAGATGATTTGATGTTCTGAGTGTATTTGTCACCGTCCAGAGCCGGTCTCGAGGTTCCAGGTTGAACATTATCATAGTCGCTGAAGGAGCCATTGACAGACAAGGACAACCAATAACCTCTGGTTTTGTAAAGGATGTGAGTAAAGCTCAGTTTAACACTGAAGCAGAGGGGGAACCAGGAGCTGGACCAGCTTGTGGAAATCCATTTAGGTATAATACGGGACACGCAGAAAAAAACAGCAAACCCACAGTCAGGAAGGTCTGAGTGACGAGGGTTTCTGCAGGATTATCCACGTGTACTGGTTCCAGCTTTTGGATGCAAACCATTTTCTGTCGTGTGTTTAAATGCTTGTGCTTCTGTATATCCCTCCCTCTGTAGAACCGAGCCGATAAGAAAAGGCTGAACATTATTATTGTAGCCGAAGGCGCCATAGACTCCCACAACAAGGCAATAACTCCTGATTATATCAAGGAAGTAAGTATGAGACTCTGGGCTCAACTCATGGATCCACGAGTCCTCCTCTGAAGCATGTTTCCATTTCACCTCACGGTCCTCAGTCTTGGGAGCGCACATGGTGAAGTTTTTGCTTTTTTTCCCCTCCATTTTTTTTTGTATTTATCTACTCCTATATGTTTTTTTATCCTCTCTGTCCTTTTGTGTCCTTATTTTTGCTTCACCCCTGCATGCACTTCATGAGGCACTCGTCACATGACAGGAAATGTTTTGCATGTTTTCTCCCTCTGTTTTATTTTCCATGCTTTGACCTGCATTCATCTTCTTTGAATTAAAATGTCATAACTGTTTAGTTTTGTTAGCTCTGTGAAACCCTTTAAAAGGAACCCCAACTGTGAGGACTAATGGGCATAAATATGCTTTTTAAAAAAGTATGAAGAATCATTATTTAAAAAAAATCGGGCCCAGACATTTTTTTTTTAAATAGCGCAATGCACTCTGGGTTGATGACGTCAGTTGGTTGTGTTGTGCCAAGACACTGGTGCTAGCTTTTGCTCCAGGAGCGAGATTACTACAATAATGCTGCTTTTGTAAACAAACATCGACTCTGGTGGGACTCGAACCCACAACCTTTGAATCACTCCTCAAGTGCTTGACTAGAAGTCCAATGCGCTATCCATTGCGCCACAGAGCCCCATGACCCAACAGCACCTCCCTCCAGGTGAGGCAACCTCAGGAATAGGCTATTTAGCATTTCCCATAACATCTAGAGAGTTACACATGAAAGTTTCTCAAGTCCGTCAAAAATGGTCTCGAAAGCCATGACTAGACAAGTAGTTTGCAGACAATGAACCCATTGAGTTCTGCCTCAAGCATAAGCCATCATATATCAACAAGTCAAGTCAAAGGTCTAACCATTAGTAAACATGTAAGTGGCTGATTAGACCTCAAGCCCCTCAGTAAACAAACGTCGACTCTGGTGGGACTCGAACCCACAACCTTTGAATCACTCCTCAAGTGCTTGACTAGAAGTCCAATGCGCTATCCATTGCGCCACAGAGCCCCACATTGGGATTGAGGATATGTTGTGAGATTTGTTTTTGCCAAAAGGTAGAACGTAGATCTACAGGGTTATTCTCAAATGTTATCACCAATCTGCAACAAACGCCACATAATTGAATGGCGAGTGAAATTTGAGGGGCTAAAACTAGGAGAGCAAGAGCGCAAATGTCCTTCTGAAGGACCCGCAGCTTCTCTTCAGATGCATTTAATGCATTTAGCCGAACTAAGCTGAGCTCACAGGTGCTACTGGTTACAAATCAAGACTAAAGCCAAACAGACAAACACAAACAGACAAAAAGCCCTCGAACCCAAGACAACCTTTGAATCACTCCTCAAGTGCTTGACTAGAAGTCCAATGCGCTATCCATTGCGCCACAGAGCCCCACATTGGGGTTGAGGAGATGTTGTGAGCTTTTTTTTTTTTTTTTGCCAAAAGGTAGAACGTGTAGATCTACAGGGTTATTCTCAAATGTTAACATCAATCTGCAACAAACGCCACATAATTGAATGGCGAGTGAAATCTGAGGGGCTAAAACTAGGAGAGGAAGAGCGCAAATGTCCTTCTGAAGGACCCGCAGCTATGTTCTCACTCTCCCTGTCAGTTGGCATGGTGACGCAGTTGCTGCATGCTCACCGGCGACTATGGTCGACTGTTTCCTTTTCGCATCTTCGTTTGTCTTTATTTTAAAGCTCATTTTGACACGTATTTGCGGTGATATCCTCCTCGCTTATGTCTCTCTCGGGTTCAAATCGGAAAGGTTGTTTTGCACCGTTGAGTAAAAAATTTATGGGGCAGAGTCCGGCGCAACCACGTGACAACACAACCCTGATAGCATTGCGAGACAAAAGACAATGGCGGGCTAAGAGTGAAAATATTTTTCCCAGTTTTATAAAAACTAAAATATGTTGATAGATTTTAATATTGTTTTTATAAAGCTGGAACAAACATTGATCATATAGAGTAGTATCGTCTTGGTGGTCCGGGTTCCTTTTAAAGGAATGTTCAGTGACACACTTTCTCCACTATCCTATTGCTCCCTCTCTGGATATTCAGCTGGTAGTCCGTTGCCTGGGTTTCGACACTAGGGTCACCATCCTGGGTCATGTGCAGAGAGGAGGGACCCCCTCGGCCTTCGATAGGATCTTGGTGAGTCACTGCATCTTAAAGGGATATTCCAGCGCAAGTTTAAGCCGTGGTCAAACAGACTGTAACACCGAGTTAGACACCCCCTCGAGAGATGAATGTTGCCGACCGCTTGCTTCTTTTGTAAAAATAACTTCAGCAACGACCACACGGTAGCAATACACAGCGGTCTACATCTCCACAAGCAGACCTCAACCAGCAAGCCACAAATAATGCTCAGAACAGCACCTAACTTCACCAACAGGACATACAGGGTCCCAGCCACAGGACTAGCCACCAACATCTTTTTAACTTTGACTCATTTCTTTAGCAAAGAGACTAAACACAACTCACCTACTCTCTTCCGGCAGCCGCTTGTTTGTAGTGAGACCTCAGGCCAGTCCATTACAGACTACAGTGGGGTGACGCAGCTCAAGGAAGAACACCAACAGTTGAACTTCAATTTGATATCTGTAAATATCACGTGATCTAGATACCCGTTTTAGCACCATGGCAACAAAATTAAACTCGCAGGCACCAACCTGCTCATTTGCTTGTGCAGAAACACCGTAGTCGCTGACAACAGATCAGCTCACGTCAAAAACAGTAGACTTTAAGCTGACATTAAAAAATAACTGACTAGTCTGTGGCACCCCCAGCCTTCAGTCCCACTTGCAAGCTAACCTAAACATACACAAACACAAACACAGCAGAGATATATCAGCTCAGGATGAACCTCGTTCTTACCTCTGCAGGCCAGCCGTATGGGGGTTGAAGCAGTCCTGGCGTTGCTGGAAGCCTCAGCTAACACTCCGGCCTGTGTCGTGTCTCTCGTTGGAAACCAGGCTGTTCGGCTGCCTCTGATGGAGTGTGTTCAGATGGTAAGAGTGTGTTAATGCATACATGTAAGACAGATCTATTGTTGATTTGAAGCAGGATGGATTTCAGCAGATGTGATTTTACTAACGTGACAAAAGAGATCAGCGTCAAATCCAGAGAGTCTGAAGTGAGTCAGAGCGGCATCAGAAAATGTTGCTGTTAACCAAGAGCTTCACACTTCGATCTAACAGCTCGGCCGTCTGAAGTGTGAAATGATGGAGCTCCAGTTCTCTTTCCTCTGCCGCCAGCTGGATAATCATTGATGCTAATTAGAAAAGCACACAGACACAAATCTAATCTGATTACTTTTAAATAACAGTTTGATTTCAGTCTCTGCAGAGAAAACGAACTTTTTTGAGGTGTGGTGAAGGAGGTCTCTTGTGTTAAATCTTCAGACTCAGGAGGTCCAGAAAGCCATGGACGAGAAGAAGTTTGAGGAGGCGGTCAGACTGCGTGGCAGGTATGAAAGTTTTAACTTTAACTAAAAACAAGCGATTTAAGGAGGAACTGATTAATTTCACTCTGAAAGTAACAAAACTGACATCAATTTCAGATTTTCTTCTCTATTATTTTGCTGCTGCTCTCCCTGCCTTGGCTTTTCAATGTATAAACATTATTTACTTTGAATACCGATTGTTTATGCTGATTACGATGACGACTCTAATCTCAGGAAAAGGATTTGGTCAAGAGTTACTTTTTGCCGTTATCTGTTTGGACTTTTAGATCTGATACTTCTCTCTGGTTTGGTCTTAACCAGTCTCCTCAAGTCTTGTTTGCAGCTCTACTGACTGGTGGAAAAAAAGTTGTTTCTTTGACTTAATTTGTTCCCGACTGAACTTGTATTTTCTCGCCTGTTTCCTTTAGGAGCTTTGAAAACAACCTGAGCACGTACAGACTCCTCTCCTACAGGAAAGCCGACTCTGAGCTTCCTAATGTGAGTACCTTCACCTTCGATCACAGCTCAAATAAAACACGGTGAAGATCATGAGTCCAATTCTCAGAGTTGTAATTCTCCTGATGTATTTTTCCACCAGCGGCTCTCAGATTTGTACGGTAGTATGAGGTACTTCCTGGTCAGGTGCCTTGTGGGTGCTGCAGTCTTTTTGTGACACTAACAGAGTCTGTTTTTCTGTGACTGTGTCCGTCCTGAGGGAGAGGAGGAGAAGGAGGAGGTGGAGGAGGAGGCGGAGGATGGAGAGAAGGTGGATGTGTGTTATGTGTAAACTCCTGACGCTTCTGTAGGTGTAGTTCACAGAGCAGAGGAGATTTCAGACCCTTTAGATGATCCTCCTTCAGAATAATGATTTCCTGGTGACACAAAATGACCGTGCCTGTGCTCCTCACCTGCTGCTGCTGCCCATCATCGCTCATCTCCATGGCTCTGCTTTTATAAACATTAGATGTAGGAACATGAAGAGTCGTAATAGAGCTGAGAGCGAGGGTTTCCCAGTCCCTGAAGTCTCTAACAATCACAGGATCTGCTGGGATTTGCTTCTCCTAACTTCCTTCCTTATAGTCTGTGGCTGAAAGAGTTTGAGATTATTCAAACTGGACCGGCTGAGTTTAAAACGAGCAGAAGCTCTTCGAATGAAAGCTCTGATTCAGGTTTAGGAGATTTGGTTTTGTAGGAGAGAAAAAAAAATCCTTAGATCGGGAAATCACGACATCCTGTTCCACATATCTGATACTTAAGATGATCGTAACCTGACTGCAAACGTTCAGCTGATACTTAATGAAAAATATTAAAAAATTAGAAAAAACTTTGATTTATTTGAGTCAGTTTTTAAATCACACGCCACATATTTTATTCTATTTTTAAAAATATGTATTTTTACAGTTAATTTTTACTTTATCAGGAGTAGAGAAATTGGGGCAAGACATGCTTTAAAAGGAGGGCCGGGATTCAAAACAGCGACTTCTGCAGCAAGGACTGTAGCACTTAGACTAAAAGGCTGTCGGCTCCTCATTTTTATATTCATCTCATCTAATAAACCTATTTTTAAATTTGAGGTTTTTTTATTTTATTAGTTTTTTTGTCAGTGTTGGTCGGCAGCCTGCTCAGGTATCGACTATCCAGAGTAAAGAGTGTTGAAGTAATAAAGTCCGGACGTAATGAACGAATGAATAACATTTTTTAATTTATCTGAAAGGAAAAGAAATTGTTAAACTTTAGAGAGTAGTCTAAGATTTTAAAAACAGTTTTTCGTTGTGTGTCCTCCTGGGCTGTCACAAGAAACTGGGAGATTATTGTATTGCAAAAGACATGCTATCAATAAACACTGTAAAATTTCATTTTTTATATCGTGATATATCGATATCGACTAAAATAAAAAATATATATTGTGATAAATTTTTTCCCATATCATCCAGCTCAGTGTACGCCAACACCATGAGTTCAAAGTCATGGTTATCTACGCCAGTTGCTACATGTAATAAAACAGGAGAGATGAAGAAAAAGCTGCAGCTGCTGGCGAGCTAGCTTTAGCATCCCCCGGAGAGATGACTCAGCACTTTTAAAAAGTGACTGATCATAAAATCAAAAACAACGTGACGAACATTTATACTTTTTTTAAAAGGTTTGTTACGTACACTTTCAGGTTTGTTACGTACACTTAACAGGAAGTAGCCTGTGTTTCAAAATAAAAGCACAGTTCTACCTTAGTCCGGCTTAAACCCAAGACAGAAGAAAAATATCAAAATAAAAGCATGACACACAATTGTGCATGAGGCGATGTCTTCACCAAAGAAGTTCCCGCTCCAGGGGTGGTGGTGCGTATAACTCATAAATCTGAATTTGACGTGAGCTTCTCTCATCTCCTCTAGTCTCATCGATTTCCTCAGTTTCACTCAAGAGTTGCAGGAGGAAAACTTAAAAATACCAGCTCTGAATAAAAACCGAACGGTCTCACAGTGAAGCAGTTTTAACAAACTCTGTCATGACGAAGCAGATGCTGCTTTAACGCATCGTCCAGCAGCATGTGTTGCTCTGTTGCATGTACGGTGATCTTTGCCTGCCGCTGCCTCTCTGAAGCAAAGACCTGGCCTGCTCCTGGTTAGTGAGACATGGATGGTATAATCAGACGATGGACGTGGACGACTGTCCCGTCAGGCGCGATGAAAAATCAAAGCTTTTGATTGGCTGTTTATAAAAACAGACCTGCATGTTGCCTCTACGGCGTCTGATATACCATCTTATTTACACAAACATCACATATGCTGTGATGCTGTGATTGTAGACTGACTGTCAGACTCACACGTGAGGTGTGAAGATATCTTCAGCAACGGTAAAGCTTGGAGGTGTAGAAGTGTTTGTCCTTGCAGTCTGCAGGTGTCACACCTGACTGTGTGTGTTTCCTGTCAGTCTGAGTTTACCGCTGTTTTTCCTCCACAGAGCTCCTTTAACGTGGCTGTGCTGAACGTCGGCGCCCCGGCGGCTGGAATGAATGCCGCCGTGCGTTCTGCCGTCAGAGTGGGAATAACCGAAGGCCACAAAATGTTCGCTGTCAGTGACGGATTCGAAGGTTTCTACAAGGGACAGGTATTTATTATATTTATTCAGTGTGGTCATGTCGAGTTTTTAAACGCTCGCCCTGAGTGCAGTCTTTGGAGGTCATAGCGACCGATAGTGGGCAGCAGGAGTTGTCCTCCCCCCTCTGCTGCTGTTGGGATCCAGTGATAAGTCTGAAGTGTGTTCAGATAAACAGCGCTGCAGTACTTACTGTAAGCCAATTACTCCACTCCCACGCCGGCTAACCCACATGCTCAGTCTCCTTCTTTGTCCAGATTGCACACGTGCTTTTCCACAAACGCACATTCCCAGCTGTGCAGACAGCAGCTTCGACCTGTTGACAGCAGTGCAGCCCTGCGGAGAGCAGGCGTTGTAAGGGATTAGACTCGATTAATGAGTGAAGCCGGAAACATGAGTGGAACCCCGACAAAGGAGGACACTACACTGTGATTAAAGGGATATTGCGGCGCAAAGTGAATTTAGGGTCAAACACACCATAACACCGAGTTAGACACCCCCTCCAGAGATGAATGTTGACGACCGCTTGCTTCTCTAGTTATACCAACTTTAGTAACGACAGCAAGATAGAAATACAGAGAGGTCTTAGGAGCCATAAACAAACCTTCATCAACAGGACATATAGGGTCAAAGACAAAGTACTAGACACCAAACATCTTTTTAACTTTGACTCATTTCTTAAAGAGACTAAACACAACTCACCTACTCTCTTCCAGTGATATCTCGGGCCAGTCCATTACAGACTACAGCGGGGTGACGCAGCTCAAGGAAGAACATTTATGATCATTTCTTCATGGAAGTGCAATCAGACCGAGACGCTAAGGCAGAAGAACTACTGCGTCTGCAGTGAAAAATGATTAATATGATGATTATTACTTCAAGGAAATGATAAAGAAATGATCATAAATGTTCTTCCTTGAGCTGCGAAACTCCACTAATAGACTGGTCGAGGTGAGTTGTGTTTAGTCTCTTTGCTAAAGAAATGAGTCAAAGTTAAAAAGATGTTTGGTGTCTAGTACTATGTCTGTGACCCTATATGTCCTGTTGATGAAGTTAGGTGCTGTTCTGAGCATTATTTGTGGCTATAGAGTGGCGTTTTGGTTGAGGGCGTGGCTCTCTGTATTACTATCCTGCGGTCGTTACTAAAGTTGGTATAACTAGAGAAGCAAGCGGTAGTCAACATTCATCTCTCGACGGAGCGTCTAACTCTGTGTTATGGTGTGTTTGACCCTAAATTAATTCTACGCCGGAATGTCCCTTTAAGAGCTCTTGCTGTAATGTACTGACACTAGAACAGGGCGCAACACTCCTACGTTTTACCGTCACTCTGATGTATTCACTAAACATCAACCGAAGTCCATAAAAACCAAATATTCTGACCCGTCTCTGTTCGATTTCTGAAACCAGATCAAGGAGATCAAATGGGGAGATGTTGGTGGTTGGACTGGCCAAGGAGGATCCCTGCTGGGAACTAAACGGTACGTTAAAGCCACGTTGAACTACCATATGGTATATAGCCGAGCTAAATCTATTTCACCTCAAACACACCTGCTAACGACCTTTATCGAATTATTCTCATGTTTGTGCGCAGAACTCTTCCAGGTAAACACCTGGACAAGATCGCCGAGCAGATTAGGATCCATAACATCAACGCCCTGCTGGTGATCGGAGGATTTGAGGTGTGTACTCTTACTTTTTACTCTTTAGTTTAAGAGACTATTTTAAATATCATAGAAACACTTTGTCTTTAACATTTTTGAGTATTTTAAATGATTCGATCAGTCATACAGCATTATCGAACACTCTCACTCCAGTGTGTCACATTCACGATACTGTGTCGTATTTACATTTCATCTTCTTTACACATTTCAGTGTCTTGAATTTTATACAGCTGTTTTTAAACATCAGAACTGAAGCAGAGGACATTTAAATGCTTTAGGCTCTCTCCTTGTCGCTCCTTTTGTGGTCAGTAGTTCATAACAAAGCTGTAAAACACAAATTTCTGAAATCAGACTTTATATCTGTTAAGGAAGTAAAATTTAACTTAAAGAACAAAGTGATTGTATTGGACTGTTAATCTTCGTCCTTTTCCTTCATCTTTACCTGATGAATGTTGAAGTTGAATTATTTATTTTTTTAGATTTACAATTATCGATCAACTTTCAGTATTTTCTGCCAAGTAAACACAGTTTTCTGTCTATGCTTTTAACTCTTTCATACTTGGTGATATTTCAACAGTTCAACTTTTACATCGTTGAGCTTTTTCAGGAGAAAGGCGCCGTCACTAATCACATTTCTACTCCTTAAACTTTTTCAATTTTTTGACTTTGTCAGCTTTGTCAGATTAGGACCACCGTCCTCCTCCCTGTCTGTCAGTCTGTCTGTGTCTGTTTGTGTCTGTGGGGCTGTAACCTCCTCTATCTGTGTGTCTGTCATATTTGGCCTGGCTCTCTCCCCTTGGCTTCTCCTCCCACCACATTCCTCCCTCACCTCCTCCCGGTACTGTCACTCCTGCCATCATTGAACCACCAACACGCCCCAACCACCTCAAGTCCCGCCTCCTTTACAACCTTTGGTCTTCACACCATGACCTCCTCCAAACCCCCGGCCTTTGACCTCTTACCTCCTGTACTTTAAAGCCTTCAGCATCAGCCCTCTTCACTTTCCTCACACACCTCATCCCCTTTGTTTGCACCTCCTCAACAACAACCAATAAGATGCTGGCTCTCACCGCTGCAGGCCTACGTTGGATTACTGGAACTCTCGTCCGGGCGGGACAAATATAGCGAGCTCTGTGTACCCATGGTTATGGTCCCCGCCACCGTCTCCAACAATATACCCGGTTCAGACCTCAGCATTGGCTCAGACACCGCTCTGAACGCCATTACTGATGTAAGTGTGGCCGGGCTGGAGACGATGTGTGTGTCCAGACTTAACACGCACCATCCAGCCAATCAGAGTTTGGGGCTTCGCTGACCGACCGCTCGCATCCTCACGCCAACAACCAGACAGGGCGGGTCATTTAGCAAAGAGAGACACTGATGATAACCTAAATTACACTTAATATTTTCACGAGGATGTGTTCACTACAACCTTCTTGACAAACTTTAAAGCTCCTTTGAGGAGATTTCTGACTTTAATGAAACAGACTAAAACTCATATTTAAATTTTTTTATGATCTTAAAAAGCAAAAACAATTATAACCGTTTTTTATTTTGTGAATTGTAATGTCTGAAACCTGTATGAGGGGGGTAGGTGTCAGCCATGTAGTTAAAGAAACAACTGGTTGCACTATTTCTAATTAATTATTATAACGATTGATACATTTGGTTGTCAAAGGTCAAAGAAATTATTTTTTTGTCTGAAGATGCTACATAGAGATTTAAAAAAAATAGCCAATGTTGAAAAAGTTGAAAAATCAAACATTAAAGCTCCTGTGTGGAGTTTTAGTGAGTTATGACACAAACTTAAAATGACAGCTATGTTTTTTTTATAACCTAAAAATGAAAATACTTGTTAAGAATTTGATTGATTTATATGTTGATTGAAAAAAAAAAACATTAGCAAAAACACTGACAGTTCATATTACGCAAGTTTTAATGCTTGTAACTCTGCAAGGGGGAGGAGTCTGATTGGCTGATTATAAAAGGAAGAAAAACTTGAGTCTTCCTTTTCCTTAGAAAATATTTCAGCTGTTTTTATGTAGATCGTAAATTAACTGAAAGGCTGCTTCGTCTATTGGGTGCACCAAAATTAACCCGAACAAAAAGTTCCTCACTGTAGCTTTAAGTTGGAAAATTAAAACATTGGCATGCCGTTAACACGACCTTTACTTTTTGCCACTCCAGAGAAAATACTCCGTAGAATTTAAGTGTTAAAATGATGCAGAATGATAACCGTCATGTGCACAATGTGAATTACTTTGTTCACAGGGGGCGCCAAAATCAACACAAACTGAGAGTTCCTCACAGGAGCTTTAACGGGTAACTGATAAATAAAACTTATGAAATTTATGACTAAAATAGAAGAAATCGACTTGCTTACTTAAAAGCCTCTTTTTTTAGTTATTTTTCAACATAAATTTACTCCGTAGAGCTTCTTTGTGGCACATCAGTGGAGAAAGGTTGAGAACCGGCTCTGTCAGCGGGCTGTAATGTTTTTTGTGTAAACACAGGCAGGCTGACGAGCCGAATCTCCACTGACCTAACTGTGACGTACAGGTTTATCCGAGTGCTTTAAAATGAACCAAACCTCTTCAGAATGGTTGTAAATATCAGCTGTCGAGAAGCAAAAACGAAGAGGAAAACTGGGACACCTCCCCAGAAAGCTTTGATTCCAGACCATTCTGAGATTTCCTTCAATTACAGATTATTTTTTCTAAAAATCGAATTCTTCCAGACCAGAAATCTGACCCGATGGTGGATAAACAGTTATGCTGAGTGGATTAATGTAGATAACACCCTCACACCCGCAGCACAGACCCTGTTTACGGTTGTTGTTGGAGGCGAGCTGGTCAGCGGAGGTCCCAGGTAAGTGTTGGGGCATGCAGTGACGTGTTGTGGCATGTTTTTGGCGCGTGGCCCTGGCGTGTTCTTGCGGCTCTTGCTGTGTTTGTTTTGGAAACAGCAGATGATCAGGTAGCGGTCTGGTTCAATGCATCAGGGACTCTCTGCTTGTTCAGACTCATTTAGAAACACAAACCTTCTAAGTTTGAAGAGTCAGTCTGCATGCTGTGTGAGCATGAAGTCTGAGTCCAGTGTAGTCTGAATTTTAGACGGTCTGGACCAGGAAAACCCACAAGCTGCATGTCGGACTCATAAACAGAGAAAATATATCTTTACTTCTTGAACATAAAAGGAAACGAAGATCGCTGAGAGACGACTCTGGTCTTTATCTTGTCCGCACCGCTAAATGCCAGCCAGGGTGAAACCTACCCCCAACCCCCCACATCCCATCTCCTTACAGCCAATGGGAAGCCAAAGTCCCCGTCACCTGGAGAGAGCCAGCCAGCACACACACACACACACACACACACACACACACACACCATAGATAAGTTTCTCTTTCCTCGTATCCTTCAGACTTCGTAGTGGAAAGCTGATTATTTGACCCCGATGTGGTTAACACACGTTTTTATGAAATCAGACACGAGGTAAAGGGGAGTCGAAGGCTACGTTCACACTGCAGGTCAATTCCGATTTTTCAACCATATGTGACTCATATCTGACTTTTTCATATAAGTGTGAACAGTGGTTGGAAGCAGTGGGTCTGAATGTTCTTCACAGAGTTCAGTATCACTGTAGGCGACGCCCTACTACCATAACAGTAGCTAGCAGACGGTTCTAGAAAGAGCTACACATCTGCACAGAAACGGCACATTTCTGATCACGATGAAAGTCTTCATGCTGGAAAACTGTTGAACCTTTGGGGGGTCCCAAAATGAAACTGCACTTGAGATACTAGTGTGACTTAGTCTGTGTTCACACTGCAGATCAATTTCGACCATATGTGACATATATCTGATTTTTTCATCTAAGTGTAAACAGTGCAATTCCGATTTTTTCTAATCCGACCCAGGATTATAAAATCGGATATGTATCCGATGTGACTGCAGTGTGGACGCTCAGGTCGCGTTCATCCGACCTTTACGTCATCAATATGCGACAAACGTCACCATTGTTCAACAACACAAACAAGAACATAAAAATGACTATTTAATAATTATGACTTTTTACCTTATGACCTTTTCTAGTTTTTTTAGTTTGTTACTGTATCAAAGTATTTTACGGTAACAGAGTAAAACAGAGTACAGACGAAGAAGAAGAAGCTGCTTGCGAGCTAGCTGTAGCATCCCTCTGAGAGATAACTCAGCACTTTTAAATCAGTGTCCGTGCAATGATAACTAACGTTAAAACTTTAGGTGATTAATCATTTTAACAATTATACTTTTTAGCTCTAATTTGAACTGTTTTAATTCAGCTCAGTTTGTAAAATAAAGAAAGTAGGGTTTATTATTTAAACGGTATAGATGATTAGATTTAAATACAGCACCACTTTTACACTAAAGTTGTTCAGTTGTGAAGGATACAAGCAAAGAGAGCCTCACACACACACACACACACACACACACACACACACACACACGGTCACACACATGTTCAGTCTCAGATAGGGAGTGTGCCCCCTGCTGCTCTAACATCATATTGCGGCCACCATCAGGCCCTTGAGTCCCTGCTGCAGCTGCACGAGGCCCGGGCCAACTACGAGGAGTATTGCATCCCGATGTGCATGCTGCCCGCCACCATTAGTAACAATGTTCCCGGCACTGACCTCAGTATCGGCGCCGACACGTCCCTCAACGCCATCGTGGAGGTAAGAGGCCAGAGGTATCTGAGAGAAATAGATGTGATAAAAGTCAGTGTGGTGACGAATATGATGCTTAAAAATCACATCAAGTCTAGAGGATGCTGATGTTGTCAGTTACTGTCTAGTGTGTACGAGTCAAATATTTCAGTTTATCTCAGAAATGTCGATTTGAAAAACTGTTTAAAGGAACAGAAGGAAAAACGTCAACCTGTGAGTACTTCCTTTTCCTTCTCTGAGTCAGTCCAGGTACCAGCGACAGGACCGTGGTGCACCTGCATGTACAGTGTGTGTGTTTGAGAGTTAAACGTCTGATGAGTTCAGTTTTTGTCTGTTCGGAACAACAAGCAGCAAAATGCAGAGACGAGGAAGACCCCTTTGGGTCAAAGTTCAGCTCGCCCCGTCTGAATTCTAATGATCATGTTTATTGAACAGTACTGAGTTAATACGATGAGTGAAGTTTGCACAGAACAAGAACAAGCAGCAAGATGAAGATTCTGTTTACATCCAGGTTTTGTTCAAAAGTGGAAATGTTTTTTTTTTCTAGAGCATTAAGTTACTTGAAAATTGAAATTTCAAAGGTTAAAGTCATTAATTTTGTGAGCAGGATATGTCTACCAATGGTCCGTGTCGTTAGGATGAAAATAAAAGGAGACTGCCTTTGAAAAAAAAAATAAAGATATTGTTTATGAGATAAAAACTCTGAATTAAGAGAAAAAAGCCAATTTTAATGTGAAGCAAGACGATATTATGAGATAAAAAAGTAAAGCTTCAAGTGTAAGAAAGTCAAAGTCACATTTGAGATGAATAAAACTGAGAAAAAACAATGATAAATAAGTCAGTCATAGTAATGAGAAATATCAGTAATAAATGTTTCAGTTTCATCTCATAATTTTTTCTCAACATTTTGACATTTTTCCTCATACCTATGACTAAACGATTTTTAACAAATACTTGCCATCACAAATAATATACTTTTTATCTCAGTTTTTACTTTTTGTGTTATTATGACTAACATTTTGACTTTTTACTCATAATTATGACTAATATTTTCATGATTAACAACTACCTGAAAAAACTTTACTCAATATCTCATAATTATGAATTTTAATAAAAAAAAACTGACGAATTATACTCGCTAACTTACTGACTATTTCATAGTTTTACATTTTTATCCTACGATTATGACTCAGTTTCATAATGATAACTATTTTTTTTTTAAATGTCGACTTTTTAATCATAATTATAGGTAAGATTTCATAAAAATAACTAATATATAAAAATAAAATATTTTTTTTTTCATTGGGGCCAAGTCCTCCTGGTGAAATAGATTTCCACATTACTGAATGATTTTAGATTTAAAATAATAGAACTGACAGTTGCTCATTGTTTTTCCCAAACATCATTTTTAGACAAGAAGGCGAACATAGGAGATATTAGAAAGAAAATAACGTGATTATGTTCATGTCGTCTCTCCATATGAACCCCTTTAATACTGTCGGGGCAGCGGCTGAAATATCGTGTCGGTCAGGGTCAGCGGTTATTAGACACCTGCAGTCTGCTGAACTCGCTTGTTTGCTAACCTCAGTGTTGTTTTCGTAGTTTTGCATGCTCTCTTAGTTTAAAACCTTCGTCTTACCTGTTTCTGACTGTAAATCCGTGGTTGTGATTCAGACGTGCGATCGCATCAAGCAGTCTGCCAGCGGCACCAAGAGGAGGGTCTTCATCATCGAGACCATGGGGGGTTACTGCGGTTACCTGGCGACAGTGGGCGGTCTGGCTGCCGGTGCCGACACCGTCTACATCTACGAGGAGCCCTTTGACATCCGTGATCTGCAGGTTGGAACATTCGCACATTTCTTCTGTCTGAATCAGAGTGATTTCTTTTTTTTACCTCGACATGTTTGGACCGCAGAGTCACGTGATGTTGCCGATTAAAAGAGGTTCGGCCTGAAGCAGCAGGATGAAACATGTCAAGATGAAACGAAAGTCTATTCAGCTCTTTAACCTCTAAAGTTCTTCATATCTGCGTGACCTTGAATTAAACCTAAACAGTGCACATCTTTTATAGTCCCACCCTTTGCCCTTTGCATCAATAAAACTGAACCGTACACGTGAGCATTGTGCAGCTTTCATCACAGTCTGGATATTTGAGGACCGGCAGGTGACCCAGATTATATCTCTGCATACACCGACTTATTAATAACCTCTGAGCTGCATCACTCAGACTGATCCACTCAACTTCACAGACGTCCGCTCTGACACGAACTTCATTATCGTTCTTAAAAACACAAATCTAGTGCAGTTTTATTCCTAATTTGGTAAAATAAAATTAAAACAAATTAAATTTACCCAGAAAAGTTTGATTCAGTTTTTCTTTGTGACATTTTATAAAAAGCAAAAGCTGCAAAATTCAATCAAACACTATAAACTAAAAATCCCTGCAACACAACAATCAAGTCTTTTCCATGACCGTGAGAGGGTCAAATCTTGAAGTTTGGTGCCCTCTGCTGGTGCAGACATGCTCCTAAAGTATTGAGATGCAGAGGAGTGATTCCAGGCTGGATCGGCTCCTTGTGCAGACTGCTGCTGCTGCTGCTGCTGCTCCAGTTTTAATGCCAGGATTCACTCTGTGATTTCAGGGCAACGTGGAGCATCTGACCCAGAAGATGAAGACGTCCATCCAGAGAGGATTAGTGCTCAGGTGAGGCTTCACTCATCCACCTGTCTGTCTAGTCTGTTTTCAGGTGTTATATCGTTTCATTGGCCGCTTCATACCCAGTTTTAAAAATAAAACCTATTAATTTTCAAACATTTCGGCGTAGTCCAGCTCTCAGGGTTGTCTTTTCGTCATCTGTTGTGGTTATTTTCGTCCTCTGCACCAGCCTGATGGTTCATTTCCTCCCAGCAGGACGGAGATCTCTGAAAATAGGACAAATGTAGTTTTCTGGACGGTGTGTAGGTGACATTGTGCGTCTGTGCGGAGGTTTGCACCTGCGTGATTTCATTATTACAAGTTACACTCAGGTGCAGTGGTGCACTTCAAGCGCTTTAGCGGGTTCCAGCAGACTAACGCTCTGACCCAGAGGCACCTGTGCAGTCGTGAGAAAACCACCTCCTGGTCTGATTCTAGATTAGCCAAAAGTACGTTGGTGCTGCCGTCTTTGAGCTTCACAACCTCTGAGTGATGTTACAGAGACGGTCCATGTTTAATACAGTCTACATCTGTTTTTAAAGTCTGATTAAAGGAGAATTCTGGTGTTTTTCAACCCAGGGTCCTTTTCTATTTTACTTGTTTTGGTGTCAATGGTTTAAAAAAACTCGTTCAATGCAAAATTTTTGGGAGAATTTTTATATCTTTGATAAAAAGGTCGATGGATAGAGTAAGTTACAGGGAAGGGACAGAAGGGGGTGATATTTGAAGGGTTAAACTTGAACCAAGAGAGGGATTGCAAGTCTGTCTCGTCTAAAAATGTAAAACGGTAAGAAAACGGTCCGAATTTTGCAGTTTATCCTAACAGAATATTAAAGTTTGTGTGTAATAATGTCAAACTGGTTTATGGAGTGTGGTTAACATTAGCAGAGCTAGCACCGCCAGCCTTTGGTCCTCCTAGTAGGTCTAAGTCCACATGTCTGAGCTGGTTACACTCTGCCAGAGTTAAATATGTCGTTTGGTGTAAAAAGCTGCTTTAACTTGTTTTATTTGATAAAAGTGTCTCGTTGTTTCAGTGAAATCGCCCTTTAACTGACCTGTTGTTCTGTTTGTTCCAGAAATGAGAACTGCAACGAGAACTTCACCACCGACTTCATCTACCAGCTGTACAGCGAGGAGGGGCGAGGCGTGTTTGACTGCAGGAAGAACATCCTGGGACACATGCAGCAGGTTGGACACACACCCTTCACATCTTCTGTCCAAACAATGAAGTCCAGAAACGTCTGCTTTCTGTCCTCTCAGGAGTTCTGTCTGTTGTGTCTTCATCTTGATCATTTCATGAATTCTGAATCATTATTTTTGGTTTAAATATTTTCTGTCCTCATTTACAGGGAGGAGCTCCTTCACCATTCGATCGAAACTTTGGAACCAAAGTTGCTGCTAAAGCCATCCAGTGGATCACGAGGACACTTAAAGACTCGTACAAAGGAGGTGAAGCTGCTCCTCATCCTCATGTTTCACTAGGATATCCTGGTTACGTGTTTCTGCGCAGACTGAATCTAAATTTGTTTTAATTAAAGAGGGTGATGTTGTTCTTCCTCACAGGTCGGGTGTTCGCTAACTCAGACGACACCGTCTGCCTCCTGGGGATGCGTCGTAGAGCCCTCGTCTTTCAGCCTGTTTCTGAGCTCCGCGATGAGACCGACTTTGTGTAAGAAAAACTTCACATGTTCAACTCTTTAGCAGCTCGACCCCTAAATCTATGCTCATTAAAAAGCTACAACAATAAAACATACTAGCAATATTTAAGATTACTGAACACACATGATGTATGATTAATAAGTCTAACAGTAATATTTATAGTATTTAAGAAAATCTGAAGTCTTGTACATTTTATCAAAGTTTAAATACTAAGATTTGTTTAAGCTAATTCATGTTAGAAAACTGTTTAAACATCTACAGAAAAAATACAAAAAAATCTCATAACTTAACTTTGATTTTAAAGTCAGGATTCTGAGATCCAACTTACCTGGGATTTCCACCGCATCCTGGACAGCTGTGATTTTCGTTTCCGTTTGATCCATTTGTGAGGTGAATTTCGTGGCGGATTACAGACAGCAGGAATTGCGAGAACTCACAAGAACCTGCGGCTTCACGTGCAATCGCGTAATAACAAGTTGTCTTCAGTCACGTAGTCTAACCATATAAGCAGTAGATTGTGTCCTTCCAGAGGAGGAAATCTACTTCTAGACTTCTAGAATCAGCATCTCCTCATCCATGGTGTCATCGGGGTGAAATGACGTCTAAAAACCTTTCACTTGTTCGTCTCCGCCCGTTTGCATGGTGTGAAATACGATCCGCCTGAAACACGGAGTGTTTTATTTTTAAAAGAAGCCGGACGTTTTATTTTGTGTCTGTGCCCGACTTCCTTTCCAGCACGGGTTCATCTGTGCTCAATTTATCCGCCATGCTCCGGCGTCCAGAAAAAATAGAACTCTTGTGATCAGCAGTGGAGTCCGGCGATCCGCAGAGGAACAGAAAGAAGCCGGTGGAAATTGACATGTTAACTTGAATGGTTACGATCAGCTGCGATCAGGCCTTTTAGTAGACGTTCAGGATGAAGTTGGAGATTGGGGGTTAGAATTCTACGATTAAAGTCAGAATCAAAATCATTGTCCTGAGATCAAAGTCCGTTTCGGAGCCGGAATTACAAAATCAAAGTTACAATTCTGAGATCAAAGTCAGAAATCTGGAATTTCAATTCTAGAATTTTATGATCAAGGTCAGAATTCTGAATTCAAGTTTAGAATTTTGAGTTCAAGGTCAGATTTTTGAGATCAAAGTCAGAATGCTGGAATCAAGGTCAAAATTTGGACACCAAGGTTAAAATTCAAGAGGCGAATCTTTGGTGGTAAAGTGCAGAATTTACACTCAAACTATGCTCAACATGACTCCCTCTCTAAACTTTGTTCTTTCTCCCTTTAGCCACAGGATCCCTAAGGAGCAGTGGTGGCTGAAGCTCCGCCCTCTCATGAAAATCCTGGCGAAGTACAAGACCAGCTACGACGTGTCCGACGCCGGCCAGCTGGAGCACGTGAGCCGTTTCCGTCCAAAAGAGAGCAACACCGAGACCATCTAAAGCCCTCAAGTGCTGCAGGAGGACTTCACTCCAACCAGAACACAGCTTCACTTCGCAGTGACAGCTACTCACACAATGACTGATCGACTGCTGACTGCAGATAATTAAATGATAGATTTGAAAAGGTGATAGGTCATTTTTAAGAGATACTATACGGTGGAGACTTGGTGCTGTTTGAAAGGAATCCTGGATTAAATGAGGGTGTGAAAAAGAGTCCTGAAGAAGGTTTTAACAAGCCAGCACAGCGGATGTAGTATTTTATAGCTATCTTATCGACATATATATGAATAATTTAATATATATAGTAAGCACTCTTCATGATGTACTGTATAAGTATGCAAGATTTAGTCCTAAAAATGTAGCTTTATCTAAATTTATTTTCAGCGAACATTTAAAGTCTAGCTTTTGTGATTTTAAATTATTTTCCACAGCACTTTGAGCCCCGTGAGAAATATTTATCCTCTGAGCTGCTTCTGAAGAGAGAGAGAGAGAGAGAGAGAGAGAGAGAGAGAGAGAGAGAGAGAGAGAGAGAGAGAGTTTGAGCTGGAGGAGGATCACACTCCCTCAACCCAACACTTTCAAAACATCCACCGTCCTGATTGTAAGGTGACGTGACCTACAGGTGTATCAGGAGGTGTGTGTGTGTGTGTGTGTGTGTGTCCTTTCACCTGCTAACTGTGTGTACGAGTGTGTGTGTTTCGGTGTTGCTTTCGATGTTTGTATCCACTCTGGGCTTCGTGTGTGACGTAGCGGTGTTTGTGAGTAGGGTCCTGCTGTTGCTGTAGTTGGGCAGTGAAGTGGAGGATGTCTGAAACTTTAAAGCGACATTAACTTCGTGTGCCGACAGTGATTGTCCTGTCAGAGTAATAATAATAAAGCATTTACTGTGTCCAAAAGACTGTCAAGTGGTTTTTCTTTTTGAAGATTTATGATAAAGTCTCGAGAAAAAGAAACAACATTGAAAACTAATGAGTTCGGAATGAAGGGCGTGTTTTTATCCTGGACTTTTGTTTCTAAAAAGTTTTCGTTATCGGGCAGAAAATTAGAGTCAAACAGTTGATGTCAGAATATTTCCTTGATAATATTTACCTCCGCCAAGGAGGTTATGTTTTCGGTAGTGTTGGTTTGTTTGTTTGTCTGTCTCAGCCCCAGGAGGATCCCATTACATTTTGGTGGTGATCCGGACAAAATTCTGGATACTGTGATCCAGAACACACAAAAATAAGGGTGTCGTTGGAATTTTCAGTGCTGAAAGATAACCAATGGGCGGCAGAGTGGTGTAGATAGCTGACACAGTGGTGTAGTGGTTAGCACTTTTGCCTCACAACCAGAAGGTCGTGGGTTCAAATCCCGATCAGGGCATGTCTTGTTTAAAGGGGGGACATGAGCTGCTTGGCGGAGGTCTGCGCTCTCCGAATGCTTTTCTAGTTTAAATATTATGCAACCAGCTACACGGTCAAAATGAAGAGCTCAGACTCAGGTTCGGTTTTTTCATCATATTATAATTCATAAATCATAATTATATACAGACTAAAGTGATGGAGAAGAAACTGTCTGAATAACTGAATACTGACTAAAACACTAACAGCTCAGTCGTCTTCTTTTTATTGTGCGCTTCAGCCTTTCCTGTAACCTTGTTTAAAAGTCATAACGGATTGTAGTTGAGGTCTCAGTACATAGTGTGTGATTAATCAGAAGTGCAGTCATGTTTTGGGTTATAAAATAACTATTGATGGGATTATTTCACAATCCATGAGGGATCTTTCTTAATTGCCTCGTTCTCTGGTCCTAAAATAGCCACCCCACATGTCCTCTGACCAACACCGAGGTATCTACAGAGAAAAAAGGGACACTTTTTTAAGACTTCATTACAAAAACATGTACAGTTTCAGTTTTTACATGCTGAGTTTGTAACTCTTCTCTCTCTGAGTTAAATGTCTTACCTTTCAGCCACTTCCACCAGGTTTTTATGAGAAACAGCGAAAAGTCGCTCTCTGTGATTCTGCTTCATCTCATCTGTGACTCCGCTGAGGAAGCGACCCATTCCTGAAACACAAACGCATAATGAACCAACAGTGAAAGAGAGAGAACAGGAACTCACTAGTTATCTCTATATTATTCCAGGATCAATAGTTAAAACGATAGAAACAAAATACTTGGAATTTAGTCGCACAAAAGCATTAGACCTTAAAAAAATATATTTTTATTACATCTATGTTTTAGTCGTGAGTGAAACGGTCGCACCGTCGAGCGCTGCCTCAAAGGTTCTCACCTTTGCTTGAAGGGGCCACAGGTGAGTCTACAGCTGAGAAGACAGAGAGTTTGGCCTCATCGATGTCCTGCTGGGTGAACTGTCCCGCCTTCGCCCAGTCCACACCTCTACGAAACGCTGACAAGGTCTGCAGCGAGTTCGGATCCCTTGGAGACAAAGAGACGAGTCAAATACGAAGGGAAAGTCTCTGAAATTTGAGCTTTCCAAAACTGTGAGCAGTGTTGTGAAATGACCCTCGACCTACCGATAGGAGTAAAAGGAGAAAAGACCGCCTCCCATCTTGGCCCCGCCCCCGTACGCTCCTCCTTTCTCACGGATCTCACCATGCAGAAATTTAGCCGTCATCATCCTCGCCAAGATGCACAAACTTCAAGAGAAAGAAAGACCGCCGTGGTTTTTAGACCGAGGGTACAGATATGGAAGTTCGCTGTTTAACACCACGCCAACGTTCTGTCTCGTATATATTCGTGGTTACCTGGCGTAGTCCTGGTGGGAGAACGGTACCGTACGAATGCTCTCACTGACAAAGTTCACAGGGAAGGGGAGCTGGAAGAAAGTTTTCATCTGATACGGCTGGAAATTTAAGTCCTGCGACATCAAACAGAAAAAAAAAGGATTTAAGTTTCGGTAAAAACGTTTTTTTAAAAGAGAACAGAAACAGGAAACAGAAATTCAGGGTCGTTTTGGAAAACTTACAGAGATGAGTTTTCTGCTCAGACCAGAGTCATCCTGAGGGTCGAGAGGTCGCTTTAGAGAAAAATCAAACAATCAAGAATATTTTATGATGATCATGATATTTATTCTGTTTTCTAAAATACAGTTAGGTGTCGATATTTCACCTCAATGATGTTCGCTCTGACTGGTTTGCGCTCTTTTCTGTTTTCAGCGACGTCCTTCATGAAACTCTCCAGCTGGGCTGCTGTGTCCGACATTTTCTGTGGAGTTGCGTTGATCGCACACCTGTAAAAAAAACAACAAATATTATAACTTATTCAAAACTCTGTAGCAGCAGGTCAATCACAAGATCATGTGATTCGATGTACTAGATCTCTACTAATTCCTACTATTCTAAATTTAAGGACGCATCTTAAATCTACTTTTTCTCACGTCTGATAAACTTTGATAAACTTTGTTGGTCAGTAAGAGGAGCGAGAAAAGATGGACCGACCTCATGTTGTCTGGGTTGAGAAGATGCTTCTTGATCCTGGTCAGTGTTCGGATGACTTTGCTGAGGTCTGACTTCTCGGCTATCCTCTTCATAAACTTCACCTGATGTTCAGATAACAGAAAATGACATGATTTCACATGAGGTTAGCGTGAGGTCCGTTATTCAGTCTGAGTCTGAGCCGCCCACCTGCTCCATCCCACCAAACGTCTCGTGGAGGTCTCCTGCTGGAGTCAGGTGACGGCCTGCGTGGGTCATAGCGTACAGGTGACCTGAGTATGAGATCCCATTGGCTAACTCCTGAGCTGACATCATCACCAGTACTCTCAGGCGCTCTGTCTCATCCAAGTGGGGGCTGAAGGAAAATATTGACTTCATTAAAACAAGAGTTTCTGGACACATTGAGAGGCAGCGAAACAAACAGAGACTGAGTGGAAATGTGCTGATCGATCGTTTCAGCCGTGTGGTGAAATCCAGGACTTACTTGTGGAAGATGTCGCTCCAGAGCTCAAACATGTGAGGAAGGTTCCTCTCCAGACAAGAGGAGGACAGGAGGACGCCCTGAAACAAAGACCACGGGTCAGCATTTCTCACACAGAGACGACACCTGATCGAGCCACCCGAGTAATTTTTGGCAGCCAGATCCCTCACACGTTTGATAACCTGCAGCGCCCAACCAATGCTCCTGAATATTCTTGTTCACTTTATCAAAAAGACAGAGACCATCTAACACAGAGGTTCTCAACTGAAGTTCCACATACAGAAAATATCAAATTGCACAAAACAGAGACCAACAAAATGAACAATTTGACTTATATGCAGAACCTGAGGAGGACCCTGCAACGAGGCATGGACAAAAGTGAATATCAAACTGCACAAAATTAAGACCAAAAAGACCCATGTATTATCTTTATACAAACCCATAACGCCTGCCTTTCAAAATAAAAGACACGTCAAACATCAGATGCTCATTAAATATTTACTTTTTTGACCAGCTGTTCGCGACCCATCCAGAACATGTCCATGACCCACCTTTGGGTTGGGACCCACCAGTTCAGAACCGCTGACCTGACAGATACACCTCAGCTCCAAACATGACTACATCTGATCAATTTGATCCAAAAATCCTAAATTTGTTTTCAAAAACTTTGGCCTCTAACTCTGAATCTTGGTTTTTATCTTGGAATTAGGGCTTTCTTGGAATATTGAATTTGATCTTGGAATTCTGACATTAATAAGAAAATTCCTGCCGTGATGTTAGAGTTCTGAATTTAATGAGAGAAGATTTGCTCTTGTCTCGGAGTTCTGAATTGGATCTCAGAATTCTAACTTTGATCTTGAAATCCTGGCAAAAATCACGGAATTCTAACATTAATAAGAAATAATCTTGACTTTAATCTTCAAATTTTGGCTGTGAGCTCAGAATTCAGAATTTAATAAGGGATTCCTTGCTTCTATCTTGGAATTCTGAATTTGATAAAAGAATCCTGGCTTTGATCTTAGTATTCTGAATTTAAGAAGAGAATATTAACTGTGGTCTTGGAATTCTGGATTGGTTCTCAGAATCCTGTCTTTGATCTTGGAATTCTACAGTACAGCCTTGAGTTGCATTTGTAGATGTAAGGAACATTTGGACCCACTGTCTACAACCAATTCACAAAGAATAACTTCCTGCAATAGATAAATAAAGAGAATCAATAGATGATAAAATGGATCACAGGAAGGATCATGTTTTTCAATATTTTAAAAAAATCTAAAATTTGCAGCTTCTTGGTGGATCTTTTCAGTCGAGACAAAAATCAGGTTTCTTCTTCACTTCACTGTTCATATCTTCAGTGTTTTATTTCAGACGCTGAGTTGGCACTAACCTGCTCGAACATGTCCAGCTGGGTGGAGTCAGGGATGACCTGGGTGGAAACAGACATGCCTCCTGTCCTCAGCTCCATCTGTTGGGACTGTTGTCTGTAGTCCAGAGCTCCACAGCCCATCCTAATAAAAACATCCAGTCAGCAAATTTACTTTACCAGATTTGGAGTTTATAATTTTTATATACAGGGGAAAAAATTCAGCCTCTCTTAGGAGATTATGCAAATTAACTGGATCAGTGTCTTTAAACTCTCTACAAACCGCCTCTACTGGTTTTTCATGCAGGGAAACAAAAAAAAGACAAAGTACACAAAGTCTCCGACCTGGTTTTAGCCTCACAGACAAACAGACAAACTCACTTGGTGACCACGCCGCAGAAGAGCGGGACGTAAAGTCGGAGGTCCTCTGGCAGCGTGTTGAGGCTGCACATGGCTCTGAAGTAAACTAAACCGTTGGTGGGCTGCTCACAGTACTGGACAGGAACGCCTCCTGTAGAGACAGGGAGTTTAGGGTCTTTAAGGGACAAAAGACTTTTCACGGTTTTAACATCATTGAGTTGATATGACGTGAGCTGCAGCAGATCGGACGCGGTGCTGTACCTGCCGTGCTGATTTGAACGGGTGTGATCGGTATCGTGGGTGCGATGTCGGACACTTTCAGCGCAGGCAAACAGGAGGCGTCCTGGGTTTTACTCTGAGCGTCCAGCAGCTCCAAACCTTTTCAAGAAGAGAAACACACCATGTTACCGTGTTGTCAAGTCTGAAACAGAAGTGTGACGCAACAGTTTCAGTGACACATGCAAACTCAGAGTTTAAACCCCCCAAACACGTCCTCTAAAGATGCTGATCAAGCTTCAGCATGAAGGTCTGTAAATGAAAAGATGGAAATGAGAATCACCTTTTTGGTAAATCTCCTTTTTGTCACCCTCTGACAGAGCCTGGATCTTCTTCTGGAGCTTCTCCTCCTCAGCTTTGGCCTGTTTCTCTAAGTACCCGTCATCTGGGCTCATGGACAGGGTCAGTCTGTGTGTGTTGTCCTGAGAAGAGAGAGGGGTTACAGGTTTAACTCGCCGCTTTTTAAGCTCTGCAGTTAGCATGCGGCTAAACCGGAGTCCCGCTAACACGTTAAAAAAAGGATTTGTTCCTTGTACCTTGAAGTAGTGTTTGACTTTGTCCTGGAGGAAGCGAGGGTTTTCCTTCAGAGTCTGTTTGAACTTGGTAACGCTGTCGTTAATCTGCAGCAGCTCCACCGGGTCGCCGTCGTGGTTCCAGGATGATGCAACGTACTGGAAACACACAAAACCCACAAACTGTCACGAATAATGAAACAGACTTTTAAAATCAAACAGGAAAATCAAGATTTCTGCGCCGACAACACAAACGACTGTCCTTGTTATTATAAAGATGTTGATGAAAACACGCAGCGTCCTTGTGTTCATGTAAACAGACTGAAGGTTACAGATAAACAGAAGTGAACTCACCGAGGCCAGAGAGAGGCCGAAGTTGGTGGACTGGTGCTTCATCTGGATCTCAATCTTGTGCAGCAGAGCCTCGATCCTTTCCTCCTCAAATCCAGTCCTGAGGATCATGATAAGAAGTCAAACATCGTAAACTTTTACAGTTTTTCACTTAGAAAGGATCCTCTGAAGCTCCGTGTGAAAACAGACCAGACACTTTAGTCTCAACAGCGTCTGGAGTGTAAATCTGAGTTTTAAATCCGAGTTTAAATTTTAATTTTTAAATTTGAAATAAATAGTTTCAGTTTGGACCTGATAACGAATTATGAAATTTAATCTTCTACGAATAATTTTTTGGAACAGAAATTTAGAGTTTAAATTTGGAAGTTAAATTTTTGGATTTTGCTCTTAATTAAAAATTAAAGTCGAAGTTAGAAATTTGGAATCTGAGTTTTTAAAATAAAAAGTAAATATTTTATAAAATTGAAGAAGGTAAAAAAGTGAGAATCTAAAATATGAGACCATAAAAGAAAAGTACCGTTTTTTCCAGACTAAAAGTTGCACTTTTTTTTGGAGTCTGGCTGGGTTTGCAACTTATACTCAGGTGGGACTTCTATATCAAAATATATAATTTCACGTTTGTTATTTTTACACTGACGGCTGCTAGAGGGCGCTCTAGGCTGACGTTCCAGTATCTGTTACTTCTGTACCACTGAGAATTTAAAATTGATGTTAACTCATATCGACTCAGATGGAGGGTTTGGTAAACTTGTTCTGTGATGTTCTTTATACTATAATTATCTGAATAACTGACAATATGTTACGTTAAGATACCAGACACCTGTTGAGTTTGTTGTTTATGCTTCATGTAGCTGAATAACAGTCAACGTGTTATGTTGGCATACCGTACACCTATTCAGCCTGTTGTTCTCTATTCTAGTGTTTTTATTATAACTTGCCTTTTGAAATGAAATGTCTGTTCTTGGTCTTGGATTTCGCAAAACAAATTTCCCCCAAAATATGTGACTTATTATGTTTTTTCTTCTTCATTGATGGGACTTAAAGTTCAGAAAATACGGTAGTTAAGTCTTTCCCTGTTGTGTCATTAGTGAATAATTGATCACCGCTGTCGATGTCCGGTTCATTTTTGAGTGTGTGTTTTGTTAAACGTATTAAATTCTTCCAAACAGTCAAAAACAAACAGAAATATTCGAGAGGAGATTCGAACTGACCGGATAATGTCGTCGATGGTTTGACTGATGATCTGCTTCACCCGCTCTGTGTCCTCCTCAGCCATCCCCTGCAGGCCGATACTGAACGAAGCCTCTTTGGTGCTGCCGTCATATCTGCAAAAACATGAAACACACTTTAAAACATACAAGAGAAGAACGTGGATACTGTGGGGCGTTAGATGTTTGGGTTGAAATAAAGTCAAAATCAATCTACTCTGTCTCTTATCAAACCAAACTGTTTCTTATCTCAACTTCACGGACCAAAGGGTTTGCGTTTCTTATCTTAAATTGTGCGTACTCACCCCACCACAGAGGAGAAGTCTGTTCCTATCTTAGGCTCAATGAGAGATTTGTAGAAAGGAGAGTTTGGACCAGAGATCATCAGAGACGACAGCAGGCTGAGAGTGAATCCTTCAAACGTGTCGGTGATGCTGCTCGGAGTAAAAAACAGGAGGTTTCAGATGTTTGTGAATGACGGGACGGGCTCAAAAGAAATAATCATGTCTGAGGTCTTTTTATTCTGGGTCAGATCCTCTTTGAAACTCTATCAACATGACAAAAGAGCTGCAGTGAAGTGACGCTTCTTAAAAAGGTTAAAAAAGATGAAGAGATCTTACTCTCCCAGCAGGTAGCTCACACACAGCGTGTTCTGCCGAGCTGGATCTGGAGCCAGAGCGTCGGGGCTGCAGGTCACATGATCCTCTCTCTGTGGGAAACATTGAACGGTGAGATCACGACTAATGTTACAGACTTGTGTCTAAAAACTGAACGTACCGGGCTGCTCCAGTGAGGCTGGGGCGGGACCTCTGTGTTCGGGTCGATTCGCTCAAACTTGGACAGAGCTTCGTCTTCGATCTGCTTCAGGTGCTGCTCCAAAGGTAGATCTCCGTAGGTGAAGAACCTGAGGGACAAACAGAGGACACACTCAGGGGGGGTTTCTTTCTAATCAGGTCACCTTAAACCTGAAAAAGACGAAAAATTCATCCATGAAGTTAACGCGTGAATACTTCTGTGTTAGTGTTTTTACTTCTTCTGTTTTATGACAATAAAAAAACAATAAAACTTCAAACTATGAACCAGAATCGGACCCAGAACAGGCGGAGGTAACTGTAGAAGCTCCTCCTGTAATGTGTTTTTCACCGTATCGATCCTTTAATGACAACAAATGACAGACAGGCCAATATCTTCAATAACAGATAACAGGTGTCCCTATCCGTGTCCATCTACCTGGCGTTGCTGGGGTGGTAGTGGATGGCGTGGAACTGTTTGAGCTGCTCCCAGGTGAGGTCGGGGATGGCCAGAGGTTCTCCTCCTGACACCACCGAGTAGGTATGGTCTGGATACAGTTTGTTCTGGAGGTGCTGGGCGTAGACACGCTCGTTGTCCGACTATAACAATAAAAACAAACGTATTAACACGCCCATGAGTCTTTATTTCAAATTTGAACAGTGCGGCTCATCTAAAGACGTCCTTCACATATGGAGCAGTTCTTTCAGGTCTTTACATGCTGCATAACAAACAGAATATCTGCCTCTGACTTACAAAAGCCCCCTTCATTTCATTGAAGACCACTCCTTTAAACACCAGCGGGGAGCCGGGATCTGTCGGGTTTTCATTCTCCAGCCTCCAGCCCTCCTGCCTGCCAAACGAAGACACCCAGAATCAAACTCGTTAGAGCCGATCGTCCGTTTTGGTCGATTCAGTCGAGTAAAGTTTAAGATGAACTCACCAGAAATCCTGCTCACGTAAACAAGGGAAGAAAACCGCGTCCAGGTAGACCGATAGAAGATTCTGGAAGTCCTTTCCGTTCTGGGTGGAGAACGGGTACATGGTGTAATCACTGGCTGTTTAAAAGACAAAGAAGCTTATCAGGCGTGTGAACAACATTCGTACGACGGTCTTTGGTTATTTGTGGGCGGAGCTTAATGATGACGTCAATTCACCAAAGAAGGTTAGCATTCATGCAGCGAATCTGGAGAAGATTTTTGGTACCAAGAACTTTTTTTTTAATAATCAGATTTCATTTTATTTTCAAAATTTATACAAAACCACATATTTTTAATTCAAATAAGGTAGAAAATGACGAGAAAAGGATAAAATATGAGCCAAAAAAGAAAACAAAAAAGAAAGGTAAACAAAGAAAAATGTCATTACTTAAAGAAATATATTTATTTTTATCATTAGCTCAGTCTGGGACCCCCTAAACCACCGTCTCCCCTCCGTATAGTTTCACTTTGACCTTTAGACAAGTAATCCATAAGGGGTCGCCGTATGTCCATAAAAATATCATCATTCCTTTTTAATTCAGCACTTGGCCTTTCCATCGATAAAACTCTAAACATTTCTTTGTACCACTGAGTCACAGTGGGAGGTTTGTCGCTCGTCCAATTAAATGGTCAACATTTTCTGTCCAAAAATCAGAGTTTATTAGTACCAAGAACTTTTAAATCTGCACTATGAGACCCAGAGTGAGCAGCACTAATGAGTACAAGTACTATTTGAACCTTTCAGGCATCCTTAGCTCGTGCTTGACATGTCGGCTGCTCTTTTTCAGGACCTGAATCACTAAAGTTAATCCAACAAGTCCAGTAAAAACTAGGGATGTGAATCTCAGCACTGAGGACGATTCGATACGCATCTCGATGCACTGCCAGCGATACGATACTTTAACGATACATGGAATTTTCTGGCGATACGATGCGATACGATTCACCCTCTTCACGATGCGATACGATACAATAATCATTTAGTTCAAATCAATGCGAACCGATACGATATGATGCAATTTGTTGCGATATGATGCAATTCAACATGATGCAAATAAGCAAAGAAAAAAAAAGAAATAAAAATAAAAGATGGAATTCAGTATGGTACTACAAAAAGGATTTGGCTTTATTCCTTAAAGGCACTTAGCAGTTAATTCAACAAAAGTGCTTTTTGTCTTTTTTCTATGCTCCTTCATTTTGTACAGTTACACAGATTAGACAGACCTCCTGCAACTGTTAAGGAATCTGAATCAATAAAATAAAAAAAATAAAATAAAAAAAAGGATTCCAACCCCAACCCTACATCACACAAGTGCTCTATACTTGTTGGGTAATATTACAGTACACATTATTAAACAACTAATGCACTGCCTAACATGGTGCAAATAAACCATTCAATGGCCATACTACTGTCTGCCAAACCAATGTGCTAGAGTTGACTTTCTAACTGGCCACAAAATCAGTGATTTGAGTGAGTTCTGCAATAATAAAAGAGTAAAACAATTACACAATAATTACTTCTGTAAAAAGTACAGTAAACAGCAACAACAAAACACTCTCAATGAGTAACCTTAAGTGACACTTTCATCAGTGCAATCAATGTTAAGGGAGGGGAGGTGGCGTTAGACTTGTCGGTGATGTGGTGTACTCTTTTTAAGTGGGTCTGCATGTTTGTCGTGCCGCCGTTGTACGGCTTCTTAACGCGGCATTCTTTGCAAATGACGGACGTTTTGTCGAGCTTTCCGTCTTTCTTTGCAAATCCGTAGTGTTTCCAAACATATGATTTAAACGTAGCGGGTGCATTACATATAAACTCTTTCTCGCTGCTGCTCACTTGAATGTGGTCCATGCTGTTTTAGTAGTAGTGCATTGTATGTCCCTCACGGCTTCCGTCCGTATTCAATACAAAACGTGAAAAAATGATGGTGCATTCAATGCGCCTGGGAAACAGCAGATTGGGTGAAGTTTAAAATGAATAAAACGGCGCTTGCATCGGATTTTACCGATACCCACAAACGCATCTAGATGAATCTAGATTTAACCCGTCAATTGCATCGATACCCAGTGAATGAGCCGACGCAGTCGCATCGCGCACATGCGCATCGATGCATCGATTGATATCGATTATTTTCCACACCCTTAGTAAAAACAGGCGAACTCAAACTGACTGGTGTTTAATCAGAGTATTGACAGTGAAGGATCCACATATGTTGATGAGTACCTGTGAAGGCGTTCATGAAGGTGGACAGAGACCTGTTGAGCATCTTAAAGAAAGGGTCTCTGCAGGGATACTTCTCAGATCCACACAGGACTGTGTGCTCCAGGATGTGTGGGACCCCTGTGCTGTCCATGGGGGTCGTCCTGAACTGAACACTGAAACACAAACAGACAGAAGAGGTGTTGACGTCATCTCAAACAAGAAAAGGACGTATATTATAGCTGCATTTAGACCAACCTGAAGAGGTTATTGGAGTCATCTCTGGCTGCATGGAGGTACTGAGCTCCGGTTTTATCATGGGTCAGCTTCACCGCTGTGAGGAACAAGTCAGGGACCGCAACGACCTGAGGACAACAGCATTAAAGGGATATTCCAGCGTAAATTAAGTTAGGGTCAAACACACCGTAACACCGAGTTAGACACCCCCTCCAGAGACGAATGTTGCCGACCGGTTGCTTCTCTAGTTATACCAACTTTAGTAACGGTATAACTATAGAAGCAAGCGGTTGGCAACGTTCGTCTCTAGAGGGGGTGTCTAACTCGGTGTTATGGTGTGTTTGACCCTTACTTAAATTTATGCCGGAATATCCCTTCAAAAAACAACATGACCGTATAACTCTTCCATCAAGTCTCAAAGTTTCAGCTGGTAAATTAAACCCTAAATATGAAAAATGGAGGTCAACCAAATTACTATGTGACAATCAATCAAAATACAATATGAAACTTACTTGGTGTGCCTTTAAAATGATTAAGCTATGAAATGATACTAAAGATTTTTGGTTATAGAGGAAAAGAAATGAACTGTATTAACTTCACACGAACCTCTTTCACAGTGAAACCGTGGATCTTCTGTCCTGGTTGGTACTGAGAGGCTCTCTCCACTGCTGAGGAGCTCTTCAGACGCCAAGTATTACGCTGTCCATTAAAACTGGAATGGAAGAGGTTAAGTTAGGTGCTGTTCTGAGCATTATTTGCGGCTATGGAGTGGCGTTTTGGTTGAGTGCGTGTCTCTCTGTATTACTATCCTGCGGTCGTTACTAAAGTTGGTATAACTAGAAAAGCAAGCGGACGGGAACATTCATCTCTGGAGGGGGGGTCTAACTCGGTGTTACGGTGTGTTTGACCATAAATTAACTATGCCGGAATATCCCTTTAAGTCTACCAGGAGGTTTTAGTGACCTCCGTGCTTCTATCTGGTGAGAATCTTGATGAAGATCCAGATTTCCTTTCCCAACAGGACCTGGTACCTGCCCACAGCACCAAAACTACCAGGAACTGTTAAGCTGACTGTAGTAGAACTGAACTTTTAGAGACACACATTAAAGGCTGATTCCACCTCTTTTCCCATCTATACCACAATGAACCAGGTCCTGATCCACTGAGGACCGAGAACACAAACACAGAAACATCCTGATGAGTAACCTTATGTTGTCCAATATGTTGGTGCTTCTTTAGTTAACCTTCAGAGACACATTTCAACAAAGTCAAAGCACATTTTTACCAACAAAGACACACAACTAAACCACAGTTGCACAAACATTGAAAGCAGTGACTTAAAATAAAGTATTAAAAGCACAAACAGTATGAAATAATCGATTTAATGTAGTTTACAGTTATCTAACTCACCTGACATAACGGAGTTTCTGGAGCACCGACTTCGTTAACCGTAACATGGTTTTATTAGCTGATTAAATAGTTAAATATGTAAGTTATCAGTCTATTCGGCTGTAAAACAACACGTTTGGATCAAACATTGATCACTAAAGCTCATTCTCCTTCTCATTTAGCTCCCACCGTCGTGTCCTCATGCTTGTAACAGTATTGACATGTTGGATTAGCTGCGAACGTGAAACTGCTGCCGCAACTGCGCAAACCGCAGATCTCACAGTCACACACGGCGCAGTTACCCCCATCCTGTAATACGGAAGATCTACACGTACCCACTGAGCAAGTTTTCACACCCGCGAGTGAAACTTCTACCTAGGAACATACTTGCTGTTGATTGGCTGAAGCAGTAAGAAGACCGAGTGTGATTGGTCTGTTGTTACATCCGGACGGTTGCCAAGCTAGTGTGGGTCCGTTTAAAAAGGCGAAGAAATTTTAATATAAAGTAAATAACAACGATTAGAAACTTCAAATTGTACGTTTTTAAAAATATATCTATTTAGAATCTTTAATCTTAAAATACACTTTTCATTTCTACTTTTAAAACTGACTTAATCCGTCGTGCAGCAGATGGCGCCAAAAGATCGTGTTGCGATATTAAACTTTTTGCCAAACGCTCCACTTTGTCGTCTAAAACCAGATTAAAAGGCTGGATATATGTGTCAGAAAGACTAAAGAGGGCTTAAAAGGGTAAAAGGTTACTTAATTTACCTTAAAATTTGTACTGCGTCACATTTTGGCCACAGAATTAAACAAATGAGTGGAAATACCGTCCTTCACTGTTGCTTAGCAACTTGTTTACCTGCCATGACATTGCAAATAACTTTTAATCGTGAGGTAAAGATGAAAAAATGATTTTTTTCTTTCCGATGGTTGAATTATATTAACAAAGAGGTTATTTTCATAGGCTGATATTTTCACCACTGAGACAATTAGTTGGTATTTTTGTTAAAATTATCGCCTATTTCAACCACTTTGGTGATCATTTGTCTGCAAGGACACCCCCCAAATCATCTATCCCCCAAAATTGATAAAATACAGACAGTATTTAGGAGGACCCCTTAATTTAAGCATTGTCTGGGAGTCTTCGGGCATGCAGGCCACCGTCTCCACAGTGCATTCAGCCAAATGTGCGATTATCAAGTGGCTGCATTGTGAAGCCAAAATGGCCTTTAAAGATGAATTTTTCATCCTTTACTTGTTGTGTAGAGTCAGTCTGACTTCAGCTGTTCAAAGCCATAGCAGAATGGCAGATTTCCAATACCAGTCATATAAGGTGCCCAATTGCAGATTGAATACGAGGTTATATGAGGATTTGCAGCAAACCAAGAAAAGAGCCTTAAAATCAAACTGTAAAGGTGCTGCAGAGACTTTAAAACTGGTGTAATGTGGGCTCTCTTTTGGGGGGGTTTGCAGCTATAAGGAGCAGCTCAAACTGGGAAATTCTGATCAATTCTGCAAGCTATGAATGTATGAACTAGTGTCTCTGCATTGGCTTAAGAGAGAAGCTTCTGCACTCTGGCAATGTTTTACAGCTGATAAAATGCTTTTTAGTATAATTATTTCTCATTTTTCAGCCTAAAAACTAAGATTTAATTCCCCAGCTGCCAATATGGGTCTGAAGTTTTTTTTGTTAAGTGTCTCCATCTGAGCTCCATTACCCCGTGACTTCTGCAGAATCATTTTTACATCATTTATAGCTTTCTGTGGTTACCACCTCATATGCAAACACATCCACTCCATCTGACAGAGAAAACTTCCTGCTGTGAGGGACATGTGTGAACAAGGGCTGTCGCAATTTACCAGTATAATTGAAAAAACGTCTTTTTAAAAAAATGACATTTTGATATTGTGCTAAGTTTGTAAGTTAATTGCATTTCTTAGTAATGTTTATGGGGTGATGTGTTGCTCCACTCTTAGGGTTGGGTATCGAGTCTCGAGCATCGATGGGGACCGGGACTCGATACCCATGTAGTCCAATAAAAGCTAACGTGAACAAGTGCGTCTTCAGTTGGGTTTTAAAAGTAGAGGGACTATTTGCAGTACGCACACTGAGGGGTAGTTCACTCCACAAAGGGGGAGCTGCAGCCGCAAACGCTCGCTCCCCTCTGGATTTTAAAAAAGAACGAGGCACGTCTAAGACGACTCGGTTAGCAGACCTAAGGACTCATTTAAACCATGCATTTTTTTTTAATATCCAGCCTTTTAAAAGAATCGGAATAGAGAATCGTTCGGAACCGAAACTGAAACAAGGAATCGGAATTGGAACTGGAATCGTTCAAAATCAAACGATACCCAACCCAACCTCAATTATACTGATTGTGTTGTATGTTCTTTTTTGAGTTTCCAAAAATTGCAAAAATACTTTGAGTTCATTAAAAAAACTAAATAAAAAAAAACAGCTCCAGTTTTAGGATGATGTCCCTGAAAATAAGGTGCTTCTTTAATCCTGCTGACCTTCAGTTCTCTGCTGTTTATGGCTCGTATATGAGCAACACAGCGAAAATGAGTCAGCAAACAGAATGTAAGGTGAGGTTATAACGGTATTATCTGATTATTGAGGCGAGATGAGATCTCAATATGGGATTAGAAAAGCTACAGAGCAGAAGGCAGTCCCCCCCACCTTCATGTGAAACTCATTTCTCTCTCTTTCTGTCCTGACAGTGACGGTAGCTTTCCTTTTCTTGTCCTCTTTTTTTTTTTGGATTTCTTTTGAGGCACCCACGGTCATCCCTTGTGTTTCCACTGACAGCATGTGGGAGCTTTTCCAGCAGCATGAATAGGAGGCCTTGGAGAGGAGGCAGAGGAGGTTTTTGACAGAGCAGGAGCGTCCTCCAACATGGTGGCTGCTTCCCCCATCCGCCACAGCGCGTTCATTATCAGAGAGAAAGCCTTGATCACACGAGGAGAGGTGAGGCAGTCACGTAGCAGAAATTTCCATCATGAAATCGTGATTACATGAAGAGCAAAATGTGGCCTTTAGATGATGTAACCTCAGAGGAATCCAGCGTGTTTCTTAAGTCACATAAAAGAAGGTTTCAGGGGTTTATATTCTCATTGCATTTAAGTAGTTTTACCTTCATAAATGTCTATCATTATTGAACATAAAGCTGCTTTTATGGCAAACAACCGCTCTTCAATCTAAAGGTTAAGAGGCTCTCTGCAGAAAAGCATCTCGCCTTGTTAATTTGATGTGCTGCCAGTAAATCAGAGCACGATACAAACATGATAAGTTTGTGATTTTAAAGACATAAAAACAGTCAAGTTGAGTGAGAGTTTTATGTCTACACGTTTGGTTAGAAGAGCCAACCTTAAAGGCAACATTTTCTCGTCTTTCGGCTGCAAAAACACTCATACACAAGTAACACAAGTTTTCATTTCATGGTGACTTTAAGGTCAACTGAAGGATTACACTCGCCTTTATAATCCCCTATGTGGATAGAGTCATAAATGGCCAAGTTATACACAAAGCTGTTTCTGTATGGTCTTATGAAGGGCGTACTTTTATATGGGAACAACATGTCTTGATGAAATTGTGACAGATGGCCAACAATCCTAAAATTTTAAGCAACCCCAATTCCAAAAAAGTTGAGATGTTGAGTTACAGGCTGATAAAAACAGGTTTAGATGATTTTAAAACAACGTAAAGACCAAATATCGACAATTGAAACTGAGACATGTGATCATCAGGAATGGATGGCACAGGTACAACAAAACACCAGGTCAGTCACATGACTGGGTTTGAGTGACACTACTGAGTGGGAAACCCTCTTCATTCCACTGGAAAATGGAAAGATTCATCGCCATAGCAACACAAAGACGCGTCTTGTGCAAGGCAGCGTTTATTTTCTTCGTAAACGGACATCATGTTCTGTTCTTAGCCGCACCGGCAGCCTCGTTTCTTCATCCTCCCAGTAACATCGTAAATCCAGTAACCATTAAAGTGACAGGAGCTAAATTAAACTTCTGATTGTTAGAGATTCCACACGTCTTTGAACCCCTTTACTATTTACCTGCACAATCAAATCAAACCTCAGCACAGAGTAAGATTTCCAACTTTCGTTTGATCTTTCCAAACCATGTCTTTTGTGATTTTTTTGTCAGTGAGACACAGGTGGACACATACGGAACTTACCTTTGTATGTTGTTTCCTCCTCCATTTTTGCCGGCGCACTACCTGCAAATCCTGTCCTGAGTGAGCATCGGTGCAGACTCTCTACCGAAGGGCTGAACGGTCCGATCGCCCTCCTCACTCTGTGGTTTGGGACAGTCTTCAATATGGTGGAGCCTCTGCAGGGATGCGCAAACGGAGGGAGAGTGTATAGGGCGAGTGTGTAGGGGGCGTTTTGGGATTGGGCCTGAGTCTCTCTGAGGGAAAGACAGGAAGAGGTTTACCACTCTGTGAGAAACTGCGTGAGCAAAGTTCCTCATCTAAAGTACCTGATATCAATAAAGATTCAGAGAATGACCTTCTGTACAAAACAGACGAGGCTAAAAACTAGTACCAGATGGCCTTGGTTGGCTTAGCAGACAAAAATAGACATGGAACTACATGGAACCAAAAATACTTCCACAAACTGTTGTCTGTTAATTCAGTTTTGCTGCATCCAGAAACGATGCTTTAAAGGGAAGTTTCAGAAGCAGAGCCGCACCTCAACTGCACCTCCTCTGGCACTCTTATAAATCGAAACCTTGTGGGTTTTACTTCATCCCTAACATACATATTAGAAAATCCTTCACTGTACAGTCAGTGTGTACAGTGTTGGTGGGGGTGTGAGTGACTGGTGTTGATGTGCTCTTTCCTCCAGCTAATCCGCAGGATTTCTCAGAGGTCTGGACTGTCCAGACGCCGCTTCATCCAGGCTTAAGTTATCCATCAGTGTCAGATGGAAAACAACACCCCGGCTTTTCCAGGCTCTTCCTCACTCCCGTCTTTGTTACAGCTCTGTTACTCAGAGACCGTTCACTGGGTGAAGATGTCTCTCCCCTCTGCAACCATTTGCTACATACTCTGACAGTTTTGCACAAGCAGTACACACAAATACACAAAAATCCACATTAGTCTGAGCCTTTTTTTGAAAGCCACAGCAAACACAGATAGTTTGGAAAATGCTGTTCTAGTTTTACGTGAGGATAAAGTCTGTACCCAGTTAAACTCCACTCGGTAGGAATCTATTTCCATGTTTGGTGTAGACCTCTGAGTTCAAACCCACCAACCTCTGAAGAAAGGACTTGGCGTGGAGGCATGTAGCTTCTCAGCCAAGCCTTACCTCACTGTTGTGTCTGACAGAGATCGAAATATTTCAGCCTGCTCAGAGGGAAGCTTGAAATCTCAAACAGCAAAGAAATGCAGATGAAAGTTTTCAATTCACATAAACTTAACAATTTTCTTCACAAATTCTCTAATGACTTGTATCGACCATCAGACTTGACTGAATCGAGACAGTCTAGACCGCAAAGGGTTTTGAGTTTAAGTCAACTTGCAGAACCCTGTCACCTAGCAACAAGGCAGGTAGCTGACTAACAGTCATAACTCCATCAAACCTTAACATACTCATAATGATCTTGACTTGGATCAAACTTCACCTGTGAATTCTGCTGAAATTAATGCAAGTTGACATTAACGTTTACAGTCTGTTCAGGGTTTGACTCTCTCCAAACGGAAAAGGCCCCGTGATACGAGTCCAGTAAAATATCTACAATTTATATTAATCTGCAGTGAACGGAAGCTCTCGCCCCGTTTTACCATGTCGGATAAGAGTTTGAATCTTTCCTCTCTCAAGTAAACAAACCAGTATGACTCCTGTCAGCGGTGCACAGGTGCCAAATGGTGCCAAGCAGTTTATACATATTTCCCCAATACTCTCCTTATCATGGCTGTTATTAGATGATACAGATTTTTTTTGTTCATCACAAAAACCAGGTTTGTGAGTGTCCGTGTCACTTAGCAATACTCACCTAAAAGATAGCTTATAGTGGGAATCTTGCACTTATGCTTCCCGTATTTTGTGAAACCATGGTAACCAAGTTTGAGCGTTGCAGTGTTTGGTCATGCTGCAATCACAGCATAAAGGGGGCGCGTTAAAGGATAGACAGCTGGGGTCGAGGACATAACACTGTTGGTTCTCATGCTGCGTTCGCGTTACATCGGAAGTCAGATGTCGGAGCTGAAAATGACGTCACACCCGAGTTCTCAGTGTTTCAGTTACCAAGTCGGAAAAAAGCAAAATCGGAGGCGGAAACAAGATGGCTACATTTATGAAAGTTATTTTAGCGTTTGCCTTATTTGAATATAAGGCAAGTGCTAAAATAACTTTCCGACTTGGTAACTGAAACGCTGAGAACTCGGGTGTGACGTAATTTTCAGCTCGGACTTCTGACTTCCGATGTAACTCGAACGCAGCATTATTACTGCATGCAGGATTCAGGTTGCACTCTCCATCTCTGCTGTTGTTGCATGGATTGCAGGGCAGGATGATGCTCCACTTTTCCCTATCTGAGACGGCTCACCACCCGTCAATATTCTCCCACTATCAAGACCAGCCTGACACTGAATCCAACGATCTTTGTGTTATGCTTCCAGCTGCTGCACGTGTGCACATGATGCGACCACAGACAAACGAGGTGGCATTTTGTTTTGCAGATCAGTCTCCATGTTTATCTCATACGACGCCCTACCCTTCCCTTTATCACGCCTCTCTGAAAGGGCAGGTAAAGGTTGGCGTTTGAAAAGAAATAGATCATCACAGGCTGTTTACATGAAGCCCGGTCCATCTTTGGAAAGCAGGGACTCACTTCTCACTCAATTCAGCCGCCTGTTTCTGCAATCACGGGGTAATACAAGTAATCCTGAATGTCAGAGTAAATGACATTTGATATTTAGCAGGATGAATGAGCTGAAACTTTTAAATTCAGGACAATACGAGACTGAATTTTTACTTCCTTGGAGCTGGATTGGTGTCATATTTGTGAAGTCGTCGTATCAAGCAGCATAAAGCCGTTTGACCCCCTCCTTTAGTGCACGTGCTTCTTTTGTCAGCAGGTTTAAATGCTCCTCATGCAGACACTTAATAAGGATGAAAGGATGTTGCAGACATGCTGCATGCACAAGTGAGGTCAGATTCTGCGTCTGGGCACACTTTATGATAGTAGGTGTGAAAATCTGTTATGCAGACTCTAATTAATACCGACATGATATGAAATATTGACACGCTTTCAGAGTGCGAGTCCCACAGGGCACCTTGCTTGGCCACTCGCCGGTCCAACACGGCCTTGCTCTTTTTGCACTGAAATGTCAATTTCTCCCCAGACCGTTTCATTAGCGCACATTTTAGATGGATAGTTGGCCCGGGGTCTGCGCTCCCATCCCATCCACTTTCCTCCTCACCTCTGGGGCCAATTAGGGCGCTGGAGCTGAAAATAAATGAAACGCAGTGGCAAAACAGCGTTTACTTCAAACCCTCGCACTTAATTTGGAGATCTCTCTCTGATCTGAAGTTGGATTAGCGGGGTGATATTCCCTTTGATCTCGCAGGTTTTTGCATTTGTTGCCAACTTATTGAGTGGAGACTCCAGAGGAACCGTTAGAGCCGAATTTGAGAATATATGTGGGCGTTCACTCACTCACTCACTCATGAACAGAAACACAAGTAGAATGGAAGAACAATGCAGACAGACCAACACAGAAACATGTTCGGCACTCTCTATACATCCAGATCTAAACACACAAATATAAAGGATGTAAAACCTCAAGACATTACGTCTAAACAATGAACAACACGGTGAATTCACAGACACTCCTGAACCTTCACCGACAGAAAACTGGGATTTAACCCTTTTCATGATGTACCAAAACACTCTTATCAAGGTTCACACAATGTAAAACAAGATATCATGACCTCCCAGATGGCAGAGGACCCCGTCGAAAGGGGCATTAACATCAGACACAAGTAAAATCATTCGCACGAATGAATTACATGTAAAGTCAATGCAAAGACACGACTAGATGCTCGTACTACTCTGGCAGCGCGAATTAAGCGAATTGGGCGGTGCAAATAGCGTGGATTAGGCAAGTTATTCGCACAAATGACACAAATTGTGAGAGTTGAAAATATCTCAGCTAACCAATCAGCACGAAGATTCCCGGGTGACGCATGAAAACAAATGGAGGACAAGCTTATCGCGTTGGTATGCGGGTACCCCGAGCTGTTTGAAGGAAAGTGAGTGAGGAGGTCTGATCAGCTGATATATTGTTAAAAAAAGTTGTCTATCACTTGATCCCGCCGGTTAATTTTGGCAAGGATCACTGCATTTGCATTGGCGGCTATTCGAGCGAATGGAGCGAATGGACTACATGATTCGCGCGAATAAAGCGAGTAGATGATTTTATACTCACTTGGTGTGAACGTACGGTGAAGGTTTCTCGAAGGGCTCAAGTTCTTAGACTATGTGGTCAGAGATCAGTCGTTGACCTCTTCACCTCTCTTCCTAAGATTTAGTCAGATGATCACTCAAAGCTCGAGGATATTAGATAGAAAACAGCGTAATTCTTCTTTAAAGGGCGTAGTAGTGGCAGTGTGACGAACTCTAAAGATTCGTTATGAAATAGGAAGTTGTTGTTACTCCATTAAAGGGTTCAGTCAGCTCCAAATATATGATCACGGTCCACCCTGATACAGTCATATACAGCTACAAGCCTCAACAATAAAGGACTGTAATATGAACTTGACACAAAATCTAAAATTTGACTCCATAAAAGTCCAAAACTTCGAACTGTCAAAGGTCTTCAACGGAATTTAAAAAACAAAAATATTTGAGTATTTAAGTAAAAAAAAAGCCTGATGGATGTCGGTCTGCAAGTCCCCAGGCACACACACACTCACACACACACACACACACTCTCAGACAGACTACAGGTTAAATGCGGAGCGTGGATGTGTGTTTGACATTAATCTGTACGGACGGTCAGGACGGACGCTCGGCCTCGTACCTCAGACTCAGATGGTTCTCCTGACACACAGCCTGAGGCTCGGCTGTTTTTATTTGGACTGTCGTCAAGTCTGAGAAGTGAAACATCAAAAACACACACACACACACACACACTTACAGAAAACACAGTGTTGATGTCCAAGCACAGGTGAACCACACATCGTGTTTACATGAAAGGAAATCGATAACAGGTGAGGCTACGGGGTTTAAAGCATCAGTCTGTAAATTCCTGTTCAGGTGTTCTGGCTCCAGTATTGAGCTGCTTTTAGTCCTTCAGTGTGTGTGGGTGTGTGTGTGTATGTGTGTGTGAGTGCCACAGTGCTGATTCTGAACGGGATTTATGTGCCAGCATATCTACAAAAAACATATTTTACTTTTTGTGTGACTCATAAATCAGAGGAGTTCCATCTGAATGGAGTGCATTTTGTGAAGAGGGATAAAAAACAGAGTTTGGAACCATGACAGAGTAAAACGGATCTCTTTATATTTTCTCTCAAAGTATTGATTAAGAAATGAGTTTATTGATTAAACCATGATCACATTTCCTCAGTCTGTCTATAGCAGCTCCGGCCTTCTTAAAACTGACGGTGGAGCAAAACAAGAACAAAATTGTAGAAAAGTGCCCTCTGAATACTCTACCTGTGTATAAACAAAAAGGACCCTCTGGATACCAGTCAATTAAAAAACACTTCAATATTATCTCTGTATGTTTCTTTAGGAAATAAAACCTTAAAAAGTACCCCTCAGGTCCTTTCCAGTTCATAAACTGAACATTTCTCTCTGGATGCCCTTCTTCTGTAGGTAAAATATGAAAAATATCATATGAATGCATTTGAAGGAAATTTAATCCTAAGGAGTGCCCCCAGAGGCCCTTTCAGAATAAACACTTTTAAAAAGTGACTTTTCCAGTCAATAAAATGTAAAAAAGTGACCACTTGTTGCCCGTAAAAAACATTTAAAATACTCTCTTAATGTCCTTTTAATTTATGAAGCCTAAAACCTCTGGATGCTCTTCCACTTAAGTTCTCTCTAAATGTCCTTCCTATGGCTAAAATATGAAAAGGTGCCTTTTTGGTGATTTCTTTGAGACCAACGGTACATATGTTTAGTTGCTGGTTCGAAGGCTTGGTTTAATACCTTAGAAACTGTTTTAATTATTGAAGTGTTGCATCAGGTTATTTTTAGGAGCTTCAATCATCCTTTGGGAAAAACCCCAGACTAAGGGGAGTCCAGGTTTTGGAAAGGAACTCAAGACCTGATACAACGAATCAACAGGTTGGTCCACAGTCACCATCATGTTCATCATGTTTTCTTCCTCACATCAACTCTAAATTATCCGACAATCACTGGACTTTGAGATCGGCTCTTCCTGGGGTCCTCATCACTGAACGGGATATTTAGGAGTAAATATTAAACATGTTTGATATTTACAATTTCATCCATGATAAAAGAACAAACGCCTCAAACCAGAGTGAAATCTGACGAGATAACCTCTAGAAACTCAGGATAAGCAGACCTTTGCTGACTTACATTGGAAAGGAGGAACAAGGTCTAAAATCGACCCTAATTTGGCTTTTAAAGTCACATATGGCCGTTTATTGACTGGAGGCCAGTACAGTTCATGGTAAACTGATGGTCACTCCAAAATAAAAGTTAAAGTAAATGTCAAACCAAGATTATAAACAAAAAGCAGGATTCGTACGTTTCCTATTGATCCAGCGGTTTTGGTGTTTAACTTCCTGTTTACCACACCTGCTGTCATTGTCAGACTCGCCGTGTTCCGATGTTTGGTTTGAACCTGTGAATTGTTTTCATGTTTGTTCAAATGTAGCCTACATTCCGCACTCGGCAGGCTTGTTACCCAACAACTGTCACGCCGGTGGAGTAATTGACTCGAATTAAACTGTGTGAAAAGACCAAAGATTGACAGGTGTTTGCAAACACACCGGCGTGCTTCCATCTGCTGCAGCCCCGCTCTAACCTTGCTAAATATTTGATATCTGCCAATATGTTTCTGTGTCACACTTTTGAAGTCGTGGCGTCAGATCTCACAGGGGTGAAATTTTCAGCGGATTGTTTTTTTTCTTTTATTGTTTTGCTGCGCCCTTTTTTTTTTCCACCACAACAATGTCAATTTAGCATGCATCGCTCATCAAACGCAACCTTGTCTGCCAGCTGCTGAGCACAAACCTCCTCTTTCAGAGCCTGGCTGTTGTCATACATTTAAATTATTCATCCGAATTTTAATAGACAGGAATATGATTATATAGTTTGACAATGGAGAGGAGGGGGCAGAAGAAGAAGAAGAGAGAGGGAAAAATCCTCCAAAATTCATTTCAAACATTCATGCATATTTAATAGGCTGGGTGCCAAGACTTCATACGGCAGAATAATCCCAACGTGAGGCAAGTCGTTATCGCCGTCGTACGCAATATGCAATATTTCTGCAGCAGCTCTCGGGAAGACCAAACAGACTGGAGCTGGTGTTCAACAACCAAAGAGAGAGACTTCCAGAGTCAGAGCCAGCTTCTCTTAACCACAAACACAGACACACACACTCCTTCACTTTGTTCCCCTCACTCTCTCTATCTCTGCTTTTAGACCGATCAGGGTGACGGTGGATGAGGCGTCCCATCCTGATGCATCACACCGAAGAGAGTTTACTTCGCACTCCAACCTCCAAACAACCTCCTCACTTCGGAGGAATGCGACAAAGTACAAATTATCATGACTTTATGCAAACTCCGGAGACTCTCTATCTGAGAGAAAGATAAATATTACTGAACTGGCACGGAGGGGAATGAAGAAAGGCTTCCTTATCTCTTTTTGGTGTTTCTCCCTCGTGTGAAATATTTAATTGCAGACTCTCCGGTGTCTCCTGATTGAAGAAGTGATCAGAAAATATGTCGCAGGAAGTCTTCAATAATGGAGCAGTTCTCGGGGAGCTGTTAATACAAACATATGAAGAAGCCACTGTGGGACTGGAGGTGCTGGTGGTGTGTGAGATGAAGGTGTTAAACCCCTCTTGGGTTTTCCCCAAGGGGGCCACGACAAGAAGAAGTCAGACTGGAAGAACTGAACACGCAGCAGCTCTATTCAAAGAGTAGCCTCATTTCAGTCTGTGCTAAAAAGCTGGTTCTGCCGGTGGACTCATAGATCATTCATTAGCCTGGTTCAGTCAACAGGTAACACACGGGTTACCGAGTGCGCGGAGATTTACGGCTCACAGTGTGTCACACCTGCATAAATCTCTCCAGGTCTAGACCGAATCAAGACGTGAAACTCAAGTTTTAGGGCTGAGAAGGAAATCTATCTGAAGGGACCGACGATGAGGTAATCAGCATCATGACCCCGTTTCTTAACGACGTGACAGCCCCAATTACTAAAAAAAGGTCAGGATGCTGTGTGGAGTTTTTATATCAACAAAAGTTTCCATGAAGTCTGTTTTTACCTGAAAATAACACAAAGACACACATCAGACTGAAGAGCTGGGACAGAGACTGAATGACTGTGATTAAAGGGATATTCCACCGTAAAATTAAGTTAGGGTCAAACACACCGTAACACTGAGTTAGACGCCCCCTCCAGAGATGAATGTTGTCGACCGCTTCCTTCTCTATTTATACCAACTTTAGTAACGACCGCAGGATAGCAACACAGAGAGCCACGCCCTCAACCAAAACGCCACTCTATAACCACAAATAATGCTCAGAACAGCACCTAACTTCATCAACAGGACATATAGGGTCACAGCCATAGTACTAGACACCAAACATCTTTTTAACTTTGACTCATTTCTTTAGCAAAGAGACTAAACACAACTCACCTACTCTCTTCCAGCAGCTGTTTGTTTGTAGTGAGATCTCAGGCCAGTCCATTACAGACTACAGCGGGGTGCCGCAGCTCAAGGAAGAACATTAAAGATAATTTCTTCATGGAAATACAATCAGACCGAGACGCTAAGACAGAAGAACTACCGCGTCTGCAGTGAAAAATGATTAATATGATGTTTATTACTTCAAGGAAATGATAAAGTATTGATTAATAATGGGGGTGTCTAACTCAGTGTTACGGGGTGTTTGACCCTAACTTAATTTTACGGTGGAATATCCCTTTAATTACATTAAAAACAGGCATGGCTCTGTAGTGCGAGTCACTGCATGGACTCAAAATCATTCCCCAAAAACTTTTGTCTGTTGCTTCAACAAATTCAGGTACAACTTTACCACATAAAGAGTAAACCATCTATAACCATAATCCAGAATTACCAGGCAAGTCGACTTCCCCTGGGAAACTGTCCTGTGCTCTACTGAATTAAAAACTGAAAGCAGCGTGGCTCTGGAGTGGAAGAGTCCTGCTGAGAAACTGGACTGATGTGGTCCTGATGAATCACCCACTGAAAAAGTGGGATGCATCATGGAAGGAAAACCACATTGAAGGAGACCCTGAACTCTAGATCAGCTGAAATCCTCACAGAACAATCCGATGGTCAATCCCTGATCCATGTAGACCCCAACAGGACTGTAAACCGCTAACTCTGTCTGAAGGTAACAGCAGAAAGGAACATAGTTTACTTTATTAAACATGAGGAGACCTGCAGAAACTGAAACTGTAAAGTCACGTTGATTTTTCACAAACATAGAGGCTCAACAGTCACTGAATTTTATCAGAATTAGCAGGAAATCGACCACAGAAAGGAAAAACAAGTGTAGCTGCACTACGCTGCTGCTACGCTCTAAATACGCTGATCCTGTATGAGATACCCAGAGCTGCTCTACGGAGCAAAGAGTCCAGCTTTGGGTTGCAAACATGACCACAAACCCGCCTGTTTCTTTAATTTCTTACTTAATGTCTCGATAGTTTAAAAAATGTCCATCAGCGTTGAAAAATTTCGTAACCCCAGTCGGCACTTAAGTACCTTTAAAATCCCCTAAAAGCTGATGATGAACACCGGGCCTGCTGGGTAAAATATACAGCTCCCATCTGCAACAATAAAACTTTGCAGCAGGCTTTACTGTTTGACTCCAATTAGCGATCCCATTTACAGCCCTGACATGTCTGACTTTTTCTTCCCTTCACAGATTCTGCGGGTCAGGGCGAGCATAAAGTAGATCACATCCACCATTTTTTAAATAACAAGGCCGACAATTACCCTTTTCATACTCTACTGAACAATGTAATGGTGAGATGACAAGCCGAAGTGGTTCACAGGGAGAGAATACTGTACCAGCTGTGGTTGTTATATGAGAAAAGTGCAGGTTCGTCTCTTAAAAGTCAGAAAATACAGATGATTTCACCGGGGAACGTGTTATTTTCTCTCCTCCAAACAGTGACATTTGAGTAAGTGCCCTTCTCTGTCACGGCTCAGGTGTGTCATTTAGAAATGAAACTCCTGCTCTCGGTACCTGACCGTTTCAAAATGCTGCTGAGTCCGAACAAGCCCCCTGTCACCCGTCGGAGAGCCGGCGTCCAGCAGCCACCTGCTTCCCATGAGCCTCTGGTGAGCTGTTGGCCTCCATTCATAAACGTCGAGGAAATTACACATGTCGGCTCTGACCCGGACAGCCATGTAATGGGCAGCACGCATAATTAACCCACAGAACACTTATTAGCCCCGACGGCACCGTGTGCACGTGTGAAGGTGTGTGTGCGTGCTTGAAAGGAAAGGGAGTGTGTGTGTGTGTGTGTGTGTGTGTGTGCTTGAGAGTCTGAAAAAGGAGCTAATGGAGCTTCGAAATGCCTTTAAGTCGAGAAAATGCAGGTAGAGAGACTGAGCAGTGAGTTAATCAGAGTGTGAGGATGCTTCAGAGAGAGGTTTTTGATGCAACACACCAAAAATGACGAGAACTGACTGAGGATAAAACAGGAAAGCTTGGTATCGAGCCAAAAAATCCATCTGAATAATCGGTGTACAGTCGGAGTAGACCTCCAGAGTTGATGTTCTAACACTCAAGGTAGACCTCTGTATCAAGAAACTGGACTTTTGATTTGAATTTTTGATTTTTGATCTGTGTGTATTTTAACTAATTCTTCCCACAGCTTTTGTCAGACCAGGTCTAAAGTCAAACACTGTGACGCAGAAATGCTAAAGGTTCAAAGTTTGCAAAAGTTGTTTTTTTGTATGCTTCACCGTGAAGAAGGAAGTTACCTTAACTCTTTCATTTAACATTCAACCTTGAACACATTCATGTGTTCATTTTTCTACTACAGTTATAGCGACACCCTGTGGAAACACACGGTACTAACCTTCACATACGATATCTGATCTCCTCCAAATCTCAGAGGTTTGACGATCGCCCCAGCTTGAGCTGATCTACATATAAAACTTTATGAGAGCAATAGCGCCTCCGACTGGATTAAAACAGTTTTAAAGATGGAGTAGGCAGGATTCTGTTAAAGAAGCATCTTTTTTGTGGTGTATAAACAAAAAAACTATAATATCAGTCAATAGTTATTGGTTATTGATGACATTTGGGAATATAAACAAATGTAAACAAAGCCGTTCTTAACCGACAACTACGTGAGCCCGATTTTTCAGCAGGGGGCGCCAAAGTTGACACAAACTGAAAATTCCTCACTGGAGCTTTAAAATAATGATAAAACGTTATTTGGCATCTCATGATCTGTTTTTCACTTCATTAGGTCTGCAGACGTTTCATGAATTTATCTTGAGAAAAAGAAACTAATTTCTTCAATCAAAGAACTTCACTCCACGCCAATCAAACCCCAAGTGACGGATTTAAAACCTCACAGACAGGAATTATACTCCAGTATCATCCAAATATTGATCTGTTTATCAAACTTCTCTCTGAAACTAAGAGGAACATTTCTTTAATTATCTTCAGATGTTCACAGTTTGTCTTCTAACCACAAAAACATCAAATTAAATGTTAAAATCACAGGATCAGTGATAAAAAGTTTGGATAAATATCTCGACGGTCGAGGAAACACCTCTCTGTTTGGGTCTACTTCAGGTGAAATGTGAGGAAGCCGGTGTGTGTCTGCCGCAGAGATAACAGACGCTCGATGTGTGTGTAAATGTTTGCTAAACAAGCCTGTACGAATCAAATAAAGACGGTTATGAAAGCCGGATTCCCTCCTCGGTCTGCGGTGAAAGCTCTCATTCACATTCATCATCTCTCTCTCTCCTCGTCTTCCCATCAATCATCAGGTTTTCTCCCTCCGCTCAGACAACAAAGTGAATCTGGTTTGGAAGCAAAACAATTACGGAGGCTCTGTCACAGATAGGTCTGCTGAGTGCCTCGGCTCCTCTGAAACTATGCCAGGGTTTTGATGCCTCTCCCCCCTTTCCTCCCCCTCCCGTCTCATGGAGATGTTGGCTGGCTATCGCTGCCGGCCAGTCGTCCTGCTGTTTGAGATGTGCTCCCCGTGCTTCAGTCTGGAGGGAAACGGTGACAGGCTTATCTCCCCTGACGCTCACTCACCTGGAAAACAGAAAAAAAAAAAAAAGAGGCTGAAGGGCTCGAAGCTTCAGTGAGCGCCTTCCTCCAGAGCTGAAACCCACACTGGATACAAAAAAAAGTCCATTTGAAGAGTTTCTCTCAGCGGGAATAAGGTCTGTACACCGAGAGGAGTCAGATATGAGGAGAGGCTGACAAGATACGAAGGAGAGGAGGATAAACACGACAAATTAAACAAAACCAAATGAGTTTAAAGGAGAAAGAGGGAGAGTTTATCACATATACTCTGAGGCCGACAGGTTTCTGTTATGAAAATCAGAGACATTCTCAGGTCAGCGGTCAAAGAAGGGGTCATTTCAGTTAGAAATGCACCGATCCAATATTTGTATCAGATCGGCTCCGATATTGACAAATTAACTGGATCAGATATCGGATGAATGATGCCGATTCAGCGTTCCGATCCAGTCTTTCTTTTTTTAAATTAATTTTTCTTTAAATACGTGGAAGTCTTACTTTTTTTTGCTGTGTGCTAATGTCCAATTTGTTATTTGTTCATAAATAATATGAAGTAAATTTATATCTGTGTTAATTTATCACCTTTTTTTTAACAAGGCTAATGTCAAGCCTGATGCCTTCACTCACAGGGCGATGTATACAAATCATTTATTTAACAGTAGTATTGGATCGGTATCGGCCGACACATGTAGCCTAGGTATCAGATTAGATTTGAAAAAAATGGATGGGTGTATCTCTATTTTCAGTTCTGTTGTCTTAATAAGACTCTTGATTGTCAAAAACACACTCAAACATACGAGCTTGAACTCTGTCTGATGGCCAACCAGGAAGCACAATAAATGTTGCCATAGAAACGACAGTCAAAACAAACAAACAGAATCAAGTATTGATGCGAACACGGTGTTCGAACAACGTGTTCGATAAAACATACCGACACTGAAATGACTGGGGGAGGAGTCAGGAAGAAGCTCCTACAGCGAGAGGAAATGAAAAAAGTACGAGGAAGCTGAGCAGCTAGCAAGAGTTACGGCTAAAACCCACAGGATTCGGAACGGCTGCGCTCCGATCCGGCACGGCAGGATCGGCTCCTTGCCGGACGCCACAGCACGGCACATTAATTCAGTAGGAGAGGCCAGGGTTGTGGGTTGTGAGTGTTTATATACACCGCCATTTATATACACCGATATATCTCGTAAGATCTTATCCAGTCTCGCGAGAACTATCAGTAATATCACAACAGCTTCTTCTTCGATGGGGGCGGCGAATCGAATCTGGAGGGCGCTATATATTTGTGTATTTGATCCGCCTGCCAGTCCAGAGCAAAGTGGAGCCGTTCCGGATCCAGTGGAATCCCCGGGTTAGCACCTGTAGTCCACCATGATGGTTCACTCTGAAGCAGTCTTTCCCAAACTTAGAGCTATGACCCACATTGGGTCACCGGTCAGTTTTAGTAGGTCTTCAACAATCGCACAAATTTATTATCTTAACGTAGAGATTTGGTGAGATTTCCAGTCTCTCTGTCTAAGAAGAAGCACCTCAGATCAGTGAAGAAGATGTGAATGTGTTTAAAACTTCAAGGTTTTACAGATATGGACTTTTGTTTAGATAAAATAAGACCTGCTTTCTCCTCACTCACATAAAAACCACAAGTCATTAAACCGTTAACCGGCCCATCGTTGGTATAAATGCATAAAAACGGCGTAAACCTGCTTTAAAACCCTCAGAAACAGCTGATCCACTTCACTGAAACCCATCATGAGCACAGATTGTCTCTTCACGTTGAGTGGATCCACGTACAGGTGAACGTTTCCCCGTGGTTACACAATCACAAAGTCTTTCATTGACACCTTACCCTCGGGTTTCCATGGAAACAAGCTTGGCAACTGCACACGTGAATGAGCCGGAGTGAAGATGGTCTGTCTTCTCACTCCGAGCGTGTGAATGTGTGTGTGAGAGGGAAATAGCATATGGCGGAGTGTGTGTACATGTGTTTTCGGTGACGCTCTCATGCATGCGGCTTCGTATTTACATGTGTGTTCATGTGTGTGACGGCGTGGGTGAGCGCTTACTCATTTGCATGGCTGCATATATTTACATCTTAAGTTTTGTTTGTGCGAGTAAGCGAATGTTCAGTCAGCCGGAGCGTGTTTGTCCTTATGTGTCCACAGATGTTTACAGAGGAGCCTCTTAAAACGGCTGTTTGCTGACGTCTCACTTAGTTAGTGTCTGTGCAGAAACTTCAGTTCAGTTCGTGCATCGACTCTTTAAACTACGATAGTTTAGCTTGTAGGTGTTTTGCACAAGAATGTGAGGTCAAACAATCAAGATCCTTTCATACCGTGATGACAGAAATGTGGATGAAACAGGTTTTCTCGGGACGGTTCAGGTCAAATTAACCTCACAGTAAATGACGTTTTGTGAGATTTCTGTTGTTTTAGAGCTAAATTTGCGATAACTGTTGATTAATCTGGCATTAGCACTTTTTATGAGAATTAGAGAACAAGATTTCCTACAATTTTGAGGATAAAATTATGTTTGTGAAGTTATGACTGTGCTTGAAGGAACTCTTTGTTTAACACTTCGAACTCCACTGGATCACTGGCAATCCCACGTGACACCATTAATGTTGTTTACAGTTTCTCAGGAACTATACCGCGTATCTCTATGGGATGAAAAGTGTTCAAAAGCTTACCCTTTTGGCGATCTATCGAGGGTTTCCAGACTTTTCTACACCTGCCACAAGGTTTACAATCCAGCCATAAAAACAGGTGTTTGATCAGAGACATTTGATGGTAAATCTGCAGTGATATACCAGTGAAAACATGATTATTTAGAGTAACTATGATTGACTGACTGAGATAACCAATCGCAGACCAATCCATCAGTCCTTTGTGCCTAAATCTAACCAACAATGGAAGACACCACGCAATACAAACCAACCAGAAGCAGCGTAACGTGGGTCTTGGCGTCTCTAACTATCTCTCACACGCAACAGCGCCAACATTTGAAACCCACTTTTTAATTTCTGGTTAATTAAGACGAGCATTAGGAGGCCACAGCGCAGGGAGAGCAGCTGGTATGGAGGTGAAGACATCAGTCTTAAGGTATAAATCGACATTAAAAAAGGCTATTTTTTAACGTCACGGTCAATGTCACATCATGACGCTAAAGTCTCACTCTTGTCATTTTCTGAAACTTCTGAAAAAAACAAAAAACAAACTACTTTATTACCATCCTGAATTCCGTCTCACTTCCTCCTCTTTTCACTCGTCCCTCTGTCTTCCCTCTTCACTCTCTCCGGCCCTCTCACGTTTTTTCCTCATTATGTGAGACCAAGTTTCCAGTGCAGGTTTTTTCATTAGATCAGTCTTTTCTGGAGCAGCTGAGTCAGATCAGCTGCTGAGGTTCGAGACCACTCTCACCAGGAAAATACCGTGACTCATCGTGGTAAAAGCTTCACGCAGAAATAATGCAGAAGAGAAAAATGCCACGAGCAAATGCCCAAAAACAGAGAAAACAACTTCAGGAAAGCTGAACTACATGGTCCACTCTGCAGGAAGCTGTAGCCGAGCCTGCGTGCTGGTTCTGCTGGCAGTTTCTTGGTAAGGGGGCGGAGCTAAACGGCTAGACTCATATAGCCTCACTTTAAAAATACTGAAATATCCCTTTAAATAATAAGATTTTAAGCTTTGAAGTGAAGTTTTCTGCAGGTTTACACTAATTCCGGGTTCTACAACGAGTGGAGTCTCCCCCTGCTGGGCACAAGAGAGACCGCAGGTTAAAACTGAATCTAAAAGTTAAAAAAAATATTATAAATCTGTTTATTTTTGGCCTGATAACATAATCAAAGATTTCCTCTAAGTGACCCAAAGTAAATCCATCTCCTCAGCCTGATTGTGGTTCTTTTTCTGCCGATATAAAAACACTAAAACGTACGTTTTTTAGTGTTTTTGCCCGTCCTTGTTGGATTATGTTTTAATTTCACAGGAGCGTTCAGAGAAAACTTCAGAAAAGGAAATCATTGTGCTCTAAACTCGTCATCCCGTCTCTATTTTTCGCTCTTTACTAAGCTGCGTATTAATCCTCACAGACAATCACGTCTTTCTTTTGCTTATTGTCCTTTTTACTTTCTCTCTCAGCGTTATGAAGTTGGTCTTTCTTTTCGTCTGATTCACGCTGTTTTCTCTCTCTCTCTTTCTCCACACGTTTCACTTTCCCTCTCTTTATCTACGTGACTCAGTCTTTCCTCCTGTCTCTCTTTTTCCACGTCTGACTCACTCGCTCTCTATTTTAATCTCTCTCTCTCTCTCTCTCTCTCTCTCTGTCTGCTCCTGACTCTTTCTTTTTCTGTCTCTGCGTCCTTCAGCCTCTTCTTCCTTCTTTCTCCCTCTCTCTCTCTCTCTGTGTACTCCGAATATGGGCACAAATCCTCCTCAGCCTCCTCTGTCTATCATCTCTCTCTCCCTCTGTGCACGACCTGATTGACTGAGGCCCCGCCCCCCCACGCCTCCTCGCGCTCCTCCAAAGACCCTCGCTCCACGCTCATGTATCCGAATTAGCCCCCGATGCCTGCGGCGGCTTCCATCTTAATAAGAGCGTTGTTTATGGGCCTATAAGCAAAATGTTGCCTGCACAGCTCATTACTGCTGAGTGTGGAGGGAAACTCCCAGAGGAGGCAGCAGGAGCACACAAACACAAACACAAACACACACAAACACAAACGCACACACTTGATCGTAGCCTCTGCTGCCTGCCTCGCTCACTGCAGCTGACTGGTTTCACCCTCCAGCCTTCGTATAGTTATCAAACATGTGAGAGGAGGATTTCTGCGGTAAGTGAAGAAGCAGCAGATCATCAGGACAAATGTCACTTTACCGCCTCACGCTCTGATCAAGCAGAGACAGATGGTTCCTCCCCAATAAACCCGGATCTGCTCGAGGTTTCTGCCTATAAAAGAGGAGTTTCCTCGCCGCCGCTGCCAAGTGCTCCCTCATGGTGAATTAATATTGGATCTCAGTAAAGCAGACGGACTTTATGTTTTAAAGGTGCCGTTCAAATAAAACTTAATGAATTAAAGCAGATTGTTCATTTAATGTTGCTAACTAGACCTCGGAAAACTGTCAGCGGTAACAATCCTTCTTCATTACAGCCACCAAAAATAATAATAAGAAAATTCAACATTTTCAGACTTTTTTCATCAGAGTTTTTACTTTTTTAATACATTTTGACTCCAGTGTGAAAATTTTGACTTTTTTTTTCTTGGAAATCCGACTTTATTTAAGACGTCTTCTTTTCTTCTGATCATGTCCCAGACCTCCAAAACTCTTCTTGGAATTTACACTCAGTGATCTCCCAGAGTTTAAAACATCCGGATTCTCCAATTATTTCATAAAACATAGCTTTACTTGGGATAAGTGGCTTTTTAAAACTGGTATTCTGACCTTTCTCCTCTGAATTCCAACTTTCCTCTCAGAAATCTGTCTCTTAAATCATAATATCTCACTTTAAGTTAACATTTTAACTTTATCGAACTAATTCTAACTTTATCGAAGAGTTCATGCTCTTATCGTGAGTCCAACTTTATGAATTTTTCTTAAAATTATGACTTTTCTCTCAACATTTTTTTCTTCATGTTTCTCACTTTTGTCTTACAGTTTATATCTAATGTCAAAGTTCTAACTTTCACCTCAGGTTTCTTCCTTCAGGTAAAACTTCTGACTTCTCAAATTTTTATGTTTTATCTTTGAGCTTTGACTGTAACCAGCATTCTACCTGGATCTGTAAATGTTGTCTTTTAGCTGGAAATTAAGACTTTTTCACAACAGCACGACTTTTTATCTTTGAATTCTTACTTTTTTGAATCTTAGAGTTTTGACTTTTATATCAGAATTCTGACTTCTGTTCCGGAATGTTGCTTTGTTCTTATAATTCTGATGCTGAATTCCGGAATTCGAACCTTTGCTTTGAACTTTATTTTTTGTTCTGAAATTGTGACTATTACCTAAGAAGTCTATAATAGAAGTCTATTTTTTTTTTTGTTTCTAATTTTTATCTGTCCTTTTTGGATGGGTGTGCGTGAGTTGGGGGATTCTGGCTTATGTATCAAAATGTTCTATTAACTATATTTTTTTACAGAATTCTTTGAATTGCAACTTTTATCTAAGAATTCAAACTTCTCTAAGCAATCTGACTTTTCTCAGTTCTCAGACAAAAATTCTATGTATGATAAAAAATGTCACAAATAAAGACATTTTGATCTGTTTTTAACCCGGGATTTCCACGCATCCGGAATGGCTCAGATCCGAAATGGCTACAATTTTCGCTGTACACCAATTCCTACCGGATCCGTTTTTGGGGTGAATGACGTCTATAAACCTTTCACTTGTTTGTCCCCGCCTGTTTGCATGGTGTGAAATACGATACGATTATTTGAAAAGAAGGGTTAATCTGTGCCGCATTTATCCGGCATGCTCCGGCGTTCTGAAAAAATAGAACTCTTGCGATCAGCTGTAGAGTCTGGCGATCCGCAGTGGAATGGAAAGAAGCCGGTGGAAATTGACACGTTAACTTGAATGGTTACGGCCGATCGTAGCTGCTCTGGATGCGGTAGAAATTGGGGGTAAGACTACACTAAATATAACTATACACTTTAAATAGATTACAACAGTAACAAATCAGCAGACTGTGAATCTCTCATTTTAAAATTACACGCACATGCAGCGCTCTGTAAAGGTGGTAAACACAGAAACACAGAGCAGCTCAGTCGTGTGTAAACTGTGGCTCTGGCGCTGTATCGGCGAGAGATTTAGACCCCTGTGGTGACCAAGAGGATTGGACCTGTGGTTTAAGGAGCCGTGAAAACGACACAAAAACGTCTCAAGGACTTTAATACTGAACTGCTTTGGTTCTAGAAAAGTGTTTCTATACAGAACTGCAGAAGTGATACCAGCATGAAGACTTTGAAGGGGAGACTCGGGTGCTGTCAGCTCATCCTGCAGTAACCACTTCTTTCTTTGTGACCTTACTCGGCTGAAAAGAGAGAAAAGCTTTTTCCTCTCACTCAGTCTGTTCCTCCTGGCAGTGCAGCGAAAGTGAAACAGTCAGCACGAATCAAAAAGTCTGACTTCTAAAAGCAACACGTAGGCATCTTTGTGCGTCTATCAAGGTTTCTATATTCCTGTTTATCTCAACGAATAGAATAAATCAGAAGTATGTTTATGTGAAACCCACTCGGCAATAAACTCTTTTCTAATACAGGAAACTTTTTCAGCTGTGTGGCAATTTAAGAGGAGAGTTTCCAGTGAGTTTGAAGATGAAGACACTGAATCATTTCTAAATGACTGCAGGTGCTGAAATTTCAGTGTGAAAACCTGCATGAAAAACGTGCTTTTAGATAAATCAAGATTATATTTTGTCTAGGGATGCACGATATTTATCGGACCGATAAAATATCGGCCGATTTGGGGGGAAATTACGTCATTTTTTATCGGTCCGATAGGTGCATTTTTCCGATAGAAAGATCCGATATATTAATGAAATTACGAGTAACGTTTGCAGGCGGAGTAGCCGCCCGTCCGAGACGCGCTGGTTACGTCATCTATCGCGCCTTACTCGCAGGTCCCAAGCCTGACCCCGTCACTACCTGACAGATAATAAAATGTCTTCACCAGCATGGTCGTTTCTCTCAGTGGCAGAAGATGACAACAGCGTTGCTATATGCAAAACCTGTTCAGCGAGGATTCCAAGAGGAGGAATGAAGACGTCAAGTTTTTACACAACGAATCTGATAGCTCATCTGAAAAGTCGCCATCGCGGCGAAGCAGTAGTAAAAGACTATGAGACAGCTGCCAAAGCTGCTAGCGGTACTAAAGCTAAGACAACAACACTACGGAGGATCGATGTCCCCATTCAGCAGGCGTTTAAAAACTGCAAAAGCTTCTCAAGAGACAGCGAAAAGGCTAAAGCCATTAACGACAAAGTGATGGAGTTCATAGCGGTCGACGACCAGCCTTTTTCCGTCGTTGAGAACCCGGGTTTTCGTAAGTTCATAGCACACTTGGAGCCACGTTACACTCTCCCAAGCCGCCGCTTCTTCTCGGATGTGTCTCTTCCTGCACTCTATGATATTGTCGCCACATACATTCACAACCTGATCGACAAGAACGGACTACACGTGAGTTTTACCACAGACATATGGACGTCAGATGTTAGTCCGGTCAGAATGCTAAGCCTAACGTCTCATAATAGCTCCTTTACAGTTTACAGTTCTGTTGAACAGTTCAGGGGATCAAATGAAGTTCTGCTTTTTGCTCTGTTATTGTTATTTATAGCAAATGACCACATTTGAAGAGCCAAAAACTTTTGTTTGTTGTTCTAGATAGGCCAGAGCAACAAAAACATCAGTTTTCAATCACTGCATCCTGCTCAAATTGCAGATTATATGAAGATTATAATAAATGTAAAAATATGAATTTATCGGTATCGGTATCGGCCATGAGAAGAAGAAAATTATCGGTTATCGGTATCGGTTGAAATTTTTCATATCGTGCATCACTAGCACAAATACAAACATTTGAGATCTTTAAATCACGACATTTAAGTCTGTGTAGGTAAGATAGAAGACGGTTTGAATTAATGGCCTAAAACACCGACATTCTTTCCCTTTAAAAGTCCATTTTTGTCGTCTGCGTTGGACTAAAACGATACAGGTACCTGTTGCACACAGTAATTCAGTTTCCCTCAGGATGAAGTGAACAGAATTTCTTGTTTATCGGTCAGAAAACAAGCTAGTGCTGTTTAAATAGTCACCCGAGTGTTTATTAGGAGTGGTAGTTCAGGGATATTGTTGAAAACCTGCAGATATTGCCTCCTTAGAGTAAACAGATACCTTTGAACAGGTGTCTCATTTGTTCAGACGGCTGAGAGGAACTCATCCAGCTCACATCCAGAGCGTATTGTCACGTCTTCTCCCTCCACAGAGCGGAGAGCAGGGAGACATTGTGACTGCAGGAGCAACAGTTTGTGACACTTGAACACATGTCGACTCTGGGAGCGGGCTGGGAAACAGATGGCGGTGCAGTGCAGCAGGAAGGACTTAATGCCTGAACTGTGTGCGACAGAAGCGCCTCTCTGTGCCGCCCGAGTGTGGCATCAGGCATGCGGGGACGAATATACAAATTAATACGTACAAGCAAGCAGGCGCACACTCCTGCAGAGACGGCGTGACAGCTGCAACATCACACTGGTTATTACAGACGAAAGCCCCTCATGGAGCAGCGCTGATGGAGCCGACGGAGGTCAGATAAGTCAAGAGTTTAAAGACACAAACAGGAAATAATCCGCCCTCAGGCTGATGGTTTAACATTTGGGACTGTCTGAGGTCGTGATTATATTCAAAGAGACGAGCAATGTGCCGTTTGTCAAAGTTAACCCCGCAGCGTGTTATCTTTAATATCTGAAAACATCTTTTATTTTGTACGGAGATATTTCCAGTAACTCCACCAGCTCAACGAGTCATTAACTTCTCTAAACTTCGTTTTAATCGGAGTTTATTAAATAGACAGCCAAGGCTGAATCAAGCTGTTTAGTTTGCTGAATAAATGTTAAAGTTCTGACAGTCGACGGTCAATTTTCACGAAAATGGAGAAAGGAAGGTGGTAGAAAGGGAAACAACGACAAAATGCTGTGCCCGTCCTCCCGACACTCTCTGATGGAGTCAAGGTTTTTGCAGTTTGATCAAAAATCTTCTTCTTGACATGCAGCCGAGTATGTTTTCAGTTGTAAACATCTCTTAAAAGTTCAAGTGACTTTTTGAAACTTTCAACATTTGGTCAGGTTTGGTCTCTCAGATCAGGTCTGGTGGTTTTAAGGTTCTGTTGAGCATCTGTTCGAGGTCTTTTTCAAACTTCTGATCAGCTTTATTCTTACGTCTCACCTTCGGTCGTATTTCTTAAGTTTCCTCTCGTTTTATCAGTTTGGAGGTTCTTTTCCAGCGTCTTTTTACAGTCTTATTTTATTCCCTTCAGTATGTGGTCAGGTATGTAATGACTTCTGAACTTCTTCTAAGGTCTAGTACTTCTCCGTTACATTAGATATTTTTGCCCTTTGAACAGGAGGTCGGGTCAGTTTTGAGGTCAGTTTTGTCGCTGACGTTTATTTCTCTTTATTTCCTGATTAGGGATGTTTCTGGGAAACCTTTGTCAGCAGTATGAAGGTTTCTCTTTTGGACCTGTGGTTTGGTCTCATTAAAGCATCTTTTAAAAGTGTTTTTGTAAGCTTCACTTGTTTTATTTTTTCAAGGTTCCCCTTTTTCAATATATGTTTGGCCTGTTTCAAGGTACCCTTTTTCAGCTTTTGTCATTTAATTCCCTGATATGGTGAGATAAATACCACTAAGCACCATCTAAGTTGTTTATACTGACTCTTTCCTATTCTATAGGGAACCGAAGCCACGCCCACTTCCGCGTTAGCGCTATAGGTCCTATTGGGATAATAGGAGTGAATGGACAGGTCTATGGTATTTTCTGGTCCGCTTTGTTTTACACCCTGAGTCACAAATATGTTGTATTTTAACTTAAATGATAACCATTAAGGTAAATAAAGGCTATGTTTGTTGTGTAATTGCTGATCTATTTGTCTTTGAAAACACGTAAATGGAGAGACTACAGACCTCAAGAAGTCGCGTAAATGACGTCACGTCAGTATTTCTACTTCTAGCTAGCTGACAACTCCTGTCAACTCGTTATCATTGCCAAAATGCCTGTGTGTTTTGTGCCAGAATGTCACCATAATAGTTCAGCAGGATGTTCCTTTCGCCGTTTCACCGCCATCGTCGTCTGTCAAAGCTTAGACAGTGACGCAAAAATAGTGCGACGAGCGGTGTAGTTCATTACGTGGTCTCACTCTAAATTAAACTGTAGTTATAGCAACATGTCTAAAATCACGGCTTTTTCGAGGTTAAAATGTAAATTTAAACATGATAAACATTATATGTGAAATGTGTAGGGGCTTCGGTTCCCTATACCAAAGCGGACCAGTAGTTATATATATCTGTCCATTCATTTTGATGGGCTCCATAGGACCGTATGCTAACCCGGAAGTTAGCATGACTTCGGTTCCCTATTGGATCTGTTTCAGGCATTAAAGTTAGAAAAGTCCACCTTTCCCTTTCTAACACTAAAGCAGATGCATGTTTTTGGTACCACTCAGTATCATTTCAAAGGTCTGTTTGGGGGACTCTCAAAGATCTGGCTGGGTTGGTTTTCAGGTAACTTTAGCATCTCTGGTTTCCATCAGTATTAAAGTACCCTTCAAGGTTTTAATATTGTACCCAATGGCGTTTCTAAACTCGGAAATGACTTGATTTGGTGACGGATAGATCTGGAAACGCTGATGAGAGGGTTGAGACTTATCCATACAGTAAATGTGCTCTGGAAACAAAAACAGCTGGAGCTGGAGGGGCTTAAAAATCTGTTGTTACAAAACAATGATTACATGACAGACACAAACTGGGGCCGGGATAATCCACTGTCAACATCGTTTTCAACCCCATTTCCTACATCTCCTGGCAATCTCTCCTGACACAAACACAGATAGGCACGGCGGCAGTAACAGTGTTAGAGGAAGCTGTTCTTTGTCTCAACTCCCCAGAGACAAAAATAATTACTTTTCCATGAAATTCACACATTACGAATTTTGTTTTCCTCCATAATTTTGTAGATAATTGAATTCAATACCCTAGAGGTATTATGTAGCCGCGGAAAGACTGTGCAAACACACACAGGCAGAAGTCTGAAAATTTGTCTCAGTGTTGACTTATTATATCAGCGCCATTAGACGACTTATCTGAATGTGCTGCGTGTCAGTCGGGATAATGCCAGATTGACTGACGAGGCCAGAAACCAAAATAATTGCCTTAAAAATAACACAAGCAATCAGGGAGGCTTTGCAGCCACACATACACCCACTCAGAAGATACTCCTGCAAACACAGACGCTCACACAGGCGAGGGACTACAAAGCTCTGGCACTTCTGTGTTTGCTTGTTGAGCTTTCATTAAGTGTGATGGAGGTGTGAAGGTTTCGTTTGATCACTGTCTTATCCACGTCCCAATTACTCCAGCCTGTTAGCTGCCAACAGGACTGAATGGAGAAGCCGAAACAGCCTTGAAGTCGGCCCGTCCACCCTCCCCCCGCTTTCCTCACTCCAAATTAAGCTTTTCTTTAACGGATTTTTGAGCCTGACGTGTTCCCGGCTTTGGGCTGTTCGAGGGATTCGCCTCTTTGCTGAGATTTATATGAAAAAGATGTGAAATCATCAGAGATCCGACTTGTTGTCCATTTTACAGTCACTCCAGTCAGCAAATATAAACAAATCTAGATTGAGATCCTTCCTCCATTCAAAAATATCACTGAGGCATGATGGGATTTGGGCTGAGACAGTTGGGTCATCTGGATGAGCTGACATAAAGAGCGAGGTATCATCTGCATAACGGTTAAATGAGAATCAAAGAAACCAGATCACTGCGCTGAAAGTCAAGAAACGAAAAGGACCGAGAACTGACCCCTGAGGCACCCCAGCGGAAAGGCAATGTGGTTTTTAATGAAGGCGTCAATAGAAAGTCAAAATTTTAAGTTTTCTTAAATAAAAAATCATTTTATTCTAAAGTGTCACATTTGATTTTTATCAGCATTTCTTTGGCTATTTGCACAAAAGTCTCAGAAAATCATGTTTTTTTGCTGAGTCACACCGCCACCCTTCTTCACCTGCACCTGTCCGGAGTAGAGTTGCAAAAGGGTGAAAAATTTCCGGTAAATTTCCAGAAAGTTTCAATGGGAAGTTAAGCTGGGGAATTTTGGAATTTATTGCAAATTTATGGGAACTCACTGGAAATTGGGAGTAATTTAAACAAACTACATCATATCCAAACATAAATTTAAATATTTTTGATTTGTCATAAGCAGACATCCATGCAAAAAAATACAATTAAAAAACATTTCAACAGATTTATTTGAGTGGCGATGACGACGGCGAACGTGGCATTTATTGGTAGAATAAAAAATTAAATGTTTGACGTATAAATGATTGTTTGGTTACAGAAAACCGTCTTGCAGGAGTTGGAAGAAACAGCATCACATTTGAGGAAGCTACCACCAACATAATAAGCTAGCCCCTTAAATAGTCAATGAAATTAAAAATAACTTACATTTAGCACCTTTTTAATTTGATATTTGAAAGTTAAATATTGAAAGATCAAATATATTTACCCCATAATATTATCAAAACTTACTTGACTTTATCTCGTCCGTGTGCTCAAATGTCTTGTGCTCTGGGCTCAAATGTTTTGGCCTCCAGGGTTCAAGAAATCATCTGTGCATGTGATTGAGGAGTGCACCTGCATTAAATCTGGTTGTTTTAGCCAAGATTACGCTTTAATATATTTTCCCCAACTATATTTAAGTTCCCCGTTTAGAGCCAACCTTCAGTTTTCAGATTTATTCTCGTAAATTCCCGTGGAAAGTTCCCAACTTTGAAAATCCCTGGAATATTGCAACTCTAGTCCAGAGTGCTAACTACTCCACGAGTGCGTCACCATCTCCTTATGGTGAAAACACGCATCAGTAGAATATTTCCTCTATGGCAGGGAAGCGTCGGGAAATGTTTCTGTTTTCCTGTACACTAACCTTCTGTGTCGGTGTTCCAGGTGACTCTTTGGTCATAACGCCAGCGGCCACAAACATACATCACAGAGGAAATTAAGGCCAGCAGAAAATATCAGTCCTCTGTGGCCCTGGTGGACCGCTGTAATAACTGCGGTAAGTCATTTCACATTATATAACACGACGGTACCGCGTTGTTACACAAGCCTGAGCTGCAGGAAGGTCAGGTGTGCTCTGCTACTGACCTCATTCACTATTCTAATCGCAGCGTTCGCGGCCGTGTGCGCTCAGGCTGAGGTCTGCGGCCCTCGGGCGACGGCGTTCTGAAGAGACGAGTGAGAACGTGAAGTGACACCAGGTTAGACAACGGGGGGGGAGAGTCCTCAGACTGTCTCAGGGGTGCTGCACTTACAACTTAATGATATTAGATCTAAGTGTATATCCCATGATGCACTGCTGCAATGCATCACTTGACCCTGCTGAACCCTTTTGTTATTATTCTTTTATATGAAGATTTTAGTTCTTCCTAAAACCTGCAGTCTCGAGACGTGGGGCACCTCTACGTTCTCGTATCTTGACCCACTGACCGTCTCTTCTCCACAAAAATAAGGACATCTCGGTTGCTTTATACGGCGGTAGGTCCCTGTCCTATATCCTGGAGGATTTCGCCTCCTCCAGTCTCCTCATCCTCCACCTGTATTTTGATGTTTCTCTGTTTTATCATCTCTTCAGAAATCTCGTTTTGAAGATTAAAAAAAAGCTTTTTTCAATAATGTGCCACGTCAAGTCTCTCTGCTTTGAACGTTAACATCTGTTTCCATTTTAACATTTTAAATCAGGAAGCTCGGACTTGGATGAAGCCGAATGGTAACCACTCTTCTGATCATCTCTATTGATCACCGTCCCATATATATTTGATCAGATCTGACGCCAGGATGATGAAAGGCTGCTGCTGCTGCTGCTGCTGCGCCTCATTTTCTCGGCTTCTGTTTTCTCTTTCAGGAGGAAGTGTTTGAAGAGGCTTATCTCTCTGTGTTGATGCGTGTCAGCCTCGACTGTTCACACAAATGATGAAGAGGGGTTTAAAAAAAAGTCCTGATTTTATGTCAACACCATCCTGTGAGGATGCAAAGAACAAGAGGAGGAAAAAACGCTCTCGTACGAGCTTGTCAACAAACAAACAAACCGAGTGCTGTTTGGTTGAAGACACTGATGTCCACACACTTCAACCAAAGAGGAGATTTTCTTCTAGAAAAAAAAAAAAATCTGTCTCATCAGGTTGCGGAAAAACGTTCTCGCTGTGTCATCAGAAATATCAGGGTTTCATCTGAAGAACAAGTGGAATCAAACATGGAGGACGCACGTTACCCTTTGATGCTGAATATGTCCTCAGGTGGTTTGGGGGGCGTGGCCCAAACTTCCAAACCATGATGGCTAATAACTAATTGGCTAATTTTCCTGATCACATGACTGATGTTTGAAAGCAGCTCTTGAAGCTCTGGTTCAAAATGCTGCTGGTTTTATTAGGGATGTTATCAATATGTCCAAATCTGAGGCCATGGTCCTCAGTCGGAAAAGGGTAGATTGCCTTCTCTGGCTGGAGGGGAGGTCCTGCCTCAAGTGGAGGAGTTCAAGTATCTCGGGATCTTGTTCACGAGTGAGGGTGGGATGGAGCGGGAGATTGACAGGCAGATCGGAGCGGCGTCAGCAGTGATGCGGATGCTTAACCGATCTATCGTGGTGAAGAAAAAGACTCTCGATTTACCGGTCGATCTATGTGCCGATCCTCACCTATGACCGTGAACTTTGGGTAATGACCGAAAGAACAAGATTGCGGATATAAGCGGCTGAAATGGGTTTCCTCCTCAGGGTGTCTGGGCTCAGCCTTAGAGATAGGGTAAGGAGCACGGACACTCAGGAGGCGCTCAGAGTAGAACCGCTGCTCCTCCACGTCGAGAGGAGTCAGCTGAGGTGGCTCAGGCATCTGGTTAGGACGCCTTCTGGACGCCTCCCGTTAGAGGTATTCCGGACATGTTCCATCGAGAGGAGACCTCGTGGCCGACCCAGGACCAGCCTGGGAACGCCTGGGAATCCCCCTGAAGGAGCTGGTGGAAGTAGCTGTGGTGAGGGCCGTCTGGGCTTCCCTTCTGAAGCTGCTGCCCCCGCGACCAGGACCCAGTAGATCATATGAAGTCTATTTTGAGGTTCCACAATGTGCGGTTTATGTGTGACCGTGCAACTCTTTGTGACACCATCTGTTTGCACCATGTGAACTTTGTTTAGACAGTAGTTTATCTCAGCATACAGTAACCCGCATCCTGAACGGCTCCGATCCAGTGATTTTTGCCATATGTCCATTCCTACCAGATCCCTTTGTGAGACGAATTCTGTGGTGGATTACGAACAGCGGTAATTGCAAGAACTCACAAGAACCCGCAGATTAACGTGCAGTCGTGCGATAATGAATTGTCTCTTAGCCACATAGGCGTAAAGGTTCACTACTATGAACTTCTGGTTTCACCATGTGCTTATTTTTAGCATATTTTTAAGGAGACTATGATCATCAATAGTGGTATGAAGCTCTATTTGGACACAAGAAAACAGAATTTATCATTTTGACCCATCCAGCCATCCGGATCCTTTCCCCCTGTAGACTCAGACAACCTCACTTTTTTATTTCTTTACTCCTCACACAGAGAACCCAGAGGTCTTTAACTTCAGCCTGACCTTTAACACATCTCACTTTTTTATGTTGCGCCCGTACAGAAACGAGAGTTGGTGACACAATAGTAAAAATATGGAGTCAGTTTTCCTTCCTCGTTGTATTTTTCTTTTTCACACAGCAGCAGTAAAAGTACCTTTCCAAGCTCTATAATTTTTTCCTCCATTAAACATTAACTTCCAACAATGTTAAATTATAAATTCCTACGACTTAAAATAACCACACAACCCCCAGCTTTCCTGCTGCGAGCTCGGGTGCTACTGTATTTCACAAACACACACTGACACACACACTGACACACACTCCTTCTCTTTACTGTACGCCGTGTTGCTCGCAGTGACAGAGGACTTTTTGATGTCGGCAACAGTGGCGGATCAAAGTCGAACACAAAAGCTCAGTGTGGGGGGGCGGCAGAGCTGCTGAGGGAGAGACAAGAGAGAGGGTGACCCCCTCCTCCTCCCCGCTCCTTCCCCACTCTTTTAATGCCACCTCCTCCCCCCCTTTAGGAGTCACCCAGTCACACACTAACACACACACTAACACACTTACGCACAAAGTCCCTGAGGATACACAGCGATGAGATCATTCCTGGTGAGATCATCATCTCTGTAAATCTCTCGTAAATCTCTCTCACTTTGTTTCTCCGTCTTTCTCCCACAGATTAAAAATCAGAGGAGTAAATTAAACGTTAGAGTCGTTTTCATACCGTCTCTTAGCTTTCACTTTGGCACAACAAAAAGAATTTTAAATTTTAAACTGTAATTAAAGTTACATCAGCTGCGACACGACATTAAACATTTATGACAAAATAACTAAATAAAACAAAGATTAAAGATGAGGAAATGGCGTGTTCGTGTTCGTATCCTCGTCACCTCTCCTCACATTGTTTCTCCTTCTCTCTCTCTCTGTCACAGTTGTCAGCTAAAGAGAACAAACACATCAAACAGGTAAACAAAAGTGAAAACTAAATATCATAAACGATCAACGAACAGCTCTTTAACTTTCGTGCAGGTTATCACTTTATTAAAATTCGCACTTTTGTTGAGAGAGAGAGTTTGCGATCGTTGGGAGTGAAGTTGAGATGTTAGAGGATCCTGACAGGACCGAACTACAAACCCACGGTACATTATCCCACTTATGATCTGACAAAAACGTAAACAAGCTGAGGAGAAATATGGATTATGGATTAAGGCCATTTTATTGAGACGCATTGAATTCTTATCGGTCAACTTGGAGGAACTGACGCAAAACCAAACAAACCAAATTACAATAAAGCTGAACAACATTACGCTGCTTATTTCTTATAATTCACATTAAATTAAATGCCTTTATTGACAGTGATGTTCATGTCATGTCACATGTTGCAATAATCCATTTACAGCCTAAATCGAACCCTAACTAGCTTAAGCGTTTCAAAGTTCAAACATTTTAAAGCTGTGAAGGTTTCATCAAGTAAGAGAAAACATTGAGTACATGGAAAGCTGTGAGAGTAACACAGCTGACAGAGTGAGCGGGACCCGAAACAAGAACCTGCTGGGCTAAGAAAATCCGAGCTCTTTAGCTCTCAGCTTCTCCTGCAAAGATCTCCACTCAAACAGTGCAGTTTTCAGAGACTTTACTAATTTCTTTATCAGAAAATTTCCAGCAGCTCTCTCTCTCTTTGACTCCAGTCTTAAAACTTTAACTATAAATTCCAAAATCTTCTAGGGCGAGAATTAACTTTCTGACAAGGGTCAACTGAGGCCTGAGAGCTCAAATGACAGATCAGTAACTTCAGACTCATTTTAGTCACTATCTGTACAGTATTTACCCTGATAATCCCCGTCCCCCGTTTTGGTGTTTTCTTACTTCAATATAGGGCTGGGCGATAAACCGAAAATTTACCGATACCGAAATTTACAACAATAACCAATGTAATTTTGCCCATATGGGTATATTCGGTGTCAAAAAAATTGTCCATTTATGGTTATCGAGGTGAACTGATTAATATATCGTGATATTAATTTGAGGCCATATCGCCAAGCTCTACTTCAATGTCCTCTTCACTCTCTGTCTGTCCTGGTTTTCTCGTTTCTTCGACCTCCCCCGCTCTGTTTCCTGGTCCTCTTATTCCTTCACTATACTAGCACCTGGAGAACCAACACTTCCAAGGCGGTTTACAGCATTTTCGAGCTCTATCTGCCATTTTCTTCATCCTACAAGACCACGATGAATACACTCGACCCCAGTGGCACACACATCACCGCACGCCAGCGCCGCTCGCTCGCTCCCGGGTCGACTCATATGGAGTAACATCCCTCTAAGGCCACGCAACTTTCTTAATTAAAGGCATAAATTTCTCTTTCCTGCTATTTTTCCACGACAGAACTACAGGGCGCCCGCTCAGCTCACTCCATGAAGACAGCAGTGATGGAAAAAAAAAAAAAGAGAGAGAGAGAGCAAACCCTCAGCGACTCGCGTGTGCTACAGTAGTAAGTCCTCCAGGAACCCTATCCTGAGAGTGCAGTCATTTACATATTGCTTTGATGAGCGAGAACATTTGTTTGGTTTTTATTTGCATCAGCGGGACAGGAGGATCTTTATTCCTCTCTCTCACTCTTGTGTTACAGACCCAAAAGCTGCAGACAGAGGGGGGGTGTTTGGCAAAAACTCAAACAAAGCAGGTTTTATTTTCAGGACACGTTGAAACGCCGGGTTAATTTAAAGGTGTGTTTGAAGCTTTGTTTGGATGCCGAGGCTCCGGCTGCTGAAGCTGTGCTGTGCTGCTGCTCAGTGAAAATGATTGTCATCAGTCTGCAGCTATTTTTATTAGAGCCGGGCGGCAAGTTAAGGGCAACATCGGCAGGTCTGACTTTGTTTTTGTTTGTCAGTCTCAGCTGCGTTTCTGCGGCTTATTCAAGGCTTCAGGTTTAAATCAATGAAAGGTTTAATAAACTCGTTTGGAGTCTGACTGGTTTTCATTTAAGTCTAAATAGAAATCAAGAAACAACATTATCCATAACCACTCATCATGTGGACTTCTTCATTAAAAAAAGTTTATCACAATATGTATATTTTTTTCATATCAGTCAATATCGATTTATATCACGATGTAAAAAATGATATTTAATAGTGATTATTGGTAGCATGTCTTTTGCAATACAGTAAGCTCCTGCATCTGTGAGGTCTTTGTGTCTCTTCAACGTTTTGTCGTAATGCGTTGAGGATATTGATCGTGATTTATATTGAAATTGAGGGAAATTAATTTTCGATATATATTGTTATCGCTTTATTGCCATTTTAGGATTATTTCAGATCACTCTAGAAAGTCGTAAAAGGTGATATAGCTAGATTTCAGACACCAGTGTATAAAATATTTTAAGCTAAAAGACCTTAATGAGACAAACATTTGGTCTGAAACCAAAGCTGCAGTTCCTAAAGTGGCCACTTGAGGCTAGCTCCAAAATCCAATCCACTCCCATTTCGGCCAATATAAAATCTCCCTGTTTTTAATGCAGAATCAAACTGTAACGATATTTTTAGGCATTATATTATCTACAGTAATAATGACCAATAAGCGGTCAGGTTACACCCATCATACCCAGTTTGTTAGCTTAAACAGTGTTGGTTTTACTTCCTTATTTGTGGCGGCCATTTGTGTATAAACGTCAGAACTCCAAAAAACCAACGTGGTGCCCACTGTTTTAAGTAAAGCATCAGTCAACAATGCTAAGAAGTACTGTAACTCTTTAGAAGTACGCCTTAAAGGGTCATTCCGGTGTAAAATTAATTTAGGGTCAAACACACCGTAACACCGAGTAAGACACCCCCTTGAGAGATGAATGTTGCCGACCGCTTTCTTCTCTAGTTATACCAACTTTAGTAATGACCGCAGGATAGAAATACAGAGCAGTCTGAACCAAAACGCCACTCTATAGCCACAAATAATGCTCAGAACAGCACCTAACTTCATCAACAGGACATATAGGGTCACAGCCATAGTACTAGACACCAAACATCTTTTTAACTTTGACTCATTTCTTTAGCAAAGAGACTAAACACAACTCACCTACTCTCTTCCAGCAGCCGCTTGTTTGTAGCGAGACCTCAAGCCAGTCCATTATAGACTACAGCGGGGTGACGCAGCTCAAGGAAGAACATTTATGATCATTTCTTCATGGAAATACAATCAGACCGAGACGCTAAGGCAGAAGAACTACCGCGTCTGCAGTGAAAATGATTAATATGATGATTATTACTTCAAGGAAATGATAAAGAAATGATCATAAATGTTCTTCCTTCCTGACAAACTTATTAAATCAATATGCAACACCATCACAGCAGCATCATTAACATTCAGACATTTACACTCACAGTTTTTTGGTCTGAAATTTTTGGTAAAGATCATTTGGAGGGGTGACTAACAAAGCAAACCAGATTTTACCCAACTCTGGTTTTTAAGTAGTCTGGCACTGGCTGTTGGATAGGAAGGTTTTTTGTGTTTTTTCTTTCATTGTGAGCTTGCAGAAGATGTGACTTGAAGTAAAATCTACATGGAGGTGTTTTACTCGGACCAAACTTCTCCCTCTGTCATCTTTCTGTCACTGAACCGAGCTCGACCCGACCTCCTCTGTGTCCTCTGTCTCTCCTCCAGCCGTCGTTTTTCTGTTCTGGTTTGAGCTGAAAAATAAAAAGACTCTTTCCTAGTCGAGAAGAAGAGCTGCACTGTAAATGAAGAGATCTGTCAACGACATTAAACCAAAACAAGACCCCGCCATGACGGTAATTGAGATTAATGGTTGCTACCAATCAGGGGTCAAGCCAACAATTAGCTTTAATTTGTCTTTTCTTTCTTTAACGAGGTCTGAAGCGTCTTCTGAAATTCACAGTCATGAATTAAGAAGTCAAAATATCTCCAGAATAGACGGATTCGCTTTCTTTGGCCTCGAGGTCATTAAATCTTTAATTCATCCTGCCAATCTGGACAAAAACTCCCAACACTACCTCATCGTTTTCCTTGGGTGGATTTCTCCTAATGAGTAAACATTTATTTGCATACTTGACACTAACGATCCTTCGGTTATTCCTTAATGGCCTCATATTTCTCTAATTGGGTGAGTTCACAAAGCTAATTAATTAGCAATTACCTGCTAATGGCTGCCGAGTCACGAGCCCACAGCCTATTAGCTCCCAATAAATACTTATTAAGAGGCCCCGATTGCCAAGAAGCTTATCATCAACATGTTCATCGTCTGGTAATCACAGTGTGTCTTTAATTTCTTACTTCAGTTTGTGTTGATAAGAATCTGTTCAATCAGCTCTGAGACACTGTCAGTCTGTACAGCAGCTTCATCACTTTATTTCCTCTAATAACCGATAAAAAGTGAAGGTATTTATGAAACAAACAATCATTTTAATTGATCGGATTCAAGGGTAGTGTGCGGACTGCTTCTCACATTCACTTTATAACCCAAATAAAGTCGTAAAAAGGCGATCTATCGTACCGAGAAAACACGTCTGAAGGAGATCGAGGACGTCTTTGGTGAAATTATCGATAGTCATTTGGATGAAATGAAGGACGACTCTGTACCCTCCCTCAAAGTTTGTAACCGTGGTAACTTCAAACATCAACGCCAGAACCAGGAGTCCAGAGGTTCATCTGGGCGTCTGTGAAGGTGGATGTTCGGGTCAAATAAACACGAGACTCATTGAGGAGTGTTGGAGGTTCAATTTCAGAGGAAATCAATAGTCAGTGTTGACTTCCTAATAAAATCATGATCGAGCTAATCTGCTGGTTGTTGATTTAACTCTATCAGATATAATTAAAGTAATTCTCTCGTGGTTTAAGGTCTTAGATATCATATTTTTAATATCCTGCCTTTTAAAAGAATCCGAATAGAGAATCTGTAGGAACCAGAATCAAAACGAGGACCCTAGCTAACACCGTCCCTTGGCTTTTCAGGCGCACACACCTTCCTCCGCCTCCTCCTCTCCCTGTTCTCCTCTCTCCTCCTGATCTGAGCTGTTCATGCCGACCTAAAAGTAGGAGCTGCTTTTAAAGACAAAAGAGGAGGACACTTAATTTACCATTAAGGACAAAACGAGCAAGAAAGACCAAATCCCAATTATTGTCGTGTTCACAGGGATCCATAATCCCGACTGAAACTGGAACCTGATAAATCCTGGAGCTCTAAAACCGGTGTAAAATTGATGCAGCCGGTTGGATTTTCTTTTCCAGGATGTTCAGGGTTGGTGATTCGAAAAAGAAAACACTTCTTTTCATAGTTGTCCTTGTTTCACACCCCACAAGGCCAGTAGTGACACCAGATAAAAGACCTTTACAGACTAAAGTGCACACAAATGCTCTTTTTTCTTCCGCGAAAACCTTGTAGACGGGGAGTTTTGTCTGTTTAACAACGGGCGGCTCCCCTCACGTTTTGCTCAAGGGCGCTCTGCCTTTGAAACAGAAAACTTGTGGTTGTACCTGCGCGTCTGTGAAGTCTAATGACTGAAAATGAAAACTAACTTGTTGAGAGAGGCGTGTGACCCTGGCACTTCTGTCTCTGATAACTTTTATGTTTATTTCAGCGCAACGAATTTAAAGCATTTTGAACCACAACTCTTCAAAAACAGCATCCAAATGGAAAAAAAAAACAGGCTACAAGGACGCAGGCAGCCGCACCTGTGAACAGCCTGACACTGTTTTGATCAAAAGAGCCAACTTTTGAAAGTGCATAATCAAATAAAAGGAATTATTCATAAAAATGACACCCAGGCTGCGGCGCCTCCCCGCTCCAAACGCAGCTTTTTGAATCTCCAAATGAAGCGTTGTCATTTCCTCCGCCGCCTCTCCGCGTGTGCGTTCCCCTCTTTTTTTAATCATCTCATTGCCGTCTCTCTATGTAAACACTACATACATCCTCGCGCTCGGCGCCCAGAGACGCCTGTGGCTTATGAGGTTGCGATGGCAACCGCGAGATGCACTCAGGCTCGCTTCCACGCAGCTGGGACCCGTGCTGCGCCGCAACCTCAGGGGTGGGGGATGCTGGGAAAGAGGAGCGGAGGGTCAGGGGTGGGGATTAATTGTATTAAATCAAGTGTCATGACTCAGTGCAAGGGTTCGTCTACGATGTTTACTTTGACTCACGAAGGCGATAACGTCAGAAAATGAACAGTTTCTAATTCAAAGTGCAAATTATGCAGAAATCCCAAAAATTCAAACAGTAAAGCATGAAACTTTACTCAGGAGCAAGTGGGCGGATGTGTTTTAGCTCGACCTGAGAGACGCTCACGGATGGAAAAAGAGAGAATTTATGCATCGAGCTACAAAGCAAAGAGCTTCTAATACCTGTCAGGAAAATCTGAACCACTTTACTGCGACGCTCAGGGAACTGTTTGCATTTTTTTCCACAGCAGTTTTATCACCAAACAGCACAGTCAACTAGAGTTTCCACATCAGGGGGAGAAATATTCCTCCAATATGAAAGCTCTCGTGTCGGAGGGAGAAATCTGTTTTATGAGGATGTTAAAATTGCCTTCAACTTCTGAACATATTCTGCAATTTCTGTCAATGAAACAAAAAAACGAGGCGCCTGTGGGACGTGTTATTCTGCTGCTGCTGCTGATGTGTGGTGTGGTGTTAAAGCTCCCAGCTAACCCTGTTTGTGAGCCACGAGAACCCAAATTAACTTAGAACAGATTAAATTAAATGAACGAATAATAAACAATAAATATGAAGAGTGTAAAGTTAGATCAGAAGTGGAAACGTAGAGGTGAGGTGAGAGGTGAGAAGTGAGAAGCTTGCGTATATAGCAGCGTCATATCTGAGTTAAGGTGGCTAATCAGCGATCAAGGTACCGAAGTGTCGCTGCTAACTGCACCAGAACTTTTACCTGCTCCATCTCCAGGTTCTTCTGCAGCTCTGTGCAGTTTGCTCGTTTTGTATCTGACTAAGAGGAGCTGTCAGCATCTCTGCGGCCTCCTGCACAGAGCTGCGCTGTACACTCTCATCCTGACGCTGCAAAAATCTATCTTCATATAAGATGAGCTGATTGGAGAGAAACGTTTTTTTTTTTTACAATTTAATGACGAATTTTCAGTGTCTATCCAGCTAATTTCCAAAAGTGAGATAGCAAAATTTAGCTTGCAGCGACTTCAAGAACAAAATGCTTCTTTCCACATGATAGTCTGGACCTGATGTAGGGCGGGGCGATATGACCTCAAACCAAACTCGATAATGATAAATGGACGATAACGAATCCACAAGCAAACTGCTCCAACATTTACTTCGTCTACTTCAGCCACCACTCCAACTTTTCAACCATCCTCCATCTCCTGGATGGAGTGAAATCACACCACGCCACAGAGCACGCACAAAAGGTTACAACCCTTGACCACAGCCAGGAGCCTATGGCGCCTGTGCAGCCGAAACAGCCGACCATTCAGTCGGCTTTCTCTAGAGCGACGCCTTACGACCAAACGTCAAAGAGACGCAAAGACCTCACAGATGCAGGAGATTATTGTATTGGAAAAGACATGCTACCAATAAACACTGTTAGATTTAATTTTTTATATCGTGATAAATATCGATATCTTCTGAGATGAAAAAAATATATCGTGATAAACATTTTCCCGTATCGCCCAGCCCTGGCCTACCTTCACACATCCAAAAACCAACCTTCATTGATTTATTTTTTTGACTCCGACTGTACCAATACGGGCAAAATAACGTCCGTTATTGCCGTAAATTTCGGTATCGGTAAATTTTTCGGTTCATCGCCCAGCCCTAGCCTCATATAACCGTGGATTAAATGAATAACAGTAATCGTGTAATGAAGTAATTTAAACAAATTTTTCTTCCAGATTTTTTTTTAAGGTCATTTAGCAACAAACAAAGAAAGAAAATGTACAACGGCACATTTTAAACTATGCAAACGACGCTAATGCACAGAGAAGCTAGTTTCTCTGCAGAACAGTTAGCTTGTACAGAAGCAATGCAATCCCTCTGCAAATCAGGCACCTGCAAAAACCAAGAATTAGTTTAAAAACTAGACTTTTGCAGGAACTAGTTCTGCAGAACACTAACTCAAACTACTTGTTGAAATCTACAGTTTTTACCAACGTTTGAAAGTAACAGGAAAAGACCAGTTTTCGATTTCTAATATGGAGCCGTATGGAAATGCAGCTCTTGTTTTGAGGCTCGCTCATAAAACCACTCTGCAGACATGACTCAGTTTTCTTCATTTCATCTTCACAAGTGTCCCATTAAAATCTCCAAGTTTCTCCAGCAACAGCAGAGCACCCTGAACCTTGAAATGAAACCTCGGTTTTCTCTCTCTGGGAGATAAAAGTCTGCAGCGAAAAGAAGATTTTTAAATGAGGAGAGAATGACTATTTGCCTACTGACGCCTACTTCTCAAGGGCGCAGAGGTTGATCACAGCTCCTCTACACAATATGAGACTCTTTTTAATTAAGACCAAAATAACAAATGCAGCAAAGTCACTCCTCCACAGCAGTATGAAGAGTGTCTTCCTCCCAAACTACCGTATTTAACTCCCAAACTTCAGATAAGGAGTGTATAGCTGCAGTCCCACACTCTCACACACTTGTCAGTCATCTTGACAAGCTGTCATCCTGCCCGAGGCTGAGGTAACCGGCGCGCTCAGAGCCTCCACAGGCGTCGAGGAAGCAGACGCTGCACCCAGTCGATCTGCCGTCACAAAAGGCAGCGCTGATGTTTACCGCTTTTGAACATTTTCGACGTAGCCGGCCTTTTATCTCCCGCTTCCTCGGCGCACAGCCGGCCTACTGCAGGTCGCAGGAAGGGGCTCGTACAAAACAAAACATCTCTGATATCCCCGTGCAGTAGCAGAGAAAGAGAGGAATAAACTGAATTTAAGCTTCAGAGGAGATAAACTCTGAGGCTGGATGATTTATGGTCTTTTCTATTTGTTTAAGAGCCTTTAACATGAACAACTTTCATAGTGGAGCTGCAGCTGCACAAAATCTATAAAGTCATTTTGGAAAATGTCAGCGACATATATGAAGCCCTGCGTCTGTTAACTGTTACAGGGTCTTGTATCGATCCTAACAGGTAACTAAATCTACCTGTCAGAAAAACGCCTTGAGCTCCGAGCTAATACATCTCTGCCCGCAGATATATAGCAACCGCTACGAGCTGGCGGGGCCGGCGTGTTGGGGGTAACAAGCCCGTTGTTTAGCCGACATGTCACATGAATCAGGCCAATTGTATGATGGCCTTTTCTGGCGCGGCGGCCTCGTAAACACCAAGGTCAGCTGCAACAGTGGATGGAGACATAAATGGGTCATATATATTGTAACAAGGCCGCGGGGGTCAGAGCAGACTCAACCTTGAGCGCAACCTCGCTTGCACTCCCTCCCCCTGCGGACTCATTCTCCCAGACTCCTTTATTGCTCATTTCTATGGCAACGGTCTGCTCGGCGAGTCGGCCCCTTAATAGTTAAAAGCGGCGTCTTCTTCTTATGGAAATATAAAGACAGAGAAAAAGAAACCAGGGCTGTGCTTCATGATGTTTTTATGGTGACTGGAGCGCCTGATGTTTTCCCAGAGGCAGGCGCATGATTGGCTGCACCCCCCCTCCTCCAACCTGACATACACATCAGCATACATGCGCTCCCAGCCCCTCGCCCATCTCCGTCCCTGTGTTGGCGAAGCCTCCGGGGCCCCTGGGGCGGAGAAACAAAGATAATAATTGGCTGGAGTTTATCGTTGACTGCATTGTGAGCGTGTGCATTTGATCTTTTCTTTGGTGGCAGCAACAGTCCAAAGAGGCTCCATCACCTTCAAAAGCCGTGAACTCAGCCGTGAAACGTGCTCAGAAGGCTTGAGGGCCGTTAAGACGAGCGCCAACAGCTCCATCAGGTGTGGGCGGGCCGAGTGACGGCTGGACGGACAGATGATGGAGCTGATTGTCAGGAACCGTGCGCCGTAGATGCTAATATGGTTGAAAATATGTGCAGTGATGGTTTATTGGGTCAGGGGTTCATCTCTCTGCTGCTCCTCTTCTTCTTCTTCTTCTTCTTCTTTTATTATTTAGCTGCTTTTCTTTTGATCAGACTGGTTTGATTCCTTTCTGCTGCTTTCTTTGAGTCGTGCCCTCTATATGAGAGAGTTCAGTCTGTTCTTGTGGAATTATTTCTGTTGCAAAACTTGAATTTCCACCTGTTTCAGGATTCATAATTTAACAAAGAATTTACCTGCTGTTGGGTTTCTGTTAAATCCAAATTACTCCTCTAAAAAAGCTGGTCAAGACCGTCCAAAGACCCGGTGTAAAGACGGGATGAGACTGAAACACTGAACAGCATTTATCGGATTACTGTGGAGAGGAAGAACTTCCTATAACAGGCAGAAACCTCGAGCAGAACCAGACTCGTGTTAGACAGACATGCAGAGGTCCAAAGTCTTGTTTTTGATGAAAGTAACAGGTAGAAACCTCGAGCAGAACCAGACTCATGTTAGACAAATATCTGCTGAGACTGAGCGGGGTTTAGGGAAGAAGGAGAGGGAGATAAAGAGATACAAAGTCCTGTTTTCAGATGAAAGTCATTTTCTTTAACAGGCAGAAACCTTGAGCACATTCGGACTGATGTTAGACAGACATGCAGAGGTCCAAAATCTTGTTTTTGATGAATGTAACAGGCAGAAACCTTGAGCAGAACCAGATTGATGTTAGAAAGTCATCTCCTGAGGCTAAACTGGGTTTAGGGAGTTGAGAAAGGGAGGTGAAGAGGTCCAAAGTCCTGTTTACAGATGAATGTAACAGGCAGAAACCTCAAGCAGAACCAGATTGATAGACAGTCATCTGCAGAGTCTGAGCTGGGTTTAGAGAGGGGAGAAAGGGAGGTGAAGAGGTCCAAAGTCCTGTTTTTCAGATGAAAGTAATTTTCTTCAACAGGCAGAAACCTCGAGCACAAACAGATTCATGTCGGACAGACACGCAGAGGTCCAAAGTCTTACATTTTATTTGGAAATGAAGATCCCAGAGTCTAGATTCCTCATAATCCAAGTTGTCTGGAGTCCAGTCTCTGCAGTCTGTGATAATTTAGGGTGCCGTGTCATCTGCTGGTTTTGGTTCACTGAGGTTAAGGTCGACAAAGATGTCCTCCTGGATATTTGAGAGATCTTTATCTGCTGAGAAGCTCTCTAAAGATGCTGCTTTTCTTCTCTAGTCAGACTTTGCACCTTTTGACAACGCCAAAACTACGACTAAATGGGTTTGGTAGATTTATTTGACCTTCTCTATCTAACCCTAACCCTGAGCTTTAACAACACCTTATTATCGCGTCTTTATGCCACAATGCAGGAGCCCAAACCAGATCAAAAGCAGATATATGAACTCAGTCTTTGGACATTTCTGTCGAGGATGAAGGATTCCTGACTTCTATGAGCTATCATGATGAATTATTCGCTTTAACGTGCCGCAAATAGGAGGAATTCAAGTCACCACAAGTTCAACAAATAAAAGAGCAATAACAGAGATAAAACCAAAGTTTTTAGACTCGAATTAAACAGAAAAAACTACAATTATCTGACATCAGCGGCTGTCAGCACATCCTGGTTGAGATAAATATGCGTGGCGTTGCGGCGTGTCACATCAGAGAGAAATCACATTAAAAATAAGAGAAATTTTGGCAGCACATGTGACAGCAGCAGCTTCTCTGTTGAAGCTTGTTTGCAGGAGTAAATAACAAATCACTAATGACCTATTTAAAATAATTTTGTTGTTTGCTTGTGTGTGTTTTTTTGTTTTTTTTTAACGGCCCGTTTTTGACGGTTTCAGTTTAACAGTCACGTCAACAGAGTAATGAAAGAAAGTGGGAATGAGGCGGGAGTCGGCAGCAGGCGATGCAGCTTAAAATACACTGGGGGTGAGGAATGCAAGCAGGAAATATGATAGGTGATTACCTCTGCTCATTGTGAAAATGAAAGTCTTATAATAGAAACAGAAATTTCTTGGGGGGGAGGCGGTGAGGGCTGAGGAGTTAGTGGGTTTTTAATGCCTCCTTTCACAGATAAAAGCCGATATCATCTGGAGAGGCAGCGTGAAGCCAGTTGTTTTCATGCTGTCCTGATTTTTTTTATGTTATTTTGTTGTCGTCCTTTTACGCTGCACTTAGCCGCTGATTCGGGATGAATGGACACCGGCTGTGAGGACGAGATAAATAGAGAGAGTGGGTTGAAAGAGGAGAGGAAGAAGAATAGAGAGGGTGAGTGGGCACACACTGAGGACGTGAAAAGGAGGAGATAGAGGAATGTGGACAGTGATGGAGTGGAGGACGAGAGAGGAGGATGAGGATGGTGGACTCAGGATGGACACATACCCTCCTTTTTATAAACTTTCCTCAAAGTCTTGAGTCCAGCGCCTGACAACAATGACAGAGCTTTGAATCCAAGCTCTTTAACGTCCAGAGTCACACTGCCCAAGAACTGAACCGCTACCAAAGAGAGAACCGGGTTCAGTCTGGCTGATTTTGAGTCCTGGTTGACTCACCTCTGTGCATATATGTTGGTAAAACTGAGCAGCAACGTTTTAAAAATGCAAACTACAAAAAAAAAAACAAATAAATAAAAGAAAAAGAAAAAAAATCTGCAGTACCTTAAGTGTCCACTTGGGGCCTGCTCCAAAAGTCAGTGAAATCCCATTAAGTCCCAAATTATCATGTACAATTTTACAACTACATTAAACATGATTGGAGCGCGGTATTAAAATGGTTTTGGGTGTGTAGCTCTTGTGTTTATTCACACATAGTTTGGAGGTAGGGCTGGGCGATAAAACGATAACGATATATTTCAAAAATGAACGTCCCTCAGTATCAATATAAACATTGTCAATATGCTTTTCAATGTTTTGGTAGACAATATGAATAGCCAATGAAAAGGGGAGTTGCTCCGGGTCCACGCCACGCTGAACCAACCATGTGCTGAATCAGTCATAGCAGACAGCAGCTACACCCAACCATAGCACTTTAACTGGTGAAGCCGACAGCACTGATGGTAAGAAACTAAGAAAATGAGTGCTACCCCCTAGCCTGTTATATACGTAAATTAAACGGATAACAGTAATGACAAAGTAATATGAACAAACTTTACTTCCAGATTTTTTTATTTCAGGTCATTTAGCAACAAAGAAAGAAAATGTAAAACGGCACCTTTAAACTACGCCAACGACGCTAGTGCACAGAGAAGCTAGTTTCTCTGCAGAACAGTTAGCCGAACATTTAATCCTTTTCAAGTTTTTTTGCCGATTTGACACTGGAATATACGGATATGGGCAAACTGACGCCGGTTATTGTCGTAAATTTCGGTATCAGTAAATTCTCGGTTTATCGCCCAGCCCTAGTCCAGTGTATTCTGATTAAAGATGCTCCTCCTTCCCGTGAAACACATCCAGGTTTTCTCACTCCAACGACATAGTACTTTTCAAATGGACCCAGAAAGTGTCGGTGACTCTGTGAGTGAAGTATCTGCAGCTCAAACGTCAATATTGACCGTGGACGCTGTAAAGCCCGCAGGTTTTTACTCTGAACTCTATATGGTGGATGAACAAAGCCGGAGAGGACCTGATCTGCTGCTCAACACAAGTCAAACACACACATATATACACAAACTACACATTCACCTGCACCTGTGCCGTCCTGTTTGCAAATACAAACATGCACATGACATGATAGCATCTCACTAATGTCCGACCGAATCTAAATCTGAGTCTGCCTGTCGACACTGTGGCAAATTTACATCTCGAGCAGGACACATGCAACATGTTTTCAGCTGGAAATTGAACCTAAACTCTAAATTTTTTAATATCTTAACAGAGATCTACCAATTTATAGAATAATTACATATTTAAGATGCAGCACATATGATCTAAAGTGAAGGCGAACGCTGTATTTGCACATAATCGGTCTCCATCTCTGCATAATAATCAGTTGTTTGTCCTGTTGCATGAACACACAGGGAAACACAAGGTCTATTTCCACGTTCATGCTTTCATTCATTCATTCAAAAGGACACACACACACACACACACACACATACACGCACACAAAGAAAGCCATTCCTCACAGTCAGCTGCTCCGGCTGTGTTTACAACCTGAATCTTTTGTTTTGGTCGGTCTCGCTGAGTGCGTGCGGGGAGGGGGGCGTCCCCTCAACCTTGACTGGGAGCCTCACTGTAGCCTTTCAGTTATGAATAGATAAGAATAGATAACATTCTTCACGGGTATCGAGCGGCGGTGAGCGCAGCATCGTGTGTGGTCTTGTGTTTTCCTAAATATGAATCTTTGCAGAATCGAAACACTGAATATTCAGCAAAACAACACGAGAGAGAGAGAGAGAGCCGGAGCTTAAAGAGAGAATTAACAGCATGTCTGCTTTAACTCTGTGGTTGTCAGGTAGATTATTTAGTGCTCCTCAACTCCGGTTCAACCGTCCCCCCCCTCGAGCGCGACATCTATCATCATCCTTCAGCGTCCTTTATCTTCATCTATCCCACATTCATCACGCTCATTCATCTGGAATTAGAGGTAAACCCCACTCCAACACACTTCATCACTGTTAAAATGACAGCTATCATCGCCGCACATATTATTATTCATGACTTCTAAAGCCTTCAAGTACAAAAAGATAAATCTGTGGCCTTTTTTCATTCAACATATGCAGGATATCGGAGCTGGTTCTCGCCCCACGTACAGAGAATGAACCTACAAATCAGACCTGCTGCCCTGAAAATTCCCAATTTTCTCCTCTGTTCACCTCCATTCATTTATATTCAATGGTGGTTTGATTTAGTGTAAATATAACGGATTCAAACCTCAAATGTTCATTTTTGTCAATGAGGTTTGGTGAGAAGAGAAATAAGTTGTAGAAACTAAAAAAGAAACAATTTTGTGATTAAACTGAATTTTTAGAACCTTTTATAGGTCAGGTTTCAGGACCCTATGAAGACTTGTGTGGACTTGGAAAATTTCACGAGTTTCAGAAAACTTCCAGAAAAAGTTTCCCATGACGGTTGAGAGCCTTCTTGGAGTCCTCTTTCTGCCTAATTATCACAAATTTAAAGTACTTAACGAGCTCCAAAATTCACTAAACTTCACAAACTCATTTATATTTCAAAGATTTTCCTGAATCACCGGCTCAACAGCGCCCCCAACCTCCAAAAATCTGCCTTTTCACCAGGTTATATGTATCATACTAAGGTCTACAAAAAGTCAACTTAGAAAACAGGAAGTCCAGAAGTTTCAGGGTCCCTATTTGAACAAACTTGAACTTCCTGTTCAAACAGGAAGTCGATCTAACTCTAAAGGTCCACCCTTTAAAGGCATGGTTGATGACCCTGAACCTGTATCGCCCTCCCCACGACACGCCCCCTCTGTCAGAGCGAGAAGCCGGCTGGCAGAAGATCGTACGCTAGCTTCAAACAGGATTCACCATGTCGGATTGTTAATGACTAGCGGCAGTAAACGCCAGCTCTGCTAGTGAGCGCCATCTACCGTGTTGACATGTCAGAGACTAATCAGAGTTATTTATGTAACATGAGCCACGAAAAAATGAGATAAAAATGACCTGTTCAACTAAAACTCTGCTGTCTCAGCGTCTGTTTTCAGGACCAAATCCTGGCGGAGCTTTCTCCACCGTTCCAAGGATGACCCGATGTTTATTCCAGTTAGATTCCTCGCTTGGTCACATTTCCTCTGTCGACTTGCGTTTTTCAAGTGGCGGTGGGGCGAACAGAAGTGTTTTTTTTGCGTCCTTCTCCATCTCAGCTCCTGTAGGTAAGCTGCTACACTATTTTAGCCAATCAGAGCTCCGAGGAGAGTGGGAGGGGACGAGTCGGAACTACAGGAGAGGGGTGTGCTGAATACAGCAATGTGATTGGATGGAGAGGCGGAGCAGGAGATTGACCAATAGGAGCTGTACAGGATGGATGGCTCCCATTGGTCAATGTTTTTGCAGCCCTGCACCTTCTTGGGTGAACAGATTTTCTCCGTTCTTTTTTCTCTTCACTTTGTGGAGATCGCACTATAGGACCATGATCGCCATAGAAACGAGGATCATAATAATTACCAATCTCTCCGATTGTCAACCATGACTTTAACACATCTATATGGTCATTCATCAGCTACAGTCATAGCGCCACCTCATGGAAGTACATGGTACCAACCTTCACATGCTTTGCCCAATCCTCTCTAAATTTCCCAGGTTTCAGGATGGTGCTAACCTGAGCTCATCTAAATACAAATCATGTCATAGTAGTAGCACCACCTACTGGTAACACGTGATATCAGCTCCCAGAAGGACTTTTTAACGGGGCCGTTTTCATCACCACTGCCAGCTTTAATGTAAATATTTAATATTCAAATATCTAAACATGCTGAAATAAAATCTTTTCACGCTCAAAAACAGATGAAGATTCCTCGTTAGTGTAATCAAACACAGACGCTGAATCATCTCCGCAGAACTGCTTCTTTTTCTTCAGTTTTAGAGCGTTTGTCCTTGCAGCCCGGCCCTGTGAAAGCAAGAGGGACTCTGTTTGGAGGGGGGGGTGAGGATGTTCAACAAACACTCCAAAATCCTTGAGCGCCGTCCCAGAAGTAACGACAGTACACAGAGTAAGGACAGAGGACACTCGGCGCCGTGAAAATCAGCTCCTTTCAGCGTCTCTCTAATCTGGAATCAGTCCAGAGTAAATGTTTGATTAATATGAGAAGAATGATAACAACACCTCACAAGGTCCAGAGTGGGACCCCACGGGGGGGGGCGAGCAAAGAGGTCCAGATCCTGTGTTCAAACATGTGTGTGTCAGTCCGTGTGTGTTTCTACCTGCTGCAGATGAATGTCAGGTTTTAGCCGCAGTCAGAAGAGGAGAAGCACGGTCGGAATAATGTTTCCTGTCAGCTGCTGCCTCGCTTGTTAGCTGCACGTATTCACACACTTCACATGCTCACAGATGCACAAACACAATCAGGTGTGTGAATGTGTGCGTGTGCATGTGTGCGTGTGTATATATAGCTGTATACAACTCTCAAATGCATACTGACAAGCGTTAACGCAAACCTGGACCGGAAGACACTGGAATGGAAATACAATCTGGCAGGCAGGCGCTCAAAGGTATAGAAATATATGTGTGTGTATATAAATATATATATAAATACAGTGTAGTCAGACAGCTGATATTTACAATAAGGGAAGCCTATTCAGTGGCCTTTCCTTCAAACAGGTTCGATCGAGCTTCACAGGGATTAAAGCAGAAAAAACAAATGAAAGTGATTAAAGAAGGAGAATTCAGAGGAGCGTCTTCATTTAAAGAAAACATTAAAAATGACTTTAATAGAGTCTCATATCATAGGCAGGCTCTTTGTGACTGTATGGGCTCTCAAACACCCTAAGGACCAGACTGAGGCTACCTGTCAGGTCGAGGTTCACCAGGTCCAGTTGGCGAAAACATGATCATGATATATTTTGTTATATCGTCCGATCTCGATTATTATTAAGATTTTTGTTAAACTGCCAGTTTTAAAGCATCTGTACCAAAAACTCAAGAAACTAGAGATTAGATCAACATTTTATTGACATACAAAGTAAATTGAATAAGATACAGTTAGAAAAATATAAAAACCATTTGAACTCAACAAAACAACAAATACAGATAAATACTAAATAATACAGTGAACTAGTTTACAGTCCTCCGAGATCAGGAATAATGAAGACGCCTTAAAATGTAAACATTAGATGATGTAAACATAGATGATATGACTGATCGCTTTGGTCTGGTAGCTGTACTGCTAGTTGTAGCTAAACTGCTAATGCTACTTGTGATGTCAGCAGTGACAGGCTGTGCAGACTCCGCCCACATTTTCATGTTTTCCTCATAATCACTCAGGAAAAACTTCTTCAAACGATTACATTGATCTGTTGTGTTGCCGGTTTTTGAGGCACCGATCGCCGACATACCTTACAGATCGGCTTCATTGCTCAACGTCAATTTGGAGATACCTGAACCACCGCCACACAATCGACTAAGGATGTTCTCAGCTGTGAATTTCACTGACGTTTAAACGACCATTTTGAAACCGAATATTCGAAAACACGAAAATTAATCAACTCCCAGAAAATAGCCCAAATTGAGCACATGTCGATCTATATGGTCAGATATCATCTGAAATAAATATTAAGAGTACATGAAAGCCATGTTTATTATATTAAACTATGTTACAGAATCTTATTTTAGCGCTGGAGAATGACAGAGTCTTCAGAGTCAGACAACATCACGTTCAACAAACTTTGCTTTTTTTTCTCACCGACATCGCTCTGGCTGATCGCATGTGTTGATTCACTCTGAGGAAGTTTACCCACAATGCCGTGCATGCTGCAGGCCAGTGCTGCGAACCCAGAGCAGCGAGCCAGATGGAAAGAGTCGCACCCAGATGACCCACACTTTTATTAAGACACGACGGTAAAAACATAATCAAATTTATAGAATAAACAAATATCATTTCCTAAATGGATCTTAAGGACAGCCCCGTTTACACGAATATCCGAATAACCATGCACATCCCTACAATCGACGTTGAATAACTCTTCTTCTCAACAATAACATCTTCTGAGGGTGACTCAAAGTCACGGCTGACATCTATTTCACTGCCCTCAGCTCAGAGTTTAGCTCCCCGTTCGGTCGTTCAGTTTACTTCTCTGGTAACTTACAGAAGTGAGCAGGAAAAGCTCGACTCTGATTGGCTGTTGTGACGCACATTTCTGCCATGTTTGATCGTTTTAGTTTGGAGCGATTTCTTTTCTTTGTAAACCGAAGGATCTGAGATAATCAAAGTCTGTTCTGGTGGATTTCCACAGAGGGGGTCTGGGTTTAGTGCGGCACAGTCTGGTAATCTCTCATCAGTCTCTGATCAGTTTTATGATATTTTGACAGTTTTAGTCTCACAAACTGGAGTTTATTTTTCCCGCTGAAACTGATCTAGTGTCTCAATATCTGTGATTTTATTGACGCTTTATTTTTACCATGAAAAACTGAGTTATTTCGACGTTTTAACTCAGCGCTCCTCTCACCCTCTCTCACATATTTCAGACCAGCCTCGGTTGGAGAAAAGTGAAACTCGTACTTTATTGGACCACAGGGACTCTGCAAACTTCTGAGCCAGCCTTCCTAAATAAAGGTGCGGTTAGTTTTATCTGTTACCTTGAAAAATCAATCACAATATTTACAATCAACTGCTTCAATAAGTGAATACTTTCCTGCACGTGTAAAAACCAACACCAACAACACACCCACCGGCTGCAAAGCGATGATGCACACGAGATACTGTGAAACACGCTCATTTACAAGCATGTAGATTCGTCCTCCTAACAGAATATATTTAGCTTCTGCACACAGTAAGAGATACAAATGTGCACATTTACCTCAGAGCGATGAAAGTGCAGCAATTTGCAACCAAACCTCCCATCATGTACTCGCAGTAAAATGGTCCAATTTTCTACTTTTCACAGCGGGAATGTCGCTGGAAAATATCCACAGCCTCTGAGCCGCTCTATACATCAATTCATGTGATTACACAGGTAAAATAAACATATGAAAGTACGGCTGCATGCATATTTACAAGATTATACATGATAGTGGCGCATTTGCATAAATTCAAGGTTGCTGATGTAGAAGCTTTGTGCGTTTTCTGTGACACGACGCAGATACACACCTCCACAGTGAGTGTGTGTAAGTCTGCAAATCTCCAGGAGGAGCCGAAGACCACGAGGAGCTCTGCGGGGCCGAGCTGCTGACGAAGAAATAGTGAGTGTAACACTAAACTATGGCACAGAAAAGAAATGGAGCAGCAAAAAGTGAGCTCTTGCATCGCTGTTATATAATTAGTATGTCAAGCATCGGACCCAGAGGCCGAAAATAGTGCCGCTGCCTCGCCTGGGGAGCCGAGGAGGGGGAGGGTGGGTGGTGTCAGATGAGTCGGGGATGTGGGGGTTTAGAGGCCCAGATATAACGACAGTCTAGTCTGATAGCGCCCGTCAAGAATCTGTGGCGTTGGACGGCCACACCGGGGTGTGTAATCCCTGACACAGTTGGCGGTGATTTGCTGACACAGCATCCAGAAAGTCAGGACCGAGGAGGAAAGTGCTGATCCGATCCGTCCGCCGTCCTCTGATAGATTAACTCTGGAGTAATCATGATGGCAGAGTCATTCCTCACTTCCTGTTTGTTGTTTTATCCTCTGCAGGTCAGCGGGGTCAGCGTGCGAATTTTAACCGAAGAGTTTCTCGAAGAAGAATCACGAAAACTTAAATAAAAAACAAACAAACAGATAATTTACTCTGCTGGGAGTTTTTGAACATGCCACCTCTTCTGTGACATACGCACATGGACATATATAGGGCTGAGGCGATTCGTCGATGTGGTCAATGTAATCAACTACAAAAATTCGTTGATGCGTCGCATGATCACGTAAACAATGGCGACTCGTGGTAACGGTGGAGGCATGCATGGGGTCAATTTCAAACTTACTTTAGCATGATCTATGATAGAGATGCAGCTATCGAATATTTTAGTAATCGAGTATTCTACCAAATATTCTATCGATTACTTGAGTAATTGGACCCAAACAGCAGACTCACATAAAGTTAGATTTCCTGTCGCCCCACAATGAAGGCCAGACTCGGAGAAGTAGAAAACACTCGCGGAATCGTGTGTGTGTTAGTGGATTGCAACGCTCGTAAGAAAGCTGCTACCACACTAGCAATGTCAGGCTACAAGCTAGCGTGAAGAGGAGTGTGCAGAACAGCGCTGTCTCCGCCCACGACTCAGAGGCGAAGTGCTAATGATCTACTGGAGCTCTGCAGAAGGAAACAGTGTTGCCCGTGCCTCAATAGGGAAAGTTGCTAGGTTAGTGCCACTGCAAGAAAAGCCCCTTTAATTAGTTATTTTTTCCGCTCCACAAAACCTAAACAGCGCTAACTCCTCCTTCTACCGTGGTGACGTTAGCACGTTGTGTCGCTTTCAAACGAATCCGTGCGAAACGGTGACGATTTGAGCTTATAAATGAGAACTCGAGGCAGAGAAAAATTCCTCTTTCGTTTTATTCAAGGAATCGTTTCAACCCTAGATTACTCGATAAAAAAATAATCATTAGGTGCAGCCCTAGTAAACTGCCTTACACACATTTTTCCTGCAAAATAACCACGCACGAGTAGGAGGACGAGTAGAACGATGGCGAACTGAACCAGCCTCTTGTGGACACTTGAAGAACTGCAGTTTACCGCGGCTCTTTGCAGCACTAGAATCACACACTCCTCAGTTTTGCACCTCTTCTTTGGCGTTCCCTAATCACCTGTTACCTTCATTATCAGCGTGCCTCAGTCCTGACCCTTTCACCTGACCGCTCGCTCTCCACATTTCCGCTAATTTCCCCTCGTTCTTACGCCTCGCTTCTTCACGGCTGATAAGAGCGTCGGTTTAATCCCTGAAATGCAAATGCAGAACGCCTTCAGCTGGGTTTTATGCACCACGTGGGATCCTCACCCTGGAGAAAACTTTGCAAAACCAACTGTTCCCGCTGCGTGATTTATCTCAGGATCAGATCCACGCTCCCCCACGGTGAGCGAGCAAACAGCATTATAAATGAATGAGAAGACGTCAGGCGAGATCATTGTTTAGGTTATCATCTGTCGAGAGCAGACATTGATAGAGATGTCTTTCCCCTTGATTAAGCATGACCCATTTCCACCCCCAGCGTGCACACACACACACTCTCTCTCACACACACACACTCTTTGAGCAGGAGTGCTCACACAGGCAGTCCTACAAATGCGCATCAACCCAGTCGCATAAACACACTTTCACTCCAGTCAAACCCACCCACACGAAAACGCACATAAAAGAACAACACGCTCAAGGCGCAGATAAGACACCCGTCGTCACGGCGACTCCATTCACTCACTTTGTGATGCAATTTCCTGGTCCTCACAGATTTGAAAAATGCCATCAATCAAACCGCAGAACCCAAAGTGCCCCGGGGGGACATCCATTCAAACTGAGCTCGACCCCTCGCACCAGTCACTTTCTAAACTCGTCATGCAGCATTTGGACCTGGAGGATCATGGGAGATCTGACTCCACTTTCAACTCCTTTAGCGCGACTTCCGTGGGAACATCTCAGATTTGATTAGAGAGATGATTTACAGCAAGTTCAGGCAAAAACACACCTGATGTAGATTGAAGGTGTTTGAAACCATTCAGGCAAGAAGAAGAAGAAGTGTGTTATCCTTCGTTCTCGAGTTCATCAGCACCAATAACAACAACTCCTCCACTGCTCCTGTGTCCTACGGTGTCCCCCAGGGTTCAGTACTCGGTCCCCTGCATTCCTACGAGATCTGACTCCACCACTATGAACAAATCCTGTAGCCTACCAATAGAAATAGCGCCACCTCTTGAACTCAACCAGTATTAGCTCCAATATGCACCACAAATAAAACCTTTAGCTTCACACATGTAACGGACTAACTCTCAACTCCTCGTCCTCCCCAGACCGGCGCGAGTCTCTCTCCTCGCGGCCGGAGAGTGACGGTGCCGGAAGCGGGAGCGCGCACGGTGCACTCTCGGTTAAACTCTTTCTGAAGTGTTTCCCCGCAGACCCGCACCTGTGTCCCGCGGTCCTGCACTCCAACAGACCGTTTCCCTCTTACCCGGACTCTTTTCTCTCTGCTGTAAACAATCAAGGGTGCACAATCGGCGACTACACACCACACAAACACAAACACAAACACACACAAGCGATTACCTGCTGCAGTCTTCGCGGGCCAAACCGGGACTCTTCCTGGTCACGAGGTAAATAGCGCGAGGTGGCGCGTTTTTTGGGAAAGTCACGTGACCACCGGACCACACCATTATTGTAAATTTCCGGATTCATTGTGTTGTAAATGATTAAGGTCACAGCTGTATGGAGGGCGATTGGTGCCTTTTTTTTTTGTTCATGTTGAAATGATCGATTGATGAATTTTGTTCTGTATTGTTCGCTTGTCCCTTAAAACCCTATAATTGGTTTATGGATGTGCCCGGGGGAGGGGCTTAGGGGTCTTAAGAGGACATCATTTCTTCATGGAAACACAATCAGACTGAGACTCTAAGGCAGAGGAACTACAGTGTCTGCAGTGAAAATGATTAATATGGTGATTATTACGTAAAGGAAATGATATAGAAACAATCATAAAGGTTCTTCCTTGAGCTGCGACACCCCGCAGAAGTCGATGGACTCGCCAGGGGATCTCCGTACAAACAAACTGCTGCTGGAAGAGAGTAGGTGAGTTGTGTTTAGTCTCTTTGCTAAAGAAATTAGTCAAAGTTAAAAAAGATGTTTGGTGGCTAGTACTATGGCTGGGACCCTATATGTCCTGTTGATGAAGTTAGGTGCTGTTCTGAGCATTATTTGTGGCTATAGAGTGGCTTTTTGGTTGAGGTTTGTTCATGGCTCCTCAGACTGCTGTGTATTGCTATCATGCGGTCATTACTAAAGTTGGTATAACTAGTGAAGCAAGCGGTCGGCAACATTCATCTCTCGATGGGGTGTCTAACTTGGTGTTACGGTGTGTTTGACTCTAAGTCAATTTTACGCTGGAATATCCCTTTAAGAGGCACTCTGAGAGGTTTTGGCCCAGTGGAATTGTGGGTCTGCTGCAAGTATTAGGTTCTACTGAGATTCTGCTGTGTATACTTCATTTATCTGCCAATTTTTTCTTTGTCATCCTGCAATGTGAATATTTTTGCCTCTGTTTGCTGGTTTTTGGGAAGTTGATATGAAAAAAAAAAAAACGAAACTGTTGAAAGCTTTAACAGTGAAGTCAATTCATATATTCCTGTAAACTATTACAGTTAACTGTCTCTAAGTTGAGCTAAAAAAATTGTGTTTATAGAATTCATACAGAGAACTCTTCACAAAGTGTTGACAGGTTCATATTTACAAGTTTAAATGCGTTTCTCTGCAGCTGTTTGTGAGGGTTAGCAGATTATGCAGAATGTGTTTCTGAGGTTTATTTACATTTAGTTTGAGGTCCTAGCCTCTGATTGGTCAGTGCTGTGACATGTGATCAGGGTTGTCCAGGATGTTAAGTTTTTGGGGTGATGTTGTGGGGATGACAAGATGGCTGAAGGGTAAAAGTGCTGCTAAGAAAGTTATCCGTCTCCATCCTGCTGTTTCTCATCATTAGAAATATCCAACCACCTTACATCGAACCTTCACGTTACGCTGTCTTGAAGGTCCTTGAAGGTTATGACTTATTTTCTTCCTCTCTTCAAGGTTTTTAAGTTAGTTAGCACTCAGGACGTCTCTTTACTGCAACCTTTGAAGCAATAGTTACCAAATTAAAGCAAACATAAGTTTCCCTGTGTGACAAAGAAGGAAAGAAAGATCAGTACGTCGTTTTCCTGTACTCCATATTTTGTAGTTATTTTTGTTCATGTTCACAATAACACGATCCAACCATGTTTCCTTCATATTTCCGGAGAAAACACCCTCAGAGGATTCATATATCATCGATCTGTGATACGAACGGGTTAACTAAATGTCAAGCCGAGTTTCCACAGATGTCGTGTTGGTTTGAAAATCTTTCTTATCTGCTGTTGTTGGTGTTTTTCCCTCTTCGTGATACTCCATCGATGTCTGAGGTGGAATTGGACCAGGGGTCGCCCCTGCACTTAGCTGAGATTCATGTCAGGCTCAAGGACACTCGAGTGGGACAGATGCTCGCTGTTATCGAGGTTTGAATGAAGCTTCTCGGTTAAATGAAAAGATACGTGGGGGTTAATGTGCTGAGCGAGCTTCACGACCCTCGAGCTTTAAAAAGCATCTCCTGCTTGAAGATACGCAGTGAAAAGATAAGTATGAGTGAGCGCTCTAAAAACAGAGACTTTGTTCAGATGGACTTTTTCATCAGAGAGAGAATACTGATACACTTCAGGAGCCACATCTCACATCTGTAAGAAACTACTGAAACATTCATCAAACCCAGGAAGACATTCAATTTCTGCGAGGTTATGACACGAGAAGATTTTAAATCCACAAAGAGACAAAAGCCCAGTTTCTACTTTATTTCAAGGCTGATAAAGCACCAGTTCAGTTCGTGAGGCGTTAACACGACTGTCAAATGATTGGCATTGAGACCAGAGATGGTTTTAAACTTTGGTTTTCATGTAGAGTCAAAAAACAGGCAGTTTTATACCGTTTACGATGTTTTCCAGGTAATAAAATACAATTTTTTGATAACGCCAAACTGAGATTCTATTCTGGTATTTTTATCTATATTATTGACTTGTCTATGTAATATAACGATGTCGCTGTGTTCTGTTTTGTCTGTGTAGCCAATGTTTTAACATTTTTAAGCGGCCTGTGAACAAAGTCGTTCTCCACCTCCCCCTAACCTGATCAGTTGTGAGGCAGACGCTGCTTCCCTTGTCGCCCATTTTTTTTCACAATGGTGAAATTAATTCAGTGTAAAAAAATCGGTCTCTCAAAATATTAGTGTAGTGAAAATTCGACAAAAAAAAACCTGAAAAAAATATTCAACAAAAAAAAAAAAAAATTCAGTGTCATAAAATTTAGTGGAAAAAAAAAGACCGACACAACAGCCAGGTAATCAAGGAGAAGCAATTAATTCCTCAATCTTCCACTGGGGTCGGTTTTACATTTTAGCATTAATTGATTAGCTGGACGATGGATGATTGAGCCGGGAATCGATTGCTCTCCCTGGTTACCCGGATGTTGAGTCGGTCTGTTTTATACTGAATTTTTTGACATTGAATTTTTATTTATGTTGAATTTTTTTACATTTTTTTTTCTGAGTTGATTTTTTTACTAAACCTTTGAGAGAATTATTTTTCTTACACTGAATTTTTTTATCATCGTGAAAAAAGAAGTTTTAGAAATAAAAATTCAATAGTTTTGAAATTCAAAGTCTGATTTCGATCCAAAAAAAATTCAACTTTAGAAATTCAAATTCAAAATCAGATGGCACAGATTTACTTCCATAAAGACTCCTTTACTGCGAAAATGTTGAAAAAGAAGTCTCCTTGGCTGGAAGTGGTGAACTTCTAACAACTGGCTGACAGAGTTCCTGGAAAGTTGGCGCTCATTCTCAGAGACGTGAAATCACATCGTCAGACGATGAGCGCAGATTACATTCAGAGGTCGTATTTGATTCAGGCAGGGGTCAGTTTTCAGCATCAGTGGACCTTCCAAACAAATCCAGTTTGTTTGAAACCGTGCTGGTAGAATCTAAATAATATACAGTAGATCTATATCTTTCTTTCTTTCTTCCTTTCTTTCTTTCTTTCTTTCTTTCTTTCTTTCTTTCTTTCTTTCTTTCTTTCTCTTTCCTTCCACCCTTCCTACCTTCTTCCTTCTTTCGTTTTTCTTTCTTTTTTCGTCCTTCCTTCCTTCTTTCCTTCCTTCTTTCCTTCCTACCTTCTTCTTTCTAACAAGTACATAGGTTACTTGTAATAATTATTTGCATAGTATAATAATAATCAGTGTCATAATATTCAAAATTAATATTCCTTCTATGCAATCAAGTATATCTCGTATAAAACCATATTTTTGTTAGTTTATTTATATGAATCTTTGAATATCTGTGAGTTGGTGTCTGACAGTTTCTACATCAGCAGAGTATATTGAAGTGTTTGAGAGCGCGCGGTGGTCTGAGGTGTAATAGCTCCATGTTCGGGCTTTTCCTCGCTTTACTCCTGAGAGATGGAGTGTTGAAAGACTCGTCCGAATGATGAATGATATTTGAACAAACTACATGTGAAGAAAGCACAGGTGTGCTTCACAAATCTTTACTCTCGATGAGCGATGCTGGCCAGCAGCCAGCTCTTGCATTTGGCTGTCAGCGTGGAGCATAGGGAATCTGTCTAATAGTGCCTCTGCCAAAGTGCTGCAGCAGTAATAGATGGTGTCTGAAAGTGACACGAGTCAGATTGCTGTTGGCAGAGTCGCAATACAAAGAAATAAAGCTGGAGTGATGGTTGTATTTGAGGCGGTCAAAGCCTGGGAGGCTGCAGGTTTTCAATTGAATTAACACCGCGGCGGACGATTTCAGCAGTTAGAGCCCTCGCTTTTGTTGAACCTGCTACAGACTTCAGGAGCGTCTATTCATGAAGAAAAACTGCAGATTCTTGGGAGTCTTTTAGCAAAATATCAAAGTATGCTTTCACAAAACTGAAGGGTGAATATCCTGATTTTAAAGCTAATTTCTGCCGAGATGTTTGATGAACAGATGTACCCATTCACAGACTCAAAAGTTTTCTTATTGAGTTTTAATTAAGTTTCCTTTTCGATCCAAAACCCTGAGGACTTTTTTTTTTAAAAGCTTTTAAGAACAAAATTATCAGATTTGCTTCAGTAGGATCCTGAAGCCAAAATCAAGAAGGAGTTTATGTTCGAGCTTTAACTGAGTGAAGTGATGCCAATCCTGACCACGTCTTTGAGTTTCACTACCACAGACTGTATATAGAATGGACGCCGTCTGCTTCCTAGCTGGGTGAAAGCACTTCGAAAACAGCACCCTCTGGTGACAGGCTGCAGTAAAGGTCACTCTCCCGCCCAATGCGTACAACACTACTGCGCAATTTTGGTTTCAGGAAATGGAGAGAAAAAGCGGAATTACCGAGAGCTTTTTGGCTTCAAATCCATATACTGGCGGAAGGCAGAACCAAGTTGTCCGTAGTATATACAGTCTATGCTCACTATTTTAAAGTTCAGCCAAAAGTCATCCTATTCCGTGTTTTACCACACAGTCTACAGAAAAGACCAGTCACAACCCAGTTGACTCCTTCCAGCTGGTTGGATGAATTTTTTGCATGTTAGAAATTTTGGTTTGTGGACTGCATCCCCAGAAGCCGATTTCCCAGCTGCGATAAATAACATGGACACAGGAAGGCGCTGTATAGATTTCCTCGAGCTGATGAAAAAAAAGTTCTCCTAGATTAAAACTATCATGGTGCATAAAATCAGATGGAATGAGTCCTGCAGGGTGTAGGCCATCATTGGTGTTCCTCAAGGTTCCATGTGTAGTCATTCTGGGTTTTTCTACGATTCTCATCAGTCCATGCATGTTCTTCTGTGTTCCTCAGAGCTCCATCCATGGTTCTTTGGGGGTTTTGATGTCCCTCATGGCTCCATGCATGGTCCCTTTGAGTTTTTAGTGTTCCTCATGGTTACATGCACGGTCCTCTTGGGGGTTTCTTTGTTCCTCAAGACACCATGCATGGTCCTCTTGAGTTTCCTGTGTTCCTCAGAGCTCTATCCATGGTTCTTTAGGGTTTTTGATGTCCCTCATGGCTCCATGCATGGTCCTCTTGGGGTTTCTTCATTCCTCAAGGTACCATGCATGGTCCTCACAGGTTTTTGTTGTTTTTCAAGGCCCCATGCGTGTCCCCTTGGGGGTTATATTGTCCCTCAAGGCATTGTTCATGGTCGTTGCGGGTTTTTGTTGGTTTTCAAGGCTTCATGCAAATTTGGCCGAATAAAGAGGCAAGCTGGTGCTAATGGCTAGCCTCAGACATCTTTTGCAAAAGCATAACTTTTGCATTGTTTTTGTTTTTAAAAGCTGTGTAAAAAGTAACACCCACAGGCTACGTTTAACTTCATACCACTGGAAAAACAGCCACAATGACGTGCTTTAAAACTCTGACTAAAAAGGCCTCCATGAATTTCACTTTAAGATAAATAAGGAGTTTTGAGCTCCTTCACTGACACAAATGAGAAAAGGTCTTCTTCAAATATCACTTTCACTTCTACTCTACATGGGAAAATACACAGTAACAGAAACTGGAAATGACACGAGGAGCCCTGAGAGAAAAAAGCTGCATCGATGAACAAGACCAGGATGAATTTGATTAAATTTGGGGTTCAGATTATACTCAAAAAGAAAACACACTTCATGCATATGCTTTTGATGAATAAAAGGCTTAAGCTCCACATTTTCCACTCAATGCACCGGCTCAGGGTTGTATTTGTGCGCTCATTGTACTGTACATTTCCACAGGTCAACACACGGGTTGATACAGCGGAATAAGAGTCTCCAAGTGCTTCCATTTTTTGATCCGCTCCCTCCTAATCCCCCCGAGTGCAGACTGGCTGTAACATGGACCATTAGCTAAAGAATGTTGAACATAACCATACCGGTTGTGCCTAGCCAGCCAAATCAAATAACTCCTTTTACAAGCGCCGCTTCACAACCCGGTCCTGCTTTCAGGCTCACCGCCAGGCTCCTGTTGATTCTGTCGAAGCCTTGAGAACAGGGGCGCGTTAGCCTTGATTTACGCCGCCTTATTGGAATTCCTTTACAAGCGAGTGGCGAGCAACAAAAAAAAAGGTTGGGTTTCTCAAGAGGGAGATTTTGACTGATAAGGACCTATTTGTGATAGGGATCAAGGAGGGCCCCGGCGATGAATCACGGCGATGTGAAGGAGTGGAGCTGGAAAGGAGCCAGAAGAGGGATGTTATGCAAGAGCAGAGAGGTGATGTCTGCCAGAGAGCCATGAAGAGTTTACTCTGGGGGGTGTGGAGCCGAGCTGTGGGCAGAGTCAGACCAGAACAAAGACGGGGAATGAAAACCGCTGACGTGCGTTTGCTCTGCGCTTTATTTATGGTGCCACTTTGTTTGTATGAAATGTTTAGAGAAGGACTCCCGTGATTGCAAAATGACTTGTAGTAGCAGCAGCAGACAGATGAAGCTTCATTCTTCATTCTGGGATTATTCCCAACAGGAATGTTTTATCCTTCCCAGATAAACTGTTTGTAATTACAGCGTATGTAGTAATAATTGTGCAACACGTCTGCCTGTGCCAAGCGCCTGTCTGAACGTGTGATTCATTGATTTCAGTGACAGTAAGGATGCAGCTCTACCCGCCATCATCGCTCCATGTCGTGGGAAATCTACGGGTTCGAGCGGTTCCCTGTGGGCAGTTTACCCAGAAGTCATTGTCACAGAGCCAGGAATATTAAAGCGTGATCACCTCAGAGAAAACTTCACATCAGCGAGTGTGAAAGGCATGGTGATAATCCTCTGAAAAACCCAGGTTTACACTGTTGTTTTTGTGTTGGCATTCTCGTTACCCACTGCAACACCAGTGTGTAACACCAGTGTGTAACACCAGTGTGTAACACCAGTGTGTCCTTGTGTTTTTTCCCAGCGCTACAGTGTTTGTTGCGTTTCAGATTTCTTGTGTTTTTGGATTTCTAGATTTGCCTTTTTTTTTTTTTTTGGACTTTAAAAATAATTTTAATTTTTTTTTGGGGGTAATTACCTGCTTATGAAATTCCTTTTTGTTCTGCATTTGGGTCCTTTGTCATTTTGTTCTGGTATGAAATCATATCAGGATACATAACTCATTGTGGTACTTGTCATGATGCATATTGTACCATATTGTGATAAGTATATTGTAACGTGGTAGGTATATCACGATTAAGTATATTATGTTGTGATAAGTATATCATGTCATGATAAGTATATCCTATTGTGACATGTTAATGGTATTGTGAAATTATATCATTATAATTATATTGTGTTAAGTATATCACAATAAGTATATCATATCACAATAAGTATATCATATCGTGATAGGTATATTGTATCATAAGTATATTATGTCATGATAAGTATATCCTATTGTGATATGTTAATGGTATTGTGATAATTATATCATGATATGTATATATCGTGATAAGTATATCGTATCATGATAAGTATACTGTATCATGATAAGTACATTGTATCATGATAAGTATATTGTATCGTGATGAGTATACCATATCGTGATAAGTATATTGTATCATGATAAGTATATTACATCATGATAAGTGTGTAGTAGTTTTTAGCTATAAGTATATTATATTGTGATAAATTTAGCGTATCATAATAAGTACATTGTATCGTGATGCATATTGTATCCTGGCCTCTGTAATATAACACAGACCATGTTGTGAGGAGGTCCATTAAGTCCTGTAGGAATCCCTGTGAGACCCTGAACCTGCATCAGTCCTCCATTTTGAGGACTGTATTTTAGCTAGGACAGAGTGTTAGCTCAGCTTACAGGCTGCTAGCTGGTGAACGTGCTACTACCTTCAGTATAGTTGTGTATGTTGACTGTCGAGTGAGTTTCTGTTGTTCAAAATAACATCTCAAACTGCATGCACATCTTACTCCAATCCCTCCAGTAACATGAATTAGAGTTTAAATTAATGAGGAAATCTTGCAGGATTCCTCTTTGTTGATTGTTCAGTTGAAGCCAGTGTTCGAGTAGATGCCAGGTTGCACTTGTGTAAACTTTCCCAGTGAAAAACTTTCATTAGTTTGCCGTTATAAAGCGTAACTCCAGTGCGAACACTCTCTGTTTGAAGCCGGTGATCGCTTTTGCAAACGGATTTAAGCAAAAGGAAAACTCTCCACAGCTGCACCTCTGAAGTCCTGCCAATCCAATTAATCCTACAAATCTTTTATTTCCTTATTTAACCGCCTGTCCAGTTTTCTATGAAATCCTGCTAGTTGGTGGCGTCTGGCCAGAAACAATCATCGCTCGGACAGAACAGCTTCCCTCCATCATCTTTGGATGTCATTTTCCGCAGAGCGTCTGGCTCATCATAAAGCTGCTGCGTCTCACACCGTTTCTTTCTCTTATCACCAAACCGGAGTGAGTTATTTTCTAGACTGTGTGAAACCCTGGGAGGCCGTGAACCTATAAAACGTGAAATGTATGATTTTGAAGATCTATAAGCTGGAGCACTTCCTCTCGTCGCTCTCGGCTCGTAAATCACAAGAGCCACAAACTTGAAGTCACCTGCAGATGTTCCTCTGCAGATCTGAGACGCTGTCACGTGTCAAAACACATCGCAACGAAACTCACCTGTTGTCACGAGGTGTTTGTTCAGAGAGAAGTCTGTCTGTGTGAGCGGTGACGAAAATGTCAAAACATTCACATGACACAGTTTTTTTCTCTCCATACAGGCCCTAAAGTGTGTCATCTGAGAGACAAAAACACAGAAGAAGAAGAGAGGAAAGGATAAAACTACGGAAACAGCAGCAGAGCTAATCTTTTAAACCCAAACTATAAGATCTGAATCTGTTCACACGCAGGATTTAGCACAAATAACCTCCTTTTCTTTACCACACTGGCAGCATGCCAGAGCCCTATACATACAGATCCATACGACTTCCCCTGAGCTCGGTCTTATCTCCTCAAACTGAGCATGACAAAGTGCCACCCGAGGCCCTGCAGGTGATTTCTGCACAAAGACTGCAGGAGGGGTCTGAACTGATCCAGGAGAGGTCGCTTCAAACTGAATGTGGAGTTTTGGAAAAAGTGTTAAAGTGCAGGTAGGGCTGAGCAATATGGGAAAAAGTTTATTACGATATATTATTTTCATATCAGTCAATATCAAGATATATGAATATCATGATATAAAAAACCTAATTTAACAGTGTTTATTGGTCGCATGTCTTTTCCAAAACAATAATCTCCTGCATCTGTGAGGTCTTTGTGTCTCTTTGACGTTTTGTCGTAAGGCGTTGCTCTAGACAAAGCCGACTGAATGGTCGGTTGTTTCGGCTGCACAGGCGCCATGGGCTGCCATGTGGCGCTGTTTCAGGTGGTGAAAAAGATTTGAGGTATTCCCCGACTTTGCGAGAACATGTACTCGACATAATTTGTAGTCCACATTACTCTGCTTCATGTCCGACTTCAAAAAACCAAAATACCTCCACACCACCGACGTTAAAGTGCTATGGTTGGGTGTAGCTGCTGTCTGCTATGACGCCATTGTTTGCTCCTTGGCTCTAATTCAGAACATGATTGGTTCATTGCAAAGCGGACCCGGAGCAACTCCCCTTTTCATTGGCTATTCGTATTGTCTACCAAAATATAGCAGAATGCCGACTATCGGAAAGGATATTGACTGTATGTTATATTGATATTGATATGTTATCATTTTATCGCCCAGACCTAAGTCCAGGTTGGTGTTCGGTCCAAGTTTCTGAAGGTTTTCCAGTAGTTCTTAAAGTCATGTTTAGTAACAGTTATTCATAGTCGTCTTTGCTTTTATGGCCGATATCCAGACTTTAATGACAATTTTCATCAGTTTTATTATTAATCAAAAACTCTGAACAGAGGCTTAAAATATCATGACAATAAAAAAAGCAGATTTTTGGACATGAGTTACTTTATTATAGAGCTTGAATTTCAATGTGGCTCCCTTAAAGCAGAGAACCCCCCTAATGTAGAGAATGAGAGTAAGAGTGGTCCCAGTATCGATCCCTGAGGTACTCCAAAATCTACTTTAGAATGAGGTAAAAACACTAAACATGGAGCCTAAAGGTTTTCATGTGAATGTGATTCATTCCCAACATTAAGGGAACATCGGTTAGCAAGATCTGGATATGCAAAAACTTAAAAAGCAGCACAATTAACAACTGATTACCATCAAAGTAGGAAACTAATTCATGAAATTTTCACTTTTATATTTGGATTTTTATATTTTGGATTTTTTCACCCAAAAGTTTCAGCACTTAAAATTTAAAGTTCAGTTGAATCATCTTGACTTTCACGGCAAAGAAAGATGATCTATCCTGCTATAAAGGGTCAAAAAAAGGAAATTCAACTATGTTAAAACTCACAATCCCACAAACACACTCCCCTCTGAGGTATTGGCGACACAAACACTCACACACACTCCCTGTGAGGCTTTTCACCTGGAGCACCATCTCACTCTGAAAAGACGAACCTCTTGTAAACAACGTGTGTTTGCGCACACGGAGCGGCCTCTGTGGGTTTGTGGATGAGGGATCACACAAGCCTGAGCTCCAATGATGTTTTCTAGATTTGTTATGGAGGATAATGATGATAATCTGCAAAGTAGGGCTCTGAACACTGAATTTAAAAGCTAAAAATATACGTTTGGTTGGAACTTGGAGGCAAAATGCTTTAAGTAAGTTAAGATTGTGGATTTGGAAATATATTGAGGAAATTCAATCATGAAGTTGAACCATCCAAGACCATATTAGAGCATGTACCTGTGCTAAACTGAAACTATAAGAGTCTGTATCAGACAAAGACGGCAGCATAAATGGTCATAAAAGAAAAGAAGTACTAGATAACTAACATAAACTGAATAAAAATAAACTTTGAGTTCTGGCTGTGGTCACTGAAGTTAATGAGTTAGTGAGTTACAGAGTCCTCTGCAGGCTGGACTTTATACCTGAGTACACAGGTGTGGCCTGTTAGCCTAACGAGCTCCTGCAGACACACGACACACAGGTGACTCATTACCTGATTCATTTTCCCCATTAGTCCTCCATCTTTGACTGTTCAAACACTGATAGAGATATGAGATACTGTATGATATGTGTCACAATGAGTATCACAATTAATCTATTGACGGTGCGAAAGTAGAAAAGAAAAGTTAAACCGCCAGTTTGAGTCCAGAGGACAGGACCGGTCCTTCTCTGTCTGTTTTAACCCTTATCCAATCCAATCCAGATTTATTTATAAAGCACATTTAATACAACAAAACTCTGACTAAAGTGCCGTACAAAGTGCTTTACAGTACCGGTGATAAAAACGTCCACGGAGAGTCACTTTATCCTCTAAATTTGACCACAACATTTTTGCTGTATTGCAGCAAATGACATGATTTTTGCCGACAAACCTTATTATTGCATATGATTTAAAAATATGATTTCAGAGTTTTCAGAAGGTCAATAGTACACTGTCGTCAAATTTACATATGACATAAAAACGTGTGGTTATAATGGGAGTCAATGGGGCAAAAACAGCCACTAACATCATAAAAGGAAGTTTTTTAGAAAATCTGTTTCTGCACGAAAACTGAATATGATTAAAAACCAATTGTGTTACTAATCTTTGACATATCCAAGACTGTGCTAGCGGGTTAAAAAAATCCTTTTATTGAAAATAGGTAATTTTGTGTTTTTCTCCTCCTAAAATCAGTGGCTTTATCCACTGGCACTTAAAGGGTTAAAATCCTGTTTTGTTTTGTTTCTTTAATATTTAATAGTTTTGATCAAGACTGAAGTTTCTCAACAGATTAATACAAAAAAAAGTAGAAAGAAATATCAACCTGATATATTTTAAAGCAGTTAAAAGTTAAAAAACACTAAAGGAAGTTTTTTTTAATGCTGTATGAGGGTAAAAAACTATAAAACCCACAACTCAGCAGCTCCTAACGCTTGAAGATGTAGATGTAGATGAAGATGTAAAGTAAGTTGTTGTTGCGGCTTTGATTCGATCCTGCAGACGTGTGCCGGCGTCAAAGTTCGATCCTGCAGCTCTTATATTTGCAGAAACAGAGGTCAGAGTAAACGGGTCAGGATACAGGAAACAGTTTTTAGTTTTTCTGCATGAAGCCGATTTAAGTTTACCCTAAAATCTTGTGTGTTTGGCGATGTTGTGTAGTTTCCTGCAGTCATAGTTGGATTAGAGGTCTTTCACCACCTCAGACGCGCTCTTGTTATTGATTCCTGTACTGATTACTGATCGTCAGTGAAACAGAAGCACAGAAATCCTCTCTCTCTCTCTCTCTCTCTCTCTCCCCCTCTCCTTTTCTCTCTCTCTCCCTCTCTTTCTCTCTCACACACTGTTTTCAGGCAGGAATTCCTCTCCTCTTGTGTTTCTGTTTCGCCTTGGTACGTAAAGGGATGACACTGACATTTCCCCCACAGCGATTTCACAAACGCATCCACAAAACAATGCAAACAAAAGCTGCGTATCCTTGAGGCCGAGGCGGCGTTTTGCTTCTTCTTTCTTCGCCGTTTGAATGTTGATGCCGAAGCCCCCCGTGAAGCCCCTGATTTCTGGTTTGGGCCTGTTTGTTCGCCGAGCGTCCCCCAGAGTCGCCCGGTGGTTTTTATCGTCGGCGGATTCTTCAAAACGTTGAGAGCTGTTTATTAAAGTGACAATGATCAATAATGACTGATGTTGTAATTATAGGCCAAAAGCAGCGCCGTTTGGCGATGAATTTTAAACAGGCTGAGGAGGAAAACGCCACCAGCTACTCCATCAAGAGCGTGTTGGTCTCCTGCAGCATCTCTTTGTCTAATTAATCTTCATTTCCAGGACGGATCCGTCTCTCTAATGCACTTCTATCATTGCTCACTCTTATACAACACGCTGCTATAAAAAACATTCAATCAGAGGCGGCCTGCACCTGCAGCCAGCGCTGCATGTTTGTTCTGTGCAGGCTCGTGGAAAAGTGAATAATGCATGTTGTTCTGCTCTCATTTCTCCACCCTCCCTCTCTTTTCTCTCTCTTTTCTCTCTCTCTGTCGCTTTAATTGTCTTTCCTCATTACCAAATGTGTCGACGCTCCTCGTCTCTGTCAGAACATCCGCCGCTGATTTCAAGGACAGGCCTCGTAAGCCCGCCCGCCCGCCCGCTCTCAATGGGGCTCATCCTGTTAAATACTGTAAATGTTAGATGTAGAGGAATCAAATATTTGACGAGCCGCTTGTAAACAGATCCAGAAAAAAAAAGGAGAGGAAGCCGCAGCATCGCAGCGCCTCTGCCAAGGCTGCACAAACATCAATATTTCAGGATTTTGATAAAGAAAAACGAGTTTTCAGGATTCAGATCTGTGCTACAGCAGTAACATGTGACCTGTTTTATTCAAGAGAAACTTTATTTTTCTAAGGTGAAGCCTGTGAATAATCAATAAGCATCGACGTCGACATGGAAAACTTTTATTTTCTTTCAAACTTCATCCAGATGGTTTCAAAGTTATGAGAGTCGATGTAACTTTGGAAAATTAGCTAAGTGAGGCTTTAACGCAAAATCCTTCAAACAGCAAGAAGACTTTAAGACCTTTACCCGGGATTTCCACCGCATCCAGAACAGCTGCGATTTTCACCGTGCACCAATTCCTACTGGAATTTTGATGAGGTGAATTTCGTGGCAGATTACGGACAGCAGGAATCGCAAAACTCACAAGATCCCGCGGATTCACGTGCAATCACGCGATAACAAGTTGTCTTTAGCCACAGAGGCTAACCATATCAGCAGTAGATCGTGTCCTTCCAGAGGAGGAAATCTACTCGGGTTCTTCTGAGTTCTTGTGATTCTCGCTGTCCGTAATCCGCCATGAAATTCGCCTCACAAACGGATCCGGTAGGAATTAGCGTACAGCGAAAATCGCAGCTGTTCTGGATGCGGTGGAAATCCCGGGTTAAGGTCTTAATTTCTTCTGCTGTTTGAAGGATTTTGCGTTAAATCCTCACTTATACTCCAGGTTTTACGGTAATTTTCCAAAGTTACATCGACTCTCATAACTTTGAAAACATCTGGATGAAGTTTGTAAGAAAATAAAAGTTTTCCATGTCGACGTCGATGCATATTGATTATTTTTCTGAGGTAAAGACTGAATAAAGTTTCTCTTGAATAAAACAGGTCACAGATCTGCATCCTGAAAACTCGTCTTTCTTGATCAAAATCCTGAAATATTGATGTTTGTGCAGCCTTGGCAGAGGCGCTGCGATGCTAGGGCTCCTCCAGATGCGGTGGAAATCCCGGGTAACTCTGTATGAGCGGCGCCGCATTATTCAAGTTGAAGTCCCTGAATTGTTTCCTCTAAAGTTTGTTGAGATTTTCACAGTAAAAGTTTTTGAAAATTTTACAATGAGGTAAAAACTTCTGCTGGTGAGATCGTCTTCATCCTCTCTCTGTGTTTCTTTGGTCATGTGATCTCTTCACGCACCGTCTCTAACACAGACGGATCACCTGCTTCCGACCCGCACCCATCACGCCGAGTCATCCCGCGCAGAGTGGGCGGTTCCTCCGCTCAGATGAATGTCCTCCATATATCATCACTTTGAATATGTATCATCGATTCCAGCAGGACGGGCTCTCCGGTGATCTTCAGCTGTTGGCGATCAATGCCGGCAGCGACCTTTGACCCCGGGTGCTTCATCAAAACTCCTCCAGACCGCCCCCTTCAGATCGAAGCCGGCGTCGGCGTATTGATCTCCCCTCCGTGTTCCTGCGTCTGCGTGTTTACAAGTTCTCATCTGTTAAAGAACTTCTTCTACATTAGCGTTCTTGATCTTCGGCTGTCAGGGTTGTCACCGTCGCTCGTTCTGCTTCCGCGGCAACAGATGAACCCGACGTCGTCACATTATAATGAAGCCAGAGATGCTTTATAGGGCACCTTTGGTCTGTCTGCTGTTGTTTGGCAGCGTTGGAAATGTTCTCTCCCTAATTAGGCTCAGCAGCAAAATACATTTTTCCCCCCATATCTCGCCAATTATCCCACATTCAGAGCAAAACGGTGAGTGTGTGTGTGTGTGTGTGTGTGTGTGTGTGAGTGAGGAGAGTATTTGCTAAGTTCCATCTGTCCTCTGCTTGGCGGCAGACTTCCATATCGCTCATTATAAATATAAACATTGATTGAATGGAAATTGCGTTTCAGTCATTACTCGACTGTATTCAGACCTCTTGGCTCGGCGTTAACTAATCAGTAAAACGCTCATTTGAATTGCAGATGTTGGCTTGTTGCTCTCAGAGAAACAGAGAGAGAGAGAGAGAGAGAGAGAGAGAGAGAGAGCAGACCTGAGGCTGAGCGAGGCCTCATTATTTCTGACTTTTGCACAGACACACAAACCTGAGCGTCGCTACATACATACATTCATCCATACACTCATTACAAAGCATGATGGGAAGCAGTTTGTCCGACTAATATGGAGTCTGATACCGGTGCACTTGTCTCGAGTCGGTGTGAGGACCTCGTCTCTCTCTCTTCGTCGTTATCTCATTAGTCGATAAAAACGTCCAGCTGCTGCGCACCTGCGTCTTTGTTCTTCAAAAAGGTTGGAGACGCTGCTTCACGTGTCGCACATCTGTGAAAATCTGCTGTGTCATTAGCGAAGAGGGACTTAATTGGCGAGGATAAAATCTGGCAAAGATAAAACGGCGTGATCGTGTTTGTGGCTAAAAGTTAAAGACGAAGAAACTCACCTGTGCTCGCATCCTGCATCGTCATCTTGACCCAAACTGTGCACATGGATAACAAATCTGGATTCAAAATCTCGTTACTCGTACATTTTTAGTGTAAATTACCCTCATTTGTAGTTTGTGTAATCGTGGAACACTAAAACGTGATCGTCCACCATCGAGGTCTGTTATTTGTGAATTCTACATCCTGCAGTTATTTACACGTTCTGCAACAACATGACTGACAGGAACTGTGGCCATGATTACAAATCGGTATCCAACTCTGTGGATGTGAGTGAGAACGGAGACGCCATCATCAAGTCTCATGTACAGCTTGTTTGTTAGACTGTGTTGCGCTTCTTATGCTGCCAAAACAAGATACCAGGGGTCAAGAGATTTTTTGCTTGTTTCAGAACATAGACTCTTAAAAATGTGAAATTTCTGTCACGTTTTTCATGAATCAAGTCCATAAACTTTTAAAGACCCACTCCGATGAAAATCAAGTTTTTCTTGTTTTCTACATGATCATATGACATTTTTCTGATGCTACAGGACAGATCATGAGAAAAATAAGTGAAAAATTGTGTTTCTAAGTATTTCTGAAATCTCCGGCGGAACCAAACGGCAGGTTCAGATCCAGTGAGATTTCCTATGTCACAAATCCAAGCCCCGCCCACAGTGCTCCACTCTGCATGCCAGACTCTTGCCCGGGATTTCCCTTGATCCGGAACGGCGGTGATTTTCGCTGTCTGCCAATTCCTACCAGATCTGTTGGTGAGGCGAATTTTGTGGCGGATTACAGACAGCAGGAATCGCGAGAATTCGCAAGAACCTGCGGATTCACGTGCAATCGTGCGATAACAAGTTGTCTTTACCCACAGAGGCTAACCATATAAGCAGTAGATTGTGTCCTTCCAGAGGAGGAAATCTACTTCTAGACTTCTAGAATCAGCATCTCCTCATCCATGGTGTCATCGGGGTGAAATGACGTCTGAAAACCTTTCACTTGTTCGTCTCCGCCTGTTTGGGGTCCCTTTAAAATGACACAGGTAACATGATTTTGGCAAAAAACTTCCTAATCACAATTTAAAGACCACTGAGAACACTTAAAGTGGTAAAAAAAAACGATTGGAGTATGATTTTAAAGACTTCCTCTCCTCATTCAGCTCATCACACATGTGGAAATGATTCAGCGCCGTCAGGAAGAGAGTGCACAGCTCAGCTCTGCGCAACAGGGTGTGAAGATGCCGACAGCTCATCTCAGTCACAGTGAAACACGAAACGTTTATGAGATGGAATATAAAAACTTTTTCCTCCTTAAAACACATCTGAAAAAGTAAAACTGTCTCCTTATTAAATGCAAAGTTACCGCTCAGGAAAAGAAACTGAACCCGTCCTGGAAAAATGTTTGTTTTTGAGCTTCTCTTTCTTTCTCAGTCTTCTTAAAGTAAGCTCGTCTTAGCGGTCGAACTTTGCAGAACGACACAGTAACACCAACAAAAACAGCGAGGAAGCCCCTCTCCGAGCACATGTGCACACGGTAAACACGCCGGGCTCGCTGGTGTTTGTCTTGTTAGGGAGGAGAAATGAGCAGAGATAAGGAGCTGTGATCCTCCTGTTTGTTTACGTCTCTATCGCAGCAACCTGACAGCAGTCATACTCCTCAAACAAAGACAGATGGCTTCCGGGAAAGTCGGGAAAAGTCTGTCGCCTCCTCTTTCCCCTTATCCCTCCGTCTATTTCTGTCCCTGGCTCTGCCTCCTCCTGTCTCTCAGCGTTTTCTCTGCACTCTCGATTCTTACAGACTCTCATCGACCCTCTGCTGTCTCTCAGAAATACCTGTTTTTTGACCCGATTCAGTTTTTCACAAGCCATTCAGGGTCCCTGACTGAGAACCGGTCTCCGACGTACCGCCTGATCCACCAGCACGCTCCTGTGTTTGGAGTCAACAGCGGGGACGGCGAATTCCGGAGAGGCCTCGTAGCGCTGTCTGGGTGAATACAGACGAGACGCCGGCTCCCTTGTCTCTCGGAGAGGCAGTGGAGCGTCCACTTCTATCTCACACACTGGCAGGCTTCCACCCGGCTATCTCATACCTTTCATTTTAGGGTTTATGAACTCGCGTGCATGCAAGAGCGAGCACATGCACGTGGGAAACAGGAAAGTGAAAACGCACGGTCTTTCAGTTTAGATGATTTCATGCAAGTTTCTTGACGACTGTGCGAGAATTCAGGCTTCCAAGTTTCGTTGTCTGACTGGGACTGTGAGAGTGAAAATCCTGCAGCTCCATATGTGACTCCTTCATGAACTTTTGTTGAACACGCCTCGTCTAAGATGAAAAACACGATGCATTTATGATAATCTAAACATTTTCTATCAGATTTGATCAAACTGTGCAGGAATGTGTAATCCTCTCCTTTATTTGGAAGAAGCCAAATCTCATCATGAGCGTATTTATACATAATGTCAAACATCCAGATACTGGAGTTTCCATTTTGATGTGCTGATACATAACATATACACACGAGAAGTTATCCTTTAAGACTAATTTGCAAAAACATGAGACATCTAGGAGCCGAGCATGCGAGTACTGGACACACATCAGGTCCTCTAATGTCGACTCTGAGGGGCGGAACATAAAACCACAGGCCTGAACATGCAGGACTTTAAAGGCCCTGTAAGGAACTCTTAAGGTCCTTACACACCAGGCGCGAATTCGCCAGGCGAATTATTCGCCTTTATTCGCCTTTTTCAAAAACAGCATAAAAGTCAATGCAAGTTCCACACCGGCGGCGATTTATTTTTTCGCTCTTGTGTTGGATTTTTCGGATATTCGCAGGCAAATATCTGGACCTGTTAGACCTCTGGCCAATCAAAAGTCATGTTGTTGATGATATTCATTTATCAAGCACGCTATGGCAAACCCATCCAGCTCCTCTTGGAGACGAGTGAGCTATAGATGAGCTATTATGTGCTTATATACATTATAACGGGGCTGGGGGCCGGAGCTTTCAAGAAAATGGGACTTTGTCTCATTCATATAGAATATTGCCTATTATTTTAATCTCACCTCAGACATGTGGCGAGCCGCTCCTCTGGACCAATTGGCTCTCTGTAGTTAGTTGTCTGCTTCTCCAGCCGTGGGGTCAGTTGCTGGAGGAGGTCCTTAAATTGCCAGAGGGACATTCTAAAATACTGGCGAAATTTCAGGGGGTAGAACTTCACTTTGCAAAATTGATATGCATATTCGCTTCGCACCCGGTGTGTATAGGCAAAAGCGATTTTTTTGAACCGGCGAATATTTTCGCATTTTCGTCTCGCTTTTTCGCCTCGCTCCGCAAATTCGCCGGTGTGTAAGGACCTTTAGTTTGTGCCGTTTTTGGCGCCCCCTGTTGACATAATTAAAATAAAACTCTGCACTTCTTTCACTCAGTAAGTTTGTATTTGATTGGTTTCGGTCTGACAGCAATTTAAGGCCTTAAACGTCTGACGGTAAAAAGCTGACAGTCACATTTTTAAAGATTGGAGCATCAAATTTGGTGAAAGTTCTAATTTTTCTTCATATTTAAAGAACGAAAAAAGAACTCGATGTCACCTGTAGTTCTCTGTCGCCACATTTTAGCTCCACCCACCCTCCTTTGTCCACAAACCGGCCAATAAACTTCCATTAAAAACAGTTTTTTTAACCGTGTGTTTACGGCGCCATAACAACATATTACAACCTTCTTTTTTTTGCAGTCAGTCGATCACCAGGGCTCTAAATTTGACTTTCCCACAGTGATACATCATTTTAACCCCTTCAGTGCCGCTGAGCACGCAAGTCTTCATTCATGGACTGAGAGAGTTTGAAGATTCATCCACTAAACATCATCAGAAATGAAGGAAACTTTACATGACACTAGATATGGATGTCTAAGAGTGGGATATGTGTGGAAGGAAGAGTCTGTGTGCTCCTGCGTGTGTGCACGGGTGAGAATCTGCGTCCATGTTTAGAACCGAGCATGACAAGAGTTTTTACAGTCGAAAATCTGACGTCCAAGTTCTGCAGTGTGGGACAAAGAGAGGGGGACATTTGGACAATTTCTACTTTGTCCTCACTTCAGAGTAAGTGGATGGACATGCATGAGGATGAACAGGTCCTTCAGATCATTAGATGAGAAGATATCACGTCTCAAATATGCTGTTATTTTTTATATCGACGTAATCACGGTCATATTTTGGTTAGAGGAGGATAAACACTTATAAATGATTCATATCTTACATATATCTTCTGATTTTATATGTTTATATATAAAATTAATTTATTATGAACAAATGAATTCGATCACATTTGATTTGGTCGAGGACGAGGATCGAGAAAAGGACTCAGCTGTTTAGAACGAACACTTTATCAATAAATATGATATGTTGCACAAAAACTGGCATGAAAAGGTTAATACATCTAATTTTTTATTCAGTCCTGACCATTAAAAAAGTAATGAAGTTGTTTAAGAGATTTGATGAAAAAAAAGTAAGAAAAAATGTTAAAAAATGATTATTTTATGAACACTTATCTCATGTCTGTTTTGGGGACAAAGTCGGCTGATGGAGCTTCAAATGAACAGGAACTTTAAGGGTTAAATACAAATTTAAAAAGGTCTTCAAAATGAATTGAAGTTACTTGCATAAAAAGATTGATTAGAAGTTAGTTTAAAATGTTCCGATCTCCCTTCATGGATGTCAAATGGATCTTTAATTGTCTGCATGATGGTCTTAAAAAGTCTTAAAACTTGTTAAAACCTGCAGTTTCCATGGACTCCTTTGGTATCACCACCTGTGATTGACGGTGACGTGAGAGTTCTTCATTATTGTCTTTGAGGTTGTTTTTAAGTTTTTAATGTGAACAGATTCACTTCAGCTGCATGGACGCTGAATCACATCCAGAAATACTGGGATTCACAAACGTCCACAGATGCTGCTCTGAATTTATTCCGCTCTTAAACACGAAGATTCGGACTGACGGCGCCTTCCTCTGAATTTGCGAGCATGTCGTTGGAAGTGAAAGCTGCTCTCTCTCGTTTCTTTCGGCGGTTTTTTAAACAAAGAAGCAGAAAAATTACTCGTGTCTGCCGCCGGAGTCAGGTCTGGGTTGAAGCCGTCAGCTCTGGAGCGCCGTTGCTCCGAGTTAACCGCTTCAGACGGCGACTTACCGCGGCATTAAGATGAACTGTATCTGCTGGTGTGAAAGAGAAAGAGGAGGAGGAGGAGGGATTTCTCTGCGACAGGAGAATGCCCTTAAACCCACTATGTGTGTGTATGTGTGTGTGTGTGTGTGTGTGTGTGTGTGCGTGTGCGCGCCTTTCTACTTTTCCCTGGTGGTGTCGCTTTGTAGTTTTTTCATTCCTCCATAGTACGGTCCTATTGCCAATTAGCTGACAGTTGTTTTATTATTCTTTTTCAAACCCTCACTCCTAAAAAGTGAAAGAGAGAAAGTCGACTTATTATTACAGCCGAGCATCGCCCCTGCACCTAAACCTCGGGAGGTTGACTCAGAATAGCTGGATGATCAAAAGGCATGAAAATGACATGTTATTTACTCGGCTTTGGTGTGGAGGTTTGAAGGGGGAGGTTTGGCCAAATATTTGGAGCGCTGAGAGAGGAAAACACGTCAAACTCTGGCAGGGTTTCATGAACAATTAATCTGTCCTCCATACATGTTTGTCAGTCAAGCATGCTTGTTATGTTCGGAGCGAATGAGTGTTAACAATGCGCCGGGGAAAACAAGAGTCGCGGCCTTTGACCTCTCGGAAATTTGAAGCAACAGCTCGTGATGGGAAAGACGTTGTTTTGTTGTTTTTACGCCGCACACTGTAAAATTAACAAAAGAAGGAAGAGTGGTTTTGTTTGGCGGCTGCGGCTCATTAAAGAAGACTCTCCAAAACGAAGGAGTGGAAAAACAGCAGCAGCGGCAGCAAAAGTGCGGAAAATAAGCTGTGGAGAAAATGCAGATGCACATGTCTAAATTTGTCTGTGTGGGACCAGCAGATTCAGGTTTTTAGAATTAATCCATGATGAGAAAAACTCGGTGTGTTTCCGCGACATCACATCCCTCAGCAGCTACATTCAGATATGACACATATCTCTGTAAAATTCACCCATTCACACACTAATGGTGCCAGAGTTAGCCAATCATATTCACACACCAACAAGGGTGGGTGGGGTCAAGTGTCTCAGCCAAGGACACCTGGGATTGAACCCTGACCTTCCGTTTGAGCCACAGCTGTTCAGTGAAATCGTCATTTGTGTTGTTTGGCCGTCTTTGTTTGGGCCTGTTGACCAATCAGAGCCTGTATCTGCAATCAGCTGACCTGTTTGAATCTAGACACTAAACTAGATAGATGGAGAGATCAAACAGACGATACAGATTCAGGGGGAGTTATGGTGGAGCACAGAGGGGAGAGGTTTGTGTGTGGGGGGTGGAACTACTTCTCAGATTGTCAACCTTGACTTTAACGATGACAACTTCGAAAATAAAAACTCAAACTTTTTAGCAATAAAACATTTAAATATAATAAAAATATTCAACGTGCAAATTAAAAACAGCAATAATTAACCTTTATGGTTTGTCTTTTACAGACTTTTTATGACGCGGTGTGTCGCAGTACCACAGTTTGCCACTAGAGGATGAAGCTTTGTTTAGGACTTTTACAACAATCATTAGACTCTTTTTAAATGAAGTAAAACTAAAAAAATCAAAGCTGCTTACAACTAAAACAACAAAAAAACACTTGAAATACCTAAAACTGATTAAAATGACTTAACTTAGAATACCTCTGTTTACACACTGTTGCTTAAATTCGTTTTATTTTTGCCGCTCTGACTCTAATTCTCTGCAGCAAAAGAAGAAGAAGCGCCAGGATCTTTATTATTCTGCTTAAACCTGCAAACACACACACACAAACACACACTGACATTGTCATTCATGCACAAACACACAATCACTCACACAGCAGCAGCAGCAGTATATCTATATATATAAAAACGTCCTTTTTTGAACAATGTCCCTCTCTGGGATCAAATGACACGAGCCGTCACACGGTGGAGGACAAATTTGCTCTCTTCCGCCGCGCTAATAATACGCCATCATCGGGCCGGACCACAAATGCGGCGCTCGTGGCCATAATCTTGTTGTCAGCTGTCTCACACTGCGGATGACGTGCAGACACTCAAAGCTATTTGGCATGTGGAGCTGAGATCCCACAGCCGCGACTTAATTGGATTTTGAAACGCGGCCCGTGTGTTTATGTGTGTGATCATCTGTGGGTGTATGCACATATGCACATGTGCGGCGGTTAATGCAGCGTGTTGGAGTGTCTTCATACGTGTGCGGTCACATCTGACACGGTTAGAAACTCGCAAACTAGACGGATCAGGAGGAAAGTAACCTTGATCTTTAACCGCGAGGGAGCTAATCTGATTGGTCGATCTGTCTGTGTGGAGTTTGTATGTTTGAGTTCTCTCGTGGTACGATCAGAGTCAATGTCATGAGTATCTTCCTCATCTGTGAAGGATCCATTAATGCTGGACAGTGTCTCCAGGTTTAGGAGCTTCAGGACTCTGTAGCCGGTTCTTGTCCGGGAAGGTCTGATGAATCAAAATCTAACACTCTTTCGGAAAGGGCATCTAGACTCACTTGGGACGTTTCGCCATCTCAAGTAAGTCCAGTTGTCCTTTCAATGTAGAGCTTGAAATCATAGATGCTGCATAGTGAAGGGAGGATCAGTTCTTTTGACTCTACTGAATCTTTACAATCTGTTCATTAAAAAGATTCGTTCAAAAGATTTGTTCACTGAATCAATAAGTACTTCGGAATCCCGTCCTGCCGGTGCGGTACACCAGTGAGTGACACAGCGGCGAGTTCGTTTATTGACCGAGCCAAGGAAAGGTCTAATGAATCTAAATCTAACCCCCAATTTTCACCACATCCGGAACGCCTCTGATCCGGATCAGGTGGGATTTTCGCCGTCTGCCAGTTCCTACCGGAAACGTCTGTGATGCGAATTCCGTGGTGGATTCCAGACAGCAGGAATTGCGAGAACTCACAAGAACCTGCAGATTCACGTGCAATCACGCAATAACAAGTTGTCTTTAGCCACATAGACATATAAGCAGTAGATTGTGTCCTTCCAGAGGAGGAAATCTACTTCTAGACTTCTAGAATCAGCATTTCCTCATTCATGGTGTCATCGGGGTGAAATGGCGTCTACAAAGTGTTTTATTTTGAAAAGAAGCAGGATGGTTTTTTTTGTGTCTGTGCCCGACTTCCTTTCCAGCACGGGTTAATCTGTGCTGAATTTATCCGCCATGCTCCGGCATCTGGAAAAAATAAAACTCTTGCGATCAACTGTGGAGTCTGACGATAGGAAAAGAAGTCGGTGGAAATTGACACGTTAACTTGGACGGTTACGATCGTAACCATTCAAGTTACCGTGTCAATGTAAGTAAGTCCAGTTGTCCTTTCAATGTAGAGCTTGAAATCATAGATGCTGCATAGTGATGGGAGGAACTGTTCTTTTGACTCTACTGAATCTTTACAATCTGTTCATTAAAAAGATTCGTTCAAAAGATTCGTTCACTGAATCAATAAGTACTTCGGAAACCCGTCCTGCAGGTGCGGTACACCAGTGAGTGACACAGCGGCGAGTTTGTTTATTGACCGAGCCAAGGAAAGGTCTGATGAATCAAAATCTAACCCGAAATTTTCACCACATCCGGAACGCCTCAGATCCGGATCAGGTGGGATTTTCGCCGTCCACCAATTCCTACCAGATCTGTCTGTGATGCGAATTCCGTGGCGGATTACAGACAGCAGGAATCGCGAGAACTCACAAGAACCTGCAGATTCACATGCAATCACGCAATAACAAGCTGTCTTTAGCCACAGAAGCTAACCACATCAGCAGTAGATTGTGTCCTTCCAGAGGAGGAAATCTACTTCTAGACTTCTAGAATCAGCATCAACTCCTCATTCATGGTGTCATCAGGGTGAAATGACGTCTACTAAGTGTTTTATTTTGAAAAGAAGCTGGATGTTTTATTTTGTGTCTGTGTCCGACTTCCTTTCCAGCACGGGTTAATCTGTGCTGAATTTATCCGCCATGCTCCGGCATCTGGAAAAAATAAAACTCTTGCGATCAGCTGTGGAGTCTGACGATAGGAAAAGAAGTCGGTGGAAATTGACACGTTAACTTGGATGGTTACGATCGTAGCTGATCGTAACCATCCAAGTTAACGTGTCAATGTAAGTAAGTCCAGTCGTCCTTTCAACGAAGAACTGGAAATCATAGATGCTGCACCCTCAGTTTTAAACAACATCTCCAGGTTTAGGAGCAACATCTGCGTCCGTCCAGACAAGGACTTTTTCAGGAAAGACCTTCATATGATCCCAAACCACATTCTGACAACAGCGTGGCTCTGAAGGAGAAGAGTCCTGCTGAAGAACTGGACTGATGCGGTCCAGTTAAAAACATTTGGAGCATCATGACCCCAAAAACCGGACAAAGGAGACTCTTGTCTATTTTGCGTTATACAATCAATACATGTAAGACTCATAACAACAGCTGAAGCTGCAGATCTCAGAGAAAAAGTGCCGAGTCGCTCAGAGTTGTTGTTGATCTCTCATGTGTCGTTCAGAAACAAACCCACAGACACGCACACAAAGTTTGCAGTCCACAGCTGTTCTGTTTACTATTGATTTTTGTGTTTCGCTGAAAGCCGCCCGCCCGCCCGCCTGCTGCTGCTCCTTCTCCTCCACATCACTTCAGTTTATGACCAACTTGTTCGGCTTTAAGTACCAGAATGACCTCATGTCACCGAATCCCCCTCCTTCACGCAGAGCCGTCATCCAGCATGCTATCAGTGTTGATATCAGCTTAAGCGTCCGACGGAGGGAGGGAGGGCGGGGGGGGGGCAGAGATGACCTAAAAGAGTTGTGGGGTAAACAGGAGTTAAGCCGGGCCGGTGTTTACATGCAGCGCTGCGGTCTGTTGCAACACGAGTCTCCTGGGAGTCCTGAGGAGAGCCGAGCGAGGCTGTAAACAAGGAGCAGAGGGATCTTGGGAAAATAAGGTGATGCACAGAGGTCACATCTGTCCGGGTTTTCTGATTCAGGAGATTTATCAGGTGTTAGGCGTGTAAAAAGTTCGTATCCAGCTGCAGTAAAGAGAGAGTGTAATGTACGTGTGAAATGAAGATCAAATACAGAGTTTTAAAATGATTATAAAGAGAAATCAGGATGGAGGTCTGAGCGACACACTCATGGAAAGTAATGACGCAGCAATGTTCTGATCCCCTCCTGACTCAAAATACTGGTCCCATGTACGCCGGTGTTTGCAAATGATGCAAACATGAACTTTAAATGAGGTTTTACAAACTTTTCTCATTACCTTCTTTTCATGTTCAGGGTTTTAAAGAGCCTCATTCCAGTGTGGAGTAATGTGTTCATTTAAATCCCCATCAGCGCGCTCGATGTATGATATCAGGGGGGGGGGAACCGGGTTCAGTATCAGATTCAGAAATGCTGTAAAGTCCAAGCCCGTTAAACCCGAACCAAGTGGATCAGGAAAGTCTGATGAATCCATATCTGAGGTAGAGGCAACAATGTCGTGGGCGTGTCTATTTCAGATTCACAGTTTAGGCTGTTGTCTTTATATGGCGCATAAATAAATCAAATTCTGGTTCATTAAAAAGTGTTGTAGTCAGGATCTGAGTTATTCCAGTTTTTAGGAGAAATCTTGAATGTAAACTCTACCCCTCCCAACCAGTTTTCCCCTCAGCTCCTCCTCTCCCCTCAAGCCCCGCCCACAAACAGACGCTCCTGCTCGCTCGTATCGTTCCAGTTAAATTCAGATATAATGCAGATAAATACTTCAGATCATTACAAATGGGGCCCAGTCAAGGTGAAAGTCAAAAGCATTGGTGCTACTGTAGATGCCAACAGACTACCAGCAAACACAATGTTTGCAGGACTTCTACAACGAGGATAAAGTGACATAGTCCAGGACCCGAGGGAGGACAGTTTAGCGATGGCGCTACAACACGCTACAGCAGGTCCGTTTGACAAGAAACACTTCTGTTACAGACACTTGTCTTACTTTGTTAAAGCGGTTTACCTGTCCAGCAGAAAGGTTACAGGGTCACCAAGATCCCCAAGCGTCCCCCATCATTTATGTTGACCCGGCTTTTTAGCTCTTGTCCGGTCTACCTCCGTTTTAAGTGCCCGTTATTCCTCCAGAGTCTCCGGTATTTACTTTGTTTTCTTGCTTGTGTCGGCAGTCGTGGCCAAAGGAGGATTCAGACAATTTTCCGAACTTTCTGGTTGGTTTCTACTGTCCGATATTGTAGCACGCTAACTTTGTTTGGGCTCCTGAACGACACGGGGGAGCAGCATTTTCTTGTTGACTGTTTTCTTGTTGACTGTTTTCTTGCTGACTGTTTATGGTTGACTGTTTTCTTGTTGACTGTTTTCTTGCTGACTGTTTTGGTGTTGACTGTTTATGGTTGACTGTTTTGATGTTGACCGGTTTGGTGTTGACTGTTTTCTTGCTGACTGTTTTCTTGTTGACTGTTTTCTTGCTGACTGTTTTCTTGTTAAATGTTTTCTTGCTGACTGTTTATGGTTGACTGTTTTCTTGCTGACTGTTTTCTTGCTGACTGTTTTCTTGTTGACTGTTTATGGTTGACTGTTTTGATGTTGACTGTTTTCTTGCTGACTGTTTTCTTGTTGACTGTTTTGATGTTGACTGTTTTCTTGCTGACTGTTTTCTTGCTGACTGTTTTCTTGTTGACTGTTTTCTTGCTGACTGTTTATGGTTGACTGTTTTCTTGCTGACTGTTTATGGTTGACTGTTTTCTTGCTGACTGTTTTGGTGTTGACTGTTTATGGTTGACTGTTTTGATGTTGACTGTTTTCTTGCTGACTGTTTTCTTGTTGACTGTTTTCTTGTTGACTGTTTATGGAGGACTGTTTTGATGTTGACTGTTTTCTTGCTGACTGTTTACTTGTTGACTGTTTTCTTGTTGACTGTTATCTTGTTGACTGTTTTCTTGTTGACTGTTTTCTTGCTGACTGTTTATGTTTGAGTGTTTTCTTGCTTGTGTCGGCAGTCGTGGCCAAAGGAGGATTCAGACAATTTTCCGAACTTTCTGGTTGGTTTCTACTGTCCGATATTGTAGCACGCTAACTTTGTTTGGGCTCCTGAACGACACGGGGGAGCAGCATTTTCTTGTTGACTGTTTTCTTGTTGACTGTTTTCTTGCTGACTGTTTATGGTTGACTGTTTTCTTGTTGACTGTTTTCTTGCTGACTGTTTTGGTGTTGACTGTTTATGGTTGACTGTTTTGATGTTGACCGGTTTGGTGTTGACTGTTTTCTTGCTGACTGTTTTCTTGTTGACTGTTTTCTTGCTGACTGTTTTCTTGTTAAATGTTTTCTTGCTGACTGTTTATGGTTGACTGTTTTCTTGCTGACTGTTTTCTTGCTGACTGTTTTCTTGTTGACTGTTTATGGTTGACTGTTTTGATGTTGACTGTTTTCTTGCTGACTGTTTTCTTGCTGACTGTTTTCTTGTTGACTGTTTTGATGTTGACTGTTTTCTTGCTGACTGTTTCCTTGCTGACTGTTTTCTTGCTGACTGTTTTCTTGTTGACTGTTTTCTTGCTGACTGTCTTCTTGCTGACTGTTTTCTTGTTGACTGTTTTGATGTTGACTGTTTTCTTGCTGACTGTTTTCTTGCTGACTGTTTTCTTGTTGACTGTTTTCTTGTTGACTGTTTTGATGTTGACTGTTTTCTTGCTGACTGTTTTCTTGTTGACTGTTTTCTTGTTGACTGTTTATGGAGGACTGTTTTGATGTTGACTGTTTTCTTGCTGACTGTTTTCTTGTTGACTGTTTTCTTGCTGACTGTTTTCTTGCTGACTGTTTTCTTGTTGACTGTTATCTTGCTGACTGTTTTCTTGCTGACTGTTTTCTTGTTGACTGTTTTCTTGCTGACTGTTTATGTTTGAGTGTTTTCTTGCTTGTGTCGGCAGTCGTGGCCAAAGGAGGATTCAGACAATTTTCCGAACTTTCTGGTTGGTTTCAACTGTCCGATATCGTAGCACGCTAACTTTGTTTGGGCTCCTGAACGACACGGGGGAGCAGCGTCTGCCTCACAACCAATCAGGTTAGAGGAGGTGGAGAACGGCTTTGTTTACAGTCAGAAAGAGCGGACCGCTCAAAAATGTTCAAATGTTGACGACACAGACATAAGAGAACACAGAGATATCGATATATTACCAAATGTCATCAATAACTAATAACTATTAACTGATATTAAAAGATTTTTGTATTAAAACCACAAAATAAAAAGATGCTTCTTTAACAGATTCCTGTCTACTCCACCTTTAAGTCGGTTTTCTTCTCGTGGACCAGACTTCTTTCCTTAGACTAGAGATCAGCTGGACTCTCTCATATGAACACTGAGTTCTTGTTGCTGATGTGGATCTGTGTGAGTCTGAGTGTGTTTGTTTTTTGCTGCCATTCTTGGTCAGGACCCCCCCTGAAAAAGAGATTGATGATCTCAACAGGACTAGTCTGGTTACATCAAATCAAAAAGACACACAACCTGCCTCCTGTCTTTGTCCTCTACAGAAAACCTGATCCAGCTGCAGGACTCACATCTGGGACATGTAAGACCACATGGATCCATGACCCAGACGGAGCGGTAACATGACATCCAGCAGAAACAGACACAATAAAGACAAACAGACGAGGTGATTTCAGTGACTCAGTTTGAGGATTTTTATGATTTTTTTACCCACAATCAGAGACTTGACCACAATCTGAGCTGAGTCAGAAACATCCAAACAGTCGGACTAATAAATGTGATTATTATTATTAGAGTGATTGAAAAGCTCATAACAACATGTAGATCTGTCCAAAGTCTGATTCTAGATGTCTTTACAAACACACTGATCCAACAGAAGCAGACAGAAATATCCATCGATCACATGAACACAAATATTCAGCAAACAGAGAAAGAAACAGATCATCTGAAGAGTTTTTGGGGACGACCGGAAAGACTTTAGACGCTTGGATTTGGGACAGGAAATAAGGTCGTCCTTTTTCTGTGATTTTGACCTCACTTTTTTCTAAAGTCTCAGACCTTCAACATCTGCACCAACTGAAGGTGATTTGAACAAACCATCATCTTGATGTTGTTGATATCAAACTGGATGAAGATTTTTCAACATGAGAAATACAAACAATCAAAGTTCTCCACAATCACTGTCCTTAAAGCTGCGACCAAATCAGCATCTTTAGAAAAGAATCAAAAAGCTGAAATGAAGAACTAAACCCAGAGTTTTTGGTGAGACTGATCCACAAACATTTACAAACCAGAACATTTCAAGAGTTCAAGGATCTCAGTCCATGATTTTGGTCTGATGGACTCAAAATTCTCTTTAGTTCACTTCTACAAACTCAGCAGAGTCTGAAGTGAAGAGTCCAGCATGTAGAGGTTCAGTGAATGTGGTCTGGACTCTGTGGAGGAGAGTCATGGTTTCAGAGACGCTGTAGAAGGACAGAATACCTGCTCTGTGATCCAGGTACACTCCAACTCTGGAGGATGGAGGACCTGAGACATCAGTGAAGACTTTGTTGTGAACAAATTGATATTTGTCTTTAGAACAGAATAACCTCCAAGATTTGTCATTTCTTCCAAGGTAACAATCCAATGAGTCTCCGTCTCTCCTGATAGTCTTGTATGCGACTGCTACATAAACCCAGTCCCCTCTCTGCTCCACCTCCCAGTAACAACGTCCAGTCAGACTCTCTCTACTCAGGACCTGTTCATAATCAGTGAATCTGTCTGGATGATCAGGATAAGACTGTGGTTGTTTTGTAAATGTTGCTCTTCTGTTTCCATCAGATAATAACAGATATTCATTTACTGTGTTTGGATCCAGTGTGATTCTTTGTGAATATCTTAAGACACCAGCTCTGGTCTTGGGTTCTGCTGGTCCTGGTGGTTCTAACAGTAAAACATCCACTTCAGTCAAGGCCTGTGAGACGTTTGTCCACGTCTCTGTCAGAAGATCCTGGAGTTTCTCTCTGACCTCTGACACAGCTGCTGTCACCTCCTCAAAGTATCTCAGAGGACGGATGTTGATTCTGGATGAGTCTGCAGGTTGACCCGGTTCTGACAGTGAGGTGTAGCTGTGCAGAAACTGGTTGTGGTCCTCTGTGAGAGAGAGCTTCTGCAGATCAGCGTCTTTCCTCTTCAGCTCAGTGATCTCTTGCTCCAGCTTCTCCTGAAGTTCTTTGACTCGACTCACTTCACGTTCCTGTTGGGATCTGACCTGCTGCTCCACCTCAGAGCGGCGTTTCTCCATCAGACGGATCAGCTGGCTGAAGATCTCCTGGCTGTGCTCCACAGCTTTATCAGCAGAGCCGTTGATAGCCTCCACCTCCTGTTGGAGCAGCTTCACATCTTCTTCTCTGTCCTGGATTCTCTGCTGGATGTTTCCTTGTTTCTTCTCCAGATCTTTCTGCCTCTCAGTCCTTTCTGCTGCAGCTGAGACTGTGTCGTGGCCTTTGTGTTGGTCCAAACAGCAGAGATGACAGATGGACTTCTGATCAGTGCGGCAGAAGATCTTCATTACCTCATCATGACGAGAGCAGATGTTCTCCTGGAGCTTCTTGGAGGGCTCCACCAGCTTGTGTTTCTTAAATGTAGGAGATTCAAAATGAGGCTGGAGGTGAATCTGACAGTAAGAAACCAGACATTGAAGACAGGACTTGACAGCTTTCAGTTTTCTCCCACTGCAGACGTCACAGGCCACATCTTCAGGTCCAGCCTCAGAGGAACCATCAGGAGCAGCTTGGAGTCCGCTCTTCTTTACTTCCTCCACTAAACCTGCTAACATGGTGTTTTTCTTCAGGACAGGCCTCGGTATGAAGGTCTCTCTGCACTGAGGACAGCTGTAGATCCTCTTCTCATCCTCAGTATCCCAGTGGGATTGAATACAGCTCATGCAGAAGCTGTGTCCACAGGAAAGAGTCACCGGATCCTTCAGAAGATCCAAACAGATGGAACAAGAGAAAGACTCACGGTCCAGATGAACTCCTTTCTGCGCCATTTCAACACTCGCTGTCGACGACGACTGACTGAGTTTTATTTCCTGGTCTGAGCTCTTATCTAATGTCAGCTCCGTTTATGTTGGTTACACCCATCTTCAGACTTTGGACCTGATCAGATCCAGTTTGTCTACAATCCAGGAGGAGGAGCGTCTTTGTGAACTTTAGACTCTCAAACTCCAACAAGCAGAAGTTCTTAAAGCTGCAGCCGTCCTGAAGATCAACTGAACCAACATTTATTCACCTCATAGAAACCTCATCGAGCAGAAACACACTTCAACTGTTTTAGAGCCACAGAGTTAAAGATACAACACAGAGAAATTCTCTCTCTCTCTCTCTCCCCTCCCTCTCTTAAGCCCCGCCCACAAACAGACGCTCCTGCTCGCTCGTATCGTTCCAGTTAAATTCAGATATAATGCAGATAAATACTTCAGATCATTACAAATGGGGCCCAGTCAAGGTGAAAGTCAAAAGCATTGGTGCTACTGTAGATGCCAACAGACTACCAGCAAACACAATGTTTGCAGGACTTCTACAACGAGGATAAAGTGACATAGTCCAGGACCCGAGGGAGGACAGTTTAGCGATGGCGCTACAACACGCTACAGCAGGTCCGTTTGACAAGAAACACTTCTGTTACAGACACTTGTCTTACTTTGTTAAAGCGGTTTACCTGTCCAGCAGAAAGGTTACAGGGTCACCAAGATCCCCAAGCGTCCCCCATCGTTTATGTTGACCCGGCTTTTTAGCTCTTGTCCGGTCTACCTCCGTTTTAAGCGCCCGTTATTCCTCCAGAGTCTCCGGTATTTACTTTGTTTTCTTGCTTGTGTCGGCAGTCGTGGCCAAAGGAGGATTCAGACAATTTTCCGAACTTTCTGGTTGGTTTCTACTGTCCGATATTGTAGCACGCTAACTTTGTTTGGGCTCCTGAACGACACGGGGGAGCAGCATTTTCTTGTTGACTGTTTTCTTGTTGACTGTTTTCTTGCTGACTGTTTATGGTTGACTGTTTTCTTGTTGACTGTTTTCTTGCTGACTGTTTATGGTTGACTGTTTTCTTGCTGACTGTTTATGGTTGACTGTTTTGATGTTGACCGGTTTGGTGTTGACTGTTTTCTTGCTGACTGTTTTCTTGCTGACTGTTTATGGTTGACTGTTTTCTTGCTGACTGTTTTCTTGTTGACTGTTTATGGTTGACTGTTTTGATGTTGACTGTTTTCTTGCTGACTGTTTTCTTGCTGACTGTTTTCTTGTTGACTGTTTTCTTGCTGACTGTTTTCTTGTTGACTGTTTTCTTGTTGACTGTTTTCTT